>CM042034.1:47394278-48019278 GCA_023525975.1 Smallanthus sonchifolius | reverse complement strand
ATGACTGTATGCCTTGTAAAAAGGGCAAACAGCAACGGAAGTCTCACAAGCCTAAGCTCCAAAACTCTATTGATACCCCTTTGGAGCTATTACACATGGATCTGTATGGCCCCATAAGTATTAGGAGTATTGGAGGTAAGTCGTTCTGTCTGGTTGTAACTGATGATTTCTCACGTTTTTCTTGGGTGCATTTTTTAGGTACTAAAGACGAGACTGCTGATATTCTTCAATACTTGGAATCTCTTTGCAAGCTGAAAGTTAGAAGAATAAGGAGTGACAACAGAACTGAGTTCAAGAATAATTTGATGGAGCTTTTTTGTCTCAAGAAAGGGATCCATCATGAAATTCAACGCGCCGTACACGCCTCAGCAGAATGGAGTTGCTGAACGGAAGAACAGAACACAGATTGAGACTGCAAGGACTATGCTGTCGGATGCAAAGCTTCCTGTCACTTTCTAGGCAGAAGACATTAATACAGCTTGTCATGTCTTAAACAGAGTTCTGGTTGTGAAGAGGCACAACAAGACATGTTACGAGTTGATCAACAATCGACTCCCCAATCTAGATTACCTAGTTCCTTTTGGTAGTCCATGTTCCTTGTTGCTACAGTACAAAGACCGCCAGTCTGAGTTTCATGCAAAAGCAGTGGAAGGCATCTTCTTAGGATACGTTGCCAACTCGCCTTGCAAGAGAGTGTACAACATAGGAACTCGTACTATCGAGGAATGGTTCGAAGTGGATTGTGGTAAACACAGCATTCCACCTGAACCAATAGTTCCAGCTTGGGGTTTTGATTATGATGCGCTATTCAAGTCATTCAATCTTCCTGATCTATCTGCAGTTGACGCCGCAAATGTTTATGAATTATTGGGTGGCGACAATGACTCCAGTTTCTCTACTCGTGCTACTCTACCAATTATAACTCCTGATTCCAATGTTGTATCTGCATCTGGAACTCACGACAGTGATAACAGTGAAGATGTTCATATTGTTGGAGATGACGCTCAAGCCAATCCTAACACAACTATAGGAAATTAAGCTCCAGCTGATCCAATTAACATTAAATCTTCTTCCTCTGGAACACAGGAAATGCGGGAGTTAAGCACGAATCTAGATCCAGAAATTCAGGAACCGATTGTACTGGAGACGAGAGTGTATAGGAATCATCCAATCGACAACATTATTGGTGATCCTTATCCCAGTGTTCAGACTCGTCATCAAACCATCACTGAGAACACCAGTCTTTACACAGAGACGCATGACCAAACCATGCGTACTTAGTAAGTACGTAAGGCTTTTGCCTTGCTTACTTGTCAAGTATGCAGGTGGTGTTCCTGCCCTTATAAATAGAAGACTTGTCTTCATTTGTAGGTGGAACTCTGGAACTAGGTTTAGAGATGTCCGGGTCGGGAAGAGCTCTCCCGACCCCTGGACCGTGAGCGTAGATGAGAGATGTGTGTTCCTTCGGTATGTAGTCTGTAATACGGGATGACTTCTTTGTTATGGATTACGTTTCGTTTCATTATCTTTTGTCTGTGTTCGTGTTTTCTCTGTCTAGTTTCTTGGTCTCACACAAATCACAGAACAGGTCTGTGTAAATCCACTGCACGACGAGGCTCCCGGGACCTACAAGTGGTATCAGAGCCTTGGTGTTCGTTGATTTGTGTTCCAGTTTCGTGTTTTAGGGTTTTTGAGCAGATCTGAGTTATAAAAAGTTAGCTACTTTTTCATCCAAAAATCCTCAAATCCGAGTTTGTTGTCATTTCATTTGGTGTTTGGAAGGCTAAGGGTTTGTTAGATGATGATTTCTAAGCTTTTGGAAGCATCAATTTCTCAGATCCATCACTTTTCGATTATTCTCCTCAAGATCCGTCAAGAACGCTGTTACTTTTTGATAAGTACGCAAATTCAGCTTTTCTGCGTACTTACTAAGTACGCATGAGTTTTGTCCTGCGTACTTACTAAGTACGTAAGAGAAGTTGTCCTGCGTACTTGTTAAGTATGCATGAGTATTTTCCTCTGTGTACTTAGCATGTACGTATGGGCATTTTGCGAACTTATCAAATACGCATGAGCACTTGGCTTTTGGCGGGAAAACTTTTCTTAGCCAAAATTTTGTACGCAAGAGTTTTTTTACGGGAAAACTTTTCTTGGACAAAATTTTGTGTGATCATTTGTACGCGTGTTTCAGCCCATTTTTGAGAAGATAGTAATTTTGGTTTTTTTCCGGACCAGAATTTGTATACGATGTGGCTTGGCGAAACACGGACGAGATTTTTGTTGGATGATACCACTTGTCATACATTGTTTAAGGGTCCATACCTGAAAATGTAGGCTACGAGTATCCGAGATACTTATTTAATAGGGTATGAATGCTGAACTAATGGGAGCAATCGGGTCGTCATCGGCTAAAGGTCTCGTTCTATTTGTGAAGATGTGGCTGCTTTGGGTCTTTTGGAAAGAGAATCATCTTGTTTAGGTATTCAAACCTGAATATGTAGGATACGAGTATCTGGGATACTTATTTAATAGGGGATGAATACTGGGACAACTTGAACCCAAGGATTTGCTGTTTTGGATCTTTGCAAATGAATAAAAGAATAAAATCCTGGAGTTGGCTAGTTGTGCTTGTTGAGGATTTGAGTGAAGTGATGATGAAGCTGGTCATAGTTTACAGAGAAATGAGGGGGATAAATACTAGTATTCATGAGACATTAAAGAGGTGGTGGAAAAGTCGTTGGTACTTCCTATATATATACCTCTTTGACGTAACATGGATCTCAACCGTGATTTCTCGTGTAAACTATATTTTTCGTGTTTGATTCTATCGTGTGTCTTCAAGATGAAGCTGGATATTCGTTGGGTTATTAGTTGAAGATGGAACCTTTTATCATTGGCCGATGGGATAGGAAACATACCCTTGTTTCTGGTCTAGTCAGATGGATCTTAAACTAAAAGGGGATATTGGAAATGAACATCTTCCAGAATTTGGTTGACTCGTGAAGATACAGGATAGAGTTGGACACATCTGGTTGAAGACTTAAGTTTATCTTACTGGAATTCATATGGGAGCTGATTAGTTTGATGCAGGTTATTGGAAACTCAAACTCTCTATCATATGCCAGCTGATTTGGAGTTGTCTTAGTCTACTATTGTTACCTGGTTAGGAAGACATTGTCAGACTCATAGTCCTAAGTCAGGGTGGAGGTTGCTACTGCTGAGAGGATGAACTACAATGAGTTGTGTTGGGTTAGTTGGTTCTTATTGAAGCACATGGTTTGGTCTACAATGAAAGCTACAGTTATGAGGGAGTCGGGTTTGTCATCACTCGGCAACTGAAGACTGAAGTTTGAAGATTTGAAGATCTCAAGTGGAATGCCAGAAGATCAAGTCTCGCCAGAAGACACGTGATGTCATTAGTTTAGAGGGAGTCTTTTAGGATATTCTTTGTAAACTGACGATTATCAGTGTTAGTGATAGATAGAATTTGATGCTATAGTTAAGAGGGAGTTTGTAGAAGCATGTTTTGTAACTATAGATTAAATTCTATGTATCGGTGTACGTGGCTAGTACGTAGGAGGGTGTTCCTGAGTACTTAGCCCGCACACCAGTTTGGTCCTGCGTACTTAGTAAGTACGCAAGGCTTTTGCCTTGCGTACTTGTCAAGTATGCATGACCAAACCATGCGTACTTAGTAAGTACGCAAGGCTTGCCTTGCGTACGTATCAAGTACGCAGGTAGTGTTCCTGCCCCTATAAATAGAAGACTTGTCTTCATTTGTAGGTGAAACTCTGGAACTAGGTTTAGGGATGTCCGGGTCGGGAAGAGCTCTCCCGACCCCTGGACCGTGAGCGTAGCTGAGAGATGTGTGTTCCTTCGGTATGTAGTCTGTAATACGGGATGACTTCTTTGTTATGGATTATGTTTCGTTTCATTATCTTTTGTCTGTGTTCGTGTTTTCTCTGTCTCGTTTCTTGGTTCTCACACAGATCACAGAACAGGTACGTGTAAATCCGCTTCGCGACGAGGCTCCCGGGACCTACAATTAGATCAGCTGGAGCTTCATTTCCTACATGAGTGTTAGGATTAGCTTGAGCGTCATTTCCGTCCACATGGACATCTTCACTATTATCACCGTAATGAGTTCCAGATGCAGATGCAGCATAGGAATCAGGAGTTACAATCGGTACAGTAGCACGAGTTGAGAAACTGGAGTCATCACCACCACCAAATAATTCATACACATTTGCGGCATCATTTGCAGACAAGTCTGGAAGATTGAAAGATTTGAATAGCGCATCATAATCAAAACCCCAAGCTAGACCAATTGGTTCTGGTGGAATGCTGTGTTTACTACGATCCACTTCAAACCATTCCTCGACAGGACGAGTTCCTATATTGTACACTCTCTTGCAAGGCGAGTCGGCAACATATCCTAAGAAGATGCCTTCCATCGCTTTTGCATGAAACTTAGACTTGCAGTCTTTGTATTGTAGCAATAAAGAACAGGGACTACCAAAAGGAACTAGATAGTCAAGATTGGGAGGTCGATTGTTGATCAACTCATAACAAGTCTTGTTATCCCTCTTCACAACCAGAACTCTGTTCAAGACGTGACAAGTTGTATTAACTGCTTTGCCCAAAAAGTGACAGGAAGCTTTGCATCTGACAGCATTGTCCTTGCAGTCTCAATCAAGGTTCTGTTCTTCCGTTCTGCGACTCCATTCTGCTGAGGTGTGTATGGGGCACTAAATTCATGACGGATCCCCTTCTTGGGATAGAGAAGTTCCATCATAATATTCTTGAATTCAGTTCCATTGTCACTCCTTATTATTCTAACCTTCAACTTGCACAGAGATTCCAAGCTCAGGATCAGGTATTGAAGAATGTCAGCAGTTTCATTCTTCGTACCTAAAAAATGCACCCATGAAAAATGTGAGAAATCATCAGTAACAACCAGACAGAATGACTTACCTCCAATACTCCTGATACTTATGGGGCCAAACAAATCCATATGTAATAGCTCCAAAGGGGTATCGATGGAGTTTTGGAGCTTGGGCTTGTGAGACTTCCATTGCTTTTTGCCCTTTTATAAGGCATACAGTCATCTGCAATGGTAAATCTCAGCTTAGGAACCCTGGTTACAAAACCGTTTCGGACAAGATGATTCATTTTTCGATAAGAAATGTGTCCGAGTTTCCTATGCCATAAGATAGAGTCAAGTTCTGTCGCTTTGGTAAGCAAATAGGTAGCAACTGATGAGATGGGTGTTGCCACGCTCATATTAATCTGATAGGTTTCGTTTGTCCTTGGCGCTCTCATCAGAATCCGGTCTTCAGGAACCTCAAAACCAGGTTTGAGTATCAAGCATTCAGTCTTGTCAAACATCACTGAGTACTCCTTGTCGCACATCTGGGAGACACTCAACAAGTTATGCTTCAGCTGCTCGCAGTAGTTGACATTGTCAAAGCTGACACAACCATTTGAAACCACGCCTTGACACATGATGCTACCGCCTTTCTCTCCAGCAAAGGCCATATAGCCGCCTTTGAATGGCTTCACATCTTGAAGCAAGGCCATGTTATCTGTCATGTACCGGGAGCATCCACTATCTACATACCAACAATTAGAGATAGTACCCTTCGGATATCCTTGCACGAGTCACAAAAAGATTCAATTAGATTTCGAGACCCAAGCCATAGTGGTCTTGGGTTGTCCGTCTTTCTTAAAATAAACGACCTTAATTAACTCACATTCGTGACTGTCAAAAATGGATGAATCTTTAGAAGATTTGGGACCAGAAGATTGAGAACTTTTGGATTTCTTGTTCCATGAGCTCTTCTTTTTCTTAACTGGAACGGTAGACTTAGATTCAACAACAGTAGGTGAACTATTGGAAGCTTAACCTGGTTGAATTCCAGCCAGCTGTTCTAGCTTTCTCAATCTCTTGTTCCTTCTCCTCCTATGTAGCTTAGAGAGTTTCACCACAGGTTTCTCGCCAGTAGGTGTACTACCAGAGGTAGATACACAAGGTTTAGCAGGTAGCTTTCCCCTTTTTGAAACAGATGGTTTAGCCTCAGATGTGATCTTTGGCTTTACCATAGGTTTTACTGGTGGTTTCACCATATTTGATTTTGGACTTTTGGGATTCTTCACTGGTGGTGACTTAGGGATAACAGCCGGTTGTGAAACAATTGGCCGTTTCCCTTGGTTCTTAGCAGGGCAGTTCACAAAGATGTGACCAACCATACGACAGTGAAAGCAATTCCTCTCGTCTATGTAAGTCCTCCTGTAAGGCTCATTAGATCTGGCATTAGATGACTCAGCATGATGAGCAGGAGGAGTTGTTTGGTGAACATGTATTTGACCCGATAAAGATTGGTTTTTGGGAGCATAATATTTTTTCAAATTTTCTTTATAACCAAGTCCATAATGAGCTGAAAAAGCTTCTTTCTTAACTTGATTAATGTGTTTATACCCCCCATAAAGCATTACCTTTAATTTATCATTTGATTCAATGATATTGGGTTCAGTCAAAATAAATTTGTCACTATTAGTGATAATGTTTTTCTTAACTTTCTGTCCACATAGCAACTCCTCAAATACTACTCCTTCAGGGCAGGTGCTATCAGACCCATCATCAGGAGCAGTAAAGAACTCCTCATTAGATGCAGAGTCAGCCTTACTTGAGGAATCATCCTTTTTTGAGGAATCATCCTAACTTGAGGACTCATCAAGGCATGATAAATCAATGTCTATTAAGCCGTTGACAAATTTCCCGCTAACTGGTGGGGGAATGGCATTAGTACCCAACCCTAAGCCATTCAATTATCTCACTACAGACTCGTAGTGTTTCACCACAAAACGAGAATTATTCAACTTCTCAATATTACATTTCAACTGCAAGATCTCATTTTGCAACTTGTTGATCTCATTATTCCTTTTTTCTAACCCCTTGTATGCAACATCCAAGTGAAACTGTTGATCGCTGATTTTAAGTGAATAATCACGTTTTTCATTCTTCAACGTTTCAATTGAATCGTTTTTCGTTTTCTTTGTAGCTTAAAGCTGCAATACGAAGGAGTTCTTACTAATGGGTAGAACCCATATTTGACATCTTGTACAAGTAACATCTGTCCCAAGGACCTTTATAGCTGGTACACATTCCCGAAGGAAAACTGTTCACTTTAATGTTCATAAAACTTTCTTGTAAATCTTGTTCATAACTTAACATGTATTATGCCTTTGTTTATGTATATAAAAATATAGTAAACGCTTGCCATAAATACCTTTGCTTTTACTGAAATATATCTTTACACATATATCATGCCTTTGTTTACGTATAATAAATATAGTAAACGCTTGCCAAATGATATATCTTGCTTACTTGAAAATACTAACACATATATTATGCCTTTGTTTATGTATAATAAATATAGTAAACACTTGCCAAATAATATATCTTGCTTTACTGAAAACATACTAGCAATTATATTATGCCTTTGTTTATGTATATGAAAAATACAATAAACGCTTGCCAATAATATAATCATACTTTACTAAAATGTACTTTTGCCTCTTTTAAACTTTTCACTAAAACATAGCTTTTCCCTTCAGTTTATAATATATAAAATATAATAAATGCTTTACACTAAGTATGCACACCACCCCTAAAGAAGGCAAAAAGGGGATTAGAACTCACCTGGTATCTTACCTGCAATGGTCTACTGGATCTCACACAATCTGGACAATCATAACAATTGACACGTATCAAACTTAACTCAACGCTAAATGGTTTCACCATTTCTGGCTAGGCGAACATACTGACTTCACTAACCGGCTATATATACCCATAGACATTATGCTTGCGCACTTGGCAAGTGCGCAAAGCCTTGCTCTTGCGTACTTGATAAGTACGCAGGCTTTGCTTCTTGCGTACTTGATAACTACGCAAGCTTTGCTTCTTGCGTACTTGATAAGTACGCAGGACCTTATTCATGTGTACTTGGTAAATACGCAAGATCCTCTTCATGCGTACTTGGTAAGTACGCAGGATCTGCTTCCCACAAAAACCCTAACTTTCGCATTCGGGTCTGATCACGTCAAGATCCCGAACTTGTTTACATTCAAAACGTTTGCTTTTCATTAAGGAACTCAAATATATGATTTTCTTCCAGTTTCACCCGTAAAAACGTTACCTTTTCCTCCCAAACCCGAAAAACCCAAAAACGAACAAAAACTCAGATCTAGGAGAATCGGTTACCTGTAAACGCTTCTTCTTTACAGCTAATCGTTCCAGATACTATGCCTACGGTCCTATGAAAACCTGGACTTTCTCTCTCTAGACTCTCTCTCACTTTCTCTCTCTAGAAATCCAGAAATGGTGTTGGAAGTGAGGTTTTGGGCTGATTTTGAGGCTTATAAGGGCCCAAACCCTTGCCCTTTCGGCCCGTATACCCCGGCCCAAGTCCGCTTCCCTTGTTTTCTTATTTAAGTTTTTAATTCTCGTGAATTATTTCACGCTCCAAAACTCGGGCTGTTACATCAAACCATCAGTACCAGCCTTTCTAGGTGACAAGCACTGGATAATGACGTGCATAAAGTTTCTCCACTGACCCACTAGACCACCTTTTCTATCTTGGGTATCATTTTGTCTTCCCCGGTAACACATCCTCTGAAAACATCCCATAATCAATGTTTCAGGTAAACTGAGAGGATCATCATTACCACCTCCTAGAACAAGAGCAGCTCAAATAGTATCCACAGAAATCACCACCTTAGTATTGTTTACTGTAGCCCGTAAGACATGTGGATCAACATTCGTATCTTGATGAACTGTACCCTAGAACTGTTGAGTATATGGTAAGCTGATGTAAGGATTTCCTGAAAGAGCCACGTGTAACATGGACCTATTCATAAAATTGATTATTCCTTGATACTTTACAACTTCTGACATTTGAGGATCTAACAAAGCAACTTGATTATGATTGTACTCAACACGACGATCCATCTGTATATGAAATTGGACATGAACAACATGAGTATGTATGCACATAAGATAAAAAAGTAACACAAACACCCATGAAACACACATAAATGAACACAAAAAAAACACAAAACAAAAAAAAAAATTTAAAAATTACAAGTCCAAAGTCACTACTAAGCCCCTAGACGAACTTACTAAGTTCGCTTAGAGTTGCAAGAGTCGAACATAATAAGTTTGTCTGTCGATACAAATTCAAATCAGAATTCAAACTTGTTCAAATCGACTAAATTTTTTAAATCAAACATCTCACAAGTAACATTCAACCTCGATTGAGCAAAATCAAGCAACAATTTTAACGGTTAAAAATCAGACACACCCTCTATGAACCTAGAATCAGTCCGATAATCAAACAAAAAAAATCAGATTCCAAACAAGAATGAATCCTTGTAACTACCTTCAATCGAAGCGTAATCAGAAACTAAACAAGAATGAATCAACGAAAAAGCTGATCAACAACCCACAAGTTTAAGAAAATCAAGTTCGCGTAACTATGTCAATGTTCGCCCAAACTATGTTCGCCTAAAAAATTTCAAAGGATAATGAGCATGTTCGCCTGAAAAATGTATGTATACCCTCTGATAAGTTCGCTTAGTTAAGCGAACTTGCTAAGTTTGCCTAACACATGAATTGGCGAACTAAATATGTTCGCTTCTCAAACAAACTCAAACCACTTGAATTTTTTATGAAATTCCAACTTGTTCAAGATTCAACCTTTCACATTCCAAACCTTGTTACCTTCCATCTGAAACATGAATCTGATCCAATCCCGAACGTTTTAAAAAAATTAAAAGATAGAATTTTCATGTAAGACGGAAAGAAAATATTTTTGGATTTTATCTGTACAAACGGAATCACATGTTTTTGGTTTTTATCTTTACATACTGAAACACATATTTTTTATTTTTCTGAAAAAAATACAAACACATATATTTTATTTAAAAAAAAAAATACAAACACATATTTTTGCTTGAACATCATGAGTAAAAATATCATATCAGTGTCTTAGCAATTTATCACACATTCTATCACAAACTATGGGAAACCTATGATACTTCAGGATAAACTTCATGAAATGAATTATGATACTCTTGTGAATTGAATGCACTTATTCTTTTCAAACTAATGATCAGGATTACACTCTTATCCATCCAAATTTGATATTTAACAACCAAGATCATTCTTATTCAAATCATATCTTTTTCATTTTGTTCAATCTTTCCAAACTTTTCAATCTTTTTAAACACCACTTGAAATGATACGCGATAAATTTCAAAGTAAACAAGATCAGGTCATAATATGCTTAATTATTCATACCGAATTTGCAATACAAAGCATGAACACTTAAGTTGTCAATATTATAAGAGTTGAAACTACACACGTTTTTCTCACAGATTCTTGTGAGTTAGTACCATTTAGATGAAACACATTGTGTACCCCACATATATGCCCAACAAAAATTAAAATTGCATTTTCTTCAAGACATATATGATTTATTGCAAGATTAGATCAATCTCCAAGATGAAATTATCTCTATTAGCACAAGTATTGAATAGCAGATTCCCGAAAGATAAACTATTATCTGGATAAATTTCAATGGAATCAGTATAAATGATGTATCAATATGATCCAAGGGCTAGCATATGTTCCAACAAATGTTGTTAGAGACATATCTTAGTTCAACAACACATTGAATGTTTTTCGGGGCATGGGCAGTGAAGTAAACTGAAAGAATTTGTGCTAAAGATATAATCCGATATTGGTCTCATGAAATCCTTAAAACCATATATTCGTTATTTGTTAACGATCTTTTACACACGCACTCAGGCGTATAATGGGTTCAAATCACAGATGTAATCATATCTTATTTAATTTTCACACTACTAATGGTCTCAAAAACGCTGCTAGTCTGCTGACAAATTAAGTACCAAACTCATATTCAAATTAAAACAAATTATCAAGAGTAGAGCATTTATAACACAATCATTTCTTGTTCATGTAGACATTGAAATTTAGATCAAATCAAATCACTATAAGCACAAATATATAATCATATCAAAACTCTACTATGGTCATGTGTGATAAACTATTCACTGATGTACTATCATTTTTTCTCTAATTTCAAATGATGTCAATTTTTATCTTTTTCAATTTGTTTTAACCTTTTATAAATAACAATTTTGACTGAAATTAAAATGCATAAAAGTAATAAAGCAATAAAAGAAAATTAAAACAAAATCTCCCATAAAAATTATTTTGAAAAACTTTTATTTGGGATGGATCATACCGATCTTCTTGATCAGAAATTCAAACCTGATACGATCAAATGCCTTGGTAAAGTGATCAGCAAAATTATCCTCAGTATGTACCTTCACCAGCTCAATCAACTTTTTATCTGCACAATCACGAATAAAAGGATATCTAATTTCAATGTGTTTTGTTTTACTGTGCTTAACAGAATTATTAGTGATGGACATTGTGGCAGTATTATCAATGAACATGGGGATTCCTGTGAAATTCAAACCATAGTCTCTTAATTGTTGTTGGTTCCACAAGATTTGCGAACAACAACTTGTAGCATCAATGTATTCTGCTTCATATGTTGAAATTGAGACTGTAGTTTGCTTTTTGCACTGCCAGGAAATAAGACGATTACCCAGATACTGGCAACCACCTGCTGTAGATTTTCTGTCCAAACAACAACCACCAAAATCAGAGTCAGTATATGCATTGAATTCAAAGTTAGAACCATGTGGAAGCCATAATCCCAATCTTTGTTTTCCTTTCAGATAACGAAAGATCCTCTTGATTGCTATAAAATGAGACTCCTTTGGTTTTGCTTGGAATCTGGAATAGACACACACAGCAAACATTATATATGGCCTTGAAGGGGTTAACTACATGAGAGAGCCAATCATTGCCTGGTAGAGTCGGTAATCAATGTCTTTTCCATCCGGATCATGATTCAACTTATGATTCACCGGAATTGGAGTATCGTATGGTGTACAGTCTTCCATATTGAACCGGCTCAAGGTGTCTTTGACATACTTGGACTGATAAATAAAGAAACCATCTTCCTTCTGATTAACTTGAAGTCTAAGGAAGAATGATAACTCTCCCATAGCTGACATTTCAAACATCGATTTCATGACACTCTCAAACTCTTTCCATAATCCTTCATTTGTTGAGCCAAAAATAATGTCATCTACATATATCTGAACCAGTAGATAATCTCCCCCTACTTTCTTTATGAATAAGGTCGAATCAATTTGGCCACGAATGAAACCATTATCCATGAGATGTTTAGGCAAAGTTTCATACCACGTGAAGGGAGCTTGATGTAAACCATAAAGTTCTTTATCAAGCTTGAATACTCTAGAAGGATGAACTAGATCCTCAAACCCTGGCGGTTGACACACATAAACCTCTTCCTTGACCTTACCATATAAGAAAGCACTCTTCACATATAATTGAAACACCTTAAATCCTTTGTAAGACGCAAAAGCAAGAAACAAACGAATAGCCTTAAGCCTTGCCACCGGTGCATAAACCTCAGTGTAATCAATTCCTTATTGTTGATTGTATGGACCAAAAATATAATACGCTAACGCAATAAAAGAATCACCGAGTTGTTAAGAAGTTCAAAAGATGAAGATTGGAAGAAGCAAGAAATTATGCAGCAGAATACTTCATCTGGCAGCATACTTCATGGCCAGCAGCATACTTCATGTGGCAGCATACTTCAGTGTCAGCAGCATACTGGAAGTATGAGGTCAAGCATCATACTTGAAGTATGTGATCAGGCAGCATACTTCAAGTATATGGTATAGGCCCAGGCCCACCGAATACTTTTTGTTTTAGTATAAATAGATGTGTTCGTAACAGCATTCAGGTTAGATGAGAGAGGCAGGTTAGTCGAGTTGTCGAACGATATGTATTGTGTATTCAGTGATTTTATCAATATACGAGTCGTTTTGTAAGGCCCCAAACCCGGGAGGCCTCACTTGTTGGATTTACTCATTCACAAATGGTTCTTAAACTTGATATCAAAATAACGCAGCGGAAAACACTTCATTAAAACATAACATTGTTCAACATGCGGAAGCGTAAACATTGTTCAAACATAACAATAACGTAAATCAAATCGTAAAATGATTCCAGTCTTCATAAGCCGTCGGGTAACTCTTCATCACTAGCCAAGCATCACCGTCCATCCTCGCAACCTGCCTTAACCTGAATGTGCATACTAAAAAGTCAGCTACGCTGGTGAGTTCTAGCTTTACATAAAACTTTCGCATAACCATTTGCCAAAAACATTTCATTCTTTTATTTAATAAAAGCATACGTAAATCATGAAATAACATAACATTAAACATTAGTCAACTATAAACCGAATCTGCGCCTTTTCGTAACCGTAAGTTCCTCATTACAACACGGTACTTCATAGAGTACACGCACCGAACTTGGGTAAGGTACTCCATAGAGCACACGTACCCACATTAACCATTCATAACCGTCAATTCCCTTCAAGCATGGCGTCCCAAAGGATAGCTCGTACCACACCTTAAGTACTACTCCCTCGCAGAGAATAGTACCTCATTAGGGATCCCGGTAATCCCCCATTGGTGACTGTCGTCACCCCTTTCCACCCAGTTGTACAACCGTTGGCCAGCCACAAAGGCTCCTATAAAGGTAAGGCCCATACATGCATACATACCTTAGCTCCTGAAGGAACTCATAGCAGATTCATTTATTTCATGACTTTCATAAAAACCTTTACTTCTTTTCAGTTAAAGCATTCACACGTTTTATTAAATAGCATTTTATTTGTAAACATTTCGTAAACTACATTTGGCAACACATTTCATAAACACATTTCAACTTTACTTTCGTAAACATCATTTCATAAAATATTATCGTGTAAGTATACACACCAGCCAAAAACATAGTTCAAAACATTAAAAGTAGGGCTCTAGAACTCATCTGATAAGCTAATCTCGTTCTATCCTAACAACGGTCCAACGAGCGTCACACACGATCTGAATTGGTTAATTACACATACATCAGACCTAATCTAAATTACACGCTTTTACTCATTCTGATCTAGGCAAACATAAGGCTAAGTTCGCTGCCCATAGTCTAGGCGAACATATAGGCGAACTTGTCCTAAGTTCGCTCGACATGACCAAGCGAACTTACCAGGCGAACATAACCAAGTTCGCCCCCCTAAGTTCGCTTACTTCATTCTCCAAGCGAACTTGATAAGGTCTAGAAGGTACGGTCTTTGACTTTTCAAGCTCTTTCCTCTTCTTTGATCGGCTTGTTGCTGTTGCTGTTAACTGTTCATCATGAACTTCCAACACTTCAGTATTTACACTTAAAATATCTTCAGTTTCAGCTATGAATTCTTCTGTGTGACTCAACAACGGTTCTATAAGCTCTTCATTCACCTCAGCAACTCTGTTATCTTCAAAAATCAGGTCATGTGCTTCATACTCACCCATATGTGTATCAACCCTCGGTTCTTCAACTTGAACTTGAACTTCTTGCTGAATTTCTGGTAACACATTTCTTTGACCACCATCATGACCTTGATCATTTTCATCATTATCACTATCAACTCCATCTTCTATGTCTTCAGCCATTAAATCATCTATTTCATCTTCAAGATTGAAATCTGGATCAGGATTCTCTTCAAGAATATTTGGAAATAAAAGGTGTTACAGTTCCACTAAACTTGCTTGTCTTTCTATCATTATTCATACTGTTGAAGATTACTTCTTGCATTGTCTCTAATGGCAGTTCAACACCATCAATTTCTAGATTAGGCAGAAGTGTATTGATGATCATCTGTATAAACCTTGGACACATCAAAAACTTGTAATTCTATTTTATCTCACAAAATTGCTGATCATTGCTTCAAAGATCATTCTTGAAAAGTTAAATCTTCTATGAGTCGCCAAACAAACTAACGCCCTGCTAAAAACTTCACCAATCTGATCAAAAGCAAACGTTCTTGGACTCAAGCAATGAATTAGAACATGAACCAGATATCTCCACTGTTTCCCAAACATGGTCTTTGTGACTTGTCTTCTTAAGAAAGTTCCTTCATACCCCGTGGTCATAATGATTCTAGATACTGCGATGTGATTGATCTTGTAAGGAAAGTCTGTCGCATCTCTAACGTTTAATACTTCTCTTATCACCTGTTCAGTAAATTTAATCTTGTTTCCTCCAACTGAACTCTCAATCCATATCTCTTTATTCACATGCTTGAATTCTACATTATCCCAAAACTCCATCATGTGTTTTTCAAACACACGTACTTGTGTAGATATAGTTGTATTAATTCTTGAGTTTGCTAAAAATCTAACAACCTCTTCATATCCATGTGCCTTCTTTGTATTTATAGTTAAACAAGCATAGATGTTGTGCTTAGGTTCAATCTTTAACCTATTCATATCTTTAAAAAAAAACAAGTTAGAAAATTTCTGAAAAAAATTCTTAACTTTTGACATTTCGATCGAAAACTCCCTTATATATACAACTTTTTCGATCGAAAACTTATAAAACCCCTTTTTATCAGAAAATGAAATCCCACATCTTTGAACTTTTCGATCGAAAACTCTATCAACACTTCAACATTTCGATCGAAAACTAAAACACATGACCAGCGGTTTAAATCAAATTTTTAATTTTTTGACCGAAAACTCTTTATCAGTATAACAACTTTTCGATCGAAAACTCTGAGTTAACCTTTCTGATCAAAACCTTAGAATTTTATCAACTTTTGATTGAAAACTTTTCTTATTACTACCAATAGCCAATCATGACTTTTCAATCGAAAACTCTAATTTTCCAAAAAAGTTTCAAGCACTGACTTTTCGATCGAAAATATTTTTCGGTCGAAATCACATTTCGAACAAATCAGAATTGACTCTACATTTCCATCCGAAACACTTTTCGAACCATTCATTATACTTTTCGATCCATTCAACCTAGTTTTCGGGCAATTCAAAAATTCAAACATTCAAACTAAAACTAAGGCTTTGGATCTAACCTATCAACCTCTACGAATCACGAGAACATACCCGGATGATCGAAATCAACTGATGAACACAATGACGTCACAATCGAACACTTTTTCACACGAAATCTCAACACTTGTAAAACACGAGGAATCTTGAAACAACACAGTTGAGAGAAAACAATAGTGGGAAAAAGATTTTCAATCGAAAATTTTTGAATATATAGTTTTTTCAAATATGACCGAAAACTTTAGTTGTAACTTTTCGATCGAAAACTTTTTCAGATGATACTTTTTCGGGCAAGAGATTTCGACCGAAAACTCCAAACTTATTGAATTTTTAAAATTTTCAAACCAACTTTATTTTATTTTGTTATATATATATATATATATATATATATATATATATATATATATTTAAGACCATTTTGACATCACTAAAACATGTTCCAATTTTTTTTAATAATTTTTTCACAATCACAATCATAACCAGATAAGAATACACACTTGCACACTAATTTTTATAAAAAATGACTTTTTATTCTTTTTCAAACACAGAAAACAAATAAACACTTAACAAAACAAATAGTTATTCATTTATTCCTACTATTTTCTTTTTGACTTTTTCTCTCACATATTTCAACACTTTATTTTATTTTTTATTTTCTTTTGGTGAACTGAACTGACATAGGATCATAAATGTATATTGTCTTAACTACACTGCATATCAAATCAGTATCTAAACAGTTCAACCTTGATTGTCAGTATATTTTTCAGCTTAAACTCAAAAATCATATTTCGACAGATACTGTGTGACATTTAAGGTAAGATTTATCAATACAAAGTGTATCCAAACATTGAGATGGATTAAACTAATACGTAACACAAAGTTTCACCAAAACATAATCCAATTACCAGCATGAGGGTAGCGTTTTTATCACAGAAAAATAATTCAAATGGATTTGATGAGAATCTTTTTGATTCTTATATCTTGGTTTCTGATGGAACGAACACTGAATCAATCTGATTCAAATGAGATATAACATGTAGTGATGAACTTTTGGAATTAGATTTGATTCGGGTATGCGGATATCCATAGAGTATTGGATATGTCAATTGAAATCACGAATGATTCAAAGGGCGAGACAGACTGACTTTCTAGTTTCCATCCGAGATTTTCACCAGAACCATCAGCTGTATAAAGATATTTAACTCTAAATCGTATATTTGACGAGTATAGTCAATAGAGTAAACGAATTATGCTAAAAAACCATCAAGATCCTCGTCTCATGGTATGAATGGATTCACTTAGCATTCGAAGAATGAAAGTACCGATATTCGATGTAACATCCCAAAAATAGTAAATAAATAAATAAATAATAACGCGATCGAGATTTAATCTTCATAGGTGAAAGGAAAATGGATGGGCTTGGGCTCGGCTCCAACGGGCTGAGGGAATCCCAGGTATATAAGGGCCAAGACAGCCTCAAACTTGCAAACTTCCACCATTTGCAAATTTAGACAGAGAAAGGAGAACTCGGGCCTAGAGAGAAAGTTGACGGATCGATCCGGAATTGAAGGAACACGTTACTGCTGAGATCGTGAGCAAAACCTCCGAATCCCAATCCAGGTAACGATTCGACCCTAAACTGAGTTTTTGTTTAATTTGGGATTTTCGTGTTTTAGCTAAATAGGTGACATTTTTACGGATGAAACTTGAAAATAAGCTTAGGACTAACATCTAGAATGAAAACCGCACGTTTTGAACAAAGAAAGTTGTAAGATTGGCACGATCAGATCCGCATGCGAAAGTTAGGGTTTTTACGGGGAAGCAGGTCCTGCGTACTTATCAAGTACGCAAGAAGCAGATCCTGCGTACTTATCAAGTACGCAAGAAGAATTTTCTGCGTACCTAGCAAGTACACAAGAACAAGGCCCTGCGCACTTGCTAAGTGCGCAGGCAACAGGCCGGTTAGTAAAGTCAGTATAGTCGCCTAATTCAGAATGGTTTAACCGTTAAAGTCGGGGTTAGGTCTGATGTATGTGTAATTAATCAATCCAGATCGTATGTGGAACTCATTGGACCGCTGTTAGGACAGGACGAGACTAGCCCATCAGGTGAGTTCTATGTGCCCCCTGTATGTTTTGTGTAAACCTTATTAAATGTTTTGGGGCTGAAGTGGATACGCTAAATGAATAAATGTTATAAATGCCAATGTGATCATACGTGATATATACATATACGTATCAAAATAAATGATGAACAAAGAATGAAATGTATTATTATAAAGAATGAATGAAAGAATGACATAACGTGAATGAATGAAATCTTTCTTTTTATTTTATATATTGCATGTTATGAATGTATGTAAACGTTATGGACGCTTCGATGACAACGGCTACCTCGGTAGACGGACGGCAACATGACTATTTTGCAACCGGGACAAAAACGTTCCTTCATAAGCTAGGACGTATAAAAGGCACTCAAGGACGGTCGAAGCAAATGCCTTATTACATTTAAACGGTTGCATACATAATAGCCACGTGGGAAACGGATGCCTTTGGGCAGACGGGCGAATGAACAGACTACGACGGTAGGACTGGTTTAGACGGACGGAAAAAGGTTGCCGGACGGATTTATGTTACGACGGACGGTTTCTAGGGCCGGACGGTTTATGAAACGGACTACGACGGTAGTTATCACGGTGTTTGTCTTTGTGACTCATGCGAAAATTATGACGGGTTGATCACCCATATGTGTATGACCAATGAATGTTCTCCCCAAAGTAAGTATGTATGTACATATGTATATACTCAGTATGAATGTTATGTGAGAACAGTAAAACAAAGTATATGCAAAAGCACATATTATATATATATATATATATAATACTTAACGATAAGATAAATGATATGTCTGATTGTTTTTAAACTAGAACTCACCAGCGTTAGCTGACTTTTAGTATACATTTCAGGTAAAAAAAGGAAGGGTCGTGCGAAGGAATGATGGTTACCCGGCACGAGACTGACATTCTACTTTTATATATACTAAGACAATGTTATGTTTTTAATTGTTAAGACTTCCGCTGATATGTTATTATGTATTCGAATGATGTTTGCTTTCACTACTCTTGAATTCTTGTAAATTAAATTCAGTATTATGACTATGTTTATAAGTAAATCCAACAAGTGAGGTTACCCAGGAAAGGGGCCTTACAAGTTGGTATCAGAGCAATAGTTTGAGAGATTCAGACATCCCTAAATGTCTAGACTCAAGCTGATTATGGGACCAACGCACGGATGTCAGTATGGGTAACCAACGCCAACGCTAGCACGGTAAGTATGTACTAAAGTTAATGAACTTGAGTAAGAATAGATAACTTAACTTAGAACAAATAGATGTCAATGTCACAACCCGAAAAGCAATGTAAATTAGTAATCACAAACCGGTCACTGTAATTAAAAAATTACCTTGCCCGTACTATTCTAAAACTATGATCTAAAGGAATGGCATTGATGTATTCCCTTTATAACTATCAGGAAACTAAGAACTATGGCTGGTGGAGGAGGCCAAGACGCCGAGGCGATAGTACTGGCCGAGTTGGATGACCTCCATTGAATCAAAGACATGAAGAGAAAGAGAGTGTGCACGCAGAACACAATGAGAGTTTGCACGAAACAGATGTGACCCAACTGGGAACGACAATCAAGGGTCTCTACAGTTGGAACCCAAGGTAAGGGATGCTATTGCCCGTGAAGTCGTACTCACTCTGAAGAAAGTATTGCCTGATCTACTATCCGAGGCAGTAAAGAAAAGTAGAGAGGAGGATGAAGATGACCATGAAGAGAAAGTGTATGATAGTGATGGGGATGAAGTAAAGGTGGGATCAAGCAATCGTGGGTGTACTTACAAAGGTTTCAAGGATGGAGACCCACCCAAGTTCGATGGGAACAAGGATTCAGTGGCTATGTTTGAATGGATTGAGAGGATGAACGTTGTAATCAACATCAGCGAGTGTCGACCGGACCAGGCTGTTAAGTATGTTGCTCATTCTTTCACCAACGAGGCACTAAGTTTATGGAGGAACATTCAGAGGATAAAGTCGCCAAACGCTCTTTCCAGAATGACATGGGAAGACCTGAAGAAGCTGATAATCCAAAAGTTCTGTCCACATAACGAAATTGATCGAGTGGTAAATGAATTCTGAAACTTTAAGGCTGGCAGCAAGACGCAACGCCTGTATACTTCTGGGTTCAATGAGCTAGCTCAACTGGTACCCCACCTGGTGGAAACAGAAGAACGAATGATTAAGTACTATGTGAAGGGCCTACCTCAAAGGGTCCGTGTTCATGTAAAAGCTAATCTACCATCGACCTTCGAATCGGTAGTCAACCTGTCTGGAATCGTCTATGACGATTATGCTAAGGAGGACACAGCTCCCGAAGCTCCAAAACAGAAATGGGAGAACTCGTTCAAAGGAAACGGAAAGGGAAACTACACCACTGAGGTGAAGAAGCCTAGGGCAGAAGGGTATGACGTTTGTAAGAAATGCTCAAAGAAACACCAAGGCGAATGTCTTGTTGGCTCAACCATGTTTTATAAGTGCGGGAGGCCTGGGCATTACTCCCGAGATTAGTTAAAGGACGTCAAGTGCCAAAGTTATGGAAGATATGGGCACCTGACTAGGGATTGCAAGAAAACCAGACAATCCGGTTTGGGAAAAGAAAAGGAAGCTGAAAAGGAACAGACGAATGCTAGGACTCGAGCCTACGCCCTGACTGATGAGGAAGCAAGGGGAAACCCTGCTGTTGTGTTTGGTACGTTCCTAGTTAAAGATGAACATGCTGCTATTTTATTTGACTCTGGTGCTAGTAAAAGCTTTATATCCAATGCATTTAGTCGTAAACTAGATTGCACTATTCACACCATAGTAAAGGCCTTTAGCGTACAAACTGTCGTTGGTAAAAATTCGACAGTATTCCAAGTAACAGAGGATTGCATCATAGAAATAGAGGGCCATAAGTTTCCTTTTAGATTATTCCTTCTCACCTTAGGAGGATTCGATATATTATTGGGTATGGATTGGCTAGCTGCCAACGAAGCTCAAATCATATGTAAACGTAAGAGGATACACCTCAAAGCTCCTAGCGGCAGTCCAATTATGGTTTATGGGAATTGGAATTGCACGATGTCGAACGTCATCTTGATGATTAAGGCCGAAAGTTACATGAGGCGCGGTTGCGAAGCTTATCTGGTGTATGTTATTGACGATAGAATGAAAACGAAAGAACTCAAGAATGTACCCGTGGTGTGTAACTTTCCGGAAGTATTCCCAGAGGATCTACCGGGGTTGCCACCCGATCGGGAAATAGAATTTCAGATTGACTTACTGCCAGGAGCTGTGCCCGTTGCCAAAGCCCCCTAGCGATTGGCTCAGTCAGAAATGAAAGAATTGATGTCTCCACTAGAGGAATTAACAGAAAAAGGATTTATCAGACCCAACATTTCACCATGGGGAGCTCCGGTACTATTTTTAAAGAAGAAGGACGGCAGCATGCGCATGTGCATCGACTACCGTGAATTGAACAAGAGGACAGTAAAGAACAAATACCCACTTCCTAGAATAGACGACCTTTTTGAACAACTACAAGGTGCGAGTTGGTTATCAAAGATCGATCTTTAGTCGGGTTACCATCAGTTGAAAGTAAGAGAAGAAGACGTACCAAAGACCGCGTTTCGCCCACGTTATGGGCATTATGAGTTTCTCGTGATGTCCTTCGGATTGACCAACGCACTAGCAGCGTTCATGGACTTGATGAATAGAGTTTGTCGACCATTGTTGTATCGATCAGTGATAGTTTTTATAGACGACATACTGATATATTCGAAAAACAAGGGTGATCACCACTGTCACCTAAGAGAGGTTTTAGAGGTGCTAAAGCAGGAAGAGTTGTACGCAAAATTCTCCAAATGCGCGTTCTGGCTTAGGGAAGTCCAATTCCTAGGTCATGTGATAAATCCAAACGGCTTCATGGTAGATCATGCAAAGATTGAGGCAGTAAAGAAATGAAACGTCCCGAAGACACCAACAAAGATACGAAGTTTTCTTGGATTGGCAAGCTACTATCGGAGGTTCATTCAAGATTTCTCAAGAATAGCCTCGCCACTAACTAAACTGACACGAAAGGAAGTAAAATATGAATGGGGTCTAACCCAAAACAACGCGTTTGAGGAACTTAAGACACGATTAACCCAAGCTCCAGTCTTGGCACTACCTGAAGGAAATGAAGACTTGGTAGTTTATTCTGACGCTTCGGGTCAAGGTTTCGGATGTGTACTTATGCAATGAGGAAAGGTAATTACTTACGCCTCACGAAAACAAAAGATTCATGAGGTTAACTACCCAACTCACGATCTATAGTTAGCGGTAGTATTTTTCGCGTTGAAAATATGGAGGCACTATCTGTATGGAGTTAAATGCACCATTTACCCCGATCACAAAAGCTTGAAGTACTTTTTTGAACAAAAGGAATTAAACATGAGACGAAGGAGGTGGTTAGAGCTACTGAAAGACTATGATTGTGAGATATTGTACCATCCAGGCAAGGCAAACGTAGTGGCTGACGCTTTAAGTAGAAAAGAAGAATCGGCACTTATCCAGATCAAAGCGTGTCAGCTGATTATAACGCCAGATTTGATGAGTGAAATATCGGAGGAATAAGATGAAGCACTACTAGAAAGAAATATAAAATGAGAAAGAATAGTAGTACAACAAGGGAATTTGGATGCAAATGCATAGGGTGTATGAACAAGGTTTGGACGGATGTGGATACCTAAGATTGATGAGCTCAGAGACAAAATCCTCGATGAGGCCCATAAGTCTCGCTATTCAATCCACCATAGGATAAACAAAATGTATCAAGACTTGAAGAAAGTGTAAAGCCCCATTCCCGGGTAACCTCACTTGTTGGATTTACTCAAAAACATAGTCATAAATACTGAGTTTAAATTTAAAACATTCGAATTCAATCAATACATAACGTAACATGACATAACATAACAGCGGAAGTCTTAACAATTAAATACATGACATTTGTCTTAACATATATAAAAGTGGGATGTCAGTCTTATGCCGGGTAACCATCACGCAATCGCACGACCCTTCCTTCCTTTACCTGAAATGTATACTAAAATTCAGCTAACGCTGGTGAGTTCTAGTTTAAAACTATTAAGTATAAACATTCTTTTCTTTATACGTATACATAATTATATACATACATTTATATAAATACGTATTCATAGCTTTTAATTTTCTTTCTTCATTCTTATGTGATTACATAGATATGCATTCACCTTTTCTTTCCTTAACATTCATTGGTCATACACATAAGGGTGATCAACCCGTCTTTTACTGCGTATATCACAAAGACATACGCCCTTAAGTTACCGTCGTAGCCCTTTTACTCGTCCTGTCCTAGAAACCGTCCGCCTTAACTTTGGTCCGGCCAACCTTCGGCTGTCCGTCTTACCCGTCCTACCGTCGTAGTCCGTCAAATTCGCCCGTCTGCCCTAAGACATTCGTTTCCCACGCGAACTATTGTTTATGCAACCGTTATACTATTTTAGCATTTACTTCGACCGCCAATTTATGCTTTTTGTACGTCCTAGCTTGCGAAGGAACGTATCTTTCCCGGTTGCAAAATAGTCACGTGGTCCTCCGTCTACAGAAGTAGCCGTTAGCTTCGCTTCCGTCCATAACGTATACATACATTCATAACATGCAATATAAATAATTATAAAGCAAGATATCATTTATTTACGTTATGCCATTCTTTCATTCATTCTTTGTAAACATACGTTTCATTCTTTGTTCATAATTCATTCTCATATATATATAAAGTATATATTAGTATATCACGTAAGATCACATTAGCATTCATATCATTTATTCATTTTGTATATACATTTCATCCCCAAAACATTTAATAAGGTTTGCACATAACATAGAAGGGCGCACATAGAACTCTCCTGATAAGCTAGTCTTGGTTGTCCTAAACAAAGGTCCAACAACGTCACGTACGATCTGAATTATATAGTTAAATACACATCAAACCCAATCCCGACTCTAACGGTTTAATCATACTAAATTAGGTGATCGTACTGACTTCACTATCAAGCCTGATGCCGGTGCACTTAGCAAGTGCACATAGACTTGTTCTTGCGTAATTAATAAGTGCGTAGACTTTGCTTCATGCGTACTTGATAAATACGCAGTACCAGCTTCATGCGTACTTGACAAGTGCGCAGAGCATTCTTCTTGCGTACTTGGTAAGTACGCAGGATCTTTATTCTTGCGTACTTGGTAAGTACGCAGGACGTCCTTCTTGCATACTTGATAAGTACGCAATACCTGTTTCCTGGACAAAAATCCGAAATTCTTGCATGCTAACCCGATCATGTCAATCTTACAATTTTCTTTGATCAAAACGTGCGGCTTTCATTCTAGATGCAAGTTCTAAGCTTATTTTCAAGTTTCATCCATAAAAACGTCTCCTATTTAGCTAAAATCCGAAAAACCCCAAAACGAAGAAAAACTCTGTTTAAGGTCGAATCGTTACCTGGATTGTGATTCTGATTCGGTGGTTTTGCTCACAAGCTCAGTCGTAACGTGCTCCTTCAATTTCGTGTCGATCCGTTGACTTTCTCTCTCTACACCTGACTCTCCTTTCTCTCTCTAGCTTGTAAGTGTTGGTGGAAAATGAGAGATTCAAGGCTGTCTTGGCCTTTATATACCTGCGCTTCCCTCGGCCTGTTGGAGCCGAGCCCAAGCCCATCCATTTTTCTTTCATTTTTGATGATTAAATCTCTATCGCTTTGTTATTTACTTATTTACTATTTTTGGGATGTTACAAGTCTACCCTCCTTAAAAAGGTTTCATCCTCGAAACCGTTTATACGTTAAACAATTGAGGATATAGTCCCCTCATCTCGTCTTCATTTTCCTATGTAGCTTTTGACCCTTTTCTATGCTTCCATTGTACTTTAACTAAATGGATCGACTTATTGCATAGTCGTTTCTCAGCTCGGTCAAGAATGGCTATCGGTTCCTCTACATAATTTAGACTGTTATCCACTTCGATCTCGTCGTAAGGTATGTGAGCTGTGTCGTCAGCTAGGCACTTGTGTAAGTGCGACACGTGGAACGTAGGGTGTATTCCACTAAGCTCAACGGGTAGGTCGAGTATGTGAGCAACTTGACCCACTCTCGCTAAAATCTTGAAAGGTCCGACAAACCATGGACTTAGTTTGCCACGTCTTCTGAATCGAATGATTCCTTTCCATGGTGATACCTTTAATAGTACCATGTCCCCCACTTGAAACTCTAAATCCCTTCTTCTCTTATCCGCGTATGATTTATGTCTGTCTTTTGCGGCTTTCATTCGAGCCTTGATTTGATCGAACTTGTCGGAAGTAGCTTTGACCACTTCGAGACTTGCAAAATCCTTCTGTCCAATTTCCCCCCAACAAATAGGGGTCCTAAATTTCCTCCCATACAACATTTCAAATGGTGGCATGCCAATAGTCGAGTGATAGCTGTTGTTATATGAAAATTCTGCCAATGGTAGATGGCTGTCCCAGCTCCCACCGAAGTCAATGATACAGGCCCAGAGCATGTCCTCCAAGGTCTGAATGGTCCTTTCCGGTTGTCCATCGGTTTAGGGGTGGTAAGCGGTGCTGATGTTTAGTCTAGTGCCCATTGCCTCGTTGAATTTCTTCCAAAACCTTGACGTGAATCTAGTATCCCTGTCGGACACAATCGACAGTGGCATACCATTTCTGCTCACAACTTCCTTGATAAATATTTCTGCTAGTCTTTCTGACGAAGAAGTCTCACGTATTGGCAAGAAGTGAGCACTTTTCGTCAAGAAGTCGACAATCACCCAAATTGTATCATTGCCTTTAGCTATTCGCGGTAGCTTGGTAATGAAGTCCATCGTGATCTCCTCCCACTTCCCTTCCGATATTGGTAGAGGTTGCATTTTACCGCATGGTTTCTAGTGCTCGGCCTAAACTAGTGAGCACGTTAGGCACTTATTCACGTACTTGGTCACATCATTCTTCATGCCAGGCCACCAGTACTCTTTCTTCAAGTCTTGATACATTTTGTTTGTCCTGGGGTGGATAGAATAGCGAGACTTATGGGCCTCATCGAGTATTTTGGCTCTAAGCTCGCCAATATTAGGTATCCACATCCGGCCAAACCAAGTTCGTACACCATATGTATTTGCACCCAAATTCCCTTGTTGCCCTATTATTCTTTCTCGTTTTATATTTCTTTCTAATAGTGCTTCATTTTGTGCTTTTGATATCTCACTCATCAAATCTGGTGTTATAATCAGCTGACACGCTTTGATCCGTATAGGTTCCGATTCTTCCTTTCTGCTTAAAGCGTCAGCCACCACGTTTGCCTTTCCTGGATGGTACAATATCTCATAGTCATAGTCTTTCAGTAGCTCTAACCACCTCTTTTGCCTCATGTTTAATTCCTTTTGCCAGAAAAAGTACTTCAGGCTTTTGTGATCTGAGTAGATGGTGCATTTGACTCCATACAGATAGTGCCTCCATATTTTTAACGTGAAAACTACTGCTGCTAACTCTAGATCGTGTGTTGGGTAGTTAACCTCATGAATCTTTAGTTGTCACGAGCCGTAAGAAATTACCTTTCCTCGTTGCATAAGTACGCAACCTAAACCCTGACCAGAAGCGTCAGAGTAGACTATTAAATCTTCATTTCCCTCAGGTAGTGCCAAGACTGGAGCTTGGGTTAATCGTGCCTTAAGTTCCTCAAACGCGTTATTTTGGGTTGGACCCCATTCATATTTCACTTCCTTCCATGTCAACTTAGTGGCGAGGCTATTCTTGAAAAATCTTGAATGAACCTTCGATAGTAGCCTGCCAATCCCATAAAACTTCATATCTCTGTTGGTGCCTTTGGGATATTCCATTCCTTTACTGTCTCGATCTTTGCAGGATCCACCATGATTCCGTTTGGGTTTATTACATGACCTAGGAATTGGACTTCCCTAAGCCAGAACGCGCATTTGGAGAATTTTGCGTACAACTTTTCCTGCTTTAGCACCTCCAGAACCTCTCTTAGGTGACAGTGGTGATCACCCTCGCTTCTCGAATATACCAATATGTCGTCTGTAAAAACTATCACCGATCGATCCAACATTGGTCGACATACTCTATTCATCAAATCCATGAACGTTGCTGGTGCGTTGGTCAATCCGAAGGACATCACGAGAAACTCATAATGCCCATAACGCGTGCGAAACGCGGTCTTTGGTACGTCTTCTTCTCTTACTTTCAGCTGATGGTAACCCAAACTAAGATCGATCTTTGAGAACCAACTCGCACCTTGCAGTTGATCAAAATGGTCATCTATTCTAGGCAGTAGGTATTTGTTCTTTACTGTCCTCTTGTTCAACTCGCGGTAGTCAATGCACATGCGCATGCTGCCGTCCTTCTTCTTTACAAATAGTACCGGAGCGCCCCACGGTGAGATGGCCGGTCTAATAAATCCTTTTTCTGTTAGTTCCTCTAGTTGAGACATCAATTCTTTCATTTCTGACGGAGCCAATCGGTAGGGGGCTTTGGCAACGGGCTCAACTCCTGGCAGTAAGTCAATCTGAAATTCTATTTCCCGATCGGGTGGCAACCCAGGTAGATCCTCAGGGAACACTTCCGGGAAGTTTCACACCACGGGTACATTCTTGAGTTCTTTCGTTTTCAATCTATCGTCAATAACACACGCCAGATAAGCTTCGCAACCGCGCCTCATGTAACTTTCGGCCTTGATCATCGAGATGACGTTCGGCATCGTGTAATTCCAATCCCCATAAACCGTAATTGGGCTGCCGCTTGGAGCTTTGAGGTGTATCGTCATACGTTTACGTATGATTTGAGCTTCATTGGCAGCTAGCCAATCCATACCCAATACTATATCGAATCCTCCTAAGGTGAGAAGGAACAATCTAGAAGGGAACTTATGACCCTCTATTTCTATGATGCAATCCTCTGTTACTTGAAATACTGTCGAATTTTTACCAACGGCAGTTTGTACGCTAAAGGCCTTTAATATGGAGTTGATAGTGCAATCTAGTTTTCGACTAAATGCATTGGATATAAAACTTTTACTAGCACCAGAGTCAAATAAAATAGCAGCCTGTTCATTATTAACTAGGAACGTACCTGACACAACATCATGGTTTCCCTTTGCTTCCTCCTCAGTTAGGGCGTAGGCTCGAGTCCTAGCCTGCGACTGTTCCTTTTCTCTCTCTTTTCCCGAACCAGATTGGCCGGCCTTCCTGCAGTTCTTGTCAGATGTCCAAATAATCCACATACTTGACACTTGAAGTGTTCTACGCATTCTCGGGAGAAGTGACCCGGCTTCCCACACTTATAGCATGTGGTGGTGCCGATTCGACACTCGCCAAGATGATCCCTTCCACATTTCCTGCAAGTTTCATATTCATTCGAACTTGGTTTCTTAACTTCAGTTGCTACATTCCCTTTTCCGGTGCCTCTAGACGGGTTCTCCCACTTTCTCTTTTATGTCTTAGGTGCCGGGTCCTCATTGGCATAATCGTCATAGACGATTCCGCTCAGATTCATTACTGACTCAATGGTCGAGGGTAGGTTAGCTTTCACATGGACCCGGACCCTTTTTAGGCAGACACTTGACTCTTCATTTTCTACCAAGTTTAGTACCAGTTGGGCCAGCTCATTGAATCTTGAAGTATACTTGTGATGAGTCTTGTTGCTAGGCTTGAAGTTTAGGAACTCGTTCTCCACACGATCAATCTCGTTCCGTGGGCAGAACTTTTGGATTATGAGCTTCTTCAGGTCTTCCCATGTCATTCTGGCAAGAGCGTTTGGCGACTTTGTCCTCTGGATGTTCCTCCACCAACTTAGTGCCTCATTGGTGAAAGAATGAGCAACATACTTAACAGCCTGGTTCGGTCGACACTCGCTGATGTTGATTACAACGTTCATCCTCTCAATCCATTCGAATGTAGCCACTGAATCCTTGCTCCCATCGAACTTGGGTGGGTCCCCGTCCTTGAAACCTTTGTAAGTACACCCATGATTGCTTGATCCCACCTTTACTTCATCCCCATCACTGTCATACACTTTCTCTTCATGGTCTCCTTCATCCTCCTCTCTACTTTTCTTTAATGCCTCGGATAGTAGATTAGGCAATACTTTCTTTAGGGTGAGTACAACTTCACGGGCAATAGCATCCCTGACCTCAGGTTCCAACTGTATAGTCCCTTGATTGTCGTTCCCAATTGGGGTCACATCTGTTTTGTGCACACTCAGTGTGTTCTGCGTGCACACTCTCTTCTTCTTCATGTCGTTGATTCAATGGAGGTCTACCGACTCGGCCAGTACGACCACCTCGGCGTCCTGTTCTTCCCTCACCAGCCATAGTTCCTAGTTTCCTGATAGTTATAAGGGAATACATCAATGTCATTTCTTCAGATCATAGTTTGGAACAGTACGAGCAAGGTAAATTTTTAATTACAGTGACCGGTTTGTGATTACTAATTTACATTGCTTTTCAGGTTCAAAACTCTTCAAATCGGTTATGACATTGACATCTATTTGTTCTACGTTAAGGTATCTATTCTTATCCAAGTGGATTAACTTTTGTACTTACTTACCGTGCTGGCGTTGGTGTTGGTTACCCATACTGACATCCGTGCATTGGTCCTATAATCAGCTTGAGTCCAGACATTTTGGGATGTCTGAATCTCTCAAACTATTGCGCTGATACCAACTTGTAAGGCCCCATTCCCGGGTAACCTCACTTGTTGGATTTACTCATAAACATAGTCATAAATACTGAGCTTAAATTTAAAACATTCGAATTCAATCATTACATAACAAAACAGCGGAAGTCTTAACAATTAAATACATGACATTTGTCTTAACATATATAAAAGTGGGATGTCAGTCTTATGCCGGGTAACCTTCACGCCATCGCATGACCCTTCCTTCCTTTTCCTAAAATGTATACTAAAAGTCAGCTAACATGGGTGAGTTCTAGTTTAAAACTATTAAGTATGAACATTCTTTTCTTTATAAGTATACATAATTATATACATACATTTATATAAAAACGTATTCATAGCTTTTACTTTTCTTTCTTCATTCTTATGTGATTACATAGATATGAATTCACCTTTTCTTTCCTTAACATTCATTGGTCATACACATAAGGGTGATCAACCCGTCTTTTACTGCGTATATCACAAAGACATACGCCCTTAAGCTACCGTCGTAGCCCTTTTATTCGTCCGGTCCTAGAAACCGTCCGCCTTAACTTTGGTCCGGCCAACCTTCGGCCGTCCATCTTACCCGTCCTACCGTCGTAGTCCGTCATATTCGCCCGTCTGCCCTAAGGCATCCGTTTCCCACGCGAACTATTGTTTATGCAACCGTTATACTATTTTAGCATTTACTTCGACCGCCCATTTATACTCTTTGTACGTCCTAGCTTGCTAAGGAACATATCTTTCCCGGTTGGAAAATAGTCACGTAGTCGTCCGTCTACAGAAGTAGTCGTTAGCTTCGTTTCCGTCCATAACGTATACATACATTCATAACATGCAATATAAATAATTATAAACCAAGATATCATTTATTTACTTTATGCCATTCTTTCATTCATTCTTTGTAAACATACGTTTCATTCTTTGTTCATAATTCATTCTCATATATATATAAAATATATATTAGTGTATCACGTATGATCACATTAGCATTCATATCATTTATTCATTTAGTGTATACATTTCAGCCACAAAACATTTAATAAGGTTTGCACATAACATAGAAGGGGGCACATAGAACTCACCTGATAAGCTAGTCTTGGTTGTCCTAAACAAAGGTCCAACAACGTCACGTACGATCTGAATTAGGTAGTTAAATACACATCAGACCCAATCCCGACCCTAACGGTTTAATCATACTGAATTAGGTGATCCTACTAACTTCACTATCAAGCCTGATGCCTGCGCACTTAGCAAGTGCGCAAGGACTAGTTCTTGCGTACTTAATAAGTGCGCAGACTTTGCTTCATGCGTACTTGATAAATACGCAGTGTCTGCTTCATGCGTACTTGACAAGTGCGCAGAGCATTCTTCTTGCGTACTTGGTAAGTACGCAGGACGTCCTTCTTGCGTACTTGATAAGTACGCAATACCTGTTTCCTAGACAGAAATCCGAAATTCTTTCATGCTAACCAAATCATGTCAATCCTACAATTTTCTTTGATCAAAACGTGCGGTTTTCATTCTAGATGCTAGTTCTAAGCTTATTTTCAAGTTTCATCCATAAAAACGTCTCCTATTTAGCTAAAACCCGAAAAACAAAGAAAAACTCAGTTTAAGGTCGAATCGTTACCTGGATTGTGATTGTGATTCTGATTCAGTGGTTTTGCTCACGAGCTCACTAGTAACGTGCTCCTTCAATTTCGTGCCGATCCGTCGACTTTCTTGTAACATTTCTGATTTTTAGTATTCGTATTTCAATTCAATGTAACGCATTTTAAACCAAATACTCGTGCACTGTCTTACTATTTTTTTCTCGCCATAAATTAACTTATCAAACCTGAAAAGTCAAGGACTAAAGTTGAAAATTTATCAAGAAACCTTAATTAGCACGGTCATGCTTCGTCCTGGCACGGTCGCGCCAAGTGCCTCGGCACGATCGCGCGACTGGTCCTGGAACGATCGCGCCCGGTGCCTTAGCACGGTCGCGCCTCTCTTGGGCACGGTCGCGCCTGCGTAACAGTCGAAACGTAAATGCAGTTTCAAAACGCCCGATCGTTTGAAATTCGAAACCGATAACGTTTTAGTTTCTTTGACAAAGAAAATATTTCAGTTCATTACGAGTTTCATCAATCCAATTACGTAATTCTCTCAAGAAAAACCGTCCAAAACTTCTCCCAAGCCTCGAATCATTCTTTTCGATCCTGTTGTTAGCAATTAATCAAGAAACTCGATCCTCCGAGCATCTCTAAGTTTTCTGAAGCGTTGAAACAGCCGGAATCGCAGCAGAAGACGCCGGAAGCCATTCTCACCGTCGCCGGAACTCTTTTCTGCCATTCACTGTCAATTTGATACGCTTCTTGGTAACTATAATCTTTTCCTCAGTCGATTCAGTCTCTTTATCAAAAGCCCTCTGTTAATTGGGGCTTCCATCATAGAAATCATCCTGAACCGGATTTCTCATTTTAATAAAAATGATTTAATCGAATCCATACTTAAACACGATTTCCATACAATTAATTTATTAAAATAGACTCGTAACAACTCAGTAATCAAAAGCCCTAACAATTCCAACGCTATAAATACAAGATTTGTTCAATTCGTGTCTGATTTGGAAGAGACACGGTCGCACTAATCATCTAGCGCGGCCGTGCCTCATGAAACGCGGTCGTGCCGAGTATCAGCGCGGCCGTGTCCTCCTGTCCAGACCAGGTCATGCCCTTTGGGCTAATCTCTGTTGTGTCTAAGAATCTTGGACACGACCGTGCCTGTTGACTGGTCTAGTTTGTGCCCTCTATTGATCAACCCGGTCGTGCCCCGACTAGCGCGGTCGCGCCCGTGGCTTGAGCACGATCGTGCCCTTCCGAGGCACGGTCGTGTGTGACTCAGAAATTTTAACAAAATTATAATTTTATATTTTTCAATCAATAAATGTTTCAAATTTTATAAAAATATGTTTTCTGTATTTAAAAAGATTTAAATTTTAATCTGGAGATAAATATTAGTTATTTAAATATTTATTTAAAAATTTATAAAAAAATTAAATTTATATTTATCTTACACTTAAATGATGTTTTAAATGATTAAGTTACAAAGTTTATAAATAAATAAGATAATAATTATTTATTTAATATTTAAACAAAAATCATTTATTTAGTTATACTTAATTACAATCAATATTTACATTATTTCATAAACTATAATCATTTATTTATTTATTAATTTACATTTAACACATGCATTATTTTCATAATCAACAATTTTATAAAAATTCTATTTTATTATTTAAATTCCAAACTTTAATCAAATGTTCCAAAGATGTTTACTACAACTTTATATATTTCATTTAATACTTTTTATACACAAATTTAACCTTCAACGTTAGACTTAAACTTTGTACACCGATTTGATTCAATATACACTACTATCTAGGTTAACTCGTGCGTACCAAGGATTCTCATTTTATCTATACTCTTTGTTAGCTACACCTCCATACCAAGTGAGTATTCACAACCCCTTTTTACTCTTTTACACTTTTGGGGTGGAACATGAACTTTATACGCATTACACATTTACATTTACACAAACAACACAAGTGCAAAATCCTATTTACATACATGTGTGCAAAATTTGAGCTTTGTGCCCGAGTGCTAGTTGTGCTAATCTTTGTGAAAACTTATGTGCAATCATTAACTATACAAACCGACGGTTTTCAATGATAGATCTATTGAGTCTGACAAACCCACCCAAGTGGAGGTGATTGATACCGACAACACAATTTGCATACTAGTTACAAAGGTTTGGTTGTACTTGATTACACAATAGCTGCTCCCCATAAATGCCTTATTTTATCATGTTTTGTAAAGGATTTGTTTTCAACTATATGCTATCTATATACAACTGTGTTATACTCACCAACTTTTTAGTTGACTTTATTTTATTCATGTTTCAGGCCAAAATATGTGAGAATGATTCAAGACGTGCTCAATATAGGATTTGGACTTACCAACTTAAATCAAGAATTCTATGAATTGTTTTATGTTTCTTTGGTTGAATTTGGTTTGTACTTGGATTATTTGTAATGGAAATTTGACTTTAATATATTTCAATTTAGTCAACCATGTGTTATGAACAGTCTACATGTCCCGCCCCGATGATTCCGCCATCGGTTGGGGTGTGACAGATTGGTATCAGAGCCTTGGTTATAGGAAACTAGGTTATTAGACACTCTTGACCTAGACTATAACTTTAGGACACCCATACAATGCCATGTTACTACATGTTAAATTATCAATTCATGTGTGATTATTTTTACATGCTATCCTAAGTACTTACACTACCTGATACAATACATAATGATTTATGTGTCACACTACTTGATAACTCTTGTACTTACACTCATTACTACCTACATGCTATATGATTATTCACCTATGTGAATATTTTTACATATTATACTATATGATTACATCACATGATACAATACCCAATAGTTTATGTGTCACGTTACCTGCCCACTTCTTCTTCTATTCATACCTGCCTACATAATTTATTTAAAACACTATTCTAAGTTTAACACACACACATACGCACCAAAATTATTCATACACCTTTGGACCCAAATACATGATACCATCACCCTTTATGAGCAAAGACTTAAACTATTGGGCCTAATACCCACCAATAATAAACCAAGAAGCCCATTTATCCTCCAAGAAGAAGAAGCCCGCTGAAAAGCATAAACCTTACCTTTGGGCCTCAAAGCCCAGTCCACAACAATTCCCATCATAACCATGAGCCCAACAATAGTATTATTAATACATGATGGCTGGAAGAGTGTGTAATCCCATGAGGAATTCTGGCTAAGGAAAGATACGGTACTTAAGTGTGTCTTAGTGACCCACCCCTCTTTCCTGGGAATTCTCCTTAGGGATACATTACTTATAGGTCAAGTGTATTTCTAAAATACTATCGTGAAGGTTCGGCGTTATGACTAGTCAAACTCTAAAACCCATAAGAACTTCTATATTTGACACTTCATATTTCATTATCACTTACAACTTTTTCATTGTTTTTCTGCTAGACATGGACTCCTACCCTCCTCCCTCCCCAGTTTACCGTCCTGGATCAGAATCTGATTGGGAAGAAAACACTGAGACACCCGTGTACCGGTCACCAACACCCCCAGCTACTAGGCCAAGGTTTGATGTAAGAGCGGACTGGATTAGGAACACCGACCCGAGACTTCAAACACCTGGATCTCCCGTACCCGTAAACCCGTATCATACACCTCACCTCCACATTCAATTACCACCCCCACTAAGAGACCCATATCTAATGCCCGATCCGTACCATCCTAACCCTTGGGTAAGGCATACCATGGCACCCCCTGGTGTTATGGGAATTCCAACCAATGACTTCCATCAATATGTAAGAAATTCAGAATTTGAGAGGCAAAGGATAGAGCAGGGAGTAATACACGACTTACAAAGACAAAGAATGGATAGCCTAGCAAACCAATTAGGATACCAAAAGGAGTTAATCTCCATCCTCGAAAAAGAAATACAAGATCATCGCACGGAGACCGCCAGAACTGAAGCCAGATCTACTACTCGAGTGACTATAGCGGTGCTCATCTTGGCGATTATCTTCTTCATAGTGGAAAGCTACCAGAGACGTTAGAAGAAGCTTCTACTGATTTCCTTTAAATTTTCTATTTGAGAACCATTTCCCTATGTTTTGAATAATGTTTAACATTTCAGCATTTAATCAATTCCATATATTTCAACTCTACAGTTGTTGTTCATTGATTTGACCCGTGGGGCGTAAATTACACATGTTATATTCCCATCAAATTTCCCAAATATCACTTCTTTCATTCAACATGGTTTAGTACATTACCAACAATCTCTTTCATTAAATAAATCATCCTATTTTGTGATTTAAACAAAACCTCGTTATCTTGTTTAAACAAAACGTTTTCCAAACTTTTAAGAGAGTATCAAAAATATAAATTTTCCACCAAACTTTTCATCCGATAAGGAAGGTTAGTACAACCAATTTTATGAAAATATTATTTCAAATTGATAAATAATTGTGATTTTTCTTCATTAAAGTAAATATTTCTAAACTTTGGCTAAATTATATGCGACTACTTATTTAGCCAATGGTTCCACTTAAAAATATCCTCTTGTTAATAATTGAAAGTTTAAATTAAAAATATATTTTTTTTTTGCATAAATTGCATATTCATTTAAAATATGCGATTCAATGATTTCACTACTTTATATATCTACAACCAAGAACAATTTTCCACTTTCTATGTTCAAACAAAGACCCGTAATTGTAAACACAAATTCCCGAATATTTCCAAAACCTCCTCGTTACCTTTCACTTGACGCTTCAAAAGACGATCCATACCGCGTAAACGTTAACCTTTCCCACCAACCTCAATGAGATTTGAGGACTTGAACCTAACTACCACATTATGCAAGAACGCCAAACAACACGTTTGTCCGCAGCACTCGAACACATGCAAAACCCGTTAGTACACATCGCACGCGAAGTTCAATACTCACGTTCACAATATATTCAATGCAATATTATGATACATAAAACTCAATTATTCTCAATATATCCAATGCTACACAAATTACATGATACATGAAACTAGTTTGCCTACAAATCACAATTTACTCGATTGATTACGTAATGCACGAAACACGTTTATTTGCAATACACATGCTACTGGCTTGAGCACATGATACACGAAACTTAGTTGTTTGCAATATACATGATACATAAGAATTGCTTCATTGATACAAAATTCTAGATTGACCACACTATACATGAAACTTATTTGGTTACGAAGTACATTACACTAAGCTGTGCGCATTGTACAATATACATGATGCTAAGTTGCCAACACCCTACATGAAATTCATTTCCTACTATACACAAAATACTATGTTGTTTACATTACACATCAGGGTTCATTGACTTACAAAATACAAGACGCTTAATTATTTACGCTATATATGAGACTTATTTGATTACAAACTACGTGACACTAGATCATACATGAGAATTGTGTGCTTACTATATACTCGAAACAAAACTTGCTTACAATTATTGCAATGGATTGATTACATTATACACAAGACATGGTCATGCACTTTGTACACCAAAGTTGAAGACCATAATACATTGAAACGACTCGGGGTTTGACGTATTCTTGTTCAAACACGAGCAAACTAAGAAACTTTAAGTGTTACTACTTTACTACTTTTTAGTTGCGAACTGACCTGATTAGGGACTTAGTTACTTGTTAGCGACTTTTAATGTGTAAACAATAGACGTAATCATAGTGAATTTGTGCCCCCCTTACCCACACACAACGAAACAATCTATACGGACCATACGATGATTTGAATAATTACGGGTGCACACGGAATTATGAAAATCAGTGCATGGAAACTATAGTGAAATTTTGTCGTGTGTTGTGACCTAAAACTTATCATGATATGTAGCGACGGAACTAGTGTGATATGATAAGGGCATGGTGGATACGCCGATGGTACTTCCTATACATAAGTGTCCTATCATATTATCTTGAGTAGCGTTGCTCGTGTCACGTGAAGTTTTTACCCAGACCAGTGTTTATGAAACCTCTTACCCGCTAACAATTTTGAGCACGTTAGACTACATCTTATACAAACTCAAAATTTCAAAATCTCATCAAATTTGTTCCAAGTAATACATCATACATTTAGAATTCAAATTGCTATTCGACAATCTTCTCCTTAAGTCCATTTCAAAAAACTAAATTCATTGTCATTATTCATATTCAACCTCGATGATCAGGCCTAAGCCATGTCCAACAATCAAAGCTCACCGAGAACCCAAACTCCCACCTCTTTCTTGATTTAGTAGTCTCCATTAGTTAAATTTCGGGACGAAATTCCCTTAACATGGGGAGACTGTAACATTTCTGATTTTTAGTATTCGTATTTCAATTCAATGTAATGCATTTTAAACCAAATACTCGTGCACTGTCTTACTATTTTTTTCTCGCCATAAATTAAATGCAATGATTCAATACAAATTCGTAAGTTTTACTCGATCATATACAATTAAAACGCTATACAAGAAACTATGTTAATCAAACTTATCAAACCTGAAAAGTCAAGGACTAAAGTTGAAAATTTATCAAGAAACCTTAATTAGCACGGTCGTGCTTCGTCCTGGCACGGTTGCGCCAAGTGCCTCGGCACGATCGCGCGACTGGTCCTGGAACGATCGCGCCCGGTGCCTAAGCACGGTCGCGTCTCTCTTGGGCACGGTCGCGCCTGCGTAACAGTCGAAACGTAAATATAGTTTCAAAACGCCCGATCGTTTGAAATTCGAAACCGATTACGTTTTAGTTTCTTTGACAAAGAAAATATTTCAGTTCATTACGAGTTTCATCAATCCAATTACGAAATTCTCTCAAGAAAAACCGTCCAAAATTTCTCCCAAGCCTCGAATCATTCTTTTCGATCCTGTTGCTAGCAATTAATCAAGAAACTCGATCCTCCGAGCATCTCTAAGTTTTCTGAAGCGTTGGAACAGCCGGAATCGCAGCAGAAGACGCCGGAAGCCATTCTCACCGTCGCCGGAACTCTTTTCTGCCGTTCACTGTCAATTCGATACGCTTCTTGGTAACTATAATCTTTTCCTCAGTCGATTCAGTCTCTTTATCAAAAGCCCTCTGTTAATTGGGGCTTCCATTATAGAAATCATCCTGAACCGGATTTCTCATTTTAATAAAAATGATTTAATCGAATCCGTACTTAAACACGATTTCCATACAATTAATTTATTAAAATAGACTCGTAACAACTCAGTAATCAAAAGCCCTAACAATTCCAACGCTATAAATACAAGATTTGTTCAATTCCTGTCTGATTTGGAAGAGACACGGTCGCGCTAATCATCTAGCACGGCCGTGCCTCATGAAACGCGGTCGTGCCGAGTATCAGCGCGGTCGTGTCCTCCTGTCCAGACCAGGTCATGCCCTTTGGGCTAATCTCTGTTGTGTCTAAGAATATTGGACACGACCGTGCCAGGCCAAGGCACGGTCGTGCCTGTTGACTGGTCTAGTTTGTGCCCTATGTTGATCAACCCGGTCGCGCCCGTGGCTTGAGCACGATCGTGCCCTTCCGAGGCACGGTCGTGTGTGACTCAGAAATTTTAACAAAATTATAATTTTATATTTTTCAATCAATAAATGTTTCAAATTTTATAAAAATATGTTTTCTGTATTTGAAAAGATTTAAAGTTTAATCTGGAGATAAATATTAGTTATTTAAAAATTTATTTAAAAATTTATAAAAAAATTAAATATATATTTATCTTACACTTAAATGATGTTTTAAATGATTAAGTTACAAAGTTTATAAATAAATAAGATAATAATTATTTATTTAATATTTAAACAAAAATTATTTATTTAGTTATACTTAATTACAATCAATATTTATATTATTTCATAAACTATAATCATTTATTTATTTATTAATTTACATTTAACACATGCATTATTTTCATAATCAACAATTTTATAAAAATTCTATTTTATTATTTAAATTCCAAACTTTAATCAAATGTTCCAAAGATGTTTACTACAACTTTATATATTTCATTTAATACTTTTTATACACAAATTCAACCTTCAACGTTAGACTTAAACTTTGTACACCGATTTGATTCAATATACACTACTATCTAGGTTAACTCGTGCGTATCAAGGATTCTCATTTTATCTATACTCTTTGTTAGCTACACCTCCATACCAAGTGAGTATTCACAACCCCTTTTTACTCTTTTACACTTTTGGGGTGGAACATGAACTTTATACGCATTACACATTTACATTTACACAAACAACACAAGTGCAAAATCCTATTTACATACATGTGTGCAAAATTTGAGCTTTGTGCCCGAGTGCTAGTTGTGCTAATCTTTGTGAAAACTTATGTGCAATCATTAACTATACAAGCCGACGGTTTTCAATGATAGATCTATTGAGTCTGACAAACCCACCCAAGTGGAGGTGATTGATACCGACAACACAATTTGCATACTAGTTACAAAGGTTTGGTTGTACTTGATTACACAATAGCTGCTCCCCATAAATGCCTTATTTTATCATGTTTTGTAAAGGATTTGTTTTCAACTATATGCTATCTATATACAACTGTGTTATACTCACCAACTTTTTAGTTGACTTTATTTTATTCATATTTCAGGCCCAAATATGTGAGAATGATTCAAGACGTGCTCAATATAGGATTTGGACTTAGCAATTTAAATCAAGAATTCTATGAATTGTTTTATGTTTCTTTGGTTGAATTTGGTTTGTACTTGGATTATTTGTAATGGAAATTTGACTTTAATATATTTCAATTTAGTCAACCATGTGCTATGAACAGTCTACATGTCCCGCCCCGATGATTCCGCCGTCGGTTGGGGTGTGACATTTCTCTCTCTAGACCCGACTCTCCTTTCTCTCTCTAGCTTGCAAGTGTTGGTGGAAAATGAGAGATTCAAGGCTGTCTTGGCCCGTATATACCTGGGCTTCCCTCGGCCCGTTGGAGCTGAGCCCAAGCCCATCCATTTTTCTTTCATTTTTGAAGATTAAATCTCTATCGCTTTATTATTTACTTATTTACTATTTTTGGGATGTTACCGAAAGAGTACTAGTGGCCCGGCATGAAGAATGATGTGACCGAGTACGTGAACAAATGCCTAACGTGTTCACTAGTTAAGGCCGAGCACCAGAAACCATGGATAAAAATGCAACCTTTACCAATACCGGAATGGAAGTGGGAGGAGATCACGATGGACTTCATTACCAAGCTACCGCGAATAGCTAAAGGCAATGATACCATTTGGGTGATCGTCGACCGCTTGACGAAAAGTGCTCACTTCTTGCCAATACGTGAAACTTCTTTATCAGAAAGACTAGAAAAAATATTTATCAAGGAAATTGTGAGCAGACATGGTATGCCGCTGTCGATTGTGTCCGACAGGGATACTAGATTCACGTCAAGGTTTTGGAAGAAATTCAATGAAGCGATGGGCACTAGACTGAACATCAGCATCGCTTACCACCCCCAAATCGATGGTCAATCAGAAAGGACCATTCAGACCTTGGAGGACATGCTCCGGACCTGCATAATCGACTTCGGTGGGAGCTGAGACAACCATCTACCATTGGCTGAATTTTCATATAACAATAGCTACCACTCAACTATTGGCATTCCGCCGTTTGAAATGTTGTATGGAAGGAGATGTAGGACCCCGGTTTGTTGGGGGGAATTGGACAAAAGGATTTTGCAAGTCTCGAAGTGGTCAAAGCTACTTCCGAGAAATTTGATCAAATAAAGGCTCGAATGAAAGCCGTAAAAGACAGACATAAATCATACGCGGAAAAGAGAAGAAGGGATTTAGAGTTTCAAGTAGGGGACATGGTACTGTTAAAGGTATCACCATGGAAAGGAATTATTCGATTAAGAAAACATGGCAAACTAAGTCCAAGGTTTGTCCGACCTTTCAAGATTTTAGCGAGAGTGGGTCAAGTTGCTTACAGACTCGACCTACCCATTGAGCTTAGTGGAATACGCCCTACGTTCCACGTGTCACACTTACGCAAGTGCCTAGCTGACGACACAGCTCACATACCTTACGACGAGATCGAAGTGGATAACAGTCTAAATTATGTGGAGGAACCAATAGCCATTCTTGACAGAGCTGAGAAACGACTACGCAATAAGTCGATTCATTTAGTTAAAGTACAATGGAAGCACAGAAAAGGGTCAGAAGCGACATGGGTGAAAGAAGACGAGATGAGGGGATTATACCCTCAATTGTTTAATGTATAAACGGTTTCGAGGATGAAACCCCTTTAAGGAAGGTAGACTTGTAACATCCCAAAAATAGTAAGTAAATAAATAATAACGCGATGGAGATTTAATCGTCATAGGTGAAAGGAAATAGGATGGGCTTGGGCTCGGCTCCAACGGGCCGAGGGAAGCCAGGTATATAAGGGCCAAGACAGCCTCAAACTTGCAAACTTCCACCATTTGCAAAGTTAGAGAGAGAAAGGAGGGCTCGGGCCTAGGGAGAGAAAGTTGACGAATCGACCCGGAATTGAAGGAGCACGTTACTGCTGAGCTCGTGAGCAAAACCTCCGAATCTGAATCCCAATCCAGGTAACGACTCGACCCTAAACTGAGTTTTTGTTTAATTTAGGATTTTCGGGTTTTAGCTAAATAGGTGACGTTTTTACGGATGAAACTTGAAAATAAGCATAGGACTAACATCTAGAATGAAAACGCACGTTTTGAACAAAGAAAGTTGTAAGATTAGCACGATCAGATTCGCATGCGAAAGTTAGGGTTTTTACGGGGAAGCAGGTCCTGCGTACTTATCAAGTACGCAAGAAGCAGATCCTGCGTACTTATCAAGTACGCAAGAAGAATGTTCTGCGTACTTAGCAAGTACGCAAGAACAAGGCCCTGCGCACTTGTTAAGTGCGCAGGCAACAGGTCGGTTAGTAAAGTCAGTATAGTCGACTAATTCAGAATGGTTTAACCGTTAAAGTCGGGATTAGGTCTGATGTATGTGTAATTAATCAATCTAGATCATGTGTGGCACTCATTGGACCGCTGTTAGGACAGGACGAGACTAGCCCATCAGGTGAGTTCTATGTGCCCCCTCTATGTTATGTGCAAACCTTATTAAATGTTTTGGGGCTGAAGTGTATACGCTAAATGAATAAATGTTATAAATGCCAATGTGATCATACGTGATATATACATATACGTATCAAAATAAATGATGAACAAAGAATGAAATGTATTATTATAAAGAATGAATGAAAGAATGATATAACGTGAACGAATGAAATCTTGATTTATATTTTATATATTGCATGTTATAATGTATGTAAACGTTATGGACGCTTCGATGACAACGGCTACCTCGGTAGACGGACGACCACGTGACTATTTTGCACCGGGACAAAAACGTTCCTTCATAAGCTAGGACGTATAAAAGGCACTCATGGACGGTCAAAGTAAATGCCTTATTACATGTAGAACGGTTGCATACATAATAGCCGCGTGGGAAACGGATGCCTTTGGGCAGACGGGCGAATGAACGGACTACGACGTAGGACGGGTTTAGGCTGACGGACAAAGGTTGCCGGACGGATTTATGTTACGGCAGACGGTTTCTAGGGCCGGACGGTTTATGAAAAGGACTATGACGGTAGTTCTCACGACGTTTGTCTTTGTGACTCACGCGACAATTATTATGGGTTGATCACCCATATGTGTATGACCAATGAATGTTCTCCCCAAAGTAAGTATGTATGTACATATGTATATACTCAGTATGAATGTTATGTGAGAACAGTAAAACAAAGTATATGCAAAAGCACGTATAATATATATATATATATATATATAATACTTAACGATAAGATAAATGATATGTCTGATTGTTTTTAAACTATAACTCACCAGCGTTAGCTGACTTTTAGTATAAATTTCAGGTAAATAAAGGAAGGGTCATGCGAAGGCGTGATAGTTACCTGGCACGACGTCACACCCCAACCGACGGCGGAAACGTCGGGGCGGGACATGTAGACTGTTCATAAGCTCATGGTTTACTAAAGTTGTAATAATTAAACAATAAGTTTCATTTCATAACTCAAGTGATTAATTACATCATTTACAAGAATTAAAGAATACATAAATCTCCATATTAAAATTTAAGACTAGGTCCTCAACCCTAAGTGAAGTAGCTTGAATCTTAACTCAAACATTTGTACCTGAAACAAGATAAAATGAGAGGGTCAACTATAAATAGTTGGAGAGCATACATAGGTTTTGACACCACAAGTAAAGTTCAAATGTTTTGTGTACAATTCATATGATGCATGGTTTATAAAGCATTTATGGAGAATCTAAGTTAAGCTAGATGCACAAATGAAACTTTGTAATTGAAGGGCATAACAACACATGTTATCCTAATGTAGGGCATAACAACACATGTTATCCTGATGTAAGTGTAGGGCATAACAACACATGTTATACTAATGTAAATGTAGGGCATAACAACACATGTTATCCTAATGTAGGGCATAACAACACATGTTAGCCTAAAGTAATGTATTTGTGTTTGCACGTGTATATCATGTATATGTAGCCTTAACAATTAGCATTCAAGCATAAAGCACAAATAAACACAAATGATCATATTGAAGAATTGTACGTGTGTAATTACAAATAGTATTTGAATGTAATCATATTTCACCCCAAATATGTAAATACGAAAAAAGGGGCTATGTAAACTCACCTTGCAAGTTTAGAGGGTTGAACTTGAACTTGTAGTAACTTGGATTCAATGCCTTAAGGATTGCCTAAGTTATGTTTGTTACGTTAGAAACACGTTATGGATAGTCAAGGGGTTGACAGTGTAATTAGTTGAAAGTGGTTGTTGTACACTAGAGTGGTTATCATTCCAGAGTAGTACCTCCAACAGAAAAGTTCCCAGGAAAGAGTTGGCCGGATTAGAACCCCGTCTTTTCCTAGCCAGAACTTTAATGTTTGTCAGATAAGTACATACTGGTTTGAAAGTTACTCTATTTGAATACTTAACCAAATTTAGGGTGAGTTTGGTAAGCTTGGAAAGTATAAGGGCTAAAGTGAAAATATGAGTTTAGTAAAGATAGAAATAAATTTAATTGAATATTAAAGGGTTTTAAAAATAAGGAGTTTTGGTAAAAACATGATTTTTTTGAAATTGAAAGGAATATAAAGATCAAAACCAAGTTTTTAAATAAAGTTTGAACAAGTTTAATTAAAATAAGGCTTTTGATCTTGGGTAGATCTATGATTATAACATAAACATGTTAGGGATCATAGATCTAGCTAGTTATGATGAACTTTTAAAAAGAAAAGTATGAACAAGTAAGAACATAAGAAGAACTTACTTAGAATGGAAGGATTTAAACTAGAATCTTTCAAAAGATGAGAAGAACAACCTTTAGTTGCTAGAGAGCCCTAGAGGATTGTTGAGGTATGAAAATGAATGAGGTTTAAGGCTCTATTTATAGGTGAGACTAAGGGACTTATTCGCAAAAATTAATTTGTTGATAAGGACTAGGATTGCAAAAGGTGAAGAATAGTATTTAATGTTCATTAATGTTATGTTTGACTCCATAATTCATATTTAAAATTGTTTTTATAAAGTTTATAAAATTTTAAATATGTTACTTGTTTAATTACAAATGTTTATAAAAAAATTGTCTTTCATTTTTATAAAGACTACAATTTGTGTAAATGGTTTACTAAAATAGATATATGTTTACATATTTATTTAAAATTAAATACATACATTTAGAAAATGTAAACTCTTGATTAATGCTCATAAATTTTAAAACTTACAATTTGTATAGATGATTAATTTAATAACATCAAATACATATATCATATATACATATTTATAATTAGATTCCTATATCTATATAGAACAATATGTAAAAACGTGATTAAAGATGTATAAGTCCTATATCAAAAGTTGTATAATTGATTTATTTGATATAATCATATATAAGTATATATATATATATATATGAATGTACATACATATGTTATATATATAATAGGAGGGTAATATTTAAATGTAAGATCAAAAATCTAAATTGATAGATGTTAAAATAATAATTAAAGTGACATATTGTTTTGAACAAGTATGGGGTTCATTAGGAGTGTCGTTACTGTATAAAGTAAAATAATGTAGTATTAGAAAAATCTTGGATGTTACAGTATCCCCAAGTTGATGGAATTTCGTCCCGAAATTCAATTGTTTGGAGACTACTGAATCAGGAAGGAGGTGAGCTTTGATTGTCGATTTGAGGAGTATAGCTGATGTCAAGGTTCAAGTCTGGTCATCGTGTCAGGCATAAATGGTGGTAGTGGGTTTAGTTTGAATGAAATTAAGGGGAAAACTGTTGAAGAATATTTTGGATTCTTCAGATGGAATGTATTACTTAGAATGTAATTGATGGGAACTAGATGATCAACGTTTGTTGAGATGTAATCGAATATGTTCAAGGATTATCAGTGTATAAAGGATTTCACAAACATTGGCCCCGTCAAACAACATAAAACTTTACGTGGCAAGAATAACGCTACTTCTGATTTTATGACAGGAACACTTATATATAGGAAGTACCAGCGGCGTATCCATCATGTCCTTATCATATCCCATTAGTTTTTGTTACTATGTACCACGATAGGTTTCATGTCATAACACACGACAGATTTCACTATGTCTTCCATGCGCTGATCTTTATAATTACGTGTGCACCCGTAATTATCCAAATCGTCGCATGGTCCACATAGTTTATCACATTGTGTGTGGGGTCCAGGGGGTAACACAAAAACACTTAATCCGTAACTATTGCTTTCACATATGTGTTGCTAACGAATAACTATGTCCATAGATGCTTGAGTCAATCAAATACTAAAGAGTAATAACGTGGCATAATTTAGGATCCCATAGCATTCCTCGTGTAACATCCATGATTTTTCTGACCATGATTTTTATTTTTATTAATAAACACAACGTTTAAATTATATTTAAGCATATTATGTACACAAATTTATTCATGTATTGGGGTTTAAACCTCGTAAGAATATTTTTAGTTAATAAAGTTTGAAAGCAAGTTATAAAATATACACATACACACATTTGTCTACAAATATAAATATAAGTATATATTTGATTTGATTGAATAAATCATTATATATAGTTTTATGAAATTCTTACTAAATACTAAACAAAAAAAAATAATTTAAATATGTATATAAATATTTTGAACCCTCTAAACGTTTGAACCTTCATTTTGAAACCGCACCCTTGAAATTTGACCCGTTGACCTCAATTTTGACTCTTTTCATCAGTTTTGACTTTTAAAGTCAAATAACCCAAGAACCACACAATTCAAGGCTTCATCCATCGATTTACATCAGTTATGGACTTTGTTCAATTGTGAATTCAACCTTTGATCCACCCTAAACGTGTCTAGCATACCAATTAGATAGGTCACGCGGATAAATTTCAAATTTTGAACGGTTTAACTCCGTAAAGTCAAACAACATTCAAAACAATCTCCAATCTAGCATTTAAACCACAATCAAGACTCGTGAATCATGCACAGATGTTACTCGCGTGTATCCAGTCCGCAATCGCGACCCAATTCACCGTCAAATAGGCAAATTTACGCGTAAACTCGGGTAACAGTTGGCATCCTCAAATGCCCAAATCAATTCGGATGTTAGAGACGGAATTAATCAACGAGAATCATTCACCCACCCTCGAAACCTCCTATACAAACTCTATGAACCCAGAACCACATCCCACTTCACCTCTGGACGTCGACCGAACCTCGAGAACTCGGTCCCAGACCGTATAGCCAACAACCGTCGACAACCCACCATAGCAGGTAATCTTTACTCCATTAGCGTCGTTATGACCTAACGAGTATAAGCCCCATGTTCCTGTGTTCAATCGGGGGCATCATGGAGTCGATTTAAGGGCTAAGGTTTCGGGAAAACGAATTGGGGAAAGAGATGAACTGGGTTTTTGTGTTAAATAAGTTGCGCATCTGATTCCTGTCATGGCTTGTTACCCAGTTCAACCGGTAATATCGCGAGGCCTGTACACATGATGTCGCGGGTTCAAACCCACAACCCACATATCTTTCCTTCTTTTTGCGCGCATATGTCCCCAGATCCGGTCCCTACCCTAGATGTGCTTAACACGTTTTAGAACCAAATTCTTAACACGGATGGACCTCTGGTCCAGCGGTTAGACGCATGTTCCCACCGAGGACCAACCCGGGTTCAATTCCGGTTCATTGTATTTAAAAAAAAACCCAGTTTTCAAACATAAATGCCAATTTATAAAACTTATTTTATGAACATATAAAACTCAGATCAGTTTTATAATTTTTTTTAATTGATAATTTCTAAAGGGAAACCATTATTTGACAATAAAAATAATTTCTCTCTTAAACTTAGATTTAAGCAAAAATCATTTAAAATGTAATTTGAATAAAATTGTTATTCTTGAAACAAAACATTTGAAATACTTATTTAATTTATAAAAATTTAATAGGATTTTATAAATCCCTTATCATTTTATAATGATTTACACAAACATTTTAATGTTATACAAATAGATCATTTTTTTACCCTAAAATAAATATTTTAGGGTTTATTATATTAAGCATTTACAACGTAATTTTCTAAATTATATTAATACGTATATTTAGATTATCATACTTTTCTTAATCAAGTAGATAAAAGACTTTTATTTATTTAATTACATAGATTATTTAAAGCTAAATAGTTGTATGTAAACCTTAATCACATATTATTACTCCTAATATTTTGAGCAAATTACCGTCATACATATTTATATACTTAAACATCTTTTGTACACAATCAAGTCACCTCATTCAACCAACCAAGCTTTGACTCAATCCCTTTTGCACTATAGGTTTTACCCTAGACATTGGTACATATCATTAATTACAATTCATACAATTTCACTCTAGGTTAACTCTGTGATTTGCAAAATCACTTGTGCTATATATTGCTCGTGCTATCTACAACAATTTACAGGTGAGTTTACATAGCCCCTTTTTTTGTATTTACATATTTGGGGTGAAACATGATTACATTCAAATACTATTTGCAATTACACACGTACAATTCCACAATATGATCATATGTGTTTATTTGTGCTTTATGCTTGAATGCTAATTGTTAAGGCTACATATACATGATATACACGTGCAAACACAAATACATTACTTTAGGCTAACATGTGTTGTTATGCCCTACATTAGGATAACATGTGTTGTTATGCCCTATATTTGCATTAGGATAACATGTGTTGTTATGCCCTACATTTACATCAGGATAACATCTGTTGTTATGACCTACATTAGGATAACATGTGTTGTTATGCCCTTCAATTACAAAGTTCCATTTGTGCATCTATCTTAACTTAGATTCTCCATAAATGCTTTATAAACCATGCATCATATGAATTGTACACAAAACATTTGAACTTTACTTGTGGTGTCAAAACCTATGTATGCTCACCAACTATTTATAGTTGACCCTCTCATTTTATCATGTTTCAGGTACAGTGTTTGAGTTAAGATTTCAAGTCGCTTCACTTAGGATTGAGGACCTAGTTTTAAATTTAATACAGTTATTCATGTATTTTTATTTTGTAAGTGTTGTACTTGATTACTTGAGCTATGAAATGAAAGTTATTGTTTAATTATCACAACTTTAGTAAACCATGAGCTTATGAACATTCTACATGTCCCGTCCCGACGTTTCCGCCGTCGGTTGGGGTGTGACAGATTGGTATCAGAGCCTTGGTTATAGGGAATTAGGTTATTAGACACTTTTGACCTAGACTATAACCTTAGGACACCCACAATATGCCATGCTACTATATGATTACATGATTAATACTTGTGTGAATATTTTTACATGTTATCCTAAGTAATTTCAATACATGCTACAATACTTAATAGTTTATGTGTCACACTACTTGATAACTCTTGTGCTTACATTCATTTCTATCTACATGCTACCTATGTGTTTCATTAAGTGCTATCCTAAGTTTTAAACACACACACATACACACCAAATTCTTCGTACACCTTTGAACTCACACACATGATACCATCACCACTTGTGAACAAATACTTAAACAATTGGGCCTAATAACCATTAATAATAAACTAAGAAGCCCATCTATCCTCCAAGAAGAAGAAGCCTACTACAACATATAAGACTCACTTTCGGGCCTCAAAGCCAAGTCCACAACAATTCTCACCAGGATCATGAGCCTAACAATAGTGTTATTATTATATGATGGCTGGAAGAGTGTGTAGGCCCATGAGGGATTCTGGCTAAGGAAAGATAGGGTACTTAAGTGTGTCCTAGTGACCCACCCCTCTTTCCTTGGAATTCACCTTAGGGATACATTGCTTATAAGTCAAGTGTATTTCTAAAATACAATTGTGAAGGATCGGTGTTATGACTAGTGAAACTCTAAACTTATGAGAACTCCTATGTCTAACACTCCATATTTCATTATCACTTACAACCTATTATTGTTTCCTACTAGACATGGACTCCTACTCTCCTCCCTCCCCGGTATACCGTCCCGGAGAAGAGTCTGATTGGGAAGAAGACATCGGGACACCCGTGCATCGGTCACCAACACCCCCAGCTGCTAGACCAAGGTTCGATGCAAGGGCAGATTGGGTTAGGAACACCGGCCCAAGACTTTGAACATCTGGATCACCCGCACCCAGGAACCCATATCAGACACCCTATCTCCACAATCAGTTACCACCCCCATTAAGAGACCCATATCTAATGCCCGACCCGTATCATCCTAACCCTTGGGTAAGGCATACCATGACACCCACTAGCGTTATGGGAATTCCAACCAATGACATTCACCCATATGTAAGGACCTCAGAATTTGAGAGGCAAAGGATGGAGCAAGGGGTAATGCATGATTTGCAAGGACAAAGAATGGATAGCCTAGCAAACCAATTAGGGTACCAAAAGGAATTAATCTCCATCCTCGAAAAAGAAATACTGGAGCATCGCACGGAGACAGCTAAAGCTGAAGCCAGGTCGGCTACCCGAGTGACCATAGCAGTGCTCGTATTGGGAATTATCTTCCTTCTAGTGGAAAGCTACAAGAGACGTTAACAAAAATTATTTTTCCATTATTTATTGTCTTTAAATTTTCAGTTTGAGAACCATTTCCCTATGTTTTGAATAATGTTTACCATTTCAGCATTTAATAAATTTTATATTTTTCCAACTCTGAAGTCATTATTCATTGATTTAATACGTTGAATGTGAACTTCATCCATTATATTTTCATTGAGATCCTCCAAGTATCACTTTCTTCATCCAACACGATTTGGTACACTACCGGCAATCTCCTTCATAAACAAATCATCTTATTAGATTTAAACAACCCCGTTATTTTGTTCAAACCAAACGCTTATCAAACTTTTAGAGAGTATAAAAAATATGAATTTTCTATAAACATTTACACCTTTCAAGGAAAATTTAATACAACCTATTTTATAAAAATATTTTTTCGAATTGATAAATAATTATGATTTTTCCTCATTAAAATAATTATTTCTAAACCCTGGCTAAATAAATATACGACTACTTGTTTAAGCCAATAAATTATCTTAAAAATATTCTCTTGTTAATAATTAAAAATTTAAATTTAAAGATTTTTCCTATAAATTGTCTATTTATTTAGATTATTTAACCCAATAGTTTCATTACTTTATATATCTACAACCAAGAACAAATTACAACTTCATATTTTCAAACAAAGATCAATTATTTGTAAACATATTTCTCAAAGTGTTCTCAAAACCCCTCGTTACCTTTCACTTGCCGCTTCAAGAGACGATCCATACCGCGTAGACCTTAACCATCCCCATCAACCTCAACGAGATTTAAACAGCTAGAACCTAACTACAACATTTTACATGAACGCCAAACAACACGCTTCTCCACAACACTCGTTCACATACGAAGCTCGTTAGTATACTTTGTAACATTTCTGATTTTAGTATTCGTATTTCAATCCAATGTAACGCATTTCAAACTCTATACTCGTGCACTGTTTTGTGTTATTTTCTCGACATAAATTATATGCAATGATTCAATACAAATTCGCAAATTTTACTCGATTATATACATTTAAACACTATACAAGTTATTTATTACAAACACATTAAACCTGAAAAGTCAAGAACTAAAGTTAAAAAAATGTCAAGAAACCCTAGTCTAGCACGGTCGTGCTTCGTTATTGCACGGTCACGCCAAGTGCCTCGGCACGATCGCGCGACTGGTCCTGGAACGATCGCGCCCGGTGCCTAGGCACGGTCGCGCCTGCGTAACAGTCGAAACGTAAATGAGATTTCAAAACGCTCGATCGTTCAAATTCAAATCCGATTACGTTTCATTTTCATTGACAAAGAAAATAACTCAGTTGATTATAATTATTATTATCAAAACTCTCTCAAAACCGTCGATCTTTTCCCTCAAGGCTCAATCCTAAAATTCGATCAAATTCCTCTCAAGCAATCAAGAAATTCTATTCAGCAATCTCCCCTGTTATTATTGGACTCTCTGGCCTAGCCGGAATTACAGCCGAAGTCGCCGGAAGCCGTTATCACAGTCGCCGGAACTCCCTTCTACCGATCGCTATCGATTCCCTTCTGTTTGAGGTAATTGAATCATCCCTCCCTTTCGTTTCGGTCCATATATCAAAAGCCCCCTATCAATCTGGGCTTTCATTACAGAAATCGTCCGAATCAGAACTTATATTTTTAATAAAAAGGATTTAATCGATTTCACTCTTAAACATGAGTTACATACAATTAATTTATACTAATAGACTCGTATCGACTCAGTAATCAAAAGCCCTATCAATTCCAACACTTAAAATACAAGAATTTGTCAATTCGTGTCTGATTTGGAAGAGACACGGTCGCGCTAATCATCTAGCGCGCCCGTGCCTCATGTAGCGCGGTCGTGTCGAATAGCGGCGCGGTCGTGTCCTCCTGTCCAGACCTTGTTATGCCCTCTGGGCTAGTCTCTGTTGTGTCTAAAGATCATAGACACGACCGTGCCGGGCCAAGGTACGATCGTGCCTGTTGACTGGTCTAGTTTTGTGCCCTCTGTTGATCAACCCGGTCGCGCCCCGACTAGCGCGGTCGCGCCCGTGACTTGAGCACGATCGTGTGTGACTCAGAAATTGTAACAGAATTATAATTTTATATTTTTCGATCAATAAATGTTTCGATTTTATAAAAATATGTTTTCTGTATTTAAAAATGGATTAAAAGTTTAATCTTGGCATAAATATAATTTATTTAAAAGTTTATGAAAATTAAATTTATTTATTATCGTACACTTAAATGATATGTTAAATAATTAAGTTACAAAATTTATAAATAAATAAGATAATGATTATTTATTTAATTTACATTTTAAATCAAAATCATATATTTATTTATAGTTAATTACAATTAATATTTACATTATTTCATAAACTATAATTATATAGTTATTCAATTATCCAATTCAAACCTACTCAAATTGTTTCAAAAATAATTTATTTCAAACTCTATACATTTTATTCAATACTTTTAAATACAAATCAATAGTTTTATACACAAATTCAACTTTCATTTTAGACTTAAACTTAATGTATCTATTTGATTCAATACACATTACTTTTTAGGTTAAATTGTGAATTTCGAGGATCATATTTGCTATCTATAATCTTTGTTAGTTACACTTCCATACCAAGTGAGTATTCACAACCCCTTTTACTCTTTTACACTTTTGGGGTGGAACATGAACTCTATACACATTACACATTACACATTTACATTTACACAAACAACACAAGTGCAAAAATCCTATTTACATACATGTGTGCAAAATTTGAGCTTTGTGCCCGAGTGCTAGGTGTGCTAACCTTTGTATGCTCTTATGTGCAATCATTAACTATACAAGCCGATGGTTTTCAATGATAGATCTATTGAGTCTGGCAAACCCACCCATGGTGCGCGGTGATTGAAACCGACAACACAATTTTTGCATGTTAGTTACAAGGTTTGGTTGTACCAGGTTACACAATAGCTGCTCCCCATAAATGCCTTATTTTATCATGTTTTGTAAAGGATTTGTTTTCAACTATATGCTATCTACATACAACTGTGTTATACTCACCAACTTTTTAGTTGACTTTATTTTATTCATGTTTCAGGCCCCAATATGTGAGATTAATTCAAGACGTGTTCAACATAGGATTTGGACTTAGCAATTTAAATCAAGAATTTTATGAGTTGTTTTATGTTTCTTTTTTGAACATGATTTTGTACTTGGATTATTTGTAATGGAAATTTAACTCTAATATATTTCAATTTAGTCAACCATGTGCTATGAACAGTCTTACATGTCCCGCCCCGATGATTCCGCCATCGGTCGGGGTGTGACATATTGGTATCAGAGCCTTGGTTATAGGGAACTAGGTTATTAGACACTCTTGACCTAGACTATAACTTTAGGACACCCATACAATGCCATGCTACTACATGTTACATTATCAATTTCCGTGTGATTATTTTTACATGCTATCCTAAGTACTTACACTACATGATACAATACATAATGACTTATGTGTCACACTACTTGATAACTCTTGTGCTTACACTCATTACTACCTACATGCTATATGATTATCCTCCTATGTGAATAATTTTACATTGTTATACCATATGATTACATCACATGATACAATACTCAATGGTTTATGTGTCACGTTACCTGCCCACTTTTTCTTCTATGCATAGCTACCTACTTAAATTATTTAAAACACTATCCTAAGTTTAACACACACACATACACACCAAATTATTCATACACATATGGACTCCCATACATGATACCATCACCCTTTTATGAGCAAAGACTTAAACTATTGGGCCTAATGCCCACCAATAATAAACTAAGAAGCCCATCTATCCTCCAAGAAGAAGAAGCCCGCTGAAAAGCATAAACCTTACTCTTGGGCCTCAAAGCCCAGTCCACAACAATTCTCATCATGACCATGAGCCCAACAATAGTATTATTAAATACATGATGGCTGGAAGAGTGTGTAGACCCATGAGTAATTCTGGCTAAGGAAAGACAGGGTACTTAAGTGTGTCTTATTGACCCACCCCTCTTTCCTGGGAATTCTCCTCAGGGATGCATTGCTTATAGGTCAAGTGTATTTCTAAAATACTATCGTGAAGGTTCGGCGTTATGACTAGTCAAACTCTAAAACCCATAAGAACTTCTATATTTGATACTTCATATTTCATTATCACTTACAAATTTTTCATTGTTTTTGTGCTACACATGGACTCCTACCCTCCTCCCTCCCCAGTTTACCGTCCTGGATCAGAATCTGATTGGGAAGAAGACACTGAGACACCCGTGTACCGGTCACCAACACCCCCAACTGCTAGGCCAAGGTTAGATGTAAGGGCGGACTGGATTAGGAACACCGACCGGAGACTTCAAACACCTGGATCTCCCGTACCCGTAAACCCGTATCATACACCTCACCTCCACCATCAATTTCCACCCCCACTAAGAGACCCATACCTAATGCCCGACCCGCACCTTCCTAACCCTTGGGTAAGGCATACCATGACACCCCCTGGTGTAATGGGAATTCCAACCAATGACTTCCATCAATATGTAAGGAATTCAGAATTTGAGAGGCAAAGGATAGAGCAGGGAGTGATACACGACTTACAAAGACAAAGAATGGATAGCCTAGCAAACCAATTAGGATATCAAAATGAGTTAATCTCCATCCTCGAAAAAGAAATACAAGCACATCGCACGGAGACCTCCAGGACTGAAGCCAGATCTGCTACTCGAGTGACTATAGCAGTGCTCATCTTGGCGATTATCTTCTTCCTAGTGGAAAGCTACCAGAGACGTTAGAAGGAGCTTCTACTGATTTCCTTTAAATTTTCGAATTGAGAACCATTTCCCCTATGTTTTCAATAATGTTTAACATTTCAGTATTTAATCAATTCCATATATTTTAACTCTACAGTTATTGTTCATTGATTTGACCCGTGGAGCGTAAATTACACCTGTTATATTCCCATCAAATTTTCCCAAATGTCACTTCTTTCATTCAACATGGTTTAGTACATTACCGACAATCTTTTTCATTAAATAAATCATCCTATTTTGTGATTTAAACAAAACCTCATTATCTTGTTTAGTCAAAATGTTTATCAAAATTTTAGATAATATCAAAAACATAAATTTTCCATAAAACTTTTTCACCTGATAAGGAAAGTTAATACAACCAATTTTATAAAAATATTATTTCAAATTGATAAATAACTATGATTTTTCTTCATTTAAGTAAATATTTCTAAACTTTGGCTAAATCATAGACTACTTGTTTAGCCAATGGTTCCACTTAAAAATATTCTTTTATTAATAGTTGAAAGTTTAAATAAAAAAAAAATAAATAAAATAAAATACTTTTCCCATAAATTGCATATTCATTTAAAATATGCGGTTCAATGATTTCACTACTTTATATATCTACAATCAAGAACGAATTTCCTACTTTCTATGTTCAAACAAAGACCTGTATTTGTAAACACAATTCCTGAATATCTCCAAAACCTCCTCGTTACCTTTCACTTGACGCTTCAAAAGACGATCCATACCGCGTAAACGTTAACCTATCCCACCAACCTCAATGAGATTTGAGGACTTGAACCTAACCACCACATTATGAAAGAGCGCCAAACGACACGTTTGTCCGCAGCACTCGAACCCATGCAAAACCCGTTAGTACGCATCGCACGCGAAGTTCAATACTCACGTTCACAATATATTCAATGCAATTTTATGGTACCTAAAACTCAATATTTCTCAATATATCCAATGATACACAAATCACATGATACATGAAACTAGTTTGCCTACAAATCACAATTTGCTCGATTAATCACGTAATGCACGAAACATGTTTAATTGCAATACACATGCTACTGGTTTGAGCACATGATACACGAAACTCAATTGTTTGCAATATACGTGATACATAAGAATTGCGTCGTTGATGCATAGTTCTAGATTGACCACACTATACATGAGATTCATTTCTTACAATACACATAATACTATGTTGTTTACATTACACATTAGAGCTTATTGATTTACAAAATACAAGACGCTAAATTATTTACGCTATATATGAGACCTGTTTGATTACAAACTACGTGACACTAGATCATGCGTGAGACTTGTGTGCTTACTATATACTCGAAACAAAATTTGCTTACAATTATTGCAACGGATTGATTACATTATACACAAGACATGGTCATGCACTTTGTACACCAAAGCGAAGACCATAATACATTGAAACGACTCGGGGTTTGACATATTCTTGTTCAAACACGAGCAGACTAAGAAACTTTAAGTGTTACTACTTTACTACTCTTTAGTTGCGAACCGAACTGATTAGAGACTTAGTTACTTGTTAACGACTTTTTATGTGTAAACTATAGACGTGATCATAGTGAAATTGTACCCCCTTACCCGCACACAACGAAAACGATCTATATGGACCATACGATGATTTGAATAATTACGGGTGCACACGGAATTATAAAAATCAGCGCATGGAAAGTATAGAGAAATTTTGTCGTGTGTTGTGACCTAAAACTTATCATGATGTGTAACAATGAAACTGATGTGACATGACAAGGGTATGGTGGATACGCCGATGGTACTTCCTGTATATAAGTGTCCTATCATATTACCAAAAGTAGCGTTGTTCGTGTCACGTGAAGTTTTGACCTAGACCAATGTTTATGAAATCTTTTACTCACTAACAATTTTGAACACATTAGACTAGATCTTACACAAACTCTAAATTTCAAGATCCCTCCAAATCCATTTCAAGTAATACATCTCGCGTTTAGAATTCAATTTATTATTCGTCAAATATTCTTCTTAAATTCATTTCAAAACAAAATCCATTATTCCCCTTTCATAAACAACTTTGAGTATGAGGCCTAAACAAAGTCAACCGTTACACCCCCTGGGATCCAACAATCAAAATTCACCGAAAATCAAAAACTCCATCCTCCTTCTCGATTTTGCAGCATCCATTAGTTAAATTTCGGGACGAAATTCCCTTAACATGGGGAGACTCTAACATTTCTGATTTTAGTATTCGTATTTCAATCCAATGTAACGCATTTCAAACTCTATACTCGTGCACTGTTTTTTGTTATTTTCTCGACATAAATTATATGCAATGATTCAATACAAATTCGCAAGTTTTACTCGATTATATACATTTAAACACTATACAAGTTATTTATTACAAACACATTAAACCTGAAAAGTCAAGGACTAAAGTTAAAAAAATGTCAAGAAATCCTAGTCTAGCACGGTCGTGCTTCGTTATGGCACGGTCGCGCCAAGTGCCTCGGCACGATCGCGCGACTGGTCCTGGAACGATCGCGCCCGGTGCCTAGGCACGGTCGCACCATATTTGGGCACGGTCGCGCCTGCGTAACAGTCGAAACGTAAATGAGATTTCAAAACGCTCGATCGTTCAAATTCAAATCCGATTACGTTTCATTTTCATTGACAAAGAAAATAACTCAGTTGATTATAATTATTATTATCAAAACTCTCTCAAAACCGTCGATCTTTTCCCTCAAGGCTCAATCCAAAAATTCGATCAAATTCCTCTCAAGCAATCAAGAAATTCTATTCAGCAATCTGCCCTGTTATTATTGGACTCTCTGGCCTAGCCGGAATTGCAGCCGAAGTCGCCGGAAGCCGTTATCGCCGTCGCCGGAACTCCCTTCTACCGATCGCTATCGATTCCCTTCTGTTTGAGGTAATTGAATCATCCCTCCCTTTCGTTTCGGTCCATATATCAAAAGCCCCCTATCAATCTGGGCTTTCATTACAGAAATCGTCCGAATCAGAACTTATATTTTTAATAAAAAGGATTTAATCGATTTCACTCTTAAACACGAGTTACATACAATTAATTTATACTAATAGACTCGTATCGACTCAGTAATCAAAAGCCCTATCAATTCCAACACTTAAAATACAAGAATTTGTCAATTCGTGTCTGATTTGGAAGAGACACGGTCGCGCTAATCATCTAGCGCGGCCGTGCCTCATGTAGCGCGGTCGTGTCGAATAGCGGCGCGGTTGTGTCCTCCTGTCCAGACCTTGTCATGCCCTCTGGGCTAGTCTCTGTTGTGTCTAAATATCATAGACACGACCATGCCAGGCCAAGGCACGGTCGTGCCTGTTGAATGGTCTAGTTTTGTGCCCTCTGTTGATCAACCCGGTCGCGCCCCGACTAGCACGGTCGCGCCCGTGGCTTGAGCACGATCGTGCCCTTCCGAGTCACGGTCGTGTGTGACTCAGAAATTGTAACAGAATTATAATTTTATATTTTTCGATCAATAGATGTTTCGATTTTATAAAAATATGTTTTCTGTATTTAAAAATGGATTAAAAGTTTAATCTTGGCATAAATATAATTTATTTAAAAGTTTATGAAAATTAAAATTATTTATTATCGTACACTTAAATGATATTTTAAATAATTAAGTTACAAAATTTATAAATAAATAAGATAATGATTATTTATTTAATTTACATTTTAAATCAAAATCATATATTTATTTATAGTTAATTACAATTAATATTTACATTATTTCATAAACTATAATTATATAGTTATTCAATTATCCAATTCAAACCTAATCAAATTGTTTTAAAAATAATTTATTTCAAACTCTATACATTTTATTCAATACTTTTAAATACAAATCAATAGTTTTATACACAAATTCAACTTTCATTTTAGACTTAAACTTTATGCATCTATTTGATTCAATTCACATTACTCTTTAGGTTAAATTGTGCATTTCGAGGATCATATTTGCTATCTATAATCTTTGTTAGCTACACTTTCATACCAAGTGAGTATTCACAACCCCTTTTACTCTTTTACACTTTTGGGGTGGAACAAGAACTCTATACACATTACACATTACACATTTACATTTACACAAACAACACAAGTGTAAAAATCCTATTTACATACATGTGTGCAAAATTTGAGCTTTGTGCCCGAGTGCTAGGTGTGCTAACTTTTGTATGCTCTTATGTGCAATCATTAACTATACAAGCCTACGGTTTTCAATGATAGATCTATTGAGTCTGACAAACCCACCCATGGTGCGCGGTGATTGAAACCGACAACACAATTTTTGCATTATAGTTACAAGGTTTGGTTGTACATGGTTACACAATAGCTGCTCCCCATAAATGCCTTATTTTATCATGTTTTGTAAAGGATTTGTTTTCAACTATATGCTATCTACTTACAACTGTGTTATACTCACCAAATTTTTAGTTGACTTTATTTTATTCATGTTTCAGGCCCCAATATGTGAGATTGATTCAAGACGTGTTCAACATAGGATTTGGACTTAGCAATTTAAATCAAGAATTTTATGAGTTGTTTTATGTTTCTTGTTTGAACATGATTTTGTACTTGGATTATTTGTAATGGAAATTTAACTCTAATATATTTCAATTTAGTCAACCATGTGCTATGAACAGTCTTACATGTCCCGCCCCGATGATTCCGCCATCGGTCGGGGTGTGACATACTTCACACAAGAAATTCAATAACTTACGTATGCACGTTCACAAGATACACAACACGATCACATGATACATGAAACTAGTTTATTGCAAGTCACAATTTACTAGATGGATCACATAACACATGAAACTTATTTAGTTACAAAGTACATGATACTAAATTTTGCACATTATACATAATACTAAATCATTTACATGACACCTGAAACCTTATTTGGTTACAAAATACATGATACTAAGTTGTTAACATCATACATGAAATTCATCTCTTACCTATACATGATGCTAAATTGTTCACGTTACCCATGAAACCTATTTGATTACAAACTACATGACATTAGATCATATATGAAACATGAGTGTTTACATTATACACGGAATTAGATTGTTTACATTGTTGCAATTGACTAAGTACATCATACACAAAGCATGACTACTCACCCTATCCATGAAAGCTACTTGGGGTTTGACGTATTCTTGTTCAAACACGAGGAAGGCTATGGAACCCTAAATTATGCCACGTTATTACTCTTTAGTACCGGATTGGCTCTACTATCTATGGACATAGTTATTGCTAGCAACACATACATGAAAGTAATAGTTACGAATTAAGTGTTTTTGTGTTACCCCCTGGACCCCACACACAATGGGATGAACTATGTGGACCATGCAACGATTTGGATAATTACGGGTGAACACGTAATTATAAAAATCAGCGCATGAAAGACATAGTGAAATCTGTCGTGTGTTATGACATAAAACCTATCGTGGAATATAGTAACAATACTAATGTGATATGATAAGGACATGGTGGATAAGCCGCTGGTACTTCCTATATATAAGTGTTCCTGTCATAAAATCAGAAGTAGCGTTATTCTTGCCACGTAAAGTTTTATGTTGTTTGACGGGCCAATGTTTGTGAAATCTCTTATCCGCTAAACAATTCATGAACATAACAGACTACATCTTAAACAAACCCTGATCATCAAATTTTCATCGTTCCCCTCTCAAGTAATGAATCTTATCTTGGAGTCCAGAACATTCTTTGACAGATTCCTCCCTAAATTAACTTAAACTAAAACCACTATCATCATTTTCAATTATATTACTCAAATCGACAATCAAAACTCGTTGGGAACTCAAACTCAACTTCCTCCTAGCTTAGCCGCCTCCAACAATTTAATTTTGGGACGAAATTCCCTCAACAAGGGGATACTGTAACATCCATGATTTTTCTGACCATAATTTTTATTTTTATTAATAAACACAACGTTTAAATTATATTCAAGCATATTATGTACACAAATTTATTCATGTATTGGGGTTTAAACCTTGTAAGAATATTTTTAGTTAATAAAGTTTGAAAGCAAGTTATAAAATATACACATACACACATTTGTCTACAAATATAAATATAAGTATATATTTGATTTGATTGAATAAATCATTATATATAGTTTTATGAAATTCTTATTAAATACTAAACAAAAAAAATAAAATTTAAATATGTATATAAATATTTTGAACCCTCTAAACGTTTGAACCTTCATTTTGAAACCGCACCCTTGAAATTTGACCCGTTGACCTTAATTTTGACTCTTTTCATCAGTTTTGACTTTTAAAGTCAAATAACCCAAGAACCACACAATTCAAGGCTTCATCCATCGATTTACATCAGTTATGGACTTTGTTCAATTGTGAATTTAACCTTTGATCCACCCTAAACGTGTCTAGCATACCAATTAGAAAGGTCACGCGGATAAATTTCAAATTTTGAACGGTTTGACTCCGTAAAGTCAAACAACATTCAAAACAATCTCCAATCTAGCATTTAAACCACAATCAAGACCCGTGAATCACGCACAGACGTTACTCGCGTGTATCCAGTCCGCAATCGCGACCCAATTCTCCGTCAAATAGGCAAATTTACGCGTAAACTCGAGTAACAGTTGGCATCCTCAAATGCCCAAATCAATTCGGATGTTAGAGACGGAATTAATCAACGAGAATCATTCACCCACCCTCGAAACCACCTATACAAACTCTATGAACCCAGAACCACATCCCACTTCACCTCTGGACGTCGACCGAACCTCGAGAACTCGGTCCCTGACCGTATAGCCAACAACCGTCGACAACCCACCAAAGCTGGTAATCTTTACTCCATTAGCGTCGTTTTGACCTCACGAGTATAAGCCCCACGTTCCAGTGTTCAATCGGGGGCATCATGGAGTCGATTTAAGGGCTAGGGTTTCGGGAAAACGAATTGGGGAAAGAGATGAACTGGGTTTTTGTGTTAAATAAGTTGCGCATCTGATTCCTGTCATGGCTTGTAGCCCAGTTCAACCGGTAATATCGCGAGGCCTGTACACATGATGTCGTGGGTTCAAACCCACACATCTTTCCTTCTTTTTGCACGCATATGTCCCCAGATCCGGTCCCTGCCCTAGATGTGCTTAACAAGATTTAGAACCAAATTCTTAACACGGATGGACCTCTGGTCCAGCGGTTAGGCGCATGTTCCCACCGAGGACCAACCCGGGTTCAATTCCGGTTCATTGCATTTTTTTTAAAAAAACCCAGTTTTCACACATAAATTCCAATTTATAAAACTTATTTTATGAACCTATAAAACTCAGATTAGTTTTATAATTTTTTTTTAATTGATAATTTCTAAAGGGAAACCATTATTTGACAATAAAAATAATTTCTTTCTCTTAAACTTAGATTTAAGAAAAAATCATTTAAAATGTAATTTGAATAAAATTGTTATTCTTGAAATAAAATTGTTTCATGTATAACGCGAACAATTTTAGTATTATGTGTTTAGTATCATGTATAAATGTAGTATCATATATATGGTAAATAAATAAGTTTCATGAATAATGCGAACAATTTTAGTATTATGTGTTTAGTATCATGTATAAATGTAGTATCATATATATTGTAAATAAATAAGTTTCATATATAATGCGAACAATTTTAGTATTATGTATTTTGTAAATAAATATGTATAGTGTAAACAATTTAGTATAACGTATTTTGTAAATAAATAAGTTTTCATGTATAATGTAAACAATTTAGTATCAATAAGTTTTCATGTATAATGTAAACCATTTAGTATAATGTATTTTGTAAACAAATAAGTTTTCAGGTATGATGCAAACAATTTAGTATTATATATTTTGTAAATAAACATATATAATGTAAACAATTTAGTATAATGTATTTTGTAAATAAATAAGTTTTCATGTATAATGTAAACAATTTAGTACAATGTATTTTGTAAATAAGTTTCATGTGATTAATCTAGTATTATGTATATTGCAAACAAACAAGTTTCATGTATCATGTGATCAATCAAGTATCATGCATATTGTGAATGTTCATATGTAAGTTATTGAATCTCTTGTGTAACGTAAACTATCAAATTTTGTAGGTGTTCGAGTGTTGCGGACAAGCGTGTTGCTTGACGTTTATGTATAATGCGGGTAGTTGGGTTATAATTTTTTTTTTCAATCTTGTTGAGGTTTATATGGTTGGTTAACGCCTACACGAAATGATTCATCTCCTTGTAGTGTAAGATAACGAGAAGGTTGTGTAGATATTCAGAGTAGTGTGCTAATGAATAACTAATTTGTGCTCTTTGTTTGTAAATAAACAAGTAATTGCAATTTGTTCTTGTTTGTAAATTAATAAAATAGTGAAAATAATAAGTTGAATAACTAGATAGATGGATAAATAAATAAAAACTTTTTATTAAATTTTTAATCATCGTAAAGAGAATGTTTCAAGGGAAAATAATGGCTAAGTTATTTAATAATTAAGCAACAGTTTAATAAAAGTTAATTTAACGAAATAAAAGTCATAAATAATTATTAATTAAGATAATGCTTTTATGAAACAAGTTGTATTAAATTTAATTACAAGGTGAAAATGTTAATAGAAAATGTCTATTTCTGATACTATCTAAAGGTTTGATAAATGTTTTGTTTGAACAAAATAACGATGTTGTTTAATTCAGATAATAAAATGATTAGTTACAAAGAAAGCTTAGGTACGTGTAGTAAATTGTAATAAACAAAACGATGGTGTTTAGATTGTACGCATTTGATAATATAATCAAATTGATATTTTGACAAATCAAAGTGATTCAAATTCTTATATTTTCAAGAAGACATGCTTAAGCCTATAGGTGAACACTCACTTTGGGAATTTCCAGGAAAGCATACGGATCATTCGGTTGATTTGGATTTATATGAAATGCTTTCCTAGACAGAAGACCCAAAGTACAGGCATTCACCCTTCCGGATTGCACATGTTCTTTACAAATTTTCAGAATTCAAAACTTTGAAGGGATTTTAAAATCTTAATAGGCTTTAGGCCTAAAAGTTTAAAATTTTGTTCACAAATGATGATGATGACATGAGTGCAAGAATGAGGGTGCATAAAGGGTTAGATGTGAATAGGTGTGTGATAAGACTAAGGATAGCATTTAAGGGCCTCAAATAAGCAACATGTAATCAAGAAGTGGTAAAGAAAGTATTATATAGGTAGCAATGTTTTTAAGAATACGAGTTATCAAGTAGTGTAGCATATAAACTATCATGTATTGTATCATGTGAAGTAACACTTAGAATAACATGTAAGAAGATTACACATAGTAGTGAACATGTAACACATAGCAATGTGGCAAAAATCATATAACATAGAGCATGGCATTTGATGGATGTCCTAAGGTTATAGTCTAGGTCAAAGTGTCTAATAACTTAATTCCCTATAACCAAGGCTCTGATACCAATCTGTCACACCCCAACCGGCGGCGGAAACGTCGGGGCGGGACATGTAGACTGTTCATAAGCTCATGGTTTGCTTAAGTTGTAATAATTAAACAATAAGTTTCATTTCATAACTCAAGTAATCAATTACATCATTTACAAGAATTAAAGAATACATAAATCTCCATATTAAAATTTAAGACTAGGTCCTCAACCCTAAGTGAAGTAGCTTGAATCTTAACTCAAACATTTGTACCTGAAACATGATAAAATGAGAGGGTCAACTATAAATAGTTGGTGAGCATACATAGGTTTTGACACCACTAGTAAAGTTCAAATATTTTGTGTACAATTCATATGATGCATGGTTTATAAAGCATTTATGGAGAATCTAAGTTAAGCTAGATGCACAAATGAAACTTTGTAATTGAAGGGCATAACAACACATGTTATCCTAATGTAGGGCATAACAACACATGTTATCCTGATGTAAGTGTAGGGCATAACAACACATGTTATCCTAATGTAAATGTAGGGCATAACAACACATGTTATCCTAATGTAGGGCATAACAACACATGTTAGCCTAAAGTAATGTATCTGTGTTTGCACGTGTATATCATGTATATGTAGCCTTAACAATTATCATTCAAGCATAAAGCACAAATAAACACATATGATCATATTGAAGAATTGTACGTGTGTAATTGCAAATAGTATTTGAATGTAATCATATTTCACCCCAAATATGTAAATATGAAAAAATGGGCTATGTAAACTCACCTTGCAAGTTTAGAGGGTTGAACTTGAACTTTTAGTAACTTGGATTCAATGCCTTAAGGATTGCCTAAGTTAAGTTTGTTACGTTAGAAACACGTTATGGATAGTCAAGGGGTTGACAGTGTAATTAGTTGAAAGTGGTTGTTGTACACTAGAGTGGTTATCATTCCAGAGTATTACCTCCAACAGAAAAGTTCCCAGGAAAGAGTTGGCTGGATCAGAACCCCGTCTTTTTCTAGCCTGAACTTTAATGTTTGTCAGATAACTACATACTAGTTTGAAAGTTACTCTATTTGCATATTTAACCAAGTTTAGGGTGAGTTTGGTAAGCTTGGAAAGTATAAGGTCTAAAGTGAAAATATGAGTTTAGTAAAGAGAGAAATAAATTTAATTGAATATTAATTGAATATTAAAGGGTTTTAAAAATAAGGAGTTTTGGTAAAAACATGATTTTTTTGAAATTGAAAGGAATATAAAGATCAAAACCAAGTTTTTAAATAAAGTTTGAACAAGTTTAATTAAAATAAGGCTTTTGATCTTGGGTAGATCTATGATTATAACATAAACATGTTAGGGATCATAGATCTAGCTAGTTATGATGAACTTTTAAAAAGAAAAGTATGAACAAGTAAGAACATAAGAAGAACTTACTTAGAATGGAAGGATTTAAACTAGAATCTTCCAAAAGATGAGAAGAACAACCTTTAGTTGCTAGAGAGCCCTAGAGGATTGTTGAGGTATGAAAATGAATGAGATTTAAGGCTCTATTTATAGGTGAGACTAAGGGACTTATTCGTAAAAATCAATTTGTTGATAAGGACTAGGATTGCAAAAGGTGAAGAATAGTATTTAATGCTCATTAATGTTATGTTTGACTCCATAATTCATATTTAAAATTGTTTTTATAAAGTTTATAAAATTTTAAATATGTTACTTGTTTAATTACAAATGTTTATAAAAAAATGTCTTTCATTTTTATAAAGACTACAATTTGTGTAAATGGTTTACTAAAATAGATATATGTTTACATATTTATTTAAAATTAAATACATACATTTAGAAAATGTAAACTCTTGATTAATGCTCATAAATTTTAAAACTTACAATTTGTATAGATGATTAATTTAATAACATCAAATACATATATCATATATACATATTTATAATTAGATTCCTATATCTATATAGAACAATATGTAAAAACGTGATTAAAGATGTATAAGTCCTATATCAAAAATTGTATAATTGATTTATTTGATATAATCATATATAAATATATATATATATATATATGAATGTACATACATATGTTATATATATAATAGGAGGGTAATATTTAAATGTAAGATCAAAAATTTAAATTGATAGATGTTAAAATAATAATTAAAGTGACATATTGTTTTGAACAAGTATGAGGTTCATTAGGAGTTTCGTTACTGTATAAAGTAAAATAATGTAGTATTAGAAAAATCTTGGATGTTACACACGAGACTGACATCCCACTTTTATATATGCTAAGACAATGTTATGTTTTTAATTGATAGGACTTCCGCTGTTATGTTATATTATGTATTCGAATGATGTTTGCTTTCACTACTCTTGAATGCTTGTAAATTAAATTCAGTATTATGACTATGTTATGAGTAAATCGAACAAGTGAGGTTACACAGGAAAGGGGCCTTACATTCGATGAGAATAACAATAAGATTGCAATTTAGTTAATCACACAAATATCGCCTAATTTACATATGCAGAGCCTACCAGCATATCAAACATTGTAACCGATGTCACCATAATATCCAATTCATGCGTAAGCTCAGCACACACTTGTACTATCATTTCCTATTTATACGTCAATCATACACACTTACTATTATTTTTCAGTTTTTTTTTGCAGATCAAATACACACAACATATTCAGTTTTTATTTTTCTTTTTCTTTTATTCTCCTCCTAAAATTGTGATGTAACTTTATTTACTATTTATATCACTTAAGAGAACAAGCATATCTGACACAAGCATGTAGTAAACTAACACTCATATAAAGCATAAATAACACAATTTTAACACTTAAAAGAAAATCTTTTTGAGGAACAGATTTTTGAGGTCTTTCAGTTCAAAAATGGACATTTTTTTATTTATTTATTATTATTATTATTATTATTTAAAAAAAAGAAATCATCCGCAACATCTCAACCAAATAGTTAAACCGATCAGTTGAAAAAGCTTTTATAAAAATATCGGCTTTTACTCTAGGGTATCGACATGGACCACTTTAATCAGCACATTCTTAAAACAGTCCTGAATGAAATGTTACCTGATCGCAATGTACTTTGTTTTGGAATGCTGAATGGGATTTTTGACTATTCCGAGCACTTCCTCGTTGTCACAATAAATGGGAGTTTCTAGGAAATTCACTCCAAAATCTAGCATTTGATGTTGTCACACCCCCAAATTTATTTACTTAATAAATAAATACAGGTTGCAACGATTGGTTCATTACACGATAGCGGAAGCTATAATAGTGATTTCTAAGACTTGATTACATATACGATTACTAAGACTAAATAAATACAATGATCTAAGTCCCTCTAGGTCAATGGTCGACTTGAGACTTGATAATCTATGTCCGTCCGGTTACTAGGAATTGTTCCAACAAAGCTAGCCTGTTCCAACCGCTCCATGGCTAAAGGTTACCTGAGAAACATACTTGAAAGTGTCAACACAAAGGTTGGTGAGTTCACAGAGTTTGTTAGTTTAGTACAGTTAGTTTTCTCTGAAAAACTAGACATGACTTAACCGTCATAAAATAAGTAGTTTTCCTTTGAAAACATATACATGACTTAACCGTCATCAAATAAGTAGTTTTCCTTTGAAAACATGCCCATGACTTTACCGTCATAAAATAAATAGTTTTCCTTTGAAAACATGCCCATGCTTATAACATCCCAAAATGTCGAGAAATAAAGTTAACGAGTTCAAGCGGGCCGAAGTCAGGCCGGGTCAGTCGCGAACCGGGCTTGGGGAGGTCTCCCCTATAAATAGCAAAGGTCACCATATGTTTCTCTCATTTGCAATTCAAGAGAGAGAAAAACCGTAGAGAGAGAAAGTGTCAGAATCGCACAAGATTGCACCCGCTCGTGTCTCTTGCACTCGTGAGAAGAACCTCCGGATCAGAAGCTCGATTCAGGTAACGATCCGACCTAAATCGGAGTTTTAGTTCGTTTTTGGGTTTTTCGGGTTTTGGGTGAAAAGGTAAGGTTTGAACGGATGAAACTGAAAGATAATCATGGATTTGAGTTCCTTAATGGAAAACGAACGTTTTGAATGCAAACAGGTTCGGGATCTTGACATGATCAGACCGAATGCGAAAGTTAGGGTTTTCCGCGAAGAACAGGTCGTGCGCACTTTCTAAGTGCGCACGGAGCAGGTCCTGCGTACTTGCTAAGTGCGCAGGAAGAGGTGTCTGCGCATTTGCCAAGTGCGCAGACATCAGAACTGGTTAAGTGAAGTCAGTATGTTAGAATGGTTAAACCGTTAGAGTCGGGATTGGTCTGATGTGTATTTAACTAATCAATTCAGATCGGAAGTGACGTTGTTGGACCTTCGTTTAGGACAAACAATATTAGCGTATCAGGTGAGTTCTAGAAGCCCTCTTTTAAATGTTTTAATAATGTTTTTGGGCTGGTGTGCATACGTAACGATGTGACGATTTTATAAAACGATGTTTATGAAGGTTGTATGTAACGTTTTATAAAATGATGTTTATGAACGATGTTTTAGAAGGAAAGGTTTTGAAGGAAGTGTTTATGAAATATTTTGCCAAAAGAAGTTTATGAAGTTTACGAAGTGTTTATGAATGAAGGGATGATTTTTAATAAAACGTACGAATGCTTTAACTGAAGTTTTTGAAGTAAAAGAAGCGAGGTTTTATGAAAGTCACAAACGAACGAATCTGCCAATATTCCTTAGGGAATGAAGGTTAAGGGATGGGAAGTATGTTACGGGCCTTTACCTTTTAGGGGCCTCTGTGGCTGGCCAACTGTTGTACAACTGGGGCGATGACGGTCGCCAAGGGGATTATCGTGATCCTTGAAGTTTGGTACGATTTACCTTACGGGGTAGTCGTGCTTGAAGTTTGGTACTTGCGCCTTACGGGGTGCGGTGCTTGAAGTTTGGTACGCGCTATCCTTTGGGACGCCGTGCTTGAAGGGTTGGATGACCTAACTATCGGGCCCTAGGAGTTCCTCACCCGAAGGACAGTACGGTGATGATGGGCCTAGTGGTGGTGATCCTTAGATTATTCAACCAGTATGTAACGTATGGATTTGACGGTTACGAGAAGGCGCAGATTCGATATGTTCGTTGACTTATGTTTATGAAGTGTTATGTTTTGTTATTGCATTATGTTACGTACGCTTTTTATTAAATGAAGTACGAAGTTATGTTTGTGGCAAATTATTTGAAGTTAAGGTTTTATGTTAAAACTAGAACTCACCAGCGTAGCTGACTTTTTAGTATGCACATTCAGGTTAAAGGCAGGTATGGATGATGGACGGTGATGCTTGGCAAGCGAGAAGAGTTACCCGGTTGATCATGAAGACTAGCATCCCGTTATGTTTAGTTATGATGTAATTATGTTTTAAACATTGTTTACGCTTCCGCATGTAAGAACAATGATGACATTATGTTCGAATGAAATTTTCCGCTGCGTTATTTGATATTCATGTTTAAGAACTGTTTGTGAATGAGTAAATCCAACAAGTGAGGCCTCCCGGGTTTGGGGCCTTACAAGTTGGTATCAGAGCAATAGTTTGAGAGATTCGGACACTCCCAGTGTCTGAACTTAAACTTTGAATGGGACCGAAAGCGGATGCCAGTACGGGTAACTCGAGCCAAAGCATCAGGTATGAAAAGTAGAGTATGTGTATGTAGTATGCCTTAGAAAGGGGTAGGTAAGGACTTGTGTTCTGATGGAATCACAAAGGTGGTCAAATAGAAATCGAAAGGTAGTGTAATGGTTAATTGCAGATGGCCAGTGTATATTAACATCTTACAGTGCTTATTGAATTTTATTTGTTAACTAGCGTGATAACATTGGATTTCTTGTCTTATAGAACGAGATGGCGAGGAGAGGAAACGGAAGGCGTGGTGGCCGTACCGGTGGTCGTACCGGCGGTCGAAATGGTGGGCGTGGCAGGATCCGGCGGTTAGTGTGCATGGAGCTGAGTAGACACAGGTTGAAGAACAACCTTTCACTTTTGAACCAGAAGTGAGAGCAGCTATAGCTCGAGAATTCACAGAATTGATGAAGACTTCTCTGCCAGGTCTGTTGGCTGAAGCATTGAAGCAGGTTAATGTGGTGGGTGGGTCTAGTGCGGCAATTGGTGCTCAGAACAATGAGACCGACAACGCACCGCCTGCTCGCGGATGCGACTATAAGTCCTTTAAGGCATGTGACCCACCGGTCCTCAATGGAAAGAAAGACGCGGTGGCTACATTTGACTGGGTGATCCGTTTGGAAGCTGCCATTCGTCTGAGCGAGTGTCGAACGGATCAAGTTGTAAAATTTGCTGCTAACTCCTTGAGGGAGGAATCATCCCATTGGTGGGAAGTTATACGTCAGGCAAAAGGGAGCGAGATTGTGGATGCGATGGTGTGGGCTGACTTGAAAACTTTGGTGATAAAGAATTTCTGCCCAAGGAACGAGATTGAGAAGGTAGAGAGGGAATTTCTGGGTTTGAAGGCCGGGAGCATGACGCACCGGCAGTACACAACCCGATTTAATGAACTGGCACGTCTGGTGCCACATCTTGTCACGACGGAGGAAAGAAAGATTTCATGTTACATTCAAGGGCTGCCGGACCCGGTCCGCACCTATGTTAAGGCAAACGCCCCTACTACCTATGATTCGGTAGTAGAACTGAGCGGCGTGGTATTTGATGATCTGGCATTGAATGTTGTTGCCATTGAGGAGCCTAAGAAGAAGTTGAGTTTTCCCGCTAAACGATCGGGTGGGATGTTGTTTGGGGCTCGGGACAAGCAGGCCAGGGTAGGCGAGATGACAGTCTGTGGGAAATGTGGGGTAAGACACGCGGGTGAATGTCGGTTAGGATCGAATCTATGCTTTAAATGCGGCAAGACCGGACATTACTCTCGTGAATGCCCGCAAGGCTACAAATTCTACAATTATGGGGAAAATGGTCATATGAGTCGGGAATGCACCAAGCCCTGGATGGGGGACACCGGGAAGGGAAAAGGCCCGAAAAAGAAGGGAGAGGGATCTCGTGCGAAGACGCGGGCTTACGCACTGACGCAGGATCAGGCTAGGAAGGACCCTGATGTGGCGTCAGGTACGTTCATCCTTGATAACACTTTTGTTTCTGTGCTATTTGATTCGGGTGCCAGTAAGAGTTTTATATCTGCAACTTTTTGTAAACGCGTGAAGTACACTGTCAGTAAGTTAGAAAGGGCCTTTAGCGTAGAAACCGTTGAGGGTAGAACTGCAAGAGTAACCGATGTAGTTGAAAACTCCACGATAAAAATAGAAGGTCATAGGTTCCATGTCAGATTGTGTGTTATGGTTTTGGGAGGGTTCGATGTCGTGTTAGGCATAGATTGGCTAACTACCAATGAAGCACAAATTATATGTAAACGAAAGATAATCCGACTCAAGGCTCCGGATGGTAGCAAAGTCGAGGTTTTTGGAGATCGTGACGCCCCGATGCCAAACGTCATCTCGATGATTAAGGCAACAGATTATTTGAGGCGCGGATGCTAGGCGTATTTGGTGTACGTGATTGACAAGTGTAAGGAAGTGAAGGAACTAGACGATGTACCCATGGTACGCGAGTACCTGGAGGTGTTTCCAGAGGATTTGCCTGGGATACCACCCGACAGAGAGATTGAATTTCGAATCGACTTAGTACCAGATGCCCAACCCGTGGCTAAGGCTCCGTATCGACTAGCACCAGTGGATATGAAGGAACTTATGGTCCAACTAGACGAGTTACTTGAGAAAGGATTTATCCAACCGAGCATCTTGCCGTGGGGTGCTCCGGTGTTGTTTGTGTAGAAGAAAGACGGCTCGATGAGAATGTGTATTGATTATCGCGAGTTGAACAAGCGTACCGTAAAGAACAAGTACCCGTTACCAAGGATCGACGACTTGTTCGATCAATTGCAAGGCGCAAGTTGGTTCTCGAAAATCGACCTTCGGTCCGGGTACCATCAGTTGAAGGTAAGGGAGGAAGACATACCGAAAACTGCATTTCGCACGCGTTATGGACATTACGAGTTCCGCGTAATGTCCTTCGGATTGACGAACGCCCCCGCAGCGTTCATGGATTTCATGAATAGAGTTTGTCGACCAATGCTGGATCGATCGGTAATCGTGTTCATTGATGATATCCTTATCTACTCCAAGAATGAGGGTGATCACGCGTGTCACTTGAAGGAAGTATTGGAAGCTCTGAAGAAGGTAAAGTTGTATGCTAAGTTCTCCAAATGCGCGTTCTGGCTTAGGGAAGTCCAATTCCTAGGTCACGTCATTAACCCGAACGGCATTATGGTTGACCCAGCAAAGATAGTGACGATAAGAGAATGGAGTATTCCTAAAACGCCAATTGAAATCCGTATTTTCTTGGGATTGGCAGGCTACTATCGGAGATTCATCCGGGATTTCTCGAAAATAGCTTCGCCGTTGACAAAGTTGACTCGGAAAGAGGTTAAGTATGAATGGGGTACGACCCAAGATGAGGCGTTTAAGGAATTGAAGAAGAGGCTAACCCAAGCTCCAGTCTTGGCCCTCCCCGAGGGCAATGAAGACTTAGTGGTATACTCTGACGCTTCGGGTCAGGGATTGGGATGCGTGATGATGCAACGCGGAAGAGTGATCGCGTATGCGTCACGGCAGTTGAAGATTCACGAAGCTAATTATCCGACTCACGATTTGGAGCTTGCTGCTGTCGTATTTGCATTGAAAATCTGGAGGCACTACCTCTACGGGGTGAAGTTTACTATTTACTCCGACCATAAAAGATTCTTCGAACAAAGAAAACTTAATATGAGGCAGAGACGATTGGTGGAACTCCTGAAAGACTATGACTGTGAGATCATGTACCATCCTGGAAAGGCAAACGTGGTGGCTGACGCTCTAAGCCGAAAGGATGTGCCTACTCCTGTTAGAGTGAAAGCTTGCCAGTTGGTGGTAACATCGGATGTGATGAGCGAAATCGAAAGGGCTCAAGATGAGGCACTTAAAGAAGAAAACATAAAGAAGGAAAGAATGGTTGGCCAACAAGACAAGTTGGAATATAACACCCTTGGTGTTAGAACACGTTATGGACGGGTATGGATACCTATGTGTGGCGAACTTAGAACCAAAATCTTTGATGAGGCTCATAAGTCTCGTTATTCTATCCATCCCGGTACCAACAAAATGTACCAAGACCTGAAAAAGGACTACTGGTGGCCTGGAATGAAATGTGATGTAACGAAGTATGTAAGCAAGTGTTTGACTTGCTCGCAAGTAAAGGCTGAACACCAGAAACCGTATGGACAGATCCAACCACTTGATATACCAGAATGGAAGTGGGAACACGTTACCATGGACTTCATAACCAAGCTACCCCGCACATCTAAAGGTCATGACACCATTTGGGTAATTATGGACCGATTAACGAAGAGTGCTCATTTCCTCCCTATTCGCGAGACATTCTCGTCGGAAAGGTTAGAAGAAGTGTTTATCAACGAAGTAGTAGCACGGCATGGGATGCCTTTGACGATCGTATCTGACCGGGACACACGATTCACATCGAGGTTCTGGAAAAGATTTCATGAGGCGATGGGCACAAGGCTTAATATCAGCACGGCATACCACCCGCAAACGGATGGTCAGTCCGAAAGGACCATTCAGACATTGGAAGATATGCTCCGTGCTTGTATTATCGACTTCGGTGGCAGTTGGGACAGTCATCTGCCGTTAGCCGAATTCTCCTACAACAATAGTCATCACACGACTATAGGCATGCCGCCTTACGAAATGTTGTATGGTAGAAGATGCAGGACCCCGATTTGTTGGGGTGAGATTGGACAGAAGGAGTTAGGAAGTCTAGAAGTCATAAAAGAAACGTCAGAAAGGTTTGATCAAATCAAAGCTCGAATGAAGGCCGCGCAAGATCGCCAGAAATCCTATGCGAATAGACGACGAAGGCCTATCGAGTTTGATGTTGGGGACAGAGTAATGTTGAAAGTGTCGCCCTGGAAGGGAATCATACGATTCAGGAAGAGAGGAAAGTTAAGTCCGAGGTTTGTCGGACCGTTCAGGATAATGGCACGGGTTGGGGAAGTCGCTTATCGGTTGGAGTTGCCTGATGAGTTAAGTGGGATTCATCCTACCTTCCATGTATCACACTTGCGAAAGTGTTTGGCGGATGAATCGGCTCACGTACCACTTACTGACATCGAGGTCGACAACAGCCTTAATTACATCGAAGAACCCGTGGCTATCTTAGACCGAAAGGAGAAGCGTTTGCGTAATAAAGTTATTCCATTGGTTAAAGTCCAATGGAGGCACCGAAAGGGATCAGAGGCTACATGGGAAACAGAGGCGGAAATGAGGGAGTCGTACCCTCAATTATTTGACTTGTGATAGGTTTCGGGGACGAAACCTATTATAAGGGGGGTAGACTTGTAACATCCCAAAATGTCGAGAAATAAAGTTAACGAGTTCAAGCGGGCCGAAGTCGGGCCGGGTCAGTCGCGAACCTGGCTTGGGGAGGTCTCCCCTATAAATAGCCAAGGTCACCACATGTTTCTCTCATTTGCAATTCTAGAGAGAGAAAAACTGTAGAGAGAGAAAGTGTCGGAATCACACAAGATTGCACCCGCTCGTGTCTCTTGCACTCGTGAGAAGAACCTCCGGATCAGAAGCTCGATTCAGGTAACGATCCGACCTAAATCTGAGTTTTAGTTCGTTTTTGGGTTTTTCGGGTTTTGGGTGAAAAGGTAAGGTTTGAACGGATGAAACTGAAAGATAATCATGGATTTGAGTTCCTTAATGGAAAACGAACGTTTTGAATGCAAACAGGTTCGGGATCTTGACATGATCAGACCGAATGCGAAAGTTAGGGTTTTTCACGAACAACAGGTCGTGCGCACTTGCTAAGTGTGCATGGAGCAGGTCCTGCGTACTTGCTAAGTGCATAGGAAGAGGTGTCTGCACACTTGCTAAGTGCGTAGGAGGAGGTGTCTGCGCACTTGCTAAGTGCGCAGGAAGAGGGGTCTGCGCACTTGCTAAGTGCGCAGGCAGCAGGGTCTGCGCACTTGCCAAGTGCGCAGACATCATAACTGGTTAAGTGAAGTCAGTATGTTAGAATGGTTAAACCGTTAGAGTCGGGATTGGTCTGATGTGCATTTAACTAATCAATTCAGATCGGAAGTGACGTTGTTGGACCTTCGTTTAGGACAAACCATATTAGCGTATCAGGTGAGTTCTAGAGGCCCTCTTTTACATGTTTTAATAATGTTTTTAGGCTGGTGTGCATACGTAACGATGTGACGATTTTATAAAACGATGTTTATGAAGGTTGTATGTAACGTTTTATAAAATGATGTTTATGAACGATGTTTTAGAAGGAAAGGTTTTGAAGGAAGTGTTTATGAAATATTTTGCCAAAAGAAGTTTATGAAGTTTACGAAGTGTTTATGAATGAAGGGATGATTTTTAATAAAACGTACGAATGCTTTAACTGAAGTTTTTTAAGTAAAAGAAGCGAAGTTTTATGAAAGTCACAAACGAACGAATCTGCCAATATTCCTTAGGGAATGAAGGTTAAGGGATGGGAAGTATGTTACGGGCCTTTACCTTTTAGGGGCCTCTGTGGCTGGCCAACTGTTGTACAACTGGGGCGATGACGGTCGCCAAGGGGATTATCGTGATCCTTGAAGTTTGGTACGATTTACCTTACGGGGTAGTCGTGCTTGAAGTTTGGTACCTGCGCCCTACGGGGTGCAGTGCTTGAAGTTTGGTACGCGCTATCCTTTGGGACGCCGTGCTTGAAGGGTTGGATGACCTAACTATCGGGCCCTAGGAGTTCCTCACCCGAAGGACAGTACGGTGATGATGGGCCTAGTGGTGGTGATCCTTAGATTATTCAACCAGTATGTAACGTATGGATTTGACGGTTACGAGAAGGCGCAAATTCGATATGTTCGTTGACTTATGTTTATGAAGTGTTATGTTTTGTTATTGCATTATGTTACGTACGCTTTTTATTAAATGAAGTACGAAGTTATGTTTTTGGCAAATTATTTGAAGTTAAGGTTTTATGTTAAAACTAGAACTCACCAGCGTAGCTGACTTTTTAGTATGCACATTCAGGTTAAGGCAGGTATGGATGATGGACGGTGATGCTTGGCAAGCGAGAAGAGTTACCCGGTTGATCATGAAGACTGGCATCCCGTTATGTTTAGTTATGATGTAATTATGTTTTAAACATTGTTTACGCTTCCGCATGTAAGAACAATGATGACGTTATGTTCGAATGAAATTTTCCGCTACGTTATTTGATATTCATGTTTAAGAACTGTTTGTGAATGAGTAAATCCAACAAGTGAGGCCTCCCGGGTTTGGGGCCTTACAATGACTTAACCATCATAAAATATGTAGTTTTCCTTTGAAAACATTTACATGACTTAACCGTCATAAAATAAGTAGTTTTCCTTTGAAAACATATACGTGACCTAACCGTCATAAAATAAGTAGTTTTTCTTTGAAAACATATACATGACTTAACAGTCATCAAATAAGTAGTTTTCCTTTGAAATCATGCCCATGACATTACCGTCATAAAATAATTAGTTTTCCTTTGAAAACATGCCATGACTTTACCGTCATAAAATAAGTAGAATTAATTCTAAACCCATATAATAACAAATGTTATTGTTCCATTCGTAAGCTAGCTAGTCTTACAAATACCTATGTCCATACATGAAACCGTAACCAAACCCCAACAATTTAATGCCCCTTCTTGCCTTTCTGCGAGTAAGATAATATGAGGTCATTCAGCCATTTGGATCCCTGGTTAGCGCGACTAACCATGACCGGGGGAGTCACCCCCAATAGTACTATCCATAGAATCCCGGGCTAAGTCCATAGCTAATGGTTACTAAGTTTTTATTACGAGGACTTTAAGCGCTATATTGTTCACCATGTATGACATCGTGTTAGTGTCTTGTTTTCTTGTTATCATATAAAAATGTTTGCGATTCTTTCCCAATTGTATAAAACAACAATGTTTCGACATATATTAAACAATACTGTAATACTTAATGTAAGTATGTTTCTCCCCCGCAGTTTACAAAACTTTAAAAAGAGAAAAGGGGGCCACAAACTCACCTTATGTCCGATGAAATCCTAGCAAATAACCTTGTGCTAATAGTTCATGTCTATCCGTACCCTAATCACAAAAGGTTACTAATGTGTTAAGATTACCTGTCTTATACGTAGGTTATTCATCCGACTTAACGAATCCCGTTAAGTACGCCTTTGTTTAGTAAAAATAGTGTTTTTATTTACGACTCATTGGTAATTGTTATTCCAGTCTAGACGCTTACATATTTTCCGAGAAAATAATATGTTTCCCTATTGGTGACTTATTAAGTGTACCAAAAATAAATATTATTTTTGTAACAACTTAAAATATATTCACTTATGTTCCACGATGTCATGTGATTATTTATTTTTAACTGAATCTCTTCATATGTTCCATGTACATATATCAAATGTTCATATTAGGATACTAATCTTTAATTCCTAGAACATTTCCATGATTTAACCAAAACCAACGCATATATATCACAAATTTTATCCATAAACATATATTTTTAGTAACACCTTTCACGTTCATATGTTGATGATAATCGTTTGTATGTGTAACATTTCGGATTTTAGTATGCCTATTTCAGTTCAATGTAATGCAATTTCAAGTTCTATACTCGTGCAATGCCTCATTATTTTCTTGTCGTAAAATTTAATGCAATGATCCTATATAAATCCGCAAGTTTTACTAGATTATATACATTTAAACGCTATACAAGAAACTATTTGGTACAAACTTATCAAACCTGAAAAGTCAAGGACTAAAATTGAAAAACATCAAGAAACCCTAGTTAGCACGGTCGTGCTTCGTTCTAGCACGGTCGCGCCAAGTGCTTTGGCACGGTCGCGCGACCTGCTCTGGAACGATCGCGCCCGGTGCCTAGGCACGGTCGCGCCTCTCCTTGGCACGGTCGCGCCTGTGTAACAGCTGAAACGTAACTGCAACTTTAATCACCCGATCGTTCGAATCCGTAACAGTCGTACGTTTCCTTTTCCCTTAACAATTGTATTACCACTTTTCAAATTCCAAACGCCTCAGTTCATTTCATTAATTCAAGAAAAACTCTCTCAATTCAAGAAAATTCTCCCAAGCTCTTTCGACCAGAATTACCTCAAGAAATCCGGTCAAGCGTTTTCCCAAAGCATCTATGAATCATCCGAAGCCGCTGAAGCATTCGGAACCGCAGCAGAGGTAGCCGGAAGCCAGTCTTGCCGTCGCCGGAACTAAGTTCTACCATTCCCTATCGATTCGCTATTGTTCAGGTTAATTGAATCATTCCTCTCTTTCGTTTCGGTCCATGTAGCAAAAGCCCTCTGTCAATTCGGGCTTTCATTACAGAAATCGTTCAGAACCAGAATCCTTTTTATAAGAAAAATGATTTAATCGGAATCGCTCCTAATCATGTTGTTAATACAATTAAAATATCTCAGAACACTCGTAATAACCCATAAATGAAAAGCCCTAACAATTCCACCAATTAAAATACAAGAATCTGTCAATTCATGTCTGATTTGGAATAGACACGGTCGCGCTAATCATCTAGCGCGGCCGTGCCTCATTTAGCGCGGTCGTGCCGATTAGCAGCGCGGTCGTGGCCTCCTGAACAGACCTTGTCATGCCCTCTGGGCTAGTCCCTGTTGTGTCTAAAGATCATAGACACGACCGTGCCGGGCTAAGGCACGGTCGTGCCTGTCAAACTTGTCTAGATTGTGCTCCTGTTGATCAACCTGGTCGCGCCCCGACTAGCGCGGTCGCGCCCGTGGCTTGAGCACGATCGTGCCCTTCCGAGGCACGGTCGTGCTAGACTCAGAACTTTTAACAGAATTAAAATTTTTATATTTTAATCAGTAAATGTTTCAGATTTTATAAAAATATGTTTTCTGTATTTAAAAATAGATTAAAAGTTTAATCTTGGCATAAATGTAATTTATTGAAAAGTTTATAAAAATTAAATTTATATTTACCATTCTTACACTTAAATGATATTTTAAATAATTAAGTTACAAAATTTATAAATAATGATGATTTATTCAATTTACATTTTAAATCAAAATCATTTATTTATTTATACTTAATTACAATTAATATTTACATTATTTCATAAACTATAGTTATACACTTATTTATTTAATTCAAACCTAATTAAATTGTTTCAAACATATTTTACCTCAAACTTTATATATTTTATCCAATACTTTTTAAATGCAAATCAATGGTTTTATATACAAATTCAACTTTCATTTTAGACTTAAACTTTATGCACCTATGTGATTCAATACATATTACTCTTTAGGTTAAAATGTGCATTTCAAGGATCTTATTGCTATCTATATTCCTTGTTAGCTTCACTTCTATACCAAGTGAGTATTCACAACCCCTTTTACTCTTTTACACTTTTGGGGTGAAACATGAACTATATACAAATTACATGTTTACATTTACACAAACAACACAATTACAAATCCTATAACATTCATGTGTGCAATTTAAGCTTTATGCCCGAGGACTATTTGTGCTAACTTCTGCATGCTATTATGTACAATCATTAACTATTCAAGCCGACGGTTTTCAATGATAGATCTATTGAGTCTGACAAACCCACCCAAGTGGAGGTGATTGATACCGACAACACAATTTGCATACTAGTTACTAAGGTTTGATTGTACTTGGTTACACAATAGCGGCTCCCCATAAATGCCTTATTTATCATGTTATGTAAAGGATTTTGGTTTACAAACTATATGCTATCTATGTACAAACTTGTGTTATACTCACCAACTTTTTAGTTGACTTTATTTTATTCATGTTTCAGGCCCCAATATGTGAGATTGATACAAGACGTGTTCAACATAGGACTTGGACTTAGCAATATGAATCAAGAATTTTATGAACTATTTATGTTTCTTGTTTGAATTTGATTTTGTACTTGGATTTTGTGTAATGGAAATTTGACTTTAATATATTTCGATTTAGTCAACCTTGTGCTATGAACAGTCGTACATGTCCCGCCCCGATGATTCCGCCATCGGTCGGGGTGTGACAGATTGGTATCAGAGCCTTGGTTATAGGGAATTAGGTTATTAGACATCTTGACCTAGACTATAACTTTAGGACACCCACTTATACTATGCTTCATGATTTTGTGCTATGTGTTACATGCTATGTGCTACATGCTTACCATGATTAATTATTATTATATTTGCTACCTTCTTTGTTAGAAATGCATGACTTATTAGGATATTTTTAAATAATAATTAAATAAATAATATCCTTCCCTATGTCCTAAACCTCTTATTATTCTTATCTTCTTTTTCTATCTTTATCCTTTCTAAGCATGTGGAAAATTCTTGAAGCAAAAAAATCTCTAAAATTTTTATTTCTTCGTTAAAGTTTTTAAACTTGTTAAATTATTTGAGGACACGTGCAATCTGGAAGGGTGACACCTGTATTTTGGGTTTTCTGTCTAGGAAAGCATTTCGCATAAATCCCAATCAACCGAGGGACCCGTATGCTTTCCTGGGAATTCTCGAGATGAGTGTTTACCTATAGGCTAAAGCATGTCTCCTTGAAAAATCTATAAGTTTAAATTAACCTTAATGTGCCTTAGTATTCAAGTGATTTTATCACTTTTGAGTACAATCCAAACTATGAATATCTATCTTTTATTTGGTTTTCTCATTCTATTAAATCCTAGCAATTCTCATAAGTTCTTACAATCTTTCTTGTCTTGTGAAAATCTGTAGAATGCCTCCTCGTCGTGCTCCCGCCGCCAACGCCAATACCGACATTACTGCTATTCTCACCCAATTAGTGACACAACTCACCCAAGCCAATGGTGCCACAAATGCCAATGGTGCCACAAATGGAAATGGTGGAAATGGAAGCAATAGTGGTAATAATGGTGGTAATGGTGGAAATGGTGGAAACAATCCATCTCAATGCACCTTCAAGCACTTTAATTCGTGCAATCCCCTAAATTTATATGGTACCGAAGGAGCTACTGGACTCCTTCAATGGTTTGAAAGCATTGAGAATACCTTTCTCAATAGTGACTGTCCCGACAACCTCCGTGTTCGTCATGCTACAAGTGTCCTACAAAAACGGGCACTTACATGGTGGAATGGGGAGAAAAGGAATAGGGGTGTTGACATAGCTATGGCCTTACCTTGGGATGAGGTCAAAAGGCTTATGACCGAGGAGTTCTGTCCTCGAAATGAAGTGAAAAAGTTAGAAGCTGAATTTTGGGATCTTGCCCAAGATAGTGGGGAAAGCTTAGCATATACAACTCGGTTCCATGAGTTGAGTCTTCTAGTGCCCCACATGGTCACTCCTTTGTCCCGTTGTATCGAGAAGTATATTGGTGGACTACCAAGACAAATCCAAGATACTGTCTTAGGTAGAAATCCTGCTACCTTGGAAGATGCCATCCGCCTGTCTGCAACTTTGACTGATAATCATGTGAAAGCGGGAACTCTTACTAAAAAGGGTTCTAAGAAAACTGCTGAAGCCGTAACCCCTTCTACCCACAACAAAGAGGCCACAACTGAACCCTCTCGCAATAACAAAAAGAGGAAGGTTAGAAACTTTGTTGTGGTTACTCCTGCTGTGCCCGTTAATCAAGTTGCACCCATAGTTCAAGCACCGGCTAAAAAGCCATATGTTGGGATTTATCCTCTTTGTGCCACCTGCAATTTTCACCACCCTCAAAATATCCCATGTCGCCTTTGCACTCATTGTGGGATATATGGCCACACTATCAATATTTGTAGGGCCAAAGCTTTTGCGGGTCAAGTCAATCCACCGAATCAACTCAACCCGCGAGTGGCTAATCAAGGTGCTCCCGCCATTGCTAATAGGCGTGCTTGTTATGAGTGTGGTGACCCGAACCATTTTCGTAATCTATGTCCAAGACTTGCAAATGCTACACAAGGTGGAGCTCGTGGGCGTGCGTTCAACATAAATGCCAACGAAGCTCAAGCCAACAATGATGTGGTTAATGGTACGTTCCTTGTAAATAGTCATTATGCCTCCATTTTGTTCGATACCGGTGCCGATAAAAGTTTTGTGTCACTCAATTTTGAGCCTTTACTTGCAAAGACACGATCTCAATTAGAGAAAACCTTCACCGTTGAAATAGCAAATGGCGACTCCCTTGCAATTGAGTCTATTATCTATGATTGCTCTTTAGAACTTAATGATCATGCATTCCCAATCAACCTTGTTCCAAAGCTACTAGGAAGCTTTGATATTATCATAGGTATGGATTGGCTATCAAATCATCATGCCGAAGTCATTTGCTTTGAAAAGTGTATTCGAATTCCGCTACCATCGGGAGAAACCTTAAGGGTTTTTGGTGAAAAGCCTTGCAAGGGTCTTAAATTGATATCTTGTACTACCGCTCAAAAGTACTTACGAAAGAAGTACATCGCCTTCCTAGCTCATATTGTTCAAAAGGACGTCAAGGAGAAGAGTATTCAAGACATTCCTATCATTAGGGATTTTCCCGAAGTATTTCCTAAAGATTTATCCGGTCTTCCTCCTGTTCGTCAAGTAGAGTTCCGTATTGATCTTATGCCAGGAGCTAACCCCGTTGCTAGAGCTCCTTATCGTCTTGCACCTTCCGAAATGCAAGAGCTCGCAAGTCAACTTCAAGAACTCTCCGATAAAGGTTTCATTCGCCCAAATCATTCACCGTGGGGTGCACCCGTCTTATTTGTTAAGAAGAAGGATGGATCATTTCGCATGTGTATTGACTACCGCGAACTCAACAAGCTTACTATCAAGAATTGTTATCCTTTGCCTAGAATCGATGATCTCTTTGATCAACTTCAAGGTTCTACTTGCTTCTCGAAGATTGATCTTCGATCTGGTTATCATCAGCTCCGTGTTCAAGAAGATGACATTCCTAAGACTGCTTTTCGAACAAGGTATGGTCATTACGAGTTCATGGTTATGCCTTTCGGGTAAACCAATGCACCCGCAGTTTTCATGGATCTCATGAACCGTGTGTGCAAACCGTACCTTGATAAATTCGTGATCGTTTTCATTGACGATATCTTAATCTATTCCAAGACTAAAGCCGACCATGAAGAACACCTTAGATTGGTTTTGCACCTGTTAAAGAAAGAACAACTATATGCCAAGTTCTCCAAATGTGAATTTTGGTTAAAAGAAGTTCAATTTCTTGGTCACATCGTCAACGACAAGGGTATTCATGTTGATCCTGCTAAGATTGAAACGGTTAAGAATTGGAATGCCCCGAAGACTCCTACCGAAGTTCGTTCATTTCTTGGTCTTGCGGGTTATTATCGTCGTTTCATCTCAAACTTCTCAAAGATTGCTGTCCCTCTTACCGCTTTGAACCATAAGGGTAAAACTTATGAGTGGGGACCGAAACAAGAAGAAGCTTTCCAAACTCTTAAGCATAAGTTGTGCAATGCTCCCATTTTGACTCTCCCCGATGGAAATGATGATTTAGTTGTCTATTGTGATGCTTCTAACCAAGGTCTTGGTTGTGTCCTCATGCAACGAGGAAAAGTAATCGCTTATGCATCAAGACAACTCAAAATTCATGAAAAGAATTATACGACGCACGATCTCGAGTTAGGTGCGGTCGTATTCGCGTTAAAGATTTGGAGACATTACCTATATGGCACGAAATGTGTGGTATTCACCTACCATAAAAGTCTTCAACATATCTTCAACCAAAAAGAACTCAATATGAGGCAACGATGTTGGGTCGAACTCCTTAACGACTACGACTGCGAGATTCGTTACCATCCCGGCAAAGCGAATGTTGTAGCCGATGCCTTGAGTCGAAAGGACCATGTTATGCTTCATTGTGCCCGTGTTCAAACCGATATTCAAACCCGTATCTTAGAAGCTCAACACGTCTCGGTAACCGAGGGTAACATGTATGAAGAAATGTCGTGTGGTGTTGAACTTCTTCTTGAATCAAAACCCAATGGCTTACTATATTACTTGAACCGTATTTGGGTTCCCGATCGCGATGATCTTCGTGCAATTCTCATGAACGAGGCTCATAAGACTCGTTATTCTATTCATCCTGGTGCGGATAAAATGTACCAAGATCTTCGCCAACTTTATTGGTGGCCCGGTATGAAGAAAGACATTGCTCTTTATGTGGCCAAATGCTTAACTTGCTCCAAAGTCAAAGCCGAACATCAACGTCCTTCTGGTTTACTCGAACAACCAGAAAATCCCGTGTGGAAATGGGAGAATTTAACTATGGATTTCATTACCAAGCTCCCTCGCACCTCGAGTGGTTATGATAGTATTTGGGTGATCATTGATCGACTCACCAAATCTGCCCACTTCTTGCCTATTCGTGAAGACTTCAAAGTGGAGAAATTAGCCCGAATTTACATTGATGAAATTGTGAGCCGTCATGGCGTTCCCTTGAACATAATATCCGATAGAGACGCTCGGTTCACTTCTCGATTTTGGCAATCTCCCCAATCTGCTCTTGGTACTCGTTTGGATTTGAGCACGGCTTACCATCCCCAAACTGATGGTCAAACCGAGCGAACAATCCAAACTCTTGAAGACATGCTTAGAGCTTGTGTAATCGATTTTGGTGGCAATTGGGATTCACATTTATCCGTCGTTGAGTTTTCTTACAACAATAGCTACCACACAAGTATCAACATGGCTCCATTCGAAGCTCTCTATGGCCGCAAGTGTCGTTCTCCTATCTGTTGGAACGAGATTGGTGAAGCACAAATCACCGGTCCTGAGTTAATTCAAGAAACTTCCGACAAGATTATTCAAATCCGTGACAATATTCGAGTAGCGAGGAGTCGGCAAAAGAGTTTTGCCGACAAGCGTCGAAAACCCTTGGAATTCCAAGTCGGTGATCTCGTTCTTCTTAAAGTATCTCCATGGAAGGGTGTGATCCGTTTCGGAAAGAAAGGCAAGTTATCGCCTCGTTATGTTGGTCCGTTCAAAATCCTTGAAAGGATTGGGAAAGTGGCTTACAAGCTCGAGTTACCTCCATCTCTTGGCAATGTGCATCCTACATTTCATATATCTAATCTAAAGAAGTGTCTCGCCGACGAAAATCTCCATATACCGCTTGACGACGTGCGCATTGATGAAAAGATGCACTTCGTTGAGAAACCGGTGGAAATTATGGATCGTGAAGTCAAGCAACTCAAGTGAAGTCGCATTCCTATCGTTAAAGTTCGTTGGGAATCTAAGCGTGGTCCTGAGTTCACTTGGGAACGAGAAGACCAAATGAAGCTCAAGTACCCTCATTTTTTTACTAATAATGTTGTTTCCTCTAGCTAAATTTCGGGACGAAATTCTCTCAACATGGGGAGACTGTAACATTTCGGATTTTAGTATGCCTATTTCAGTTCAATGTAATGCAATTTCAAGTTCTATACTCGTGCAATGCCTCATTATTTTCTCGTCGTAAAATTTAATGCAATGATCCTATATAAATCCGCAAGTTTTACTAGATTATATACATTTAAACGCTATACAAGAAACTATTTGGTACAAACTTATCAAACCTGAAAAGTCAAGGACTAAAATTGAAAAACATCAAGAAACCCTAGTTAGCACGGTCGTGCTTCGTTCTAGCACGGTCGCGCCAAGTGCTTTGGCACGGTTGCGCGACCTGCTCTGGAACGATCGCGCCCGGTGCCTAGGCACGGTCGCGCCTCTCCTTGACACGGTCGCGCCTGTGTAACAGCTGAAACGTAACTGCAACTTTAATCACCCGATCGTTCGAATCCGTAACAGTCATACGTTTCCTTTTCCCTTAACAATTGTATTACCACTTTTCAAATTCCAAACGCCTCAGTTCATTTCATTAATTCAAGAAAAACTCTCTCAATTCAAGAAAATTCTCCCAAGCTCTTTCGACCAGAATTACCTCAAGAAATCCGGTCAAGCGTTTTCCCAAAGCATCTCTGAATCATCCGAAGCCGCTGAAGCATTCGGAACCGCAGCAGAGGTAGCTGGAAGCCAGTCTTGCCGTCGCCGGAACTAAGTTCTACCATTCCCTATCGATTCGCTACTGTTCAGGTTAATTGAATCATCCCTCTCTTTCGTTTCGGTCCATGTAGCAAAAGCCCTCTGTCAATTCGGGCTTTCATTACAGAAATCGTTCAGAACCAGAATCCTTTTTATAAGAAAAATGATTTAATCGGAATCGCTCCTAATCATGTTGTCAATACAATTAAAATATCTCAGAACACTCGTGATAACCCATAAATGAAAAGCCCTAACAATTCCACCAATTAAAATACAAGAATCTGTCAATTCGTGTCTGATTTGGAATAGACACGGTCGCGCTAATCATCTAGCGCGGCCGTGCCTCATTTAGCGCGGTCGTGCCGATCAGCAGCGCGGTCGTGGCCTCCTGAACAGACCTTGTCATGCCCTCTGGGCTAGTCCCTGTTGTGTCTAAAGATCATAGACACGACCGTGCCGGGCTAAGGCACGGTCGTGCCTGTCAAACTTGTCTAGATTGTGCTCCTGTTGATCAACCCGGTCGCACCCCGACTAGTGCGGTCGCGCCCGTGGCTTGAGCACGATCGTGCCCTTCCGAGGCACGGTCGTGCTAGACTCAGAACTTTTAACAGAATTAAAATTTTAATATTTTAATCAGTAAATGTTTCAGATTTTATAAAAATATGTTTTCTGTATTTAAAAATAGATTAAAAGTTTAATCTTGGCATAAATGTAATTTATTGAAAAGTTTATAAAAATTAAATTTATATTTATCATTCTTACACTTAAATGATATTTTAAATAATTAAGTTACAAAATTTATAAATAATGATGATTTATTCAATTTACATTTTAAATCAAAATTATTTATTTATTTATACTTAATTACAATTAATATTTACATTATTTCATAAACTATAGTTATACACTTATTTATTTAATTCAAACCTAATTAAATTGTTTCAAACATATTTTACCTCAAACTTTATATATTTTATCCAATACTTTTTAAATGCAAATCAATGGTTTTATATACAAATTCAACTTTCATTTTAGACTTAAACTTTATGCACCTATGTGATTCAATACATATTACTCTTTAGGTTAAAATGTGCATTTCAAGGATCTTATTGCTATCTATATTCCTTGTTAGCTTCACTTCTATACCAAGTGAGTATTCACAACCCCTTTTACTCTTTTACACTTTTGGGGTGAAACATGAACTATATACAAATTACATGTTTACATTTACACAAACAACACAATTACAAATCCTATAACATTCATGTGTGCAATTTGAGCTTTATGCTCGAGGACTATTTGTGCTAACTTCTGCATGCTATTATGTACAATCATTAACTATTCAAGCCGACGGTTTTCAATGATAGATCTATTGAGTCTAACAAACCCACCCAAGTGGAGGTGATTGATACCGACAACACAATTTGCATACTAGTTACTAAGGTTTGATTGTACTTGGTTACACAATAGCGGCTCCCCATAAATGCCTTATTTATCATGTTATGTAAAGGATTTTGGTTTACAAACTATATGCTATCTATGTACAAACTTGTGTTATACTCACCAACTTTTTAGTTGACTTTATTTTATTCATGTTTCAGGCCCCAATATGTGAGATTGATACAAGACGTGTTCAACATAGGACTTGGACTTAGCAATATGAATCAAGAATTTTATGAACTATTTATGTTTCTTGTTTGAATTTGATTTTGTACTTGGATTTTGTGTAATGGAAATTTGACTTTAATATATTTCGATTTAGTCAACCTTGTGCTATGAACAGTCGTACATGTCCCGCCCCGATGATTCCGCCATCGGTCGGGGTGTTACAGTATGTCTTCTTGAATCATAGGACACTAGCTCGGGTCTTGCCAGGTAAGTCACACATGATCATATAACTTCACGAACATGTATCCTTCAACATAACACATGAATGGAATGAAGGGTTTATGAAGAACACCATCATCCAAGTGTTATTTTATGTGATAGTATATATATGTGTAATTTATATTTGATGTGTCCTTGTCTTGGCCATGGTCCTTCTAGTTTGGTATTTTATGTATGAACATGTACGTGTATAAATATATGTATTCAAACTTGACTCATGAAGAAATAAAGCCAAAACTCATCAAGACTTTTATGTTTTATTTTGTTCTTGAAAACTCAGATTTTTAGGCTTACTTCGAATAGACTTTTAGATGGTTTTAGAAGACCAAATGACTTGGGGTTTTCTTCTAAAATCAATTTTATTGAAACTAGAGGAGATGTGAAAAAGTATTACTAGATTTAGAGTTGTGTAGATATCTCAAAACAGGAAAATGAAAAGAGGTGTCTAGATTCGACCTACACTAAGCGGCCTTCTTGCGTCGGTTGTTTGGAGGTCGAATACTCCATAGATTCGAGTGATTCCACTTGGGTTCTTCCTTCTTAACATGGATATTCATTAGAGAAGAAGAATGGACCGATTTGGCCAAGGAACAAAGGAGATATGGTCTTGCAAAGTTGGCCAAAAATCTGCCAGAAACTGAGTAACAGGATTTTTGGGTATTCTTTTGGTTTTGGGGCTGGTTAAAACCGAGTGAAAGAGAACGAGCAAAGGAAAGTTCTTTATTTGTTTCCATTCATTCCCTTATATACTAGATTGAGGTGGAGCAAGATCTTGGTAGTAATAATTATCATCATGACAATGTATGGAGCTTGAGTGGTGTGTTGGATATTCCATATTCATCACAAGGATGGTGGACAAGATGTGATTTGAAATTTGTCCAATCTTTTGGCTGATTGGGTAAGGTTGTTATGACACAAGGAATGGTGAAACAAATGAAGAAGACATGGTGGGTGGCCCCACCTTTATTTTCGGCCAAAACGGGTGGTTAGGGGGGGTTGGGTCTTGTTCCAATCATCTAGTCACATTCTAAGTATTAGTTAGGTAGTTTTTAAGTGGTGTAAACCTGGTAGGTGATCCTGTGATATAATACCTGGTGTAGGACTTTGAATGATCAAGTATTTTTATGTATTTTGTGCAAATTTGACTAGTTTCAATAGCTTACTAGTGCATACCGACATAGTTATAGTTTTAACTATATTATACATGTTTACAAATAAAAATAACTTAAGACCATGTAACACACATTTTCATGTCTTCTTTTAAAGCTTTAGTCACCAATATATGTGTTTTTGGATTAAAGCGTGTCTCTAGACTTTACTGGAATAAAATCTTTTTAATCACCAATGGTCGTACACTATGAGTAATAAACGTTTTTGACCTAGTAATTCTTAAAATTACTAAAGTATGATACGTGTTACATTGTTAGACTCCTTGACAATACTATGTCAAAGATAATATTCCAGGAATATGGAGTATGAACGTGCTAAAATAATATGGCTTTTGACCTGAAATACTGGGTGTCACAGATGTTGAATCCATATACCCTATGAACAACAGCTCGAGGCAACAGTATACTCAGCGTCAGTAGATGATGTGGATACATTCGTTTGTTTCTTACACTGTCAAGACACAAGTCTCTCCCCCAAAAATTGACATCCACCTGAAGTTGACTTCCTGTCCGAGTTACAACCTCCATAATCATTGTCAGTGTAAGCAAAGAAATTAAATTCAGAATCCGAAGGGTACCATAAACCTAAATTTACTCGGCCTTTAAGATATGGAAATATTCGTTTAACAGCCGATTCATGAGATTCTTTTGGAGCTGCCTGATATCTTGCACAGGAGCAAACATGATATTCGGTCGGCTTGCAGTCAGATACATCAACGATGTAACATCCCAAAAAAATAAAACGACAGTTATAATAACGGAATAAACGAACGAGTCATGACGGACCGGGCCGGATGGTCCGGGCCGGATGGTCCGACGGGCTAGAAGGGGCGAACATAGGGGAGCCTCCCCTATAAATAGCCTAAGTCGCCGCCCTTCTCTCATTAGCAACATCTAGAGAAAGAAACCGTAGAGAGAGAAAGTTGGCGGATCGACCCGAGATATCAGCCAAGTGTTGCTCCATGGCTCGTGAGAAGAACCTCCGGATCAGAAGCTCGATACAGGTAACGATCTGGCCTAGATCTGAGTTTTTGTTCGTTTTGGGGTTTTTCGGGTTTTAGATGAAAAGGTAACGTTTTTACGGATGAAACTGGAAGAAAAACATATATTTGAGTTCTTAAATGAAAAACAAACGTTTTGAATGTAAACAAGTTCGGGATCTTGATGTGATCAGACCCGCATGCGAAAGTTAGGGTTTTTGCGGGGAAACAGATCCTGCGTACTTATCAAGTACGCAAGAAGAAGGTTCTGTGTACTTATTAAGTACGCAAGGAGAAGGTTCTGCGTACTTATCAAGTACGCAAGAAGAAAGTCATGCGTACTTATCAAGTACGCATGAAGCAAAACCTGTGTACTTATTAAGTACGCATGAAGTGAAGTCTGCGCACTTATTATGTACGCAAGAACAAGGCACTGCGCACTTACTAAGTGCGCAGGCATCTGGCTGGTTAGTAAAGTCAGTATAGTCTTGTAAATCAGAATGGTTAAACTTGTTAGAGTCGGGATTAGGTCAGATGTGTATTTAACTATTCAATTCAGATCGGAAGTGACGTTGTTGGACCTTTGTTTAGTACAACTCAGATTAGCTTATCAAGGGAGTTCTAGAAACCCTTCTTGTAACATCCTAAAATTTAAAATGACAATTATAATAACGAAATAAATGAATGAGGCATGACGGGCCGGGCCGGATGGGCCGGCGGGCTTGAAGGGGCGAACATAGGGGAGCCTTCCCTATAAAAAGCCCAACACACTCCACATTTCTCTCATTTACAAGTTCTAGAGAGAGAGACCATAGAGAGAGAAAGTTGGCGGATCAACCCGAGATTGAAGAAGTCTATTGCTCCAGAGCTTGTGAGAAGAATCTTCGGATCAGAAGCTCGATACAGGTTACGATCCAACCTAGATCTGAGTTTTTGTTCGTTTTTGGGTTTTTTCGGGTTTTGGACGAAAATGTGACGTTTTTACGGATGAAACTGGAAGAAAAACATGGATTTGAGATCCTTAATGAAAAGGAAACGTTTTGAATGTAAACAAGTTCGGGATCTTGACGTGATTAGACCCGAATGCAAAAGTTTGGGTTTTTGCGGGGAAGCAGATCCTGCTTACTTATCAAGTACGCATGAAACAGACCCCGCATACTTATTAAGTACGCATGAAGAGGATCCTGCGTACTTATCAAGTACGCATGAAGAGGATCCTGCGTACTTATCAAGTACGCATGAAGGGGATCCTGCGTACTTATCAAGTACGCATGAAGTAAAGTTTGCGCACATATTAAGTACGCAAGAACAAAGCCCTACGCACTTGCTAAGTGCGCAAGCAGCAGGCTGTTTAGGTAAAGTCAGTATGTTTAGAAGGTTAAACCGTTAGAGTCGGGATTTGGTCTGATGTGTATTTAACTAATCAATTTAGATCGGAAGTGACGTTGGGGGACCTTTGTTTAGGACAACCCAGATTAGCTTATCAGGTGAGTTCTAGAAGCCCTTCTTTAAATGTTTTAATTAAATACTTTTGGGCTGGTGTGCATACATACGAAATGATGTTATGAAATGATGTTTACGAAACGATGTTTACGATATGATGTTTACGATATGATGTTTACGAAATGATGTTTACGGGATGATGTTTATGAAATGTTTTGTCAAATGAAGTTTACGAAAGGTTTACGAAAGAGATGATGTTTTGTTTAATAAAACATACGAATTCTTTAACTAAAAAGAGGTAAAGGTTTTATGAAGGTCACGAATGAACAAATCTGCCACGAGTTCCTACGGGAGCTAAGGTATGTATGTATGTATGTGGTGGCCTCACCCTTACGGGGGGCCTTTGTGGCTGGCTAACGGTTGTACAACTTGTTGATGATGGGGTGACGACGGTCACCCATGGGATTTCTGGGATCCCGATGGAAGGTACTATTCTTTGCGGGGAAATAGTGCCTATGTTATGTTCTGTCTTCCCAGAGGTAACGAGCCTTAGGAGACTTATGTTTGGTCTACGTAGAGGTAACGAGCCTTAGGAGACGTATGTTTGGTCTACCTAGAGGTAACGAGCCTTAGGAGACATATGTTTGGTCCACATAGAGGTAACGAGCCTTAGGGGACCTGTATGATGGATGACTTAGAGGTAACGAGCCTTAATTTCATCCGCTGGTATGTGATGTATGGAATTGACGGTTACGAGAAGGCGCAGATTCGGTTCATGTTGACTTATGTTAAGATGCTATGTTACGATGTTGTGATGATGTTAAGTTATTGCATGTTTTTACGTACGCTTTTATTAAACAAATGTATGTTATGTTTTTGGCAGAATGTTTATGTTAAGGTTTTATGTAAAGCTAGAACTCACCAGCGTAGCTGACTTTTTAGTATGCACATTCAGGTTAAGGGCAGGTTATGGTGATGGACGGTGATGCTTGGCAAGCGAGAAGAGTCACCCGGATGATATGAAGACTGGCATCCCGTTATAAGTTGTTTATGTTATGTTTATGTGTTTGACAATGTTACGCTTCCGCATGTATGAACAAGTTTTAATTATGATGAATGAAAGATTCTGTTGTGTTATTTGATATTCAAGTTTAATAACTGTTTGTGAATGAGTAAATCCAACAAGTGAGGCCTCCCGGGTTTGGGGCCTTACAAGTTGGTATCAGAGCAATAGTTTGAGAGATTCAGACACTCCCGGTGTCTGAACTTAAACTGTGAATGGGACCGAAAGCGGATGCCAGTACGGGTAACTCGAGCCACAGCATCAGGTATGAAGGTAGTATATATTTACATATATTGTCTGCCTTAGAAAAGGGTTAGGTAAGGACTTGTGTTTTGATGGAATCACAAAGGTGGTCAAATAAAAATTGAAAGGTAGTGTAATGGTTAATTGCAGATGGCCAGTGTATATTAACATCTTACAGTGCTTGTTGAATTTTATTTGTTAACTAGCGTGATGACATTGGATTCCTTGTCTTATAGAACAAAATGGCGGGACGAAAGAGCGGAAGGCGTGGTGGGGGCCGTACCGGTGGTCGTAATGGTGGGCGCGGTAGGACCCCAGCACGCCAAGAGTACAGTGAAGAAGGAAGTATTCACACTGAGCCAGAAGTTAGTATGCACGGGACTGAGCCGACTCATGTTGAAGGACAACAATTCACCTTTGAACCGGAAGTGAGAGCAGCTCTGGCACACATGTTTACTGAGTTGATGAAGGTTTCTCTGCCAGGACTGTTGGCAGAAGCGTTAAAGAAGGCTAGTGAGACAGGTGGGTCTAACATGGCGGTTGGTACCCCAAACACTGAGGCAATCAACATACTGCTTAACCATGGTTGCGACTATAAGTCCTTTAAGGCATATGACCCACCGGTCCTGACTGGGAAAAGGAACGCGGTGGCTACTTTTGATTGGGTAATTTCGTATGGAAGCTGCCATTCGTCTGAGCGAGTGTCGAGCAGATCAAGTTGTGAAGTTTGCTGCTAACTCCTTGAGGGAGAAAGCATCCCACTGGTGGGAAGGTGTACGTCAAGCCAAAGGGGACGAGGCTGTGGATGCGATGATGTGGACTGATTTGAAAACTTTAGTGATCAAGAATTTCTGTCCAAGGAATGAGATCGAAAAGGTAGAAAGGGAATTTCTGGGGATTAAGGCCGGCAGCATGACACACCGGCAGTACACCACACAGTTCAATGAACTGGCACGTCTGGTGCCACACCTTGTCACGACTGAGGAGAGAAAGATTTCCTGTTACATTCAAGGGCTGCCGGACTAGGTCCGCACCTATGTTAAAGTAAACGCCCCTACTACCTACTATTCGGTAGTAGAACTGAGCGGAGTGGTATTTGATGATCTGGCGCTGAATGTCGTTGCCATTGAAGAGCCCAAGAAGAAGCTGAGTTCTCCCGCTAAGCGATTGGGTGGGAGGTTGTTTGGGGCTCGGGACAAGCAGGCCAGGGTAGGCGAGTCGGCAGTCTGTGGAAAATGTGGGGTAAGACATACGGGTGAATGTCGGCTAGGGACAAATCTGTGCTACATATGTGGCAAGACTGGGCACTACTCCCGTGAATGCAGGCAAGGCATTAAATGTTATAATTGTGGTGAAAGCGGTCATATGAGCCGGGAATGCACCAAACCAAGAACGGGTGAAGCGGGAAGAGGGAAAGGCCACGAAAAAAAAGAAGACAGGCCCCGAGCGAAGACTCAAGCCTAGGCGCTGACTCAGGAACAGGCTAGAGTGGACCCCGATGTGGCGTCAGGTACGTTTATCCTTGACAACACTTTTGTATTTGTGTTATTCGATTCGGGTGCTAGTAAGAGTTTTATATCTGTGACTTTTTGTAAAAGGGTAAAGTACACTGTGAGTAAGCTAGAAAGGGCCTTTAGCGTAGAAACCGCTGAGGGTAGAACTGTGAGGGTGAGTGATGTAGTTGACAATTCCATGATAAAAATAGAAGGCCACAGATTTCCCGTCAGGTTGTTTGTTATGGTTTTGGGTGGATTCGATGTCATGTTTGGTATGGATTGGCTAACTGCCAATGAAGCACAAATTATATGCAAACGAAAGATAATCCGACTCAAGGCTCCGGATGGTAGTGAAGTCAAGGTTTTTGGAGATCGTGACGCCTCGATGCCTAACGTCATCTCGATGATTAAGGCAACGGATTACTTGAGGAGCGAATGCGAGGCTTATCTGGTGTACGTAATTGACAAGTGTAAGGAAGTGAAGGAACTAGACGATGTACCAGTGGTACGCGAGTACCCGGAGGTGTTTCTAGAGGATTTTCCTGGGATACCACCCGACAGAGAGATTGAATTTTGAATCGACTTAGGACCAAATGCCCAGCCCATGGCTAAGGCTCCATATCGACTAGAACCAGTAGAGATGAAGGAACTAATGACACAACTAGACGAATTACTTGAGAAAGGATTTATCCAACCGAGCATCTCGCCGTGGGGTGCTCCGGTGTTGTTTGTGAAGAAGAAAGACGGTTCGATGAGAATGTGTATTGATTATCGCGAGTTAAACAAACGTACAGTGAAGAACAAGTACCCTTTACCAAGGATCGACGACCTCTTCGATCAATTGCAAGGCGCAAGTTGGTTCTCATAAAATCGACCTTCGATCTGGGTACCATCAGTTGAAGGTGAGAGAAGAAGACATACCGAAAACCGCATTTCGCACGCGTTATAGACATTTCGAGTTCCACGTAATGTCTTTTGGATTGACGAATGCCTCCGCAATGTTCATGGATTTGATTAATAGGGTTTGTCGACCAATGATGGACCGATCGGTAATTGTGTTCATCGATGATATCCTCATCTACTCCAAGAATGAGGGTGATCACGCATGTCACTTAAAGGAGGTGTTGGAAGCTCTGAAGAAGGAAAAGTTGTATGCTAAGTTCTCCAAATGTGCATTCTGGCTTAGGGAAGTCCAATTCCTAGGTCATGTCATTAACCCGAACGGCATTATGGTTGACCCAGCGAAGATAATGACGGTAAGGGAATGGAATATTCCTAAGACGCCAACCGAAATCCGCAGTTTCTTGGGATTGGTAGGCTACTATCAGAGATTCATTCAGGATTTCTCGAAAATAGCTTCGCCATTGACAAAGTTAACTCGGAAGGAGGTAAAGTACGAATGGGGTTCAACCCAGGATGAGGCGTTTAGGGAATTGAAGGAGAACCTTACCAAAGCTCCAGTCTTGGCCCTTCCCGAGGGCAATGAAGACTTAGTGGTATACTCTAACGCTTCGGGTCAGGGATTAGGATGCGTGTTGATGCAACGTGGAAGAGTTATCGCGTATGCGTCACGGCAGTAGAAGATTCACGAAACTAACTATCTGACTCATGATTTGGAACTTGCTGCTGTCGTATTTGCATTGAAAATATGGAGGCACTACCTCTACGGGGTGAAGTTTACTATTTACTCTGACCATAAAAGATTGAAGTACTTCTTCGAACAAAGAAAACTTAATATGAGGCAGAGACGATGGTTGGAACTACTGAAAGACTATGACTGTGAGATCATGTACCATCCTGGAAAGGCAAACGTGGTTGCTGACGCTCTAAGCCGAAAGGATGTGCCTACTCCTGTTAGAGTGAAAGCTTGCCAGTTGGTGGTAACATCAGATGTGATAAGGGAAATTGAAAGAGCTCAAGATGAAGCACTTAAGGAAGAAAACATAAAGAAGGAAAGAATGGTTGGCCAGCATGACAAGTTGGAATATAACACCCTTGGTGTTAGGACGCATTTTGGACGGGTATGGATACCTATGGGTGGCGAGCTTAGAACCAAAATCTTGGATGAGGCTCATAAGTCTCGATACTCTATCCATCCTGGTACCAATAAAATGTACCAAGATCTGAGGAAGGAATACTGGTGGCCTGGAATGAAACATGAGGTGACAAAGTATGTAAGCAAGTGCTTGACTTGCTCGTAAGTAAAGGCTGAACACCAGGAAACGTATGGAGAGATTCAACCACTTGATATACCGGAATGGAAGTGGGAACACATTACCATGGACTTCATAACCAAGCTACCTCGCACAGCTAAAGGTCATGACACCATTTGGGTAATTGTGGACCGTTTAACGAAGAGTGCTCATTTCCTACCTATTCGTGAGGCGTTCTCGTCGGAAAGGTTAGCGAAAGTATTTATTAACGAAGTAGTAGCACGACATGGGATGCCTTTGACGATCGTATCTGACCGGGACACACGATTCACATTGAGGTTCTGGAAAAGATTTCACGAGGCGATGGGCACGAGGCTTAATATCAACACGGCATACCACCCACAAACGGATGGTCAGTCCGAAAGGACCATTCAGAAATTGGAGGATATGCTTCGCGCTTGTATTATCGATTTTGGCGACAGTTGGGACAGTCATCTGCTGTTAGCCGAATTCTCCTACACAATAGTCATCACATGACTATTGGCATGCCGCCTTATGAAATGTTGTATGGGAGAAGCTGCAGGACCCCATTTTGTTGGGGTGAGATTGGACAGAAGGAATTAGGAAGTCTTGAAGTCGTAAGAGAAACGACGGAAAGGTTTGATCAAATCAAAGCACGAATGAAGGCCGCACAAGATCGTCAGAAATCCTATGCGGATAAACGACGAAGGCCTATCGAGTTTGATGTTGGGGACAGGGTAATGTTGAAAGTGTCACCCTGAAAGGGAATCATATAATGGCACGGGTTGGTGAAGTCGGACCATTCAGGATAATGGCACGGGTTGGTGAAGTCGCTTATCGGCTAGAGTTGCCTGATAAGTTAAGTGGGATTCATCCTACCTTCCATGTGTCACACTTGCGGAAGTGTTTGGCGGATGAATCGGCTCACGTACTACTTACTGACATTGAGGTCGACAACAGCCTTAACTACATCGAAGAACCTATGGCCATCTTAGACAGAAAGGAGAAGCGTTTGCATAATAAGATTATTCAATTGGTTAAAGTCCAATGGAAGCACCGAAAGGGATCGGAATCTACTTAGGAAACGGAGGGGGAAATGAGGGACTCGTACCCTCATCTATTTGACTTATGATAGGTTTCGGGGACGAAACCTAATGTAAGGGGGTAGACTTGTAACATCCCAAAATTTAAAACGACAATTATAATAACGGAATAAACGAATGAGGCATGACGGGCCGGGCTGGATGGGCCGGCGGGCTTGAAGGGGCGAACATAGGGGAGCCTCCCATATAAATAGCCCAACACACTCCACATTTCTCTCATTTACAAGTTCTAGAGAGAGAAACCATAGAAAGAGAAAGTTGGCGGATCGACCCAAGATTGAAGAAGTGTGTTGCTCCAGAGCTTGTGAGAAGAACCTCCAGATTAGAAGCTCGATACAGGTAACGATCCAACCTAGATCTGAGTTTTTGTTCGTTTTTGGGTTTTGGAGGAAAATGTGACGTTTTTACGGATGAAACTGGAAGAAAAAAAATGGATTTGAGATCCTTAATGAAAAGCAAACGTTTTGAATGTAAACAAGTTCGGGATCTTGACGTGATCAGACCCAAATGCGAAAGTTAGGGTTTTTATGGGGAAGCAGATCCTGCGTACTTATTAAATACGCATGAAACAGACCCTGCGTACTTATCAAGTACGCATGAAGAGGATCATGCGTACTTATCAAGTACGCATGAAGAGGATCCTGCATACTTATCAAGTACGCATAAAGGGGATCCTGGATACTTATCAAGTATGCATGAAGTAAAGTTTGCGCACTTATTAAGTACGCAAGAACAAAGCCCTACGCACTTGCTAAGTGAGCAGGCATCAGGCTGTTTAGGTAAAGTCAGTATGTTTAGAAGGTTAAACCGTTAGAGTCGGGATTTGGTCTGATGTGTATTTAACTAATCAATTCAGATCGGAAGTGACGTTGTGGGACATTTGTTTAGGACAACACAGATTAGCTTATCAGGTGAGTTCTAAAGCCCTTCTTTAAATGTTTTGATTAAATGTTTTTCGGCTGGTGTGCATACATACAGAATGAAGTTATGAAATGATGTTTACGAAACGATGTTTACGATATGATGTTTACGATATGATGTTTATGAAATGATGTTTAAGGGATGATGTTTATGAAATGTTTTGCCAAATGAAGTTTACGAAAGGTTTACGAAAGAGTTGATGTTTTGTTTAATAAAACGTACGAATTATGAAAGTCATGAATGAACGAATATGCCATGAGTTTCTACGGGAGCTAAGGTATGTATGTATGTATGTATGTATGTATTGGCCTCACCTTTACGGGGGCCTTTGTGGCTGGCTAACAGTTGTACAACTGGTTGATGATGGGGTGACGACGGTCACCCATGGGATTACCGGGATCCCGATGGAAGGTACTATTCCTTACGGGGAAATAGTGCCTATGTTATATTCTGTCTTCCTAGAGGTAACGAGCCTTAGTAGACTTATGTTTGGTCTACCTAGAGGTAACGAGCCTTAGGAGACATATGTTTGGTCTACCTAGAGGTAACAAGCCTTAGGAGACATAAGTTTGGTCCACCTGGAGGTAACGAGCCTTAGGGGACCTGTGTGACGGATGACTTAGAGGTAACGAGCCTTAAGTTCATCCGCTGGTATGCGATGTATGGAATTGACGGTTACGAGAAGGCGCAGATTCGGTTCATGTTGACTTACGTTATGATGCTATGTTACGATGTTGTGATGATGTTAAGTTATTGCATGTTTTTACGTACGCTTTTATTAAACAAATGTATGTTATGTTTTTGGCAGAATGTTTATGTTAAGGTTTTATGTAAAGCTAGAACTCACCAGCATAGCTGACTTTTTAGAATGCACATTCAGGTTAAGGGCAGGTTATGGTGATGGACGGTGATGCTTGGCAAGTGAGAAGAGTTACCCGGATGATATGAAGACTAGCATCCTGTTATAAGTTGTTTATGTTAAGTTTATGTGTTTGACAATTTTACGCTTCCGAATGTATGAACAAGTTTTAGTTATGATGAATGAAAGATTCCGCTGCGTTATTTGATATTCAAGTTTAATAACTGCTTGTGAATGAGTAAATCCAACAAGTGAGGCCTCCCGGGTTTGGGGCCTTACACTTCTTTAAATGTTTTAATTAATGTTTTGGGATGGTGTGCATACATATGGAATGATGTTTTTAAAATGAGGTTTACGAAATGATGTTACGAAATGATGTTTACGAGATGATGTTTATGAAATGTTTTGCCAAATGAAGTTTATGAAAGGTTTACGAAAGAGATGATATTTTGTTTAATAAAACATACGAATGCTTTAAATGTAATGAGGTAAAGGTTTTATGAAAGTCACGAATGAACGAATCTGCCACAATTTCTTACGGGAGCTAAGGTATGTTTGTACGCATTGGCCTCACCCTTACGGGCCTTTGTGGCTGGCTATAACAGGTTAATGATGGGGTGACGATGGACACCCATGGGATTACCGGGATCCCGATGGAAGGTACTATTCCTTGCGGGGAAATGGTGCCTATGTTATGTTCTGTCTTCCTAGAGGTAACGAGCCTTAGGAGACATATTTTGGTCCACCTAGAGGTTACGAGCCTTAGGAGACCTGGTGACGGATGACTTAGAGGTAATGAGCCTTAAGTTCATCCGCTGGTATGCGATGTATGGAATTGACGGTTACGAGAAGGCGCAGATTCGGTTCATGTTGACTTATGTTATAATGCGATGTTACGATGTTATGATGATGTTAAGTTATTGCATGTTTTACGTACGCTTTTGTTAAACAAATGTATGTTATGTTTTTGGCAAAATGTTTATGTTAAGTTTTTATGTAAAGCTAGAACTCACCAGTGTAGCTAACCTTTTTGTATGCACATTCAGATTAAGGGCAGGTTATTATGATGGACGGTGATGCTGGGCGGCTTGAAGAGTTACCCGGATGATATGAAGACTGGCATCCCGTTATGTTTCATTTATGTTATGTTTTATGTTTAAGACAATGTTACGCTTCCGCATGTTTGAACAAGTTTTAATTATGTGAATGAATGATTCCGCTGCGTTATTTGATATTCAAGTTTAGGAAATGTTGTGAATGAGTAAATCCAACAAGTGAGGCCTCCCGGGTCTGGGGCCTTACAAACGAGCCAATCATTGACCGATACATCTTTTGATTAACTTCAACTCCAGACAAATCCACATGAGAGGTTCATGGGGAGCAATTGGTGTTGAAGCTGATTTGCAATCATTCATCTTGAATTTTGTTAGAATATCTTTCACATATTTAGCCTGATGGATAAGAATCCCAGATTCTGACTGTTCAACTTGTAACCCCAGAAAGAACTGCATTTTTTCCATCAAGTTCAATTCGAATTTTAATTTCACGACTTCTTCAAATTCCTTGTAAAGAGCTTCATTGGTTGACCCATAGATAATATCATCGACATAAACTTGTACAATTAACAGATCAGCATCATATTTCTTCAGGAATAAGATATTGTCAATTGTTCCACGAACGAAGCCATTCGATGTAAGATGTGTTGACAAGGTTTCATACCACGCATGAGGCGCTTGATGTAACCCGTACAGTCCTTTATCAAGCTTATACACTTGAAATGGGTGAGTTGGATCTTCAAAACCCGGTGGTTGATTCACGTAAACCTCTTCCTTTACCACCCCATACAGAGAAGCTGTTTTACATCCATTTGATATACAGTAAACTTCTTGTATGATGCGTATGCCAAAAAGATACGTATGGCTTCAATTCATGCAACAGGAGGAAAGACATCATCATAATCCAGTCCTTTCTCTTGATAAAAACCTTGTACAACCAGACGTGCTTTGTTACGAACTACAATCCCACGATCATCCTTTTTGTTTCTGAAGACCCACTTCGTTCCAATTGGATATTTTCCCTCAGGTAAGTCCACAAGATGGCACACGTTTAACTTCTTAAACTGAAGGAGTTCTTCTTGCATAGCTTCAATCCAACTTAATCTTGTAAAGCAACAGTAACATTCTTTGGTTCCTTTTGAGATAAGAAGCAGGAGTACAAACATACATTAATATTTCCAGCTTGACTTCTTGTCTTAACTCCATCCTCAAGAGATCCAATAATATTCTCAACTGGATGAGCAGAATGAATTCGATGATTTGGAATAGGTTCTACTTCCAAATATTCTTGCATATTTGAATCAATCAACTCATGTACTTGAGCACTTGAATCTTCAACACTTGAAGAACTTGTTTGAATTACATCCTTAGTCTGATCATTTACAGGATCCGACTGAACTACATTAACTGCTAGTTCATCATCAGTACTTGGAATTTCTTGTACTTCAGAATCAACATTAGTGATAGAATTATCAACAAGATCTTCTTGTGTTTAAGTTGATGTAGTAATATTTTCATAAATCTCATTTTGAATCTTCACATTCTATGGTCCAACCAAAAACTTTCCAACAAATAGATCAGTGCTTGTAAAAGGCTCAGTTACAATACCCGAAGTACTTGCTTCATAAGAATCCATTTGAAGTTGCTGATCAAAGGTCTTGAAGATAACTTCGGCATCAAAGAACTAGTCAGGTCCATTTTGATCAGGAGGAGTATTTAGTTCTTGCTACTCCACATAGTAAGATTCTTGAACAATTTTGGTTCTCTTGTTGTACACTCTATAAGCTTTCTGATATGAAGAATAACCCAAGAAATAACATTCATTACCAACAGATGCAAATTTTGGCAATAAATCTTGTGTATTTAACAGTGCACAAGAACAACCAATTGCTCTGGAGAACTTGATGTACGGCTTTCGTTTATAGAATAGTTCGTAGGAAGTCTTTGTAAGTTGCTTCACCATAAGAACTCTATTCATAACATAGCATGTCGTGTTTACTGCTTCAACCCAGAAAATAATAGGCAACTTTGAATCGACAAACATTGTTCGAGAAGCTTCTATTAAAGTTCTATTCTTTCTTTCAGCCACTCCATTCTGTTGTGGTGTTCTTGCAACACTATACTGATGTGTTATTCCTTTTTCTACACAAAACGAATTTATCAGTTTATTTTTAAATTGTGTTCCATTGTCACTGCGAATGATTGAAACTTTGCTATCATAGATGTTTTATATTATTTTGACAAAATCAATGATTTCATGTGTCTCATCCTTTGTTGCAAGGAAAAACACCCAAGAAAATCTTGAAAAAAATCTGTGATAACAAGACAGTTTGACTTTTTCGCAATGCTTTTAACTTGACCGGACAAATCCATATGTATGAGAAATAAAGGTCTAGTAAAAGTTGTTATGGTTTTTCTTGGATGGGATTTCTTGTGCTGTTTTCCCTTTGTGCATGACATGCAATTTTCTTCAATTATGAACTCTTTCTTTGGCAATCCTTGCACGAAATCTTTATGCACCAAGTTATTCATGTTCTTCAAATTCACATGACCCATTCTTCGATGCCACAAATAAGATTCTGAACCAGTCGCTTTTGATAACAAGCATGAGACATTTACAGGTGTAGTATGATCATTCATGTCAACCACATATGTGTTGAACTTCCTTGGAGCACGCATCAGAATCATTTCTTCTCGAATAATCAGCACAGGCTTTAAGAATAAGCACTCATTTGTAGTAAAATGGACTGTTATGTCTTTATCACAAACTTGAGAAACACATAGTAAGTTGAATTCCAATTGAGACACAAAATTGACTTTCTCTAATGTTATGAGGTCATTTGACAATGTTCCTTGTTAAGTAATTTTTCCTCCCTTTTAATCTCCAGCAAATGCAACAAAACCACCACCATTTCATATTTCTTAGAAAGTCTTGTGGTATCTTCTTCAATGGAATCTTTTGCACAACTCTTACTGGTTTGAACGTATACTTCCAAGTCACAATACCAGTACTTGGATCAACTATCTTCACTCCTTTTCCTCTTTGAGGTTTTAGCTTTTCATACTTTCTAGATCCACCTTCTCTGCTGATCAGATTTTCAGTTACATCAGTTAATCCAAACTTGGATCTATTTATCAGTGGTTTAGTAGCAAGACCATTCATTTCACACCTTGGCAAGGTATTGAAATACTTGATCCTTGGCTTTAAGTACTTAACACCATCAAATCTCTTGAGAGCAAACAATATACTTTCGTCGTCATAGAACCAACTAATGATTCTTCCAATACAACGCTCTTTATTTACATATCTTTCTTTTTGAGCAGGTTGTATAAGAGACTCTTGTAACACTTTCTTCCAGCTTTTGACTACTTCTTTCCACTGTTCTCTAGTCATACCTGTATTTCTGTACATCACAGGTTCTTCAGTAGTCTTAGGAGACATAGGACGAGTAGTATCAGCTTTAGTATCCATTTTGGATTGAGCAGTGTCATCAGGCTTTGTAACGTCTTCAACAGAGTCCATAGAATCTGTCACTCCTTCATATGAAAACTCAGGAATAACATCATCCTGGATGAAGTTATAAGGCACATTCAGACCATCACAACCTTCATAAGTAACTTCAACTTTACTCTTCTGTATTTCAATCTCCACAATTTCTCCTTCTTCAACCTCATTATCAGTCATATCATCTTCAACATCATTAAACAGTTCATCATTATCATCTAGACACTCTAACTTCTCAACTTCTTCTTCTTCAACATCAGAATCGGTTTGAAAGAATTTGAGTAACAGAATCTCTGCATTCACTTCAGAATCTTTCTTGGTTCCTTCAATATTACCTGATGTAGATGACTCCCCCTGAACTCTTGATATTGGATTCACATCAGCGTATTGACGATCACCCTTAATATTGCCACTATGATCATTGCCATCACCATCTTTTCTTTGAATTCACTCAGTATGGCAATTATAATGGATCCTTAACTCCACATGAGCGTCAAGACGCTCAACAAGTTTGGATACCAATAACTTCATTTCATCTAACTGCTTTGCCTGAGTCTGAAGGATTCAAGATAAGTACTCACAAGAACATCGACCTGATTTTTCAATGAAATCACCTATGATTCAATATAAGTAATCCTTTCAGAATCAGATGTTTGTGAAGTACCAGCAGCAGATGATTGAGTAGCTTTAGGAGTAGGAGTAATCACGGGAGACAGACGTTTTGATGAAGGAGGTGTAACCATTAAGGATTCCACAAAAGTAGCATCCTCGACACCTTGAGATGAGTGAGCAGAAGCAATTGAAGCAGTCATAAGCTTTTGTGCTTTTGGAACCAGAGTAAACTCTTTATCAGAGTCAGAACTCTCATCAATTAATGTTCTTTTGCCAAGTACTGAATCGGAAGGAGGATCCCGAACAGACTTACGCCTCAGCTTTCTGGCTTTAGATTTAATACGCTTCCCTGCATTTGCCAATGGAAAATTAGCCAGCCTCTCATAGTGATCTGAGCTAAAATCTCTAAACTAATCTGAGTCAGTAGCCTCAGAATTAGGAAGTATGGTATCACTAGAACTTGTATCCACCACATTCCCTCCAGCTTCATGAATGGGTGAGTTCATAGCTTCCTCATTAAAATCATCCATATCAAGACCGAAGTCTTGTTCATCTTCATTTGCAACAGCCACAACTTGAACTCGTTCATTAACTTGAATATCAACTGGAATTTAAACATGTTCTTGCTGAATAGGAATGTGTACCTGTGCTTGTGCTTGAGCTTGTGGTTGTTGTTATTGTTGAGCTTGATTATGATCTTGTCCTTGAACTAACTCTTCAGCATGAAACCAATTATCATTAGGAGGCTCAACATAATCAGGATTGACTATGTGACCAAACAAAGGAGTTGGAACAGGAATCAAAGCAATATTCTGTTGTTTAACCTTGGTACAATCAGTAAAGATCCATTTTGACATTGGAGTCAAGGTCAAACGTAGTGGGTGCTGCGGTAAATTTGGAATAAGATTATTCAGAATCATTTGTAAGAACCTAGGGTACATAAGAAACCCTTGACCTTCAGGAGGATTGATTTGCATGACCAACTCATGGTATATATAGAAAGCAAAGTTAAACCGTTTGTTCAGAGTCAATGCAAGCATTGCAGCTTGTAGAGCACTCTTCAGTCCATCAGTGCCAGCCTTTCGTGGAGATAAGCACTGGATGATGACGTGCATAAACTACCTCCATTCACTAACCAAACCACCTTTTCTGGCTTGAGTATCATTAGGTTTGCCTCGGTATCCCATCCTCTGAAAACACCCCATGATCAGTGTTCCAGGATAAGAAATAGGGTCATCATTTGCACCTCCCAATGCTAAAGCATCACGAATAGTATCAACTGATATTGCCACCTCTGTATTATTAACAGTAGCTCGAAGCACATGAGGTTCAACATCAGTGTCTTGATGTACTGTATCCCAGAATTGTTGGATATATGGAAGACTTATGTACGGATCTGCTGATAAGGCCACATGTAATCATGAACGATTCAGGAAGTTAATGATTCCTTGAAACTTTGCGGCCCCGGACATATGCGAATCTAACAAAGCCACTTGATTATGTTTGTACTCAACACGACGAGCCATCTGTAAATGTATTGGACATTGAACAAAAATTAGTAATATAACAAACACACATAGGATAAACACATGATATACACACAAACATAGAAACAAACAGCAAAAAATCAAACACAAAAAGATTATTTAAAAAAAAATCACAAGTCCAGACATCACTGAACCTCTAGGCGAAATTAATAAGTTCGCTTAGTGTTGCAAGAGGCGAACATAATAAGTTCGCCTTAACAAGTTCGCTGTCGATACAAATTCATCACAGATTTCCCAACTTGTTCAAATCGACGAATTAATGCAAAAAAAATACACCACAAGTATCGACACACAACAACAAAGCACAATAGACCATCAATTTTAACTTTGTAACACTGATTTACACCTATTTGATCAGAAATCGAATGCACAGTCATGGCACATTCAATACGGGAATAAAAAGTCAAATTTCGGATGATTTAACGGATAAAACTCAATGAAATTACCTTAGAAACAATCGCAAATAAAAACCGATTAAGAGTATATCACGAAAAATTTCAATCCAAACCCAACAGAATTCAAAAAATCAAGGTCGCTATCACTGTGAAGAAGTTCACTCAAAACATGTTCGCTCAAACAAGAAGAATGGTAATGAAATATGTTCGCCTGAAAAGATATTTATTCTCACAATTAAGTTCGCTTAGTTAGGCGAACTTGTTAAGTTCGCTTAACAAGCTTCAGGCGAATATAATAAGTTCGCTTAACAAGCTTAAGGCGAACATAATAAGTTCGCTTCAAACCTTTGCCTTGACCAATTTTGGAATTTAAAATTCAAATAAACCTCAACCGTCAACATGTCACATTCTTGTGATCTTCCATCTGTAGTATGTATCCGATCCAATCCCGATACATTTTAACAAAAATAAAATAGAATTTTCATTGAAGACGGAAACAAAATCTTTTTGGATTTTATCTATACAAACGGAATCACATATTTTTGGTTTTTATCTAAGCAAACTGAAACACATATTTTTGGTTGAACATCATGAGTAAGAAGATCATATCAGTATAAGAGCAATTCATCACACATTCTATCACAAACTATTGGTAAACTATGATACGCACTTAATAATGATATTCATGTGAAATAAATTCACTTATTCATTTAAAAATGATATGAAACAATCAAACTCATTCTTATGCAACTCATATCTTTTTCTTTTCAAACTATTCAATCAATTTGAATATTATTTGAAATGATACGTTATAAATTCCAAATTAAACAAGATCAAGTCATAAAATGCTCAATTATTCATACCGAATTTGCAATACAAAGCATGAATTCTTAAATTTCCAATATTATACAATTTGAAACCACAAGCGTTTTTCTTCCAAATTCATGTGAGTTAGTACCATTTAGATGAAAAACATTGTGTACCCCACATGTATGCCCAACAAAATTTAAAATTGCACTATCTTCAAGACATATACGATTTATTGCAAGATTATATCAATCTCCAAGATGAAATTATCTCTATTAGAACAAGTATAGAATAGCATATCCCAAAGGATATATGAATCAAGATGATTCAGAATCAAAAGATTCTAATGAATTGGCTTTAGAATGAGAATCAATAGATTCAGGTAGGAGGATCCAACTATTATCTGGATAATCTTCAATGGAATCAGTATAGACGATGTATCTAAATGATCCAAGGGTGAATATATGTTCCAACAGATGTTGTTTGAAAGCATATCTTAGTTCAACAACACATTGCATGTTTTTCGGGGCATGGGTAGTGTCACACCCCCAAATTCCACTAACGGAGTTTTACCATTTGGAAGGTGACACACCAGGATCTCACTCATTAGTTACATCAAATGACACTATATGGGACTTGAAATGTCATAACATAAAAGTTCAGAGTTAATGCGGAAGCGTAAACGTTAAAATGAAGTAAAAAATAATTACACGCAACGAGCGTCAATTAATGTAATTAAATAAACTGTTTAAAATATTTGAAATGAATGATATGACAGTAGGACTCCATGCATGTCCTAAGTGCGCAACCTGTGCCAAAGCGACCTGAGAAACATGTAAGAAAAAGTGTCAACACGAGGTTGGTGAGTTCACAGGTTTCAAGTTTGCAATAAGAGAGTGTTTGCCAGATTATGTACATTCAATATGCATATCTGTAGGTAGCTAGCCTATGTTCATGTCTTACTAAAGCGCTCGCAATCGAAGCTGACTGTTTGTGTTTGTATGCCTCCTGTCAGGTCTATCAACTCTGGAAAATGTGAGTAGGCTAACATTTCACCCGTTAGACCTCCAATCGAGTTAGCGCGACTAACGTGGGTGGGGCTTGTCAAACCCAGTAGTACTACTAAACATTACCTCGCTAAGATCCATATTAACGGTTCGATGTATGATGAGGACTTTCTGTGATAGTGTGTCATGCTTAGCCTCAACAGTAATAACATATGAATTACAATAATCTAATATAGTTGTGTCATGTTTTCTCCCCCAACGGGAAAAACATGTAACATAATGTTTGTCTGCGTACCTGTTTCACCCCCACGGGGAAAACAAGTAAAAGTATGATAGTTGGTGTACATGTTTGTTTCTGCTTAACAGGAAAACAAGTAAAATATGTTTGTGTGTAAGCATGTTTCTCTCCCAATAGTAAAACAAGTAAAAAGGGGCCGTGAAACTCACCTAAAAGGCGTAGGTGGTTCACACTAGAATAAGATTGGAACCACGAGTGCTAGCCTGCAACGGCTTACGTATGCCCTAGAATTATACACATAACTATTAGGGATCCAATGGAATATGTGACGACAATACGGAAGGCTGAACGTCCTAAAGAAAAGCTCTAATGATTAAGAGTAGACGAACGTGTCCACAGGAATGAGAATTCTTAATTATGATAAATACGTTTCACGATGAATGACAAATAATATACAATAAATACATTCGAGCATTTTGTCATTAACTAGAAGTCTAGGAAAATAAATATAATTTATTATATTGTTTTTAAGTTTAGTGAAGTAACAAAAATAATTAAATTGCGAGACAAAAATAATAAATTGATTATTTTTATTCGAGAATATAAACGTGACTAATAATATAAATAATTATATTATTTTGAAGCATGACACAGTAACTATTAACACGGTGAAAATAATATACATATATATTATTTTATTTGGAGTCATGGGTTTAGAAATAATATAAATATATTATTTAAATGTGGTGAAAACAAAAAAAACGGTTTATAAAACCAAACCCGAGCCTACGGGTGTTTTCCGGCTCATAACATATTAATATAATAATATAAATAGATGGGGATGGGTTTTATATGAAAAATAATTGTTTAAAATTAAAACACACAAAAACAGGGGTGATGAGTCTCGAACCTAGGTCTCCTCCCCACCAACACACACTTAACCATCCCACCCGCTAGGGTAATCGCTACAAAATTCGAAGCAAAAATGGTTTTAATCTTTAACTCTCATATGCTCCTTCCCCCATCGCATAGCCGAACCATCACCTCCCCAAATCCATCGATTTGGGTTTCGATTGGATCAACAAGCTTAGGCGAACATGTGGTAGTTTTTAATTACAAAATCAACAGGTTTATGTTTGCTTAGTTTCTTATTCAAAAGTCGAACTCTAGAACAAGAACACGAATTCGAATTTTATCCAATCCGATATTAAAACTCGTTGGAATCATAGGGCTTTTACTCATATGAACATTGTGAATTTGTGTATAGGTTTTAATTTGATTGAGATGGTATCTAGGATCAAAAGTGTAACATCCAAAAAATAGTAATTTAGTAAATAATAACGCGATAGAGACTTAATCGTCATAAAACAAAAGAAAAACGGATGGGCTTGGGCTCGGCTCCAACGGGCCGAGGGAAGCCCAGGTATATAAGGGTCGAGGCAAGCTTAGACTCTCATTTTTCATCAACACTTACAATCTAGAAAGAGAAAGGAGAGCTCGGGTCTAGAGAGCGAAAGTTGACCGATCGACCCGAAATTGAAGGAGCACGTTACTACTGAGCTCGTGAGCAAAACCCCTGAATCAGAATTTCCAATCCATGTAACGATTCGACCTTAAACTGAGTTTTTGTTCGTTTTGGGGTTTCTCGGTTTTAGCTAAATAGGAGACGTTTTTTATGGATGAAACCTGATAATAAGCTTAGAACTAGCATCTAAAATGAAAACCGCACGTTTTGATCAAACAAAATTGTAAGATTGGCATGATCGGGTTAGCATGCAAGAATTTTGGATTTTTGTCTAGAAAGCAGGTATTGCGTACGTATCAAGTACGCAAGAAGGACGTCCTGTGTACTTACCAAGTACGCAGGAGAAAGATCCTGCGTACTTACCAAGTACGCAAGAAGAATGATCTGCGAACTTGTCAAGTACGCATGAAGCAGGTACTGCGTATCTATCAAGTACGCATGAAGCAAAGTCTGCGCACTTATTAAGTATGCAAGAACAAGTCCCTGCGCACTTGCTAAGTGCGCAGGCATCAGGCAAAGTTTAGTGAAGTAACAAAAATAATTAAATTGCGTGACAAAAATAATAAATTGATTATTTTTATTCGAGAATATAAACGTGACTAATAATATAAATAATTATATTATTTTGAAGCATGACACAGTAACTATTAACACGGTGAAAATAATATACATATATATTATTTTATTTGGAGTCATGGGTTTAAAAATATTATAAATATATTATTTAAATGTGGTGAAAACAAAAAAAAAACGGTTTATAAAACCAAACCCGAGCCTACGGGTGTTTTCCGGCTCATAACATATTAATATAATAATATAAATATATGGGGATGGGTTTTATATGAAAAATAATTGTTTAAAATTAAAATACACAAAAACAGGGGTGAGGAGACTCGAACCTAGGTCTCCTCCCCACCAACACACACACTTAACCATTCCACCCGCTAGGGTAATCGCTACAAAATTCGAAGCAAAAATGGTTTTAATCTATAACTCTCATATGCTCCTTCCCCCATCGCATAGCCGAACCAACACCTCCCCAAGTCCATCGATTTGGTTTTCGATTGGATCAACAAGCTTAGGGGTTTTGTAATTCAAGATATTGCGAACATGTGGTAGTATTTAATTACAAAATCAACAGGTTTATGTTTGCTTAGTTACTTATTCAAAAGTCGAACTCTAGAACAAGAACACGAATTCGAATTTGATCTAATCCGATATTAAAACTCGTTGGAATCATAGGGCTTTTACTCATATGAACATTGCGAATTTGTGTATAGGTTTTAATTTGATTGGGATGGTATCTAGGATCAAAAGTGTAACATCCCAAAAATAGTAATTTAGTAAATAATAACGCGATAGAGACTTAATCGTCATAAAACAAAAGAAAAACGGATGGGCTTGGGCTCGGCTCCAACGGGCCGAGGGAAGCCCAGGTATATAAGGGTCGAGGCAGGATTAGACTCTCATTTTTCACCAACACTTACAATCTAGAAAGAGAAAGAAGAGCTCGGGTCTAGAGAGCGAAAGTTGACGGATCGACCCGAAATTGAAGGAGCACGTTACTACTGAGCTCGTGAGCAAAACCTCTGAATCAGAATTTCCAATCCATGTAACGATTCGACCTTAAACTGAGTTTTTGTTCGTTTTGGGGTTCTCGGTTTTTAGCTAAATAGGAGACGTTTTTATGGATGAAACCTGATAATAAGCTTAGAACTAACATCTAGAATGAAAACCCCACGTTTTGATCAAAGAAAATTGTAAGATTGGCATGATCGGGTTAGCATGCAAGAATTTCAGATTTTTGTCCAGGAAACGGGTATTGCGTACTTATCAAGTACGCAAGAAGGACGTCCTGCGTACTTACCAAGTACGCAGGAGAAAGATCCTGCGTACTTACCAAGTACGCAAGAAGAATGCTCTGCGCACTTGTCAAGTACGCATGAAGCAGGTACTGCGTATCTATCAAGTACGCATGAAACAAAGTCTGCGCACTTATTAAGTATGCAAGAACATGTCCCTGCGCACTTGCTAATTGCGCAGGCATCAGGCTAAGTTTAGTGAAGTAACAAAAATAATTAAATTGCGTGACAAAAATAATAAATTTATTATTTTTATTTGAGAATATAAACGTGACTAATAATATAAATAATTATATTATTTTGAAGCATGACACAGTAACTATTAACACGGTGAAAATAATATACATATATATTATTTTATTTGGAGTCATGGGTTTAGAAATAATATAAATATATTATTTAAATGTGGTGAAAACAAAAAAAACGGTTTATAAAACCAAACCCGAGCCTACGGGTGTTTTCCGGCTCATAACATATTAATATAATAACATAAATAGATGGGGATGGGTTTTATATGAAAAATAATTGTTTAAAATTAAAATACACAAAAACAGGGGTGATGAGACTCGAACCTAGGTCTCGTCCCCACCAACACACACACTTAACCATCCCACCCGCTAGGGTAATCGCTACAAAATTCGAAGCAAAAATGGTTTTAATCTTTAACTCTCATATGGTCCTTCCCCCATCGCATAGCCGAACCATCACCTCCCCAAATCCATCGATTTGGGTTTCGATTTGATCAACATGCTTAGGGGTTTTGTAATTCAAGATATTGTGAACATGTGGTAGTTTTTAATTACAAAATCAACAGGTTTATGTTTGCTTAGTTTCTTATTCAAAAGTCGAACTCTAGAACAAGAACACGAATTCGAATTTGATCCAATCCGATATTAAAACTCGTTGGAATCATAGGGCTTTTACTCATATGAACATTGCGAATTTGTGTATAGGTTTTAATTTGATTGAGATGGTATCTAGGATCAAAAGTGTAACATCCCAAAAATAGTAATTTAGTAAATAATAACGTGATAGAGACTTAATCGTCATAAAACAAAAGAAAAAAGGATGGGCTTGGGCTAGGCTCCAACGGGCCGAGGGAAGCCCAGGTATATAAGGGTCGAGGCAGGCTTAGACTCTCATTTTTCACCAACACTTACAATCTAGAAAGAGAAAGAAGAGCTCGGGTCTAGAGAGCGAAAGTTGACGGATCGACCAGAAATTGAAGGAGCACGTTACTACGGAGCTTGTGAGCAAAACCTCTGAATCAGAATTTCCAATCCATGTAACGATTCGACCTTAAACTCAGTTTTTGTTCGTTTTGGGGTTCTCGGTTTTTAGCTAAATAGGAGACGTTTTTATGGATGAAACCTGATAATAAGCTTAGAACTAACATTTAGAATGAAAACCCCACGTTTTGATCAAAGAAAATTGTAAGATTGGCATGATCGGTTTAGCATGCAAGAATTTTAGATTTTTGTCCAGGAAACGGGTATTGCGTACTTATCAAGTACGCAAGAAGGACGTCCTGCGTACTAACCAAGTACGCAGGAGAAAGATCCTGCGTACTTACCAAGTACGTAAGAAGAATGCTCTGCGCACTTGTCAAGTACTCATGAAGCAGGTACTGCGTATCTATCAAGTACGCATGAAGCAAAGTCTGCGCACTTATTAAGTACGCAAGAACATGTCCCTGCGCACTTGCTAAGTGCGCAGGCATCAGGCTAAGTTTAGTGAAGTAACAAAAATAATTAAATTGCGTGACAAAAATAATAAATTTATTATTTTTATTCGAGAATATAAACGTTACTAATAATATAAATAATTATATTATTTTGAAGCATGACACATTAACTATTAACACGGTGAAAATAATATACATATATATTATTTTATTTGGAGTCATGGGTTTAGAAATAAAATAAATATATTATTTAAATCTGTTGAAAACAAAAAAAACGGTTTATAAAACCAAACCCGAGCCTACGGGTGTTTTCCGGCTCATAACATATTAATATAATAATATAAATAGATGGGGATGGGTTTTATATGAAAAATAATTGTTTAAAATTAAAATACACAAAAACAGGGGTGAGGAGACTCGAACCTAGGTCTCCTCCCCACCAACACACACACTTAACCATCCCACCCGCTAGGGTAATCGCTACAAAATTCGAAGCAAAAATGGTTTTAATCTTTAACTCTCATATGCTCCTTCCCCCATCGCATAGCTGAACCATCACCTCCCCAAATCCATCGATTTGGGTTTCGATTGGATCAACAAGCTTAGGGGTTTTGTAATTCAAGATATTGCGAACATGTGGTAGTTTTTAATTACAAAATCAACAGGTTTATGTTTGCTTAGTTTCTTATTCAAAAGTCGAACTCTAGAACAAGAACACGAATTCGAATTTGATCCAATCCGATATTAAAACTCGTTGGAATGATAGGGCTTTTACTCATATGAAGCATGACACAGTAACTATTAACACGGTGAAAATAATATACATATATATTATTTTATTTGGAGTCATGGGTTTTGAAATAATATAAATATATTATTTAAATGTGGTGAAAACAAAAAAAAATGGTTTATAAAACCAAACCCGAGCCTACGGGTGTTTTCCGGCGCATAACATATTAATATAATAATATAAATAGATGGGGATGGGTTTTATATGAAAAATAATTGTTTAAAATTAAAATACACAAAAATAGGGGTGATGAAACTCAAACCTAGGTCTCCTCCCCACCAATACACACACTTAACCATCCCACCCGCTAGGGTAATCGCTACAAAATTTGAAGCAAAAATGGTTTTAATCTTTAACTCTCATATGCTCCTTCCCCCATCGCATAGCCGAACCCTCACCTCCCCAAATCCATCGATTTGGGTTTCGATTGGATCAACAAGCTTAGGGGTTTTGTATTTCAAGATATTGCGAACATGTGGTAGTTTTTAATTACAAAATCAACAGGTTTATGTTTGCTTCGTTTCTTATTCAAAAGTCGAACTCTAGAACAAGAACTCGAATTCGAATTTGATCCAATCCGATATCAAAACTCGTTGGAATCATAGGGCTTTTACTCATATGAACATTGTGAATTTGTGTATAGGTTTTAATTTGATTGAGATGGTATCTAGGATCAAATGTGTAACATCCCAAAAATAGTAATTTAGTAAATAATAACGCGATAGAGACTTAATCGTCATAAAACAAAAGAAAAACGGATGGGCTTGGGCTCGGCTCCAACAGGCCGAGGGAAGCCCAGGTATATAAGGGTCGAGGCAGGCTTAGACTCTCATTTTTCACCAACACTTACAATCTAGAAAGAGAAAGAAGAGCTCGGGTCTAGAGAGCGAAAGTTGACGGATCGACCGGAAATTGAAGGAGCACGTTACTACTGAGCTCGTGAGCAAAACCTCTGAATCAGAATTTCCAATCCATGTAACGATTCGACCTTAAACTCAGTTTTTGTTCGTTTTGGGGTTCTTGGTTTTTAGCTAAATAGGAGACGTTTTTATGGATGAAACCTGATAATAAGCTTAGAACTAACATCTAGAATGAAAACCCCACGTTTTGATCAAAGAAAATTGTAAGATTGGCATGATCAGGTTAGCATGCAAGAATTTCAGATTTTTGTCCAGGAAACGGGTATTGCGTACTTATCAAGTACACAAGAAGGACGTCCTGCGTACTTACCAAGTACGCAGGAGAAAGATCCTGCGTACTTACTAAGTACGCAAGAAGAATGCTCTGCGCACTTGTCAAGTACTCATGAAGCAGGTACTGCGTATCTATTAAGTACGCATGAAGCAAAGTCTGCGCACTTATTAAGTACGCAAGATCATGTCCCTGCGCACTTGCTAAGTGCGCAGGCATCAGGCTAAGTTTAGTGAAGTAACAAAAATAATTAAATTGCGTGACAAAAATAATAAATTTATTATTTTTATTCGAGAATATAAACGTTACTAATAATATAAATAATTATATTATTTTGAAGCATGACACAGTAACTATTAACACGGTGAAAATAATATACATATATATTATTTTATTTGGAGTCATGGGTTTCGATTGGATCAACAAGTGTCACACCCCGACCGATGGCGGAATCATCGGGGCGGGACATGTAAGACTGTTCATAGCACATGGTTGACTAAATTGAAATATATTAAAGTCAAATTTGCATTACAATAAATCCAAGTACAAGATCAAATTCAAACAAGAAACATAAACAATTCATAAAATTCTTGATTTATTTTGCTAAGTCCAAATCCTATGTTGAACACGTCTTGAATCAATCTCACATATTGGGGCCTGAAACATGAATAAAATAAAGTCAACTAAAAAGTTGGTGAGTATAACACAGTTGTATATAGATAGCATATAGTTGAAAACAAATCCTTAAATGACATGATAAATAAGGCGTTTATGGGGAGTAACTATTGTGTAACCAAATGTACAATCAAACCTTGTAACTAGCACGCAAAACAAATGTGTTGTCGGTTTCAATCACCGCGTACCATGGGTGGGTTTGTCAGACTCAATAGATCCATCATTGAAAATCGTCGGCTTGTATAGTTAATGATTGCACATAAGAGCATACAAAGGTTAGCACACCTAGCACTCGGGCACAAAGCTCAAATTTTGCACACATGTATGTAAATAGGATTTTTGCACTTGTGTTGTTTGTGTAAATGTAAATGTGTAATGTGTAATGAGTATAGAGTTCATGTTCCACCCCAAAAGTGTAAAAGAGTAAAAGGGGTTGTGAATACTCACTTGTATAGAAGTGAAGCTAACAAGGAATATAGATAGCAAAAAGATCCTTGAAAAGCACACTTTAACCTAAATAGTAATATGCATTGAATCACATAGATGTATAAAGTTTAAAAATGAAAGTTGGATTTGTATATAAAACCATTGGTTTGTATTTAAAAAGGATTGAATAAAATATATAAAGTTTGAGGTAAAATATGTTTGAAACAATTTAATTAGGTTTGAATTAAATAAATAAGTGTATAACTATAGTTTATGAAATAATGTCAATATTAATTGTAATTAAGTATAAATAAATAAAACGATTTTGATTTAAAATGTAAAGTAAATAAGTCATCATTATTTATAAATTTTGTAACTTAATTATTTAAAATATCATTTAAGTGTAAGATGATAAATATAAATTTAATTTTTATAAACTTTTCAATAAATTACATTTATGCAAAGATTAAACTTTTAATCTATTTTTAAATACAGAAAACATATTTTTTATAAAATCGGAAACATTTACTGATTAAAATATAAAAATTATAATTCTGTTAAAAAATTCTGAGTCTAGCACGACCATGCCTCGGAAGGGCACGATCGTGCTCAAACCACGGGCGCGACCGCGCTAGTCGGGGCGCGACCGGGTTGATCAATCAGGAGCACAATCTAGACAAGTCATCAGGCACGACCGTGCCTTAGCCCGGCACGGTCGCGTCTATGATTTTTAGACACAACAGAGACTAGCCCAAAGGGCATGACAGGGTCTGGACGGATGACACGACCGCGCTTCTAGTAAACACGACCGCGCTAAACGAGGCACGGCCGCGCTAGATGATTAGCGCGACCGTGTCTAATCTAAATCAGACACGAATCGAGAATTTCTTGTATTTTGAACACAGGAATTGTTAGGGCTTTTGATTAATGGGTTATTAAGGGTCTTTTCATATAACTTAATTGTATGGAAATCGAGTTTAAGCTTGGGTTCGATTAAATCATTTTTATTAAAATATGATTTCTGATTCTGATCGAATTCTATAATGGAAGCCCAAATTGAATGAGGGCTTTTGATAATGTTACTGAAATGAGTGAGATGGAAAGTATACTTACCCTGAAACGTAACGAATCGATGAAGAACGGCAGAGATGAGTTCCGGCGACGGAGGTAACGGTTTCCGGTGACTTCGACTGCGATTCCGGCTAGGCCAGAGAGTCCAGAGTCTTGGAGAGAGCCGGGAGATGATAAATCCTTTCTTGATCGGGAGAATTTGGGTTCCAGGAGGAAGACTCGAGTTTTGTTTGGATTGCTCGAGAGAGAATTCGAGATTGATGGAGAAAAACTGAGGCGTTGAGTAATTGAAAATGGTATAACTCGCGTTAAAGGAAAAAGAAACGTAATCGGATTTGAAATTCGAACGATTGAGCGTTTTGAAATCACATTTACGTTTCGACTGTTTCGCAGGCGCGACCGTGCCAAGATTGGCGCGACCGTGCTTAGGAACCGGGCGCGATCGTTCCAGGACCAGCCGCGCGATCGTGCCGAGGCACTTGGCGCGACCATGCTAGAACGAAGCACGACCGTGCTAACTAGGGTTTCTTGATAAATTTTCAACTTTAGTCCTTGACTTTTCAGGTTTTATAAATTTGAAATATATAGTTACTTGTATAGTGTTTATGTGTATAAAATCGAGTAAAACTTGCGAACTTGTATAGAATCATTGCATTTTATTTACCGCGGGAAAAATATTGAGACATTGCACGAGTATAGAACTTGAGATTTCATTACATTGAATTGAAATATGAATACTAAAAATCAGAAATGTTACAGTCTCCCCATGTTGAGAGAATTTCGTCCCGAAATTTAGCTAGAGGAAACAACATTAATAGCAAAAAGATGAGGGTACTTGAGCTTCATTTGGTCTTCTCGTTCCCAAGTGAACTCAGGACCACGCTTAGACTCCCAACGAACTTTGACGATAGGAATACGACTTCGCTTGAGTTGCTTGACTTCACGATCCATAATTTCCACCGGCTTCTCAACGAAGTGCATTGTTTCATCAATGCGCACGTCGTCAAGCGGTATATGGAGATTTTCATCAGCGAGACACTTCTTTAGATTAGATATATGAAATGTAGGATGCACATTGCCAAGAGATGGAGGTAACTCGAGCTTGTAAGCCACTTTCCCAATCCTTTCAAGGATTTTGAATGGACCAACATAACGAGGTGATAACTTGCCTTTCTTTCCAAAACGGATCACACCCTTCCATGGAGATACCTTAAGAAGAACGAGATCACCGACTTGGAATTCCAAGGGTTTTCGACGCTTGTCGGCATAACTCTTTTGTCGACTCCTCGCTACTCGAATATTGTCACGGATTTGAATAATCTTGTCGGAAGTTTCTTGAATTAACTCGGGACCGGTGATTTGTGCTTCACCAATCTCGTTCCAACAGATCGGAGAACGACACTTGCGACCATAGAGAGCTTCGAATGGAGCCATGTTGATACTTGTGTGGTAGCTATTGTTATAAGAAAACTCAATAAGGGATAAATGTGAATCCCAATTGCCACCAAAATCGATTACACAAGCTCTAAGCATGTCTTCAAGAGTTTGGATTGTTCGCTCGGTTTGACCATCAGTTTGGGGATGGTAAGCCGTGCTCAAATCCAAACGAGTACCAAGAGCAGATTGGAGAGATTGCCAAAATCGAGAAGTGAACCGAGCGTGTCTATCGGATATTATGTTCAAGGGAACGCCATGACGGCTCACAATTTCATCAACGTAAATTCGGGCTAATTTCTCCACTTTGAAGTCTTCACGAATAGGCAAGAAATGGGCAGATTTGGTGAGTCGATCAATGATCACCCAAATACTATCATAACCACTCGAGGTGCAAGGGAGCTTGGTAATGAAATCCATAGCTAAATTCTCCCATTTCCACACGGGAATTTCTGGTTGTTCGAGTAAACCAGAAGGACGCTGATGTTCGGCTTTGACTTTGGAGCAAGTTAAGCATTTGGCAACATAAAGAGCAATGTCCTTCTTCATACCGGGCCACCAATAAAGCTACGAAGATCTTGGTACATTTTATCCGCACCAGGATGAATAGAATAACGAGTCTTATGAGCCTCATTCATGAGAATTGTACGGAGATCATCGCGATCGGGAACCCAAATACGGTTCAAGTAATATAGTAAGCCATTGGGTTTAGATTCAAGAAGAAGTTCAACACCACACGACATTTCTTCATACATGTTACCCTCGGTAACCGAGACGTGTTGAGCTTCCAGGATACGGGTTTGAATATCGGATTGAATACGGGCGCAATGAAGCATAACATGGTCTTTTCGACTCAAAGCATCGGCTACAACATTCGCTTTGCCGGGATGGTAGCGAATCTCGCAGTCGTAGTCGTTAAGGAGTTCGACCCAACGTCGTTTCCTCATATTGAGTTCTTTTTGGTTGAAGATATGTTGAAGACTTTTGTGGTCGGTGAATACCACACATTTCGTGCCGTATAGGTAATGTCTCCAAATCTTTAACGCGAATACGACCGCACCTAACTCGAGATCGTGCGTCGTATAATTCTTTTCATGAATTTTGAGTTGTCTTGATGCATAAGCGATCACTTTTCCTCGTTGCATGAGGACACAACCAAGACCTTGGTTAGAAGCATCACAATAGACAACTAAATCATCATTTCCATCGGGGAGAGTCAAAATGGGAGCATTGCACAACTTATGCTTAAGAGTTTGGAAAGCTTCTTCTTGTTTCGGTCCCCATTCATAAGCTTTACCCTTATGGGTCAAGGTGGTAAGAGGGACAGCAATCTTTGAGAAGTTTGAGATGAAACGACGATAATAACCCGCAAGACCAAGAAATGAACGAACTTCGGTAGGAGTCTTCGGGGCATTCCAATTTTTAACCGTTTCGATCTTAGCAGGATCAACATGAATACCCTTGTCGTTGACGATGTGACCAAGAAATTGAACTTCTTTTAACCAAAATTCACATTTGGAGAACTTGGCATATAGTTGTTCTTTCTTTAAAAGGTCCAAAACCAATCTAAGGTGTTCTTCATGGTCGGCTTTAGTCTTGGAATAGATTAAGATATCGTCAATGAAAACGATCACGAATTTATCAAGGTACGGTTTGCACACACGATTCATGAGGTCCATGAAAACTGCGGGTGCATTGGTTAATCCAAAAGGCATAACCATGAACTCGTAATGACCATACCTTATTCGGAAAGCAGTCTTAGGAATGTCATCTTCTTGAACACGGAGCTGATGATAACCAGATCGAAGATCAATCTTCGAGAAACACGTAGAACCTTGAAGTTGATCAAAGAGATCATCGATTCTAGGCAAAGGATAGCGATTCTTGATAGTAAGCTTATTGAGTTCGCGATAGTCAATACACATGCGAAATGATCCATCCTTCTTCTTTACAAATAAGACGGGTGCACCCCACGGTGAATGACTCGGGCGAATGAACCCTTTATCGGAGAGTTCTTGAAGTTGACTTGCGAGCTCTTGCATTTCGGAAGGTGCAAGACGATAAGGAGCTCTAGCAACAGGGTTAGCTCCGGGCATGAGATCAATACGGAACTCGACTTGACGAACGGGAGGAAGACCGGATAAATCTTTAGGAAACACTTCGGGAAAATCTCGAATAATGGGAATGTCTTGGATACTCTTCTCCTTGACATCCTTTTGAACAATATGAGCTAGGAAGGCGATGTACTTCTTTCGTAAGTACTTTTGAGCAGTAGTACAAGACATCAATTTAAGACCCTTGCAAGGCTTTTCACCAAAAACCCTTAAGGTTTCTCCCGAAGGTAGCGGAATTCGGATGCACTTTTCAAAGCAAATAACTTCGGCATGATGATTTGATAGCCAATCCATACCTATGATAATGTCAAAGCTTCCTAGTGGCATTGGAATAAGGTTGATTGGGAATGCATGATCATTAAGTTCTAAAGAGCAATCATAGATAATAGACTCAATTGTAAGGGAGTCACCATTTGCTATTTCAACGATGAAGGTTTTCTCTATTGGGATCGTGTCTTTGCAAGTAAAGGCTCAAAATTAAGTGACACAAAACTTTTATCGGAACCGGTATCGAACAAAATGGAGGCATATTGACTATTAACAAGGAACGTACCATTAACCACGTCGTTGTTGGCTTGAGCTTCGTTGGCGTTAATGTTGAAAGCACGCCCACGAGCTCCACCTTGTCTAGTATTTGCGAGCCTTGGACATAGATTACGAAAATGATTCGGGTCACCACACTCATAACAAGCACGCCCATTAGCAATGGCGGGAGCACCTTGATTAGCCACTTGAGGTACGGTTTGGTTTGGAGGGTTGACTTGGCCCGTAAGGGCTTTGGTCCTACAAACATTAACCGTATGACCATATCTCCCACAATAAGTACAAAGGCGACATGGGATGTTTTGGGGATGATGATAGTTGCAGGTGGCACAAAGTGGGTAAATTCCACCATATGGCTTTTTGACTGGTGCTTGAACCATAGGTGCAGCTTGGTTCACGGGAACAGCAGGAGTCACCACAGCAAAATTTCTAACCTTCCTCTTTCTAGTGTTGCGAGAGGGCTCGGTTGTAGCTTCTTTGGTGTGGTTAGGAGGGGTTACGGTTTCAGCAACTTTCTTAGAACCCTTTTTGGTAAGAGTTCCAGCTTTAACATGATTATCGGTTAGGGTAGCAGACAGGCGGATGGCATCTTCCAAAGTAGCAGGATTTCTACCTAAGACAGTATCTTGAATTTGTCTTGGTAGCCCACCAATGTACTTTTCGATGCAACGAGATAATGGAGTGACCATGTGGGGCACAAGAAGACTCAATTCATGGAACCGAGTTGTGTAAGCCAAGTGTTCCCCACTATCTTGGGCAAGATCCCAAAATTCGGCCTCTAACTTCTTCACTTCATTGCGAGGACAGAACTCCTCGGTCATAAGCCTTTTGACCTCATCCCAAGGTAAGGCCATAGCTACATCAACACCCCTATTCCTTTTCTCCCCATTCCACCATGTAAGTGCCCGCTTTTGAAGGACACTAGTAGCATGACGAACACGGTGGTTGTCGGGACAGTCACTATTGAGAAAGGTATTCTCAATACTTTCGAACCATTGGAGGAGTCCGGTAGCTCCTTCGGTTCCATAAAACTTTAGGGGATTGCACGAATTGAAGTGCTTGAAGGTGCATTGGGATGGATTACCACCATTTCCACCATTACCACCATTATTACCACTATTGCTTCCATTGCCATTAGTGGCACCATTGGCTTGGGTGAGTTGTGTCACCAATTGAGTAAGAATAGCAGCAATGTCGGAGTTGGCGACGAGGAGGCATTCTACAGATTTTCACAAGACAAGAAAGGTTGTAAGAACTTATGAGAATTGCTAGGATTTAATAGAATGAGAAAACCAAATAAAAGATAGATATTCATAGTTTGGATTGTACTCAAAAGTGATAAAATCACTTGAATACTAAGGCACATTAAGGTTAATTTAAACTTATATAATTTTCAAGGAGACATGCTTTAGCCTATAGGTAAACACTCATCTCGAGAATTCCCAGGAAAGCATACGGGTCCCTCGGTTGATTGGGATTTATGCGAAATGCTTTCCTAGAAAGAAAACCCAAAATACAGGTGTCACCCTTCCAGATTGCACGTGTCCTCAAATAATTTAACAAGTTTAAAAACTTTAACGAAGAAATAAAAATTTTAGAGATTTTTGCTTCAAGAATTTTCCACATGCTTAGAAAGGATAAAGATAGAAAAAGAAGATAAGAATAATAAGAGGTTTAAGACATAGGGAAGGATATTATTTATTTAATTATTATTTAAGAATATCCTAATAAGTCATGCATTTCTAACAAAGAAGGTAGCAAATATAATAATAATTAATCATGGTAAGCATGTAGCACATAGCATGTAACACATAGCACAAAATCATGAAGCATAGTATAAGTGGGTGTCCTAAAGTTATAGTCTAGGTCAAGATGTCTAATAACCTAATTCCCTATAACCAAGGCTCTGATACCAATCTGTCACACCCCGACCGATGGCGGAATCATCGGGGCGGGACATGTAAGACTGTTCATAGCACATGGTTGACTAAATTGAAATATATTAAAGTCAAATTTGCATTACAATAAATCCAAGTACAAGATCAAATTCAAACAAGAAACATAAACAATTCATAAAATTCTTGATTTATTTTGCTAAGTCCAAATCCTATGTTGAACACGTCTTGAATCAATCTTACATATTGGGGCCTGAAACATGAATAAAATAAAGTCAACTAAAAAGTTGGTGAGTATAACACAGTTGTATATAGATAGCATATAGTTGAAAACAAATCCTTTACATGACATGATAAATAAGGCGTTTATGGGGAGTAACTATTGTGTAACCAATTGTACAATCAAACCTTGTAACTAGCATGCAAAACAAATGTGTTGTCGGTTTCAATCACCGCGTACCATGGGTGGGTTTGTCAGACTCAATAGATCCATCATTGAAAACCGTCGGCTTGTATAGTTAATGATTGCACATAAGAGCGTACAAAGGTTAGCACACCTAGCACTCGGGCACAAAGCTCAAATTTTGCACACATGTATGTATATAGGATTTTTGCACTTGTGTTGTTTGTGTAAATGTAAATGTGTAATGTGTAATGAGTATAGAGTTCATGTTCCACCCCAAAAGTGTAAAAGAGTAAAAGGGGTTGTGAATACTCACTTGGTATGGAAGTGAAGCTAACAAGGAATATAGATAGCAAAAAGATCCTTGAAAAGCACACTTTAACCTAAATAGTAATATGCATTGAATCACATAGATGTATAAAGTTTAAAAATGAAAGTTGGATTTGTATATAAAACCATTGGTTTGTATTTAAAAAGGATTGAATAAAATATATAAAGTTTGAGGTAAAATATGTTTGAAACAATTTAATTAGGTTTGAATTAAATAAATAAGTGTATAACTATAGTTTATGAAATAATGTCAATATTAATTGTAATTAAGTATAAATAAATAAAACGATTTTGATTTAAAATGTAAAGTAAATAAGTCATCATTATTTATAAATTTTGTAACTTAATTATTTAAAATATCATTTAAGTGTAAGATGATAAATATAAATTTAATTTTTATAAACTTTTCAATAAATTACATTTATGCCAAGATTAAACTTTTAATCTATTTTTAAATACAGAAAACATATTTTTTATAAAATCTGAAATATTTACTGATTAAAATATAAAAATTATAATTCTATTAAAAAATTCTGAGTCTAGCACGACCGTGCCTCGGAAGGGCACGATCGTGCTCAAACCACGGGCGCGACCGCGCTAGTCGGGGCGCGACCGGGTTGATCAATCAGGAGCACAATCTAGACAAGTCATCAGGCACGACCGTGCCTTAGCCCGGCACGGTCGCGTCTATGATTTTTAGACACAACAGAGACTAGCCCAAAGGGCATGACAAGGTCTGGACGGATGACACGACCGCGCTTCTAGTCGACACGACCGCGCTAAACGAGGCACGGTCGCGCTAGATGATTAGCGCGACCGTGTCTAATCTAAATCAGACACGAATCGAGAATTTCTTGTATTTTGAACACAGGAATTGTTAGGGCTTTTGATTAATGGGTTATTAAGGGTCTTTTCATATAACTTAATTGTATGGAAATCGAGTTTAAGCATGGGTTCGATTAAATCATTTTTATTAAAATATGATTTCTGATTCTGATCGAATTCTATAATGGAAGCCCAAATTGAATGAGGGCATTTGATAATGTTACTGAAATGAGTGAGATGGAGAGTATACTTACCCTGAAACGTAACGAATCGATGAAGAACGGCAGAGATGTGTTCCGGCGACGGAGGTAACGGTTTCCGGTGACTTCGACTGCGATTCCGGCTAGGCCAGAGAGTCCAGAGTCTTGGAGAGAGCCGGGAGATGATAAATCCTTTCTTGATCGGGAGAATTTGGGTTCCAGGAGGAAGACTCGAGTTTTGTTTGGATTGCTCGAGAGAGAATTCGAGATTGATGGAGAAAAACTGAGGCGTTGAGTAATTGAAAATGGTATAACTCGCGTTAAAGGAAAAAGAAACGTAATCGGATTTGAAATTCGAACGATTGAGCGTTTTGAAATCACATTTACGTTTCGACTGTTTCGCAGGCGCGACCGTGCTTAGGAACCGGGCGCGATCGTTCCAGGACCAGCCGCGTGATCGTGCCGAGGCACTTGGCGCGACCGTGCTAGAACGAAGCACGAGCGTGCTAACTAGGGTTTCTTGATAAATTTTCAACTTTAGTCCTTGACTTTTCAGGTTTTATAAATTTGAAATATATAGTTACTTGTATAGTGTTTATGTGTATATAATCGAGTAAAACTTGCGAACTTGTATAGAATCATTGCATTTTATTTACCGCGGGAAAAATATTGAGACATTGCACGAGTATAGAACTTGAGATTTCATTACATTGAATTGAAATATGAATACTAAAAATCAGAAATGTTACAACAAGCTTAGGGGTTTTGTAATTCAAGATATTGCGAACATGTGGTAGTTTTTAATTACAAAATCAACAGGTTTATGTTTGCTTCATTTCTTATTCAAAAGTCGAACTCTAGAACAAGAACACGAATTCGAATTTGATCCAATCCGATATCAAAACTCGTTGGAATCATAGGGCTTTTACTCATATGAACATTGCGAATTTGTGTATAGGTTTTAATTTGATTGAGATGGTATCTAGGATCAAATGTGTAACATCCCAAAAATTGTAATTTAGTAAATAATAACGTGATAGAGACTTAATCGTCATAAAACAAAAGAAAAACGGAGGGGCTTGGGCTCGGCTCCAACAGGCCGAGGGAAGCCCAGGTATATAAGGGTCGAGGCAGGCTTAGACTCTCATTTTTCACCAACACTTACAATCTAGAAAGAGAAAGGAGAGCTCGGGTCTAGAGAGCGAAAGTTGACGGATCGACCCGAAATTGAAGGAGCACGTTACTACTGAGCTCGTGAGCAAAACCTCTGAATCCGAATTTCCAATCCATGTAACGATTCCACCTTAAACTGGCTTTTTGTTCGTTTTGGGGTTTCTCGGTTTTTAGCTAAATAGGAGACGTTTTTATAGATGAAACCTGATAATAAGCTTAGAACTAGCTTCTAGAATGAAAACCGCACGTTTTGATCAAAGAAAATTGTAAGATTGGCATGATCGGGTTAGCATGCAAGAATTTCGGATTTTTGTCCAGGAAACATGTATTGCGTACTTATCAAGTACGCAAGAAGGACGTCCTGCGTACTTACCAAGTACACAGGAGAAAGATCCTGCGTACTTACCAAGTACGCAAGAAGAATGCTCTGCGCACGTGTCAAATACGCATGAAGCAGGTACTGCGTATCTATCAAGTACGCATGAAGCAAAGTCTGCGCACTTATTAAGTATGCAAGAACAAGTCCCTGCGCACTTGCTAAGTGCGCAGGCATCAGGCTAAGTTTAGTGAAGTAACAAAAATAATTAAATTGCGTGACAAAAATAATAAATTGATTATTTTTATTCGAGAATATAAACGTGACTAATAATATAAATAATTATATTATTTTGAAGCATGACACAGTAACTATTAACACGGTGAAAACAATATACATATATATTATTTTATTTGGAGTCATCGGTTTAGAAATAATATAAATATATTATTTAAATGTGGTGAAAACAAAAAAAAACGGTTTATAAAACCAAACCCGAGCCTACTAGTGGTTTTCGGCTCATAACATATTAATATAATAATATAAATAGATGGGGATGGGTTTTATATGAAAAATAATTGTTTAAAATTAAAATACACAAAAACAAGGGTGATGAGACTCGAACCTAGGTCTCCTCCCCACCAACACACACACACTTAACCATCCCACCCGCTAGGGTAATCGCTACAAAATTTGAAGCCAAAATGGTTTTAATCTTTAACTCTCATATGCTCCTTCCCCCATCGCATAGCCGAACCATCACCTCCCCAAATCCATCGATTTGGGTTTCGATTGGATCAACTAGCTTAGGGGTTTTGTAATTCAAGATATTGCGAACATGTGGTAGTTTTTAATTACAAAATCAACAGGTTTATGTTTGCTTAATTTCTTATTCCAAAGTCGAACTCTAGAACAAGAACACGAATTCGAATTTGATCCAATCCGATATTAAAACTCGTTGGAATCATAGGGCTTTTACTCATATGAACATTGCGAAATTGTGTATAGGTTTTAATTTGATTGAGATGGTATCTAGGATCAAAAGTGTAACATCCCAAAACTAATAATTTAGTAAATAATAACACGATAGAGACTTAATCGTCATAAAACAAAAGAAAAACGGATGGGCTTGGGCTCGGCTCCAACGGGCCGAGGGAAGCCCAGGTATATAAGGGTCGAGGCAGGCTTAGACTCTCATTTTTCACCAACACTTACAATCTAGAAAGAGAAAGGAGAGCTCGGGTCTAGAGAGCGAAAGTTGACGGATCGACCCGAAATTGAAGGAGCACGTTACTACTGAGCTCGTGAGCAAAACCTCTGAATCCGAATTTCCAATCCATGTAACGATTCGACCTTACACTGACTTTTTGTTCGTTTTGGGGTTTCTCGGTTTTTAGCTAAATAGGAGACGTTTTTATGGATGAAACCTGATAATAAGTTTAGAACCAGCTTCTAGAATGAAAACCGCACGTTTTGATCAAAGAAAATTGTAAGATTGGCATGATCGGGTTAGCATGCAAGAATTTCGGATTTTTGTCCAGGAAACAGGTATTGCGTACTTATCAAGTACGCAAGAAGGACGTCCTGCGTACTTACCAAGTACACAGGAGAAAGATCCTGCGTACTTACCAAGTACGCAAGAAGAATGCTCTGCGCACATGTCAAATACGCATGAAGCAGGTACTGCGTATCTATCAAGTACGCATGAAGCAAAGTCTGCGCACTTATTAAGTACGCAAGAACAAGTCCCTGCGCACTTGCTAAGTGCGCAGGCATCAGGCTAAGTTTAGTGAAGTAACAAAAATAATTAAATTGCGTGACAAAAATAATAAATTGATTATTTTTATTCGAGAATATACACGTGACTAATAATATAAATAATTATATTATTTTGAAGCATGACACAGTAACTATTAACACGGTGAAAACAATATACATATATATTATTTTATTTGGAGTCATGGGTTTAGAAATAATATAAATATATTATTTAAATGTGGTGAAAACAAAAAAAAAACGGTTTACAAAACCAAACCCGAGCCTACGAGTGGTTTCCGGCTCATAACATATTAATATAATAATATAAATAGATGGGGATGGGTTTTATATGAAAAATAATTGTTTAAAATTAAAATACACAAAAACAAGGGTGATGAGACTCGAACCTAGGTCTCCTCCCCACCAACACACACACTTAACCATCCCACCCGCTAGGGTAATCGCTACAAAATTCGAAGCAAAAATGGTTTTACTCTTTAACTCTCATATGCTCCTTCCCCCATCGCATAGCTGAACCATCACCTCCCCAAATCCATCGATTTGGGTTTCGATTGGATCAACAAGCTTAGGGGTTTTGTAATTCAAGATATTGCGAACATGTGGTAGTTTTTAATTACAAAATCAACAGGTTTATGTTTGCTTAATTTCTTATTCAAAAGTCGAACTCTAGAAAAAGAACACGAATTCGAATTTGATCCAATCCGATATTAAAACTCGTTGGAATCATAGGGCTTTTACTCATATGAACATTGCGAATTTGTGTATAGGTTTTAATTTGATTGAGATGGTATCTAGGATCAAAAGTGTAACATCCCAAAAATAGTAATTTAGTAAATAATAACGCGATAGAGACTTAATTGTCATAAAACAAAAGAAAAACGGATGGGCTTGGGCTCAGCTCCAACGGGCCGAGGGAAGCCCAGGTATATAAGGGTCGGGGCAAGCTTAGACTCTCATTTTTCACCAACACTTGCAATCTAGAGAGAGAAAGGAGAGCTCGGGTCTAGAGAGCGAAAGTTGACGGATCGACCCAAAATTGAAGGAGCACGTTACGACTGAGCTCGTGAGCAAAACCTCTGAATCAGAATTTCCAATCCATGTAACGATTCGACCTTAAACTGAGTTTTTGTTCGTTTTGGGGTTTCTCGGTTTTTAGCTAAATTGGAGACGTTTTTATGGATGAAACTGGATAATAAGCTTAGAACTAGCATCTAGAATGAAAACCGCACGTTTTGATCAAAGAAAATTGTAAGATTGGCATTATCGGGTTAGCATGCAAGAATTTCGGATTTTTGTACAGGAAACAGGTATTGCGTACTTATCAAGTACGCAAGAAGGATGTCCTGTGTACTTACCAAGTACGCAGGAGAAAGATCCTGCGTACTTACCAAGTACGCAAGAAGAATGCTCTGCGCACTTGTCAAGTACGCATGAAGCAGGTACTGCGTATCTATCAAGTACGCATGAAGAAAAGTCTGCGCACTTATTAAGTACGCAAGAACAAGTCCCTGCGCACTTGCTAAGTGCGCAGACATCAGGCTAGATAGTGAAGTCAGTGGGATCGCCTAATTCAGTATGATTAAACCGTTAGAGTCGGGATTGGGTCTGATGTGTATTTAACTACCTAATTTAGATAGTACGTGATGTTGTTAGACCTTTGTTTAGGACAACCAAGACTAGCTTATCCGGTGAGTTCTATGTGCCCCCTTCTATGTTATGTGCAAATCATTTTAAATGTTTTGGGGCTGAAGTGTATACACTAAATGAATGAATGATATGAATGCTAATGTGATCATACGTGATATACTACTATATATTTATATATATATGAGAACGAATTATGAACAAAGAATGAAACGTATGCTTACAAAGAATGAATGAAAGAATGGTATAACGTAATTAAATGAAATCTTGCTTTATAATTATTTATATTGCATGTTATGTATGTATGTATACGTTATGGACGGAAACGAAGCTAACGGCTACTTCTGTAGACGGATGACCACGTGACTATTTTGCAACCGGGAAAGATACGTTCCTTCGCAAGCTAGGACGTACAAAAAGCCTTAATGTGCGGTCGAAGTAAATGCTAAAATAGTATAACGGTTGCATAAACAATAGTTCGCGTGGGAAACGGATGCCTTAGGGCAGATGAGCAAATATGACGGACTACGACGGTAGGACGGGTAAGACGGACGGCCGAAGGTTGGCCGGACTAAAGTTAAGGCGGACGGTTTCTAGAACAGGACGAGTAAATGGGCTACGACGGTAGCTTAAGGGCGTATGTCTTTGTGATATACGCAGTAAAAGACGGGTTGATCACCCTTATGTGTATGACCAATGAATGTTAAGGAAAGTAAAGGTGAATGCATATCTATGTAATCACATAAGAATGAAGAAAGAAAAGCAAAAGCTATGAATACGTATTTATATAAATGTATGTATATAATTATGTATACTTATAACGAAAAGAATGATCATACTTAATCGTTTTAAACTAGAACTCACCAGCGTTAGCTGACTTTTAGTATACATTTTAGGTACAGAAAGGAAGGGTCGTGCGAAGGCGTGATGGTTACCAGGCAAGCGGCTGACATCCCACTTTTGATTGTTAATTAAAAATGTTGTGTTTTTAATTGTTAAGACTTCCGCTGTTATGTTATGTATTTGAATGATGTTTGTTTTCGCCACTCTCGAATTTTTTAAATTTAAGTTCAGTATTTATGAGTATGTTTATGAGTAAATTCAACAAGTGAGGTTACCCGGGAAAGGGGCCTTACAAGTTGGTATCAGAGCAATAGTTTGAGAGATTCATACATCCCTAAATGTCTGGACCCAAGCTGATTATGGGACCAACGCACGGATGTCAGTATGGGTAACCAACGCCAACGCCAGCACGGTAAGTAAGTACCAAAGTTAATGCACTTGGATAAGAATAGATACCTTAACTTAGAACAAATAGATGTCAATGTCACAACCGATTTGAAGAGTTTTGAACCCGGAAAGCAATGTAAATTAGTAATCACAAACCGGTCACTGTAATTAATAATTTACCTTGCTCGTACTATTCCAAACTATGATCTGAAGAAATGACATTGGTGTATTCCCTTTATAACTATCAGGAAACTAAGAACTATGGCTGGTGGAGGGAGGACCGGATGCCGAGGCGGTCGCACTGGCCGAGTAGGTAGACCTCCGTTGAATCAAAGACTTGAAGAAGAAGAGAGTGTGCAGGAAGAACACACCGAGAGTGTGCATGAAACAGAAGTGACCCCAATTTGGAACGATAATCAAGGGCCTCTACAGTTGGAACCCGAGGTCAGGGATGCTATTGCCCGCGAAGTTGTACTCACTCTGAAGAAAGTATTGCCTGATATACTATCCGAGGAACTAAAGAAAAGTAGAGAGGAGGATGAAGGAGACCATGAAGAGAAGGTGTATGACAGTGATGGGGATGAAGTGAATGTGAGATCAAACAATCATGGGTGTACTTACAAAGGTTTCAAGGATGGAGACCCACCCAAGTTTGATGGTAACAAGGATTCGGTGGCTACATTCGAATGGATTAAGAGGATGAACGATGTAATCAACATCAGCGAGTGTCGACCGGACCAGGCGGTTAAATATGTTGCTCATTCTTTCACCAATGAAGCACTAGGTTGGTGGAGAAACATTCAGAGAACAAAGTCGCCAAACGCTCTTGCCAGAATGACATGGGAAGACCTGAAGAAACTCATAATCCAAAAGTTCTCCCACAGAACGAGATTGATCGTGTGGAGAACGAGTTCCTAAACTTCAAGGCTGGCAACAAGACTCATCGCCAGTATACTTCAAGATTCAACGAGCTGGCCCAACTGGTACCACACTTGGTGGAGACTGAAGACTGTCTGATCAAATACTATGTCAAGGGTTAGCCGCAAAGGGTCCGGGTCCATGTGAAAGCTAACCTACCCTCGACCTTTGAGTCGGTAGTGAATCTTTGCGGAAACGTCTACGACGATTATGCAAATGAGGACTCGACACCTGAGACACAAAAGAGGAAGTGGGAGAACCCGTCTAGAGGCACCGGAAAAGGGAATGTAGCAACTGAAATTAAGAAAACAAGGTCGGATGAATATGAAACATGCAAGAAATGTGGAAGGCAACATCTTGGCGAGTGTTGAATCGGCACCACCACATGCTATAAGTGCGGGAAACCGGGGCACTTCTCCCGAGAATGCGTAAAAAATGTCAAGTGTCAAGTATGTGGATTGTTTGGACATCTGAGAAGGACATGAAGGAAGGCCGGCCAATCTGGTTCGGGAAAAGAGAGGGAACAAGAACAGCAAAAGGCAAGGACTCGGGCCTATGCCTTAACTGAGGAAGAAGCAAGAGAAAACCCCGATGTCGTGTCAGGTACGTTTCTAGTAAATGATGAACATGATGCTATTTTATTTGACTCTGGTGCTAGTAAAAGCTTTATATCAAATGCATTTAGTCGTAAACTGGATTGCACTATCAACACCATAGTAAAGGCCTTTAGTGTACAAACTGTCGTTGGTAAAAATTCGGTAGTATTCCAAGTAACAGAGGATTGCATCATAGAAATAGAGGGCCATAAGTTTCCCTCTAGATTATTCCTTCTCACTTTAGGGGGATTCGATATAGTATTGGGTATGGATTGGATAGCTGTCAACGAAGCCCAAATCATATGTAAACGTAAGAGGATGCACCTCAAAGCTCCTAACAGGAGTCCAATTACGGTTTATGGGGATTGGAATTGCACAATGTCGAACGTCATCTCGATGATCAAGGCCGAAAGTTTACATGAGGCGCGGTTGCGAAGCTTATCTGGCATATGTTATTGATGATAGAATGAAAATGAATGAACTCAAGAATGTACCCGTGGTGTGCAACTTTTCGGAAGTATTCCTTGAGGATCTACCTAGGTTACCACCCGATCGGGAAATAGAATTTCAGATTAACTTACTGCCAGGAGTTGAGCCCGTTGTCAAAGCCCCCTACCGATTGGCTCCTTCAGAAATGAAAGAATTGATGTCTCAACTAGAGGAACTAACAGAAAAAGGATTTATTAGACCGAGCATCTCACCGTGGGGCGCTCCGGTACTATTTGTAAAGAAGAAGGACGACAGCATGCGCATGTGCATTGACTACCGCCAGTTGAACAAGAGGACAGTAAAGAACAAATACCCACTGCCTAGAATAGACGATCTTTTTGATCAACTGCAAGGTGCGAGTTGGTTCTCAAAGATCGATCTTAGGTCGGGTTACCATCAGTTGAAAGTAAGAGAAGAAGACGTACCAAAGACCGCGTTTCGCACGCGTTATGGGCATTATGAGTTTCTCGTGATGTCCTTCGGATTGACCAACGCACCAGCAGCGTTCATGGATTTGATGAATAGAGTATGTCGACCAATGTTGGATCGATCGGTGATAGTTTTTATAGACGACATACTGGTATATTCAAAAAGCGAGGGTAATCACCACTATCACCTAAGAGAGGTTTTGGAGGTGCTAAAGCAGGAAAAGTTGTACGCAAAATTCTCCAAATGCGCGTTATGGCTTAGGGAAGTCCAATTCCTAGGTCATGTAATAAACCCAAACAGAATCATGGTGGATCGTGCAAAGATCGAGACAGTAAAGGAATGGAACGTCCAAAAGACACCAACAGAGATACGAAGTTTTCTGGGATTGGCAGGCTACTATCGAAGGTTCATTCAAGATTTTTCAAGAATAGCCTCGCCACTAACTAAGTTGAAACGGAAGGAAGTGAAATATGAATCGGGTTCAACCCAAAACAACGCGTTTGAGGAACTTAAGGCATGATTAACCCAAGCTCCAGTCTTGTCACTACCTGAGGGAAATGAAGACTTAGTAGTCTACTCTAACGCTTCGGGTCAGGGTTTAGGTTGCGTACTTATGCAACGAGGAAAGGTAATTGCTTACACCTCACGAAAACTAAAGATTCACGAGGTTAACTACCCAACACACGATCTAGAGTTAGCAGCAGTAATTTTCGCGTTGAAAATATGGAGGCACTATCTGTATAGAGTCAAATGCACCATCTACCCAGATCACAAAAGCCTGAAGTACTTTTTCGGGCAAAAGGAATTAAACTTGAGGCAAAGGAGGTGGTTAGAGCTACTGAAAGACTATGACTGTGAGATATTGTACCATCCAGGTAAGGCAAACGTGGTGGCTGACGCTTTAAGCAGAAAGGAAGAATCAGAACCTATACGGATCAAAGAGTGTCAGCTGATTATAAGACCAGATTTGATGAGTGAAATATCAAAGGCACAAGATGAAGCACTATTAGAAAGAAATATAAAATGGGAAAGAATAGTAGGACAACAAGGGAATTTGGATGCAAATGCATACGGTGTATGAACTAGGTTTGGCCGGATGTGGATACCTAAGATTGGCGAGCTTAGAGCCAAAATACTCGATGAGGCCCATAAGTCTCGCTATTCTATCCACCCTGGGACAAACAAAATGTATCAAGACTTGAAGAAAGAGTACTGGTGGCCTGGCATGAAGAATGATGTGACTGAGTACGTGAACAAGTGCATAACGTGTTCACTAGTTAAGGCCGAGCACGAGAAACCATGCGGTAAAATGCAACCTTTACCCATACCGAAATGGAAGTGGGAGGAGATCACGATGGACTTCATTACCAAGCTACCGCGAACAGCTAAAGGCAGGCTTAGACTCTCATTTTTCACCAACACTTGCAATCTTGAGAGAGAAAGGAGAGCTCGGGTCTAGAGAGAGAAAGTTTACAGATCGACCCGAAATTGAAGGAGCACGTTACTTCTGAGCTCGTGAGTAAAACCTCCGAATCAGAATTTCCAATCCAGGTAACGATTCGACCTTAAACTGATTTTTTGTTCGTTTTGGGGTTTCTTTGGTTTTAGCTAAATAGGAGACGTTTTTATGGATGAAACCTGATATTAAGCATAGAACTAGCATCTAGAATGAAAACTGCACGTTTTGATCAAAGAAAATTGTAAGATTGGCATGATCGGGTTAGTATGCAAGAATTTCGGATTTTTGTCCAGGAAACAGGTATTGCGTACTTATCAAGTACGCGTACGCAAGAAGGACGTCATGCGTACTTACGAAGTATGCAGGAGAAAGATCCTGCGTACTTACCAAGTACGCAAGAAGATTGCTCTGCGCAATTGTCAAGTACGCATGAAGCAGGTACTGCGTACATATCAAGTACGCATGAAGCAAAGTCTGCGCACTTATTAAGTACGCAGGAACAAGTCCCTGCGCACTTGCTAAGTGCGCAGGCATCAGGCTAGTTAGTGATTTAGTAGGATCGCCTAATTCAGTATGATTAAACCGTTAGAGTCGGGATTGGGTCTGATGTGTATTTAACTACCTAATTCAGATCGTACGTGACGTTGTTGGACCTTTGTTTAGGACAACCAAGACTAGCTTATAAGGTGATTTCTATGTGCCCCCTTCTATGTTATGTGAAAATCATTTTAAATGTTTTGGGGCTGAAGTGTATACACTAAATGAATAAATGATATGAATGCTAATGTGATCATACGTGATATACTAATATATATTTATATATATATGAGAACGAATTATGAACAAGGAATGAAACGTATGTTTACAAAGAATGAATGAAAGAATGGCATAATGTAAATAAATGAAATCTTGCTTTAAAATTATTTATATTGCATGTTATGAATGTATGTATACGTTTTGGACAGAAACGAAGCTAACGGCTACTTCTGTAGACGGACGACCACGTGACTATTTTGCAACCGGGAAAGATACGTTCCTTCCCAAGCTAGGACGTACAAAAAGCATTAATGGGCGGTCGAAGTAAATGCTAAAATAGTATAACGGTTGGATAAACAATAGTTCACGTGGGAAACGGATGCCTTTGGGCAGACGGGCAAATATGACGGACTACGACGGTAGGACGGGTAAGACGGACGGCCGAAGGTTGGCTGGACGAAAGTTAAGGCGGACGGTTTCTAGGACCGGACGAGTAAAACGGCTACGACGGTAGCTTAAGGGCGTATGTCTTTGTGATATACGCAGTAAAAGACGGGTTGATCACCCTTATGTGTATGACCAGTGAATGTTAAGGAAAGTAAAGGTGAATGCATATCTATGTAATCACATAAGAATGAAGAAAGAAAAGCAAAAGCTATTAATACGTATTTATATAAATGTATGTATATAATTATGTATACTTATAAAGAAAAGAATGATCATACTTAATCGTTTTAAACTAGAACTCACCAGTGTTAGCTGACTTTTAGTATACATTTCAGGTACAGAAAGGAAGGGTCGTGCGAAGGCGTGATGGTTACCCGGCAAGCGGCTGACATCCCACTCTTGATTGTTAATTAAAAATGTTGTGTTTTTAATTGTTAAGACTTCCGCTGTTATGTTATGTATTTGAATGATATTTGTTTTCACCACTCTCGAATGTTTTAAATTTAAGTTTAGTATTTATGACTATGTTTTTGAGTAAATCCAACAAGTGAGGTTACCCGGGAAAGGGGCCTTACAAAAAGCCCCAAAACATTTTTTTAACGAACCCTAGTTTACGGATTATGATCAAATCGATGTTATACATTTAAATTACCATAGGGCTTTCACTTTACAGAGGATTGCGAATCTACTTTTGTAAATTAATTGAATTGTAAACGTGTCTAGATTAGGGTTCGATTAGACCGCTTTGCGATAAACCCTAGCTAACTGTTTTTGTTTGATTTGATGATATAAGCCCCAATAATCATAGGGCTTTCAATCTAGGAATGAAAACGAAGCTATAGGTGTAAGAAATTACCAACATGATGCATGAATTGATGACGATCGAGTAAATGTAGGTTCCGACCTCGGTGAGTTAATATCCGGCGACACAGACTCTGTCTCCGATCAAATTGGTGTAGGAAACAGACTCTAAGGAAGGCGACTAAGATGTATGAACGTCCAATTCATAAAAATGATGATTGATATGTACGAATTTGGTTGTTTTAGCATTGAGTTCGACGGTTACACTTTTAATGGTCATAATTTGGTTTAATTTGTGTAAGGATAATGATGGACTGCTCATAAACGATCGTTTATTGCATTAGAGTGCAATTCGGTTATGAATTCGAATAACGGTATGGAACTTGAATTTGGATAAAAGGTCACGATTTTGACTTTCTATAAGTCAACAGAAACACAAAACTCCCTATTTTGACTTTGGGAGTCAACAAACTTGACTTTAGACTAATTACAGCTTTAGTCCCTGCAGTTTGAGTTTAATTTGTGACAGAATCCGTCCCTCTGGTTTAATATTCAGTTAACTGTGTTAGGACATAACATGATTTTTAACGGAATTGTTAACGAAGTTAACTTGAAAATTCGAATTGTCACAGGTAGTGAAGTGATCTGAAGGATTTTGTGCTAAAGATATAATCTGATATTGGTCTCATAAAATTCTTAAAATCATATATTCTTTATCTGATAATGATCTTTTACACACACACCGAGGCATATAATGGATTCAAATAACAAATGTAATCATATCATATTTAATTTTCACACTACTATTGGTTAAAAAACGCTTCTAATCTATTCACAATTCAAGTTTCAAACTCATATTCAAATTAAAACAGATTATCAAGAATAGAGCATTTATAACACTATCATTTCTTATTTATGCAGACCTTGAAATTTAGATCAAATCAATACTCTTCAAACACTCATATATCAACATATCAAAGGTCTACTATAGTTATGTGTGATGAACTATTCACTGATGTACTATCATTTATTCTCTAACTTCAAATGATGTCATTTTTATATTTTTCATTTTGTTTTGAATTTTTATAAATAACAATTTTTGACTGAAATTTAAAATGCAGAAATGTAATAAAGCAATAAAAGAAATTTAAAACAAAATCTCCCTTGAAAAATTATTTTTGAAAACTTTTATTCGGGATTGATCATACCGATCATTTTGATCAGAAATTCAAACCTGGGATGATCAAATACCTTGGTAAAGAGATCAGAAATATTATCATCTGTATGAACCTTCGCCAGTTCAATCAACTTTTTATCTACACAATCACGAATAAAATCATATCTAATTTCAATGTGCTTTGTTTTACTGTGCTTAACAGGATTATTTGTGATAGACATTGTAGCAGTATTATCAATAAACATGGGGGTTCCTATAAAATTTAAACCGTAGTCTCTTAATTGATGTTGGATCCACAAGATCTGTGAACAACAACTTGTAGCAGCAATATATTCTGCTTCACATGTTGAAATGGAGACCGTAGTATGCTTTTTGCACTGCCAGGAAACTAGACGATTACCCAAGAACTGGCAACCACCTGTTGTAGATTTCCTGTCCAAACAACAACCACCAAAATCAGAATCAGTATATGCATTGAATTCAAAGTTAGAACCATGTGGAAACCATAGTCCCAATATTTGTTTTCCTATCAGATAACGAAAGATTCTCTTTACTGCAATCAAATGAGACTCCTTTGGTTTTGCTTGGAATCTAGAACAAATACACACGGCAAACATAATGTCTGGCCTTGAAGCGGTTAAGTACATAAGAGATCCAATCATTGCACGGTAGAGTCGGCAATCAACTTCTTTTCCATCCGGGTCAGAATTCAACTTATGATTGACCGGTATTGTGGTATCGTATGGGGTACAGTCCTCCATATGGAACCGGCTCAAGATGTCTTTGACATACTTAGATTGATGAATAAAGAAACCATCTTCCCTCTGATTAACTTGAAGTCCTAGGAAAAATGATAACTCTCATATAGCTGACATTTCAAACTTCGATTTTATAACACTCTCAAACTCATTGCACAACCCTTCATTTGTAGAGCAAAAAATAATATCATCTACATATATCTGAACCAGTAGGTATTCTCCCCTGCTATCTTTGTGAATAAGGTAGAATCAATTTGGCCACACACAAAACCATTGTCTATAAGATGTTTAGACAACGTTTCGTACCACGCTCGGGGAGCTTGATGTAGACCATAGAGAGCCTTATCAAGCTTGAAAACTTTAGACGGATGAACTGGATCTTCAAACCCTGGCGGCTGACACACATAAACCTCTTCATTGACTTTACCATATTAGAAAGCACTCTTCATATCTAATTGAACACACCTTAAACCCTTTGTGTGAAGCAAAAGCAAGAAAGAATCGTATAGCTTCAAGGCTAGCAACAGGAGCATAAACCTCGGTGTAATCAATTCCCTCTTGTTGATTGAAACCCTCTACGACTAATCTTGCCTTATTTCTCACCACAACACCTTGATCGTGTTTCTTGCATTTAAACACCCACTTAGTAGCAATTGGATACACACCCTTTGGAAGATCTACAAGATTCCAGACTTTGAGTTTATCAAACTGACCAAGCTCTTCCTGTATTGCCTCTATCCAATTGTTATCACGCAAAGCCATTTCAACATTCTTTGGTTCGACATGAGAAATAAAACATGAATGTGAGCATACATCAAGAACACAAGTATCCTTAATACATGTATACAAGCAAGTGTTTTCAATAATAGAACGCGTTTGCACTCCATCTCTCAAACTCCCAATTATATTTGTCACCGGATGATCTTTGAGTTCCTTGATTGATGCAACTTCAGGAACCAGCAACACATCTACTTGAGTTGTTTCATATTGAGAAGACAAGTCCTGATTAACTGGTATTTTCGAGTCCAGATTTGATGGAATCTCCCCCTGAGCTTGTGGCGAAGTAGAAGGTTCATCAACAAATAATGGATCAGCTGGAGAATCTTGAAAAAAACATCTTCTTCCTCACTATCAGAATCTGGTGGTCCTGAGCAAGAAGCAACATTAGGATCTGGAGCAGATGTAGCTGGAACAGATGAATGTGGAACCATAGTCGATATTAAACCACCATTATGTGCATCCTGACATGACTCATATAACACAACAGCTTCTTTAGGAGAAATACCAGAAGGTAAATGAAAATACTTTAATAAGCTGTCATAATCAAAAGCCCAGTCTGGTCCAATCACCATTTGAGGTAAAGACCGATTTGAACAGTCAATATGAAACCATTCCTCAACCTGAAGAGTCTCTTTGTTATAAACCCTTTTGGTAGTAGAATTTGCAACATACCCCAGAAAGATCCCTTCAATAGCCTTAGCACTGAACTTGGTTGGGACATCTCTAACCTTCAATAGGGTACACGGATTGCCAAAACGTAGTAAATATTCAAGATTTGGCTTCCGATTATTAAGCAACTCATAGCAGGTCTTGTTGTGTCGCTTCACGGTCAAAACTCTGTTCAAAACGTGACACGCAATATTCACAGCTTCAGCCCAAAAAGTAACTGGAAGTTTAGAATATGCAAGCATCGTACGTGCAGTTTCAACCAAAGTTCTTTTCTTTCGTTCAGAAAAGCCATTTTGTTGAGGTACATATGGCGCACTAAATTCATGATGAATTCCCTTTTGGAGACAGAATAAACCCATCTTGCTATTCTTGAACTCGCTGCCATTGTCACTCCTAATTCTTCTAAATTTCTGTTTGCACAAGTTCTCTAAACCCAGGATTAAGAATTGCATCATCTCTGTGGTTTCAGCTTTAGAAGCAAAATCTAGAGAAATCATATGTTACTACCAAACAGTAAGATTTACCGCCAATGCTCCTGATACTAATCAGTCCAAACAAATCCATATGTATTATGATTTATGGGACTTCTTGTGCTGTTTCCCCTTCTTGCAAAGAATTCAGTCCTCAGGAACGGAGAATTTCATTTTTGGAACACCAATAACCAAATCATTCTTCATGAGATAATTCATTTTCCGGTAATTGATGTGAGCAAGCTTCCTGTGCCACAAAAAAAATCTGATCTAAACGCTTTAGAGAGTAAACAAGTTGGAACAGAATCCGTTGTTGTAGCAACACTCATGTCTAAGACATATGTGTCATTTCTCCTCGGAGCCTTCATTAGAATCCATTCGTTAGGATGAAAATAAACAACTTCAATTAGTTCACAATATACTTTGTCATCAACCTGTGGGACATAAGTATCACAATCAGACCTTCTCGATGGAGACACATTATGATTAATTAGAAAAACATTATTTGATTTATGATTATCAGATTCAGATGTTTCCAAAAGTTTCTTCAATTTTCTGTTACGTCTCCTCCTTTGTGGTCGAGAAAGTTTGACCTCAGGTTTAGAATATTTTGTAATTCCAACACGTGGAATCTCATAATACTTTTGAAAAACAGCAACATTTCTCACACCAGTATGACCATCAACTGGTTTAGAAAAATGTTTATCATTTTGCTTAAATCCCGAAGATTTAGCAAATGATTGATTAGGCACAAATTGCCTCAAAATAACTTTCTTCACAACACCAGAAGTAGGCTTTCCCACTTTAGGTCGTTTCAGAATCGTCACCACTTTTGTTGTGGGGGAACACTCTTAGATTTGCCTGTTTATGAAATCATAGGCTTCTTGTCTTGATTCTTATAAGGACAGTGAATCAGAATATGACCCGCTTCATTACAATGAAAGAAAACTCTTCTATCTTTGATGATTTCTGATATAGGGACTTTTTTCTTGAATTTGATGAACAACCCGATGAACAAGCTTCAGAAGATTTTACTGAACTGTCAACCGGCTTCTTTTGAACATAAACTTGTTTAATCACCTTTGATGATAGCTTCTTCTGATGACCAGCAGCAACAAAACCACTTGTTTGTAACACTTTGGAAAGCTTATGTTGAATCACTTAATTAGGTTCTGTTAAAATGCACCTATCACGGGTAACTTGTTTCACCACCTTTGATTCATCAATTTTCACCTCCTTAGGAATGCCTTCAACTTTTTTGTCATCAAACACTTCATCCTCGGTATCAAAATCATATACCATGTCTTCACTAGTTATAGGATTAACCTTCAACACTGTCTTTGGATCAAGTTCCTCCTCATGAATAACTTCTGGTTCAACCACATAAATCCCATTGAATGGTGGAGGAAAAAACTAACTCCAGCAACCCTCTTTGTAGGATCAGCGTTGTCATTAAAATAATCCAACACCACAAATGAATTTCCAAAACTCTCCAGCTTTCGATGTAATTTGATCACTTCAGATTCTTTGTCAGAAATCTCCTTGTTTTTCTGAGCGACAATTTCGTTTCGCTTTTCAATCTCAGCACAAGCCATATCTAGATGATATGCTTGTTCCTTATATTTCAACCCCAAAGAATTTAAATCTCTTTTCAAAGATTCAATTCTACCCATACACAATTTATCATTATCTTTAAACTTTTGATTTACCACGTGCATAGATTTCATATCACAAAATAAATTTGTGTTAGCATCCACAACATTTTGCATTTTATCCTTCACACAGATGCAATTAGAACAGTAAATATTACAAATAGAATCTTTTACCTTTGAAGAATCTGACATATCTGCCATGAAGACTTTAGCAATTGGAATATCTTCAGATTCAGCATCGTCAGAAAATCTTTTAGTCAATACTATATCATCCTTAGATACACCAGAGGCATAAGCAATATCAGAATCAACATTTTGTACTTTTTCATGCTCTTCATCAGCACTGTGCAAACTCTCACCATCACTTGAACTATCATCATCAGTCGACTTGTCAGAATTTTCAGAATGTATTTCAGCTACAAAGGCTTGACTCACAGCACCAACCAGACCTTCAAGATGAATACCCCAATCATAATTTTCATCATTATGAGCAACCAATGCAGATGATGTGGATGCATGATTAGAATTCCCAGATCCAGAGGAACCATGTGACTGAGTACGATTGTTCTGAAAAGTATTATGCTTCTTCTAAGAATCAAATTCCACTTTCGGCTTCACACATTCTTTGGCAAAATGAAAATATTCTTGACAATTATAGCATCGAACTTTTGTTTTGTCAAACCCCATTCGTGACCAACTGTTAGAACCAATATACTTCCTTTCATTCTTCTTCAAAAAGTCCTTTTCCTGTCGCATAAGCATGGCCATGTTCCATTGAATGTTCATTTCTTGTAGATCAACATGATCAATTTGTCTAAAATCATCTTCAATAACATCTAGATCATGAATCTTACCACCAATAAAATTCTCATAAGATGCCATAAAGGAAGAAAACATTGATAAATAATCGTCAGCAACTCTTTGATTCATATGATGTGGTCCAGAAGATGAAGGAGCTGTGTTTGTAGAAAAACCAGTTTGACTTGGAACTCCAGAACAATGTTCAGTTGAAGTATCTTGATTATCACCAGTAAAGAAAGCACACCTGTACCAGTTTTGCTAGAAGACTTAGCAAAATACATTGAAGGATCTTGAATATGCTTCATATTGGTTTCCTTCTTCTTCATATTCAAATCATGTGATTGAATCCTGCCAAGAACTTCTTGAAGAGACATTGTTTTATACTTGACATTCTCCTTTATCAAAACTAAATACACATCAAATTTTGATGGTAAAGATTCCAAGAACTTATCATTTATCTCTTCAGTTTCATACACAACCGAAACACTGGATAATTCACTCAGTAACTGATAGAATCTCGTTGCAAGATCATCCAAAGATTCATTTGGAAAATGCTTGAACACTAATAACTGCTTCTTCAATAATTCTTTTCTGCTTTTCTTAACATCCAGACTACCATCACACCTTTTTTGTAACGCATCCCACAATTGTTTAGAAGACTTGAATTGTTTAATACTATGATAAATTTCCTTAGGAAGAGACATTGAAATACTAGCCATCGCTTTATTCCCTCTGTCAAACAAATGTTTCTCTTCTATAGTCAAAGCAGAAACTGGTTTAGGAACATCATCCTTTCCCATCCAAGAGTATGTCGGATGTGTATAGCCTTCCAAATTTAGAATCCATAAGCTCGTATCAGTAAAAGACACAAACTGATTAAATATATCTTTCCAGTTCGGATAATCTGCAAGATTTAACAACTTTGGTGGTTTCTGAGATGTACCAATCTCATTATCATAATTGAACATATTCGTCACTTGCACCATATTTGCCATTTTCAAAAAAATTACCAAGTCTTGAACAAGAACTCTCCTAGGCTAAGATAATAAGTTCGCTTCTAGTCTATCAAGGGAACTTGACCCCAAGCAAACTTGTTAAGTTCGCTTAATCAAGTAAATTAGATAAGTACGCCTACTAAGTTCGCCTACAACAATATTTCAACACTAAGTTCGCCTAGTTCAGATGTAACAAACTCAGGAGCATGAGTCTTCAACCCAAACACGAACCAACAGTTCCGAAAATCATCATTTCTCACTGATTTGATGGAATTTGAAGAAATTGGACCGTAGGATTTAGTATTTCATTATTTAGAACACTTCTATCGGACTAATTTCACCAAAATCAACTTCAAATCCACGAATTCAGCCTCAAAATCAACTTCAATAACTTGAAAACTCCATGAAAATGAGTCAATTCAAAGAAAAGATGGCAATGACAATGATCCTGGTGGAAATATTGAGGGTGATCGTCAATACGCTGACGTGAATCCAATATCAAGAGTTCAGGGGGAGTCATCTACATCAGGTACTATTGAAGGAACCAAGAAAGATTCTGAAGTGAATGAAGAGATTCTATTACTCGAATTCTTTCAAACTGATTCTGATGCTGAAGAAGAAGAAGTTGAGAAGTTAGAGTGTCTAGATGATATTGATGAACTGTTTAATGATGTTGAAGATGATATGACTGATAATGAGGTTGAAGAAGGAAAAATTATGGGGATTGAAATAGAGAAAAGTAAAGTTGAAGTTACTTATGAAGGTTGTGATGGTCTGAATGTGCCTTGTAACTTCATCCAGGATGATGTTATTCCTGAGTTTTCATATGAAGGAGTGACAGTTTCTATGGAATCTGTTGAAGACGTTACAAAGCCTAATGATACTGCTCAATCCAAAATGGATACTGAAGCTCATACTACTCGTCCTGTGTCTCTTAATACTACTGAAGAATTTGTGATGTACAGAAATACAGGTATGACTAGAGAACAGTGGAAGGAAGTAGTTAACAGCTGGAAAAAAAATGTTACCCGAGTCTCCTATACAGCCTGCTAAAAAAGAAAGATATGTAAATAAAGAGCGTTGTATTTGAAGAATCATTAGTTGGTTCTATGACAACGTAAGTATATTGTTTGCTCTCAAGAGATCTGATGGTGTTCAGTACTTAAAGCCAAGGATCAAGTATTTCAAGATTTAGAACACTTCTATCGTATTAATTTCACCAAAATCAACTTAAAATCTACGAATTCAGCCTCAAAATCAACTTTAAGAACTCGAAAACTCCATGAAAATGAAAACTTGCAAAAATGATCAATTTCTTGTCAAATTGTGCACAAATCATCACAAATCACTCACGAATCACACACAAATCACGAGCATAAGCTCTGATACCACTTGTAGGTCCACATGACTCCTCTATAGATCGATCTCATGACGTGACGTATAAAAGACACGGAGTGCGGAATCAACCGTACAAACGTATGTATACACAAGATGACAATAAAAACGATAACAATCAGCAAGTAAATAATCTTCTCGGTGTATTCCTCAAGCACAGAGTTTATAGAGCAATCAAAGACTTCGTTACAAAACTGAAACTGTAAACATCTATTTATAGACACAGTACATGCTATAGGCGAACTTAATAAGTTCGCCTCTAATGAGACTAGGCGAACTTGATAAGTTGGCCTCTCGTGAGACTAGGCGAACTAGATAAGTTCGCCTCTAGCAGAACTTATACAAACACTTAGACAAAACATTTACAAAACATAAAGATAATAAGATCTAAACTATTACAAGCTTTTGTTATACATTTATGTTCTAACACTTTGAACATTTGCCTACTTCACTCTTTAGGCCACAAACCTTCTTTCTTAAATGTCCTTTGCTTTGAACAAGCTTATCTTTGATATCAATGAACTGGTCTTTGACATCAATGGATTTGCCTTTAACACACCAAGACTTTCTTTGTACTTTTGTTGGTACACTAACTTTGACTTTGACAACTTTATTGCTCTTTGTCTCACTGGTAAGAATATGATTCTATGGTGCTATGACATCATTTTTCTTTGGTCTCTCACTTGACAAATCATACTCTTGAATCAAAGGATTTCCAAACTCATCTAAGACAACATCACCAGCTAGACTTGAGACTTTATGAAGTGGGACATAATCTCTAGCTGTATGCACCACTTTTTCAAAGAAAGTAGATGTTGATGACACTTTAGACACACAATTAGAATCATCAAAAACATTAGTAGAACATTCCGAAACATAAGAAGCATCAGAATCAGAAACTTGAACATTGTTTACATCAACATTAACACTAGAAACTGAAACAAATTTATTTAGATTACAGTCAACATCTAGGTACTGTTTGCAGTCCCTTATAAACTCCCTAGTGCACTGTTTATTGAAAGCTGAAAGACTTTTCACTCCATCAAGTTCACTATCATCATCCACACACCCTGAGTTTATATCTGCACTTATATACATGTCATGAAAGTTAGAGTTACCCGCATTCATCAACGCATTTGATTCATGTGGTTCAGGAAATGGTACAAAGTTATCACAATGTGGAACTTTGTTGTAACCCAACCCGTCTTTGATGTAAACAGTTCTCTGTTCACTCACACATTCATCAAAGAAATTTTGTTGCATCTTCCACTTTGCAACAATCACCCTTTCTTTTATTAACTCAGTTTCAGATTTGACAAGTTTTTCTGAAAGATCTTTGATTAAAACGTTCTTTTTATCCAAATATTATTTAAATGTTACATTATCTTTCAACAATTCTTTAATTTTCCTTGTAAAATTTAATTCATTTTGTTTCAATTCTTTGTTTACTCTTTTTAGTTTATCATTTTCAGCAAGTAGAAACGTGTTTGCTGCATGATAATTCTGCATTCGTTCTACACACAATGAGGAACATATGTCAGCTTCACTATCAGAATTTACGTCAGATTCTCTATCCAGTTCATCTTCAGCATCCTCGATCTCATCATCCCACTCACAGTTGCTGAGCTGTTTGGACATGAGTGCGGTTGGAGCCTTCTTTGATTTGTCAGTCTCATCAATCATCTCTACTAGCTTAACTCTGCTTCCCTCAACCTTCTTTTTCTTGTCCTTTGTACACTCACGAGCGAAGTGACCAAGTTGTTGAAAGTTATAGCACCGGAGTTTTGCTTTGTCAAAACCAACCTTTTTCCCAAACTGAAGCTTGTCCTTCCCAACCTTCTAACGATACTTTTTAGCCCTTACAGCTACATGGCCATCTACCCTTGCAAGTCCCTATATTCCAAGTCATCAGGATTGATCTGAACAAGATCCTCTACATCATGCACGGCAGGTTGTAACTTTCCAGTCACCAATGCATCATAACTGCTCATGAAAACTCCAAACAGAGTAATCTGATCTTCAGAGATTTGTCTAGATGACTTGACTTTCTCACCAGAGGAGTGTTCACAACAACCTTTGCTTTTCTCATATTTTGTTCCACTACTTCCTTCACTGCTTCCAGAGAATAGTGATGCATTTGTTGAACCTGAATTGTTTTCTTTATCCTGGTTGTTCACTTCTCTTTTCTTTGCATCCAATTCATAAGACTCGAGCAGACAGATAATATCATCAAGGGTTTTACTCTTTAGATCTAGAGTTGTGTTCTTGGTCACCATACAAGGTATGCTCCAGCAATCTGGCAATGAGTCTAACAGCTTCTTCCTTAGATCATACTCTTCAAATTTCACTCCCATTTTTCTTAATCTGTTGATCGTGGTTGTAAACCTGGTCACCTGTTCACTGAGAGTCTCATTCTTCTTATAACTAAACATGTTGTATTGCTTCAGTAGAAGATCAGTTCTGCTTTCTTGAAGAGCTGCATTTCCTTCTAATCTTAAGCACAAAGCATTCCACAAACCCTGAGTTGTTTCATGTTGCTCAAAATTCAAATACAATTTAGTCGGAAGTGCTAGAATAATAGAACCCAATGCTCTATTATCCCTCTCAATTAACTTCGTATCTTCCTCTGAATAAAGATCAGGATCTGTAATCGGGACTAACCCATCAGCATTAGTTTTGGGAATATGAGGACCCTTCACAATTGATTCCCAAAGTGTGTGTTCAGTAAACTTGAAGTACGCCTTCATCATTATTTTCCAATTTGAAAATTCTGATATTGATTTCAACATCGGTGGTGATTTCCCAATAACCCTCTCAGTATCGTATACCTTTCCAGCCATTAAGTACTTTTAATTTGAAACTTGGTCAAAATCAGAAAAATTTCCCAACTTAAAACTTTTTGGTCAAAAACTTGAATGGCCGAAAACTCTTTTCGGTCGAAAAGTCTGAATTTTGAACAGATGAAATTTATCCCAAGACTTTTGGCCCTACTTTTCGATCGAAAAATGTAGACTTTTCGGTCGAAAAATGAATTCGACTTCTTCAACAAGACTTTTCGGCAATTCAACAGAAGAACACTTGAATTGGCCCAAAACTTTCTGTGATGATCCGAATAAAAAATCAAGCCTCCAAACTTGATGCAAACTTCATCTCCATCAATATTAGCTTCAAATCAACAATAATGGCACCCAAATTACTCCAAATCCATCAATTTTTTACTAAAATTCTTCTTGAATACCAAGAGATTTTAACCAACTGCTCTGATACCACTTGTGATTCCCTCTGATCTGCTGATATTCAAGGATAAAGTCTTCAATCACTCTCTGAATTGGCGGAATCAATCCAGAAATCAAAGTCACACCGAAATAATCGAATCAAATATGAACAAGAAGGATAGAATCAATCACACAAGATGCATTCAAACATGTTGATAATTTTCATTATACCAGCAATGTAAATCACAGAATAACAACAAAACACACAAAAATTCTCTCTGGTAAATTTGGAATCAAACAATACAAATAAGAATAGTTACTTCAAATTGAAATACAAAAGACAAGACTATTTATACCAAAGAGTTTCGATCGAATTCTATAGGTTCCCATGACTCCACTACAGATCGATCTTGTGACGTGACGTATCAATGACACGGAGTGCGGAATCCAACCGTATCAATGAATGTGTACACAAGAAGACAGTAGAAACGATAACAATCAACAAGTAAATAATCTTCTCTTTGTATTTCCTTATCAGACACTGATTACAGTCTCTCTCAGATTCTTAGGTTTGATCTCTCTCTGAAGTTTTCCAAGTCTCTCTTTCACTAAGACTTGCAAACACCTATTTATAGGAACACACAGCACTTTAGACGAACTTAACAAGTTCGCTCCTAAAGATGCTTAGGCGAACTTAACAAGTTCACTCCTAAAGATGCTTAGGCGAACTTGTTAAGTTCGCCTCTCTATGAACTTAAACAATATTGTTTGCTACAGTTACCAATTCATGCTCTAACAGACTCCCCCTTAACTGTTGCAAACAATTCTATCAATTACCAGTCAAAGACTCTAAGACTAAAACATAATATCTTCAAGCTCGTGTCACCAGAATATTTTCCAACAAATGTAGTTAGAAACATATCTTAGTCAACTTCACATTGCATGTTTTTTGGGGCATGGGCAGTGAAGTGAACTGTAAAATTGTGTTTAATGACATAACCAATATTGGTCTCATAAAGTAATTTAGATCTTATATATCTGATAATGATCTTTTACACACACACCCGGCATACCATGGGTTCAAATCACAGTTGTCACAAAGATCATTATGTTGTCACACTACTAGTGGACCAAAGATACTCATAGCCTATTGACAATTCAGACTACATGCTAGTATCCAAATTAAAATATAAGCATCAAACATCAATTTTGTTAAGCAAAAGCAGGTATGAAGCTATCATTTCCCATACTATGCAGTCTAAGAAGTTCTGATCAAAACATTTATCACATATATATTAGATAAGCATCATAAAGTCCAACTAAGGTCATGTGTGATTGAACATCTACTGATGTACTATAATTTCCCCTTATAACTTCAAGTAATGTCGATTTTAACTTTTTCAACGAAAGTAAAACAAACGAAAATAAAGTCTTCCATGAAAACATTTTAAGAAAAACATTTTTCTTAGTTACTTGGAATTAAGCAATTCAATCAATTAAAAACTCAAACCGATGTAATCGAATGTAATTAAATGCCTTTGCCTTTGTGACCAACACAGTTCTGTACTCCCCATGTCCTGTAGACTCCCCTTCAACTTTAGTGTCTTTCGGTATCCCCTCTACCTTAGCTTCATCAAAATATTCATCATCACTCTCATCAGAATACACCATATCTTCACCTGTGACTGGATTCACCTTCAACACAGTCTTAGGATCTAAATCCTCATCTTTTATAATCTCAGGTGTAACAGAATAATTCCCATTGAATGGTGGAGGAACATAACCAATACCATTAGTTCCCTTCCCCTCATCTGTATTATTAAAATATCCCAGTAAGAATGATGAATTTCCAAAGCATTCTAACTTTCTGTGCAATCTAATCACCTCAACTTCAGATTTAGCAAGTTCCTTATCTTTCTTAGCAAGATCAATATTTCTTTTCTCAATTTCCGCAAAGGCCATATCGAGATGATATGCCTGCTCTTTGATCTTCAAAGTTAGAGAACTTATATCCCTCTTCAGTGATTTTATTCTCTCAATACAGACATTCTCATTATCCTTTAATTTCTAGTTTACCGTGTGCATCGATTTCATATCACAAATGAGGTTTACGTTGTCATCCATAACCCTCATCATTTTATCCTTTACTGAAACACAGTTAAAACAAAACGTTTCAGAGTTAGAAACTACCGTATCCTTTTCTTCTAAAGAAGAATCACCGGGAGCCATGAATATGTCATCATTAGCTGCACTCTTTTGATCAACAATGACAGGCTCTTCATCAGTTTCTGATTCACTCAGATCATCTTCAACTGTCTGGAAGCTTACTTCAGTCATCATATCACTCTCGGTAGACTGAGTACTTTCACCAGAACGAATACTCTCACTATCACTTAACTCGGCATAAGAATCACTTTCAAAATCACTCTTCTTCTCTAATTCTTCTTTGATCAAGACCACAAACGCTTGAGAAGTTGCTTCACCCTTTTTCTTCAATGCCTCCCATAAATCTCTTGAAGTTGGACACTTCCCGAGACTATGAATGATTTCTCTTGTTAAAGACATCGTTAAAGTTTCACGCATCTTCATCTCTCGATCAAACATCTGCTTTTCTACTTTAGTAATAGCTGACACTACTTTAGTAATAGCTGACACTGGCAGCGTACTTGAAGTATGCGGTCCATGCCAAGGCCCACCAAATACTTTCTGTTTTAGTATAAATAGATGTGTTTGTAACAGTATTCAGGTTGGACGAGAGAGGCAGGTTAGTCGAGTTGTCGAATGATCTGTATTGTGTATCAGTGATTTTATCAATATACGAGTCGTTTGATTGTTGAATTGTGTCTCATCCTCTTTGATTCTAGTTACAAATCACGTGTCGAGTCTGTTTCTGTCACACCCCTAAAATCCACTAACGGAATTTTACCGTTAGGAATGTGACACACCAGGATCTCAGTCATTAGTTACATCAAACGACACTATATGGGACTTGAAATGTCATAACATAAATGTTTAGAGTTAAATGCGAAAGCATAAACATTATTAGGAAATCAAAAGTAATTACATGCAACAAGCGTCAATTAATGTAATTAAGTAAAGCTGTTTACAATGAATGATATGATAGTAGGACTCCATGCATGTCCTAAGTGTGCAACCTGTGCCAAAGCGACCTGAGAAACATGTAAGAAAAAGTGTGAACACGAGGTTGGTGAGTTCACACGTTTCAAGTTTGCAATAAGAGAGTGTTTGCCAAATTATGTACATTCAATATGCATATCTATAGGTAGCTAGCCTATGTTCATGTTTTACTAGAGCGCTCACAACCGAAGCTGACAGTTTGTGTTTGTATGCCTCCTGCCAGGTCTATCAACTCTGGCAAATGTGAGTAGGCTAACATTTCACCCGTTCGACCTCCAATCGAGTTAGCGCGACTAACGCGGGTGGGGCTTGTCAAACCCAGTAGTACTACTAAACATTACCTCGCTAAGATCCATATTAACGGTTCGATGTATGATGAGGACTTTCTGTGATAGTGTGTCATGCTTAGCCTCAACAGTAATAACATATGAATTACAATAATCTAAAATAGTTGTGTCATGTTTTCTCCCCCAACGGGAAAAACATATAACATAATGTTTGTCTGTGTACCTGTTTCTCCCCCACGGGGAAAACAAGTAAAAGTATGATAGTTGGTGTTCATGTTTGTTTCTCCTCAACAGGAAAACAAGTAAAATATGTTTATGTATAAGCATGTTTCTCCCCCAATAGTAAAACAAGTAAAAAGGGGCCGTGAAACTCACCTGCGTTGCGTTGTAGGTAGTATCACACAAGTAAGAGACTTGGATCCTTAAGTGTTAGCCTGCACGGCTTACGTATGCCCTAGAATTATAAACACATAAGTTAGGGACATATGGGATTTGTGACGACGACACGAAAGATTTGAATATCATATTTATTCCAATGATCAATGAGTAGACGAACGTGTCTACGGAATTATATTTCTTAATATAATAATTAAGATTACTGTGTTATGTGTCAAACGTTAATAACGATTAATATTAAATGAATAAATAAATTCGTACGCTTATCATTTAAAATGGTTTAGGAAAATAATATAACTATATATATTATTTTAAGTCATATGATTAACAAAATAATCATTTGTGTGGAAAAATAATAAGTATAATATTTTTTTTATTTTATATAATAAGCGTGAGTAAATAATATAAATAAATATATTATTAATTTGTTTAAAACGTTATACGAGGTGAAATAATGTACAAATATATTATTTTATTTTAGGAGTCACGGTTTGAAAACATATCATTTTATTCGAAGTCGTGGTTTGAAAATAATATAAATATATTATTTTAAAAGTGGGTAATAATATTAAAATAGGTTATAAAACCAAACCCGAGCCTACGAGTTATTTTCCGGGCTAAAACACTTTAATATGATATTATAATAATATAAAATTGATTTAATAATTAAAATATCATTAGAATAAATATTTAAAAAAGAAAACAGGGGAGGAGGGTTCAAACCCGGGTCTCCTCCCCATCAGTACAAGGGTTTAACCAGCTCACCCGCTTGGCCATCGCGTTAACAATTCGGATCAGAACTATTTTAACATACATGCCTCGTGGGTTCTACTTCCCCACGCAAACCGAACCCAAATCTAAGGCCAAATCCCTCGATTTGAATATTGAATCAACCAGAAAACATGGGGGTTTTGCAAATCGAGTCCATACGAGTCTGGGGTGAGTTTTAATTGCAAAACAAACGGGTTTAAGATAGATAGATTCCCGTTTTGAAAACCGAAGCCCTAGATTTAAACACAAGATCGATTTGATTAAATTCTGTAATATCAATTATTGAATCCATAGGGCTTTTATCAAACAATGACTTGCGAATCTATTGATATGGTTTAATTTCGGTTTGGTTGAGTTCAAGATCAAAAACCCCAAATCCGATTTAGAACAAGCCCTAGATTCTGGTTCTTGCCCAAATCGATGATGAACGATTCAATTGATATGGGGCTTTCAAAGAGTAGATGATCACAAGTCTAACCATATGAATTAATTGGATTAAGACCAAGTTTAGAATCTAAAGCCCCAAATATGTTTACGTATGAACCCTAGATTACGGGTTGAGTTCAATTCGGTGTTATACGATCCAATTAACATAGGGTTATTAATCTAGACATGGAAACGAAGTTGTAAACGTAGATAATTACCAGACTTCGATTCGGATTGACAGAACTAGATCAAAACCGATGTCGACCGCGACTGGGTTGGTCTCCGGCGAGTGTGGATGCCTCTCCGATCCAGTTAGCGGTTGTAGAAGCTTCAGAGGGTTACTTCAATCGTGTGCAGAGACTCAATTTCGTGAATTGGTATAAGGAAATGATGAATTTGATGGTATTTGGCAATGAAGTCGACGATTACGGAAATCATGATCATAATTGAGTTTAATTGAGTGAAATGATTATGATTAAGGCTCTAATTAGGTTTGTTAATGTCATAAATGTCGATATCGGTTACTAATTGCAACAAATCCCAGGCAGAGAGTTCAAATTTGGATCAAACGAATGTGGCTTTGACTTTCAAAGTCAACCGAATCATAATTGGGCTATTGACAGATTTGGTCCCTGCGATTTATTGAATTTAGGTTTAGCAATTTGGCAGAAATAGTTAGTGAGGTTAGAGTCCAATTAAGAATTAGTTAGTTTGACAATCGAAAAGTCAACAGGAAAGCGATTTTTGACTTTCAAAGTCAACAAGGCGAGTTTTGATTAATTGCAATACTAATCCTTGTAGTTTTAGGTTTAGATAATAACAGAACTAGTCCCTGGAGTTTGATTTAAGTTATTTAGATTAACTTTTAACTAGATTTACTAACGAGGTTAACTCTAAAGTCCGGATTGTCACATCATCCCTTAGTTGAAAGAATTTTCGTCCCGAAAATTTAAATAAATAAAAATTTCGGATGTCACAGTTTCCGCCAAGTTCAACACGCTGATGAAATCGTTGATTGAAGATCCTAAAGAATCCGGTGCTTTTTTTATGAATAAGGTCGAATCAATTTGGCAACGAACGAATCCATTATCCGTGAGATGTTTAGACAAAGTTTCATACCACGCGCGGGGAGCTTGATGTAAACCATAAAGTGCTTTATCAAGCTTGAATACTCTAAAAGGATGAAATGGATCTTCAAACCCCGGCGGCTGACACACATAAACCTCTTCCTTGACCTTACCATATAAGAAAGCACTATTCACATCCAATTGAAACACCTTAAATCCTTTGTAACACGCAAAAGCAAGAAACAAACGAATAGCCTCAAGCCTTGCCACAGGTGCATAAACCTCGGTGTAATCAATTCCTTCTTGTTGATTGAACCCTTGTACAACTAATCTTGCTTTATTCCTCACCACGATCATCTTTCTTGCATTTAAAAACCCATTTAGTGCTAATTGGATACACGCCCTTTGGAAGATCGACAAGATTCCACACCTTTAGCTTATCAAATTGAGCAAGCTCTTCCTGTATTGCTTCTATCCAATTGTTTTCGCGCAAAACCATTTCCACATTCTTTGGTTCGACCTGAGAAATAAAACATGAATGTGGGCAAACATCAAGAACACCAGTATCCTTAATACACGTATACAAAAAAGTATTCTCGATTAAAGAACGCGTCTTCACTCCATCTCTCAAATTTCCAATTATATTTGTCACCGGATGATCTTTGAGTTCTTTAATTGAAGCAACTTCAGGAACCGGCAACACATCAACTTGAGTCGTTTGAGTTTGAGAAGAAATATCCTGATTCACTAGTATCTCTGAGTCTAGATTCGTAGGAATCTCCCCCTAAACATGTGTCGAAGTAGAAGGTTCATCAACTAATAATGATTAGCTGAAGAATCTTGTGGTCCCGAGCAAGAACTAATAAGCGGATGAGGATTAGAAGCAGCTGGAACAGATGAACTTGGAACTGAAGACTGTATAAAACCTCCATCATGTGCATCCTGACAGGATTCATACAACACAACAGCTTCTTCAGGAGAAATATCAGAAGGTAAATGAAAAGACTCGAATAAGCTGTCATAATCAAAAGCCCAATCTGGTCCAATCACCATTTGAGGTAAAGAACGATTTGAACTGTCTATATGAAACCATTCCTCAACCTGACGAGTTTCTTTGTTATAAACTCTCTTGGTAGTAGAATTTGCAACATACCCTAGAAATATTCCTTCAATAGCCTTACCACTGAACTTGGTTGGAACATCTCTAACCTTCAAAAGAGTACATGGATTTCCGAACGGAAGTAAATACTCCAAATTAGGCTTCCGATTGTTAAGCATCTCTTATGTCTTATTGTGTCACTTGACGGTCAGAACTCTGTTCAAAACATGACATGTAGTATTCACAGCCTCAGCCCAAAAAGTAACAGGGAGCTTAGAATTTGCAAGCATCGTACGTGCTGTTTCAACTAAAGTGCTATTCTTTTGTTCAGCAACCCCATTTTGTTGAGGTACATATGGCGCACTGAATTCATGATGAATTCCCTTTTGAAAACAAAATAAACCCATCTTGCTATTCTTGAACTTGCTGCCATTGTCACTCCTAATTCTTCTGACTTTCTGCTTGCACAAATTCTCTAAACCTAGGATTAAGAATTGTACCATCTCTGTTGTTTCAGCTTTTCAAGCTAGGAACTTAACCTATGAAAATCAAGAGAAATCATCTGTAACCACAAGACAGTAAGATTTGCCTCTAATACTTCTAATACTGATCGGTCCAAACAAATCTATATGAAGAAGCCCCAATGTAGTCACAATAGAATTCTTTGTCTTAGATTTGTGAGACTTTTTGTGTTGTTTGCCCTTCTTGCAAGGAATACAATCATCAGGAATGGAGAATTTCTTTTAGGAACACCAATAACCAGATTATTTTTCACCAAATAATTCATTTTCCTGTAATTGATGTGAGCAAGCTTCCTGTGCCACATAATAGAATCCGATTCAGACGCCTTCGAGAGTAAACATGTCGGAATAGGATCCGTTGTCGTTGCAACCCTCATGTCTAAAACATATGTGTCATTTCTCCTTGGTACCTTCATAATAATCCATTCTTCAGGAATGACAAATCCCGGCTTCAAGATATAACATTCAGTATCATTGAAATGGAATGAAAACTTCTTGTCACATACATGAGATACACACAGAAGATTGTGTTCAAGTTGCTCAACATAGTTAACCTTCTCAAATTTAACCTTGTCATTCTTCAAAGTGCCTTGACCTGTTATGTACCCGCATTTATTCATCGATTTTAATAACATCTTCTAGCAACCGAATATTTCTTGTCATATGTCGAGAACAACCACTATCCACATACAAAGTATTGTTGATAGTCCTCCTTGGTTGCCCCTACATAAACAAAAGAAATCAGTTTGAATTGGGAACCCAAGCCATAGTGGTCTTGGGTCGTCCATAAGTATCAAAATAAAAAAACTTTAATGAGTTCACAATCAACTTTATCATCAACCTTTGGTACATAAAGTCCAACATAATCAGAACTTCTCGATGGAGACACATGTTGATTATTTGGAAAAGTATTTTTAGAATTTGTATTATTAGACTCAGATGTTTCCAAAAGTTTCTTTAATTTTCTATTACGTCTCCGCCGTTGTGGTCGAGAAAGTTTGACCTTAGGTTGAGAATACTTTGTGAATCCAACATGTGGATTCTCAAAATGCTGTTGAAAATCAGCATCATATCTACTACCAGTATGAACAAACACTGGTTTAGATGACTGTTTATCATTTTGCGTAAATCCTGTAGATTTAGCAAATGACTTAATAGGTACAAATTGCCTCATTGGAACACGTTTCACATAATCAGATGTAGGTTTTCCCACATTAGGTCTTTTCAGAATCGTCACAACTTTTGGTTGTGTGGTAACCACTTTTGATTTGCCTTTCTCTGGAATCATAGGCTTCTTCTCTTGATTCTTGTAAGGACAATTAATCAAAATATGTCCTACTTTATTACAAGAAAACACACTATTTTTTCTTGATGATCTCTGACATATGAACTTTTTCTGGAAGTCAAAGAACACCCGGATGAATTTCCTACAGAAAATTTGACTTCACTTTCAACTTTCTTCTTTGGAACATAGACTTGTCTAGTCACTTTGGAGGAATTCTTCTGACCTTGACTAGCACAAACAAAACCACTTGTTTCACCATTTGTAGATAAACCTTTCAAAATATTAGGCTGAACAACTTCATCAGGTTCTGTGAGAATACATCTATCCATTGTAACTTGTTTCACCACTGTTGGTTCATCAAGTTTCACCGCTTTAGGAACTCCTTCAACCTTGTTTTCATCAAACACTTCAACATCATTATCAGAATCATCAAACCATCTCTTCTCCTGTCACTGGATTAACCTTCAGAACTGTCTTTGGATCAATCTCATCTTCATTTATGATTTCTGGTTCAACTGCATAGTTTCCATTAAAAAGGAGGAGGAACAAATCCAATTCCAGCAACTCTCTTTGCATGATCAGCATTGTCATGAAAATAATCCAACAAAACTGATGAATTCCCAAAACTTTCCAGCTTTGGATGTAATTTGATCACTTCTGATTCTTTGTCAGAAATCTCCTTGTTTTTCTGAGTAACAATATCATTTCTCTTCTCGATTTCATCATAAGCCATATCCAGATGATATGCTTGTTCCTTGTATTTTAACCCCAAAGAATTTAAATCTCTTTTCAAAGACTCAATTCTATCCATACACAACTTATCATTATCTTTCAACTTTTGATTAACCACATGCATGGATTTCATATCACAAATCAAGTTGGTATTATCATCCATTACTTCTGCATTTTTTCCTTCACATAGACACAGTTAGAACAGTAAATATTACAGATAGAGTCTTTTACCTTTAAAGGATCTGACATATCTGCCATGTAGACTTTAGCAATTTGAATATCGTCAGATACAACATCTTCAGAAGATATTTTAGTGAACATAATTTCATCTTCAGATATGCTAGGTGCAGAAGAATCTTCAGAGGCAACTGTGTGTACTTTAACATTTTCTTCATCATCACTTTTCAAACTATCACCATCACTTGAACTATCATCATTAGTTATTTCTTCAGAATTTTCAGAATGAATTTCAGCTGCAAAAGGTTGACTTACAGCACCAACCAAATCTTCTTGGTGAATACCCCAATCATAATTTTCATCATTTTGTGCAACCAAAGCAGATGAAGTGGAGGCATGATTTGAATTTCCAGATCCAGAAGAACCATGCGACTGAGAATGATTATGCTGAAAAATGTTTGTCTTTTTCTGAGAATCAAACTCAACTTTCTGCTTCACACATTCCTTAGCAAAATGACCATATTCTTGACAATTGTAATATTGAACCTTTGATTTATCAAACCCCATTCTTGTTCGACTATTAGCGCCAATGTACTTCCTGCCAATTTTCTTCAGAAAGTCTTTTGCTTGTCGCATAAGCATGACCATATTCCATTGAATATTCATCTCCTCTAAATCAACAGGATCAGTTTGACGAAAATCCTCTTCAAGAACATCAGGGTCATGAATCTTTCATCCAATAAAGTTTTCTTACGATGCCATGAACGAAGAAAACATTTCCAAATAATCATCAGCAAACCTTTGATTCATATGATTTGAATTTGTATTATGTGATCCAGATGCTGAATTTGATGTGCTTGCAGAAAATCCAGTTTGACTTGAAGCTCCAGATTTATGTTCACTTGTATTATCTTGACCATCACCAGAGAATAATGCAACACCAGACCTTGGTTTTCCAGAATACTTTGCAAAACACATTGCAGGATCTTGAATATGTTCCATATTTGTTTCCTTCTTCTTCATATTCAAATTATGAGATTGAATTTTTCCAAGAACATCTTCAAGAGACATGGTTTTGTACTTGACATTCTCTTTAATCAAAACAGAATATACATCACATTTTGATGGTAAGGACTCCAGAAACTTATCATTAATCTCCTCAGTTTCATAAACAACCGATGCACTTGATAACTCACTCAGCAAATGATAAAATCTTGTTGCAAGATCATCCAGAGATTCATTTTGAAAATGTTTGAACACCAGAAATTGATTTTTCAATAACTCTTTCCGACTCTTCTTCACATCTAAACTACTTTCACACCGTTTCTGCTGAGCATCCCATAATTTTTTAGAAGATTTAAATTGTTTGAAACTGTGATAAATCTCCTTTGGAAGAGACATAGAAATGTTCGCCATTGCTTTCTTTTCACGTTCAAACAACTGTTTTTCTTCAGTAGTCAGTGCAGATACAGGCTTAGGAACATTAAGATTTCCCATCCATGAGTATGTCGGATGTGTATATCCTTCCAAAATAGGAATCCATAAACTTGTATCAGTAAATGACACAAATTGATCAAATCGATCTTTCCAGTTTGGATAATCAGCATGACTTAATAACTTTGGTGGTTTCTGAGAAGTACCAATCGCATTATCATAGTTGAATATATTAGTAACTTGCACCATGTTTGCCATAATCGACAATTTCTCAAAAATAACAAGTATAACCAAGATCACACTCAAGTGAAGTTGATAAGTTCGCTTCTATCCTCTTCAAGCGAACTTGACCTTAAGCGAACTTGATAAGTTCGCTTAATCAAGAATAAGTTCGCATGTTAAGTTCACCCCTAACAGAATTTCAAAATTAAGTTCGCCTAGTTCAACTGCAACAACTCAGGAAGATGAACTCTTCAACCAAAACACGGACAAAAACTTCCGAAAATCATCATAACTCTGTGAATTGATGGAATTTGATGAAATTGAACCATAGGATTGAGTATAATGTGATTTAGAACATTTCTAATGGATCAATTTCTCCAAAAACACCTCCAATTTGATGAATTAATCCTCAAATTCCTCTCAAAAACTTGAAAACAACCAATTTCCTGTCAATTCATACACAAATGGTCACAAATCAATCACAAATCATGAGCATAAGCTCTGATACCACTTGTAGGTCCACCTGACTCTCCTATAGATCGTACTCGAGAAGTGACGTATTCAATAACACGGAGTGCGGAATCCAATCGTATCACTGATTATGTGTACGAGATGACAGAAACAGTAACAATCACACAATGTAAATAATCTTCTTCTTGTATTTCACCAAATCACAGAGTTTACAGAACTAAGACTTAAACATTCAAAAGCATTTCAAAAGCTGAACATGTAAACTCTATTTATAGACTTTGTTCTGCTATAGGCGAACTTAGTAAGTTCGCCTCTACTAAGACCAGGCGAACTTGTTAAGTTCGCCTCTAGCAGAACTTACAAGACTTAGAATAAAACTAAACATTATAAAACATAAAGACATACAGATCTAAACTATTACAAGCTTTTGTCATACATCTATGTCCTAACAGAATCCCCCTTGACAATAACTTGATCTTCTGTCTTCAATCTTTATGACAAACTCTTCCAACTCTCTTGTAACTTGCTGCCCGCATGCACTCCATACCTGTGAAATATCTCCAATACTCTCTTATACTATAATCCTTGCTCTCTCCATTATTTTGTATACATTATCTCATTCTTCCTTATAGTTCTCTGATCTTTCTTTGAAAAATTTATCAGATTCATTGCATCATAAAATCTGACTATCACCTTATTTTCTTTATCTTCAACTCTTGCTTCTCCAGTATTCACATCAACATACCACCACTTCATGTTTCCAAGAAAATCTTGTGGTATTTTTCTTAATGGAATCTTTTTCACATCTTTAACTGGTTTATACTTGTACTTCCAAGTTATCACATCAGATTTAGGATCAACCAGCTTCACTCTCTTACCTTTCTGAGGATTTAACTTTTAATACTTACTAGATCCACCTTCTCTGCTTATCAGATTTGCAATCACATCTGCCAATCCAAACTTTGATCTGTTTGTCAGAGGCTTTTTAGCTAGTCCATTCATTTCACACCTTGGTAAGGTATTGAAGTACTTGATCCTTGGCTTCAAGTATTGTACACCATCTGATATTTTCAATGCAAATAATTGCACTTCCTCATCATAAAACCATCTTATGACTCTTCCAATACACCTCTCTTTGTTTACATACTTTTCTTTCTGAACAGGTCATCCAGGAGACTTAGGTAAGACCGTTTTCCAGGTGTTCACTAACTCTTTCCATTGTTCCTTTGTCATACCAGTATTCCTATACATCACAGGTTTTTCAAATGACATGGAAGGCATGGACTGAGTAGTTTCGGTTTCAGTATCCATCTTTGATTGAGCAGAGTCATCAGGCTTTGATGTATCTTAAGTAGAGTCCACGAAATCAGTTTCCCTTCATTGGAGAATTCAGGAATAACATCATCTTGGATTAAGTTATATGGCCTATTCAGACCATCACATCCTTCATAAGTAACATCTACTTTACTTTCCTCAATCTCTATTTCAATAATTTCTCCTTCTTCAACCTTAGGATCCAAGATATCATCTTCTAGATCATCAAATAACTCATCAATATCATCCAAACATTCAAGCTTCTCATCTTCTTCTAACATCACTACGTCTAGCAAACCACCAAAATCACAAACCCTAGGATCTATGACCTAGATACGCTAATCAAATTGGCAGACAACCACAATTAATGCAAGGAATTAAAATCAATCACACAATCAGAATTAGAGCATGCATATTCATCATTATTATCATACTAGGATCGTTACAAAATCATAAACCCATCACATGAAACCAAAACCGATAAAAATATGAACTTTAACAAGAATTCATCAATTGACCTAGGCAGTATTATGGTTTTAGCCTAGAATCATACTTAAAACATTCAAACAGAAGTAATAAACATTCATCATTGGTTCAAACACAGAAAACAAACAAAAAGATTCGAAGTTTAAAACCGAACAAACTAAAATAGACCAACCCGGAATCAAAAGCTTCAATTTTGCAATTCAATTCAACTTCCCGCTCCTAAAATCGCCACTTTTCTCTCTCCAGACTGTCGGAATATGAACTCCCATCATAATGGGATTAAAGTTCTATTAAAATCAAAATTAGGGCTTTTTTCGGATTTCACAGGCCTCTCGCATACCGCAAGGGAAAAATTAGTTTTCTTCATCTTCGCGTACCGCGAAACTATGTAGAAATAAAGACTGATGGCTACAAAACTTTCTAAGTACAAATGCTGCTTACCTCAGAGTTTGCTGCTGACCAACAAACTGCTGCAGATAAGCTTATCTGCAGCGGATACCTGTTCTTCTGCTGAAGAACAAATCTACTGCAGATAGCCTTATCTGCTGAAGACCAGAGTTTCTGTGGATAGGCTTCTCAGCAGCATCAACACTTGATGCTGCTGATAGGCAAATCATCAGCAGCTTTGGATGGTTGCATCTTGCTGCTGATCTCCAACTTTGCAGCTGATAGTCATTTCCACTGAAGATAAAACGTTACAGCTGACTGACTTCGATAAAGCAACCATTACCACTGACAACTTTCGGCTACACCACTGACACACTCCACGCAGAAAGAATGTCACTGGTGCAGACAATAAAGCACTACAACGCCCTTCTCCAAGCATGCAAGCAATGATGCCTAAGAAGACGTTTGAGTAAAGTTAACTTTTATAGTGTTTATTGTCATTATATGTAGAATAGCTTCAATACAAGATCAACGGTTTGTGTTAGATCTGATCCTTAGAATCAAGGGTCTGTCTTGATTCTAAGTTACTATATAAGTAGTACTTAGAGTCATTGTACCTTAGTGCTTTTTCTTAATGTTTTCTCTGTAATCTTGTAACCATTGAAGCTTAATACAAATTGCATTTATCAGTACTTTTTGTGTCTACTTGTTTACTTTGATTAAGTTGTGATTGTTTCCGCCAATCTCAACTGGAATAGAACCATCTTGTATTTATCGATCCTACAAGTGGTATCAGAGCTTTGGCTCACAGATTAAACAAACTCACACTTGTTTAATCATTCTCTAGTTCTATTCTAAACTATCTCTTTGTTAAAGTCTCTCATTATCACAAATCAAAACAAAATGGCACAAAACAATGGATTTGAAGATATTGGAAGCATCTCCAGACCACCAAGACTGGTGTCCGGAGAAGATTATGATATGTGGAAGAAAAGAATGGAAAGCTTCTTCTGCTATCAAGAATATGGGATGTGGAAATCCATTAAAAATGGACCATAAATACCCATGGTGGCCTCAGCTGATTCCGGAGGTACACTGGTTCCCAAAGAACCCTCCAAGTACTCTGATGAAGACATCAAGAAAATGGAGGTAGACTTCAAAGCTTTGGGAGCCATCCAGATGCGCTTACCAAATGAAGTTTTTCATAACTTCAGAGGTTACAAAACTACAAAGGAGCTATGGGAGGCTCTTGAAAAGATGTTTGCTGGATCAGACGAAGTCAAAGAAAAAAGAAGAGACATCCTGGAGCAGCAATATGAAAACTTCGTCTGGAAGGAAGGTGAGTCTCTAACTGTTTTATATAACAGATATACCTATCTTGTAGGTGAGCTGCAGTGCTTAAAGGTGAAGTTGGAGAATGAAGACATTCTCAAAAAGTTCATCAGATCTCTACCAAGTTGCTGGACACTCTACACAGTGTTCATCAGAAGAACTGAGAATCAGAAGACTCTCTAGATGACTGAGCTCTTTGGAATGCTAAAAACCTATGAGCTAGAGATGATTCAGGCAAAATAAAGAAGCTCAAGCTACCAAACAGCCTCAACATCCACCACCACCTCTTCTGCCCTCCACTCTGACCACTCGTTCAAGCAACTATTATCCTCCCATCATCACTCATCCCCAAACTCCAACCTCTCCAACAAACATATCTCCATTTCTCCTAGAAGCTCCTCCTCAAACCTCAACCTCTGATGCTTTTGTTTCTGAAAACTCAAGCAACATGTCCTTTATCAAGGAGGATCTGGAATGCTTCCATCCAGATGACTTAGAAGAAATGGACATACAGCACTCTTATTCCATGCTCTCTATAAGAGCAAAAAGGTTCTACTCTAGAACCGGAAGACCCATTCCATGTAACAACTCCAACACCAGAGTTGGCTTGGATAAAAGCAAATTAAGATGTTACAACTGTAACCAACTGGGTCACTTTGCTAGAGAATACAAGGCACCTAGGGCAAACCCAGCAGCTCCTCAATTAAGATAAACTCACCAAGCCCAACCAAGACAACAACAGCAACAAGCTATTCCTCCAGCTCAAACTACAGCTTGTGCAGCTGTTGGAACTTCTGACTTTGACTGGAGCTTCTAGTATGAAGATCTGCCTGCTAACAACCAAGCTCTTATGGCAGACACAACTGAGATACCGCCTCGGGTATATGAATATCTCTATTCTCAAGCTTGTATTGATAAGGTGTTAGGCTACAGAAAAAATAATCAAAACCTTATAGATCAAAATGAAGAGTTTCATCAAATGAAATCTGAATTCACAAAAGTCGAAAACAGTTATAAAGAAAAAATTAACTGCTTAAAGAAAGAGATTTCATTACTAAAACATGAATAAACAAATCTTGAAACTCAGATTGATGATCTACTAGCTAGATTAAAAGCTACCAAGGCAGAATTGGCATAACAGAAAGTTCATGTCGACAAATATGAATTTGCATCCAAAAAGCTGCAAAGACTTTTGGATGCTAAAATTTATGACAAGGTAAAAACTGGTATGGGGTATCATGCTGAACAATACCAAGCCGTTGCACTTCCTGCTGAATACGTTGCCATCCATGTACCATGCTTCAATCTCTCAAATCTTGAAAAGTCCAACCGAGATCTTGATCCTTTAAGGCATGAATCATTGGTGCAAGAATGCACTACCTCGTCTGAGTCTGAGTCAACTTGCTCAGAGTCCACTAAAACTGAGGAGGCCTCATCACCATTCAAACAAGTCATTCAAACCCCTTTACCAGTTGTTCCAGTTCCTATGCCTTTCAAACAAATCAAAATCAGCAATCCTCCAGAAGGTAGAAAGCTAACAGTTGAAAAGCGACAGTCTTCAACCTCCACCAACTCAAAGCCTGAAAGAAAGGTGTTTGACATATGTCATGCGCCTGGAGAAAGAGTTCCATATGTTCAAAAGACATTGGAAGAAGCCACCTTTGAGCATAACAAAGCTCACCCCTGGAACTTCAAAGACTTGTTCAAAAGAAAGGACTATGTGTACTTTCAGAGGGACAATCTGGCTAAATCATGCTTTGTCTGTGGCAAATACAACCACACTGCCAGCACCTGCTTCTACTACCTTCAGCAGCAAAGAAACCTCAAACAACATGCTTTTAAGAAGACAAACACGAACAAAAAGGTAAGGAGTTTTGAAGCAAAGGCAACTCATTTCAAAAACTCTCTTTCCCCACCAAGGAAGCAGCTGCCAAAGCCTCAACAATCTTGCATCATCTGTGGTGAATCAGACCACTTTGCTGCAAATTATGAATTTAATCCCATCAACCAGATCCTTCATCAAACCCCTCCTAAACAAAAGCCCAACAGCATGAGAACTTCTACAGAGATGCCCTCCGTCAACAAGGTAAAGAAGGATAAGCATACATTGGTTATTGAACCATCAGCAGCCAGCATAAATGTTGGTAATCAAGCCAAGCCCAAGAAACCCAAGGAAAAGCCTTCAGCAGCAACCAAGTCTGCTGCTGCTCAAGCAAAACCATCAGCAACAACAAAATCTATTGTTGATAAGCTAAAGTCATCAGCAGCAAAATCTATTGCTGATAAGCCGAAGTCCTCAGCAGCAACAAAATCGGCTGCTGATAAGCTAAAGTCATCAGCAGCAAAATCTGCTGCTGATAAAGCAAAACCACCAGCAGTCAAAGAAACATCAGCTGCTGACAGAGCAAAGAGAACTGGAAAACCATCTCCTCAACAATGGAGAGCCAAGATCCCAGCTTCTATCCCTACAAGAATCATCATTAGCTCTGTTGAATGCAAACATGCTGAAACTGATATTCCGAGAACCCTTTTATTCAAGGATGCAAGCTCCTGGATTCCTCCCACTAACTAGATCTCTCACATGTTCAGGGGCAGCCAGGTCATAAGAATAACACCTGGGTGGTAGGCAGTGGTTGTTCTAGGCACATGACAGGCAACAGATCCATCCTCTCAAACTTCAGACACTTCAATGGAGGATATGTTGCCTTTGGGAGTGACTCAAAAGGAGGATCTATTACTGGACAAGGGAATGTGTCAAATGAAAGAATGAGTATTGATAAAGTAAATTATGTCAAAGAATTGGACTTCAATCTCATGAGTGTTTCCCAGGTCTGTGATTAAAAGCATTGGATGCTCTTCACAGACAAAGAATGCTTTGTACTATCTCCTGGCTTATCCAAACCTCCTCCAGAAAAGATTTTATTAACTACTCAGAGAAAAGAAAATCTTTATGTGCTTGACTTGAATGAGGTCACTCCATCTAGCAATGTATCCGGTTTTCTGTCAAAAGATTCAGTTGATGAATCAGCTCTCTGGCACAGGATATTAAGCCACGTTAACAGCAAAACTATCAACAAATTGGTGAAGGAAAATCTTGTCAGAAGGCTTCCTGATAAAGATTTCCAGCTAGAATATCACTGCATTGGTTGTTTGAAAGGGAAGAAACACACGAGTTCTCACAAGCCCAAGACTTTGAATACAAATGATGCTCCACTACATCTATTGCATATGGATCTCTTTGGTCCTACAAATATTATGTCAATGGGCAAGAAGTCATATTGTCCGGTGATAACTGATGACTATACCAGATTCTCATGGGTATACTTCTTGAGAACTAAATATGAAATTGCTGAGATCCTCAAATCCTACATCCTTAAGGTAGAGAATCAAAGCAATTAGAGGGTGAAGATCATAAGGTGTGATCAGGGCACAGAGTTTAAGAACCACACTTTGAACTGTTTCTGTGATAGCAAGGGAATTGAAAGGTAATACAGTACTCCAAGAACTCCTCAACAAAATGGAGTTGCTGAAAGAAGAAACAGAACTATAATTGAGTCTGCAAGATCTATGTTGGCTGACTCAAAACTGCCACTCACATTTTGGGCAGAAGCAGTAAGCACAGTCTGCTATGTGCAAAATAGAGTTCTCATATTCAAGCCTCTCAACAAGACACCTTATGAACTATTGTTCAAAAGAGTTCAATACATTGGATTTCTAAAACGTTTTGGATGTCCATGCACAATTCTGATCACACATGGGGTTCTTTCTAAGTTTGGTGCCAAATCTGATGAAGGATATTTTGTGGGCTATTCCTTTCAATCCAAGGCCTACAGAGTATTCAACTCAAGAACAAGAATTGTGGAATGCAGAGAACACATTGTCTGTGAACAGGAAAAGGCCCAAACTGGCTTTTTGACATAGACTCCTTCACCCAAATATTTGAGCCTCTCATCTTCTCAAATATGGATTCTTCCTCTTCTCAAGCACCTGCTTTCACCTCCTCTGACTACAGACTGGATTTTCCAAAATCTTCCATCAGTCTGAGAGACCATCCATTGATCCTCCATCTGTTATGGAAGCCATTGAAGCAAGTGCAGCCAGAACCACACTCTCTACTGTCCCCAGCAGCAGCCTGTCTGAAAATGAAAACTTGAATGAAGACTCTTCGGTAAATTTTGTAGATGTTGCAAATACCATTGCTAATAATACTAATGTAGTTGTTTATCTTGAAAACTCTTCAACCATGAATGAAGAAATCCTTGATCAAAATCAAAGAAATCTTGAGCAAGGGATACAGCTGGAGGTGGTACCAGCACAAAGGATCAACAAGAAACATTCTCTAGAAAATATTATTGGCCAAGTTCACCAAGGAGTTCTAACAAGAAGCAAATATCATGAGGGCAATATATGTTTGTTTTCATGTTTTCTATCTCAGCTGGAACCAAAGAAGATAGATGAAGCTCTGCAACACAGCAGTTAGATTGAGGCAATGCAGGAAGAGTTGCTGCAATTCAAGAGACAGGATGTCTGGAAGCTTGTTGATCTTCCACCTGGTCAATCTGCCATTGGCACAAGATGGGTATTCAGGAACAAGCAAAATGAGAGAGGCATTGTAGTCAAGAACAAAGCCAGACTTGTAGCTCAAGGCTACACTCAGGAAGAGGGAATTGACTATGATGAATTCTTTGCTCCTGTTGCCAGACTAGAGGCCGTCAGAATCTTCCTGGCATATGCTGCATCCAAGAATTTCATGGTCTATCAAATGGATGTCAAGAGTTCCTTTATGTATGGGAAGATTGGTGAAGAAGTATATGTCAAACAGCCTCCAGGCTTTGTAGATCCTGCACATCCTAACCAAGTGTTCAAACTAGACAAAGCTCTATATGGCTTACATCAAGCCCCAAGATCCTGGTATGAAAATTTGTCTGGATATCTACTAAGCAACAACTTCAGAAGATGTGCCATTGACCAGACCTTATTTATCAAAGATGAAGGGGGAGAAATCTTACTGGTTCAAATCAAAGTAGATGATATCATCTTTGGAACAACAAGGAAGAAGCTGTGTAAAGACTTCGAGATCCTGATGCACTCAATGTTTGAAATGAGCTCAATGGGTGTGCTAAATTTCTTTCTGGGTCTTCAAGTCAAACAAGTCCCAAAGGGAATCTTTATCAGCCAATCCAAATATGTCAAGAGTATTCTGGAAAGATTCAAGATGGCTGACTGCTCTGTTGTAAGAACCCCTATGCAAGTACACCATCAGTTGACTCCAGACAAAGATGGTCAAGACACCGATCAACATCAGTACCCTGCAATGATAGGGTCTCTCATGTATCTCACTGCCTCAAGGCCAGATATCATGTTTGCAGTATGTCTCTGTGCAAGATTCCAAGCAGCTCCAAAGATTTCACATCTTCAAGCTGTCAAGAGAATTTTCAGATACCTAAAGGGAGCCCCGAGACTTAGGATATGGTACTCTAAAAATGATAAGTTCAATATGCATGCATACACTGACAGTTATTATGGGGGATGCAACTTGGACAAAAAGTCCACTTTAGGGGGATGTCAGTTTCTGGGAGGGAGACTGATTTCATGGCAATGAAAGAAGCAAACATGTGTTTCAACTTCTACAGCAGAAGCAGAATACATTGCAGCTTCAAGTTGCTGTGCACAAGTCATCTGGATACAAAATCAAATGCTGGATTATGGGATGACTTTCATGGCAACTCCCATTCACATTGACAACATGAGTGCTATATCAATCACAAACAATCCGGTGCAGCACTCCAGACAAAGCACATTGACATCAGGTATCACTTCATAAGAGATCAAGCTGAGAAAAAGAGAATTATTTTAACCAAAGTTCACACCAATGAGCAATATGCTGATTTGTTTACAAAACCGTTTGATGAAGTTGGATTTAGATATTTAGTTGAATCTATTGGTATGATGAACTTTGATTAAAATATGTCTCTAAAATTTTATCTTTGTAAATATGTTTGTCTTTTGTTATAAATAAAAGTTACAAGTCAGTAGCATCCATTTTTGCTGCTGACAGGTTTAATAATCAGCAGCAAAGATTTTGCCACTGACTGCTTTAAGTTATCAGCAGGAACAAGTTTCCTGCGAATAGCTTTAAGGCAGTCAGCAGCAACTCCCTTGCTGCGGATCAATGCATCCATCAGCAGCAATAGTGTCTGCTGCTGACAGACTTAACTATCCGCCGCAACCAAGCTTGCAACGAATAGGCTTAACCATCCACAGTAACCAAGTTTGCTGCTGATGGATAAAAATAAGTCTAAATTAACTTTTACCCGCTGTAAATATTCCTTTCAGTCTTTTTCATGACTGCTATAGTTCATTACAGCTGTAACAGTAAAAAGTGAATGAGGTTGTACTGTACAAGTCATTTTGCTTTTCCCTCCTCTGCCGTTATAAGAACAAATCAAATTTCTTCACCACCCCTTCACATTCAATTTCGCCAAAACGCCCATCACTTTCTCTCAAGCCCCCACAACATTCAAAGCCTTGTATTCCTAACCACCCTTCAAAACATTCCTCTTTCCCTCCAAAATCCAACAAAAATGGCAGATATAAACAATCCTGATGATAAGTTCTCCCCATATCACAACCTCACGGCATACTTAACCAAAGGAAAGAAGTCCGAGGGATTCGATGATATTATCGATTTTATGTGCCGATCAAAGATACATTTTGAACTAACAGTCAACCCTACCATATATATTCCTCATATGGAGGATTTTTGGAATACCGCCGTCTACTCTACCGAACAGGGGATTCCCCAAATAAAAGCCAAGGTAGACGGCAAGGACATCATCATCTCTGAAGCTACTCTCTGAAAACATCTTCAACATCAAGATGAGGGGGCAGCCATCTCATACTCAAAGGAAGAATACATGAGGACCTTTGTATCCATAGGGTACACGGGAAATCAAAATGAGTACACAATAGAGAAGGCACTGATGGGCCCTCCATGGAAGTATCTCTGCCACACTCTTCTACAATGCATATCTTAGAAGAGAAGTGGATGGTATCTAGTTAGCTCCTTACTTGCCTCTACTGTTCATGGTATGATTACTGGTCAAAGATTCAACTTTGCACACCTCATCTTTGAGGGTTTGAGATATAACCTTCAAGAGGGTGCAAAGAAACAATTTTTTATGTACCCCAGATTCTTGTAGGAGGTTTTCAACCAGGAACTAAAAGATCTCTCAAAACCTGCAAGAATCTACATCATGTTTGGTCATAAAAATAATATTTTACAAAGTATGAGTACTGTTTCCAAAAAGTTCTCAGGGATCAATGTTCCATTGTTATCGATAATGCTGAACATACAAAGTACCCAGGGTGACAGTTTAGCAATCCCAGCTGATACTGATCCCACACCCTCCATTTCACATCCTGAATAACAATCCGCTTCCACCGTTCGAACCCCTGTGCATACTACTAAGGATGCACAGGCACAGAAATTACTCACATATGTTTTTGATGTTATCATTCAACTGGAACCAAGGGCCCCAGTTGCAACGACATATACTAGAAAAAGGAGCAAGAAGACTCCTTCTCTTGTTGTCTCACAGGCCCAATCCTAACCTAAAAGCCATCATTCAGAATCCCAACATTCTGATGAGAATATCAAAAGGGATAGCCACACCATTAGAGAGACTTCCTTGGAAGTTTCTCTATTAGGATCAGGATCACATCCCGGATCCATAGAACAACCCGCTGAGCCATATCATTATTTCTCTTCTCTGAACTTAAGTGTAGAAGCACCTAGTTAAGATGATATACCTTCTCCAACTACCACTATCTCGGAGGTATTGATTGACTTGGCTGCTAATGCACCCAACCCAAGTTCATCACCCAAGAAGGTTCACTCTGGGAGTGATGATAGACTGAATGTGGAAAGGGCTGTCACTACTCCTGGTACATCATCTGACCGGGAGGACAGTGATAACACCACTAAGACCCTAACCACGACAACTCATAGTGAGGATGTTTCCTTAGAAACACTATTCACTGAGAGGAATCCTAGGTGCCAATGGGGATGCAGAGGCAAGGCCTAAGACCCCATCCCGCTCCAAGGATTCCACAACTGTGGATGAGGACAGACTAAAACTTCATAATTTTGAATTGACGGCCAGGGTGGCAATACTAGAGGCTGAAGTGTCCAAACTACGGCACCAAGTCTCTATACATGAAGCCCATCAATGTCCTCCAGTGACTTCTCCCTCCCTTATATCAGTGGGCACTCAAACATACTCTATGCACTGACGCAACCAAAAAGGGGGAGGTAGTTACCAAGGAAGATGATGCGGACAGCCTAGAAGAATGGATACAAGAGCAGACTGTGTTTCAAAGTTCGCTATACAAACTTGCTTTTGTTCAAATCCATGACTTGCCAGACTCGGTAGATGAAGAGGAAGATATCACTGAGGATTTGAAGTTAGTTGTCCGAGCTGTTGATGAGGTGTTGCAAGATGAAACTCTCCATGAATACACACCTCCATCATTCAGCATACTTCCTGAAGCTGCAGCCATAATAAGTCAAACATCTACTCCCCAATTCTCACTAACTTCAAACAGGCTAGAATTCGACTCCATTCTAGCTTGGGTGTATGATGGCATAACTGAGAGATTCTGGATTGGATGGAAGTTTAGTGGAGTAGAAGTGCTAAACTGGAACAATCTTAATGCCCTCCAAGTTCTTAATCTGTATATGACAAGATGTATCAACACTTCATCAGATCTCTCAGCAGAACTTGCAATCAGCAGGTTCTATGACTTAATGGAGGATAATATGCCCTAGTTTGAAAGACTACTAAAAGAAGCAAATAGGGTGGCTTATCCTGAATCTTCATCAACAGCAGAACAAAGACTGGCTCCAAGAAGACTTGACTTAATCAGGAGCAGTGCTTTAACTGAGAAAGAAGTTATCTGCTGGCGAAGATTCCTATACAACATCATGGTCAGGGACTTGGAAGTGCTAGGATGGGTAAGTACTGATTCCTCTGATTTCACCTTCTTCCTAAGCAATGGATCTTCACTCTCAATCAACATCAAAGAGATATTACTCCTACCTTCAGACTTCCTGCACAAGGTCTTTGAGCACAGATCACTCATCTGCAACATCAACTTCTTATAAAGTCAAGAAATGATCAAACTCATCAATGATTCTCTTTATAAGGAGGAATCACCTGCAATGAATGACTCTAACTCAGATCTATCCCTTCCTTCCTCACCAAATGTCATACTAAACGCGGAAGAAGGGTCAAGAAAAGTGGCTGCTCAGAATATCAAAGTGGCCTTTAAAGCTCTATATGGGAATGAATGGGAAAAGGAAGAGAGTGAAGCAACCCCTTCCTCTGTGTCTACTCCTCATCATGCCAATGAAGCTGAAGCTGAGATCCCAACCGCATCTCTTACATCTGCTGTTGTGGTCCATGAAGCTGAAGCAGAGGCATCCAGCAAAGACAAGGGGAAAAGACCTATGACAGAAGAAGATGAAGAAAAGTTATTGAAAGAGAAGAAGGAAAGGGAGGAAAGAAGAAGAAAAAGAGAAGAAGAGGAGATGGCTGAACTAAGAAAAGCTCAAGAAAGAAAAGCGGCCATTCTCCTCAGAGAACAACAGATCCAGCTGTATGCCAAACAGCTGGATGATCTGAAAGTCAAGATTCCTGCAGTCTATCAAATTCAAGAAGATGAAGCTCTTGCTCTTCAACTGCAGGAACAATTTAATAAAGAAGAAGAAGAAGGAAGAGGCCAAGTTCAGAATAACTGAATCTGAACTACCCAAAGAAATGAGAGAGGAGTGGATAGAGGCTCTGATTTCTCAAGGTGAGGATGCAGACTACCTTGAGAAACTATCAAATAAAGAAATCTACAGAGCCTTCATGGGTCAGCAGGGTCAATTGGCAAACAAGAATTGGGCTGAAAAAGAAGAAAAAGCCAAACAAAAATCCAAGAAGACCATTGCTTTTAACAGAAGATCCCATGAAGAAAGGAAGATCATGATTGACTTCCTAAAAGCTAGAGGAGAGAGTGGAAAAAGGCTGGGTCCCATGAATTTCATGAACCTGCAAGCCCTTTACTTCAAAGTCAAAAAGGAAGAGGAAGAAAGATTGGGGAAGACAGGCTCCAAGAAAAGGGTAATCACTCTAGCTGATGACAGAGAACCAAAGAAACCCAAGCCTACTTCCTCATCCTCCCCTTCCTCTATCCAACAACCTTCCACTCTCTATCCTAGACCTCCCTCCTCTCCACCCACAAAGTCCAAATCCTCCCACCCAGCTCCTACTCATCAACAACCTCCCAAGAAGAAAAGCAAACCTACTACCAAACGAGAAGACTCAAGAGAAATTGTCAACTGGTTCTACAACACTCAAGATCAATGGTTTGAAGTCTTCAGGGGAAGAACAGAAGAAAGAAGATCAATTTATACAACTGTTAATGAGGTATTACAGCTTCCAGATTCTGATCTAAGAAGAATGATGGAGCTGGGTGAAGCCAATGAGCCTGAGAATGAAGGTGGGAGACATCTGTTGCTGGTGATCAAACATTACTTCAACCCCATCAAAGATGAAATCATTGATGCCAAACCTCTCCAATCCCACTCTCCATTCATTAGTTGGTCCTACAATGCTGAAAAGAATAAGTTCACATTGACATATGTTAAAGGACAGAAGATGAGGTGTTCAAGCAAGGCCATCTTCAAAATGGAAATCAAAGACATCAAGACTCTATCTGAGCTTCCTCTTAACAATCCCAGCAAGGACCAGAGAGGATATGAGGTTGCACGAATAGTCAGCAACATGGAAAAGCTTCAGTAGCAAAAGAAGTAAGAAAGTTTTGGTAGTATCAGTCTAGGGGGAGTTTGTAGAAATAAAGATTGATGGCTACAAAACTTTCTAAGTACAAATGCTGCTTACCTCAGAGTTTGCTGTTGACCAACAAACTGCTGCGGATAAGCTTATCTGCAGCAGATACCTGTTCTTCTGCTGAAGAACAAATCTGTTGCGGATAGCCTTATCTACTGAAGACCAGAGTTGCTGCGGATAGGCTTCTCAGCAGCATCAACACTTGATGCTGCTGATAGGCAAATCATCAGCAGCTTTGGATGGTTCCATCTTGCTGCTGATCTCCAACTTTGCAGCTGATAGCCATTTCCACTGAAGATCAAACGTTGTAGCTGACTGACTTCGATAAATCAACCATTACTACTAACAACTTTTGGCTACACCACTGACACAATCCACGCAGAAAGAATGTCACTGGTGCAGACAATAAAGCCGTACAATGCTCTTCTCGAAGCATGCAAGCAATGATTCCTCAGAAGACGTTTGAGTAAAGTTAACTTTTATAGTGTTTATTGTCATTATATGTAGAATAGCTTCAATACAAGATCAACAGTTTGTGTTAGATCTGATCCTTAGAATCAAGGGTCTGTCTTGATTCTAAGTTACTATATAAGTAGTACTTAGAGTCATTGTACCTTAGTGCTTTTTCTTAGAGTTTTCTCTATAATCTTGTAACCGTTGAAGCTTAATATAAATTGCATTTATCAATACTTCTTGTGTTTACTTGTTTACTTTGATTAAGTTGTGATTGTTTCCGCCAATCTCAACCGGAATAGAACCATCTTGTATTTACCGATTCTACAAACTGTTCCTTCTGGTCTTCGCATACCGTGAAGACTTGGACTTTCCCATTTTTTCACTTTTAATCTTCGGGCTTCATTATCGTGCTCGGTTTCTTCATATATTCACCTGTAATTCTCTCGAGCTCCTGTAAACATAACAACGACTGAATACAAACCAAAAACGACTCAAAATAAATACAAAACTAGTTAAAACGACTCGAAAACGATGTAATAAAGAAGTAGATCTGGTTGTACTATCATTTTGATGCGTTTTCAATTATTTATTCATTTAAACAAACAAGTAGATCCAGCTGTACTATCATTTTCCATTTATTATGCAAAAACTTTTACTTTGAAATGACATTTTTTTCAAATTTTTTTCAATTTTTTATTTTTATTTTTATTTTTATAAAAGACACAAACTTGACAAATTGACAAACTAAACACTCACATCCCCGTACATGAAAGACACATTGTCCTCAATGTGAAGCAAGACACAACAAAAAGATAGATGCAAAAAAAAAGGGAGCGACTTGGCTGGATATGATATGCATTCAAGTGAATGTACGGCTTCGTTCTTCCTCGTGTCCACCGTATAGCATTTCGGTCGCGGTTGCACACACTGCTGGGTTGCCTTTAGAAAATGATAGAAACATCGATCCCGCCCGAATGGAGATTGAGTACAAACAGAATGATGTACACCTGCAAAACTAAACTCACACATACCCGTAGCATCAAACTGACACAAATAAAAGACTCAAACTGACTCAAACGGACTCTTGATAGAATGCAAGGACACGTACCCGATGGGTGACAAACACATAGACATGAATGCCACGACAAGATGGATCATCGGTTACGAGACGGTTCCTATGTTTCCCATGGTCATGGTGATGACTGGTGTTTGATATGAGATGGACGATAGATGAATGATGGTGGTGGATGATGTGATAGATGATAGATGATGATTATGGTGGATTACGGGTTATGGTAATGATATGTGATTATTATGGTGGTGGAGGAATGGTGGTTAATGGTGATGTTGACGAGAATGGGTGACCATGGGTAAACAAAGCAAAAAAGGCTGCCCTCACGTATCGCGAAGAAGGAAGCCATGTCCCTCACGTACCGCGAGGGGCTGAAACACACACATGCTAACCTTTTTGTCTCTTGCGTACCGCGAGAGACTTGGGGTTCTTCTTCGAGTACCGCGAGGAGGGGTTGATCATAGAAAGTTTATAAAATTTTTCAGTTTTATACATAGAATATTTTTGACCCCTGAAAATATTTCTTGACAACTTTTTTTGAAAACCCATTCCAATGATAAAAACCAATGTAAACATACCTGGAAGATCGAATCCCTGTAAGACATGACACACATAAGTTCGAATCCCTGTAAGACACGACACACACAAAACACAATACCGAAAAACACAGAAAACTAACATGGACCAGGTAATGCATACAAACTCTACATCCCGGGCACTTGCCCGGGAATCAAACAAGCCTATCAGGAGGCTTCTCCTTGTTCCTAACCGGGACCGCTTTCATCCTACGCGGCCTCCCGGTTGTGCACAAACTCATCTCATACCTACCACTCTCAAACCTCGAAGTCATATCACATTCATCACACCAATCTTTCCACCACATTTTATATCTACCCGGTCCAAATGTAATTTGCATCAAATACCCAAGTAATCTATCATCCCTAGACGTCCCCACACTTGGGGTTTTCACTCTCTCTAACTTACCGATGTCTCTTAACCCACGGATTTTCTCACGGGGTGGCCTAGACCTAGGAGTATTGGAACTAACGGTCGGGTCAACATTCACCCTCTCAAGGTGCACGACAGTAACGAGTAGCGGTACAGGAATGGAACTAACTATGGATATGATCTCTAAAACTCCACTGGGATCTCTGGGATCATCAGCATTCTCTTCGAACTTCCCCACACATGGGGTTTTGCCTATTATCGCATATAGCTCTGCCATCATCCCCAGCAGATCATCTGACATCTCATCGCCGTATTCGTCCGGCTCATCCAATAACTTCTCCAACTCTACTGCCCAATCGGAGGGTTCTTCGAAATTTGTTCACCAACTTCTAACAGTGGATCGGAGTCCTGATGATAGTCCATGAAGGCATCAAGCATGCACACGGAGTGGCTTTGCTCGCCAACATCCTCCACAGACTGTGTAGCGTAAAAAATAACTGACTCATCCCCCACACGAAGTGTGAGTTTCTCATCAAAGACATCAATCACTGCGTTGGCGGTGCGCAAGAATGGACGCCCTAAGATGAATGGGACTCCACAACCACCTCCTAGTCTAGAATGATAAAATCCATGAGGAAGACAAATTTGCCTACTTTCACTAACAGATTCTCCACAATTCCCCGTGGATACTTGACTGAGCGGTTAGCCAAGGAAATTCTCATGCACGTCGACTATGGCTCGCCTAGGTATAATTGCTTATAAAGAGATATGGCATCAGATTGACGCTAGCACCTAAGTCGGCCAACGCGTGGTGCAAAGGTAAACTGCCTAGGTGACATGGGATCGTGAAACGACCCAATTCTCCTAGTTTCTCTGGTAGCTTGTTTTGCACCACCGCAAAACATTTCTCACTAAGTGAGACTTTAGAGATTTTAGGTGCAAAGGTAAACTGCCTAGGAGACCTCTTGTTGGAAAGAAGATCTTTAAGGAACTTGCCATACTTTGGCATACGCTGGAGGGTCTCTATCAGTGGAAGATCGACCTTCAGTTGTTTAAACAAGCCAAGGAAGTGACTGTGTTCCCTGGCTTGCTTGAATGGAAGCAAACGTGCTGGGTTGGGAACACGAGTCGGGTCAATCTTGGGGGTCTTCATCTCCACCCCCTTCTTCTTCTCCTGTGCCTTCTCGGCAGGCACCTAAACTACTTCTCCTCGTCTACCTACTCCTCAGTCATCCTTGCATCGATCTCTGTGAATCTAGTCCTCCAGTAAATCTTCTTGACCTCCTCAGGTGATGGAATGTTGTACTTGCTGGAGTGGGAGTCGTCCTCTACAACCTCTTTTTCCTCCACACTCCTGACCAACACGGCCATCACTGAAGCGTTGGAGCCTGAAGATTGACCTCCCTGTAGATCCTTCAGACTCTTAGCGATGTCCTCAACCGTGCATTGCAGATCATAGAATGCCGATTACTGATTCTTCAGTAAAGTGTCATGGCCATCCAACATCCCAGTCCTGCTGGACTAGGTGGGCAAGCAGCGGTGTCTGAGTCTCAATAATCTCTATAATCGAAGTCGTGTCAACACTGCCTCTCGTGCTATGTCCAATATCTCCTCCTCCTTGCTGCTGATGCTATTGGCGACGATTGAACCCCAGTGGGTTGTTTCCAGATCTCCATCCCGAGCCAAAAGAATTATAGGTGTTGTACCCTCGGTTCTGGTATTGGTTGCAATCACGGGTGTTGTGGCCTCCCCTACACACTTGACACCGCTGAGCACTGAGCTTCGGCTCCTTAATCTCATTAGCCATAAAGGCGAGGGCAGCAGCCACACTAGAATCAGGAGTGACCTGATGCACACCTCTAGGAGACGAGGTGGGTGCTCTTGCACTAGGAATGGAAGTCTTAGTAGATGTATATTGTTGTTCGGCTTGAGCGAAGCTCTCGAACATCTCCTCACACTCAGCTGGCTCAAGTTTCTCCAGGATATGGCCTCCTGCAGCTGTATTGAACATTTGCTACTTCTCGAAAGTGAGACCGTTGAAGAATTTCTCCACTATCGCTCAGTCTGACAGATCATGCTGGGGACATTTGCTCAACAGTGTGTTGAACCGCTCCCATGCCAAGTGATAAGGTTCGTCAGGATCCATCCGGAAGGAGTGGATTTGATCCATGAGGCGAGCGGCCTTGGAAGGTGGATAATTCTTGTAGAACTTGGTTTAAAGATCCTCCCATGTGGTGATAGAATTGTCAGGAAGGGTGTCAAGCCAAGCAGATGCATGCCCAAAGAGCAAGATTGTAAATAAACACAAGTAGATAGCGTCTTCAGATACACCCGTGATATTAAAGGTATCACATATACGAACAAATCGGGACAAGTGTCCGGGTGCATCCTCATTCTCAAGGCCATGAAATTGAGTAGCATGAGTTATCGTACTCATAACATGTGATGGGATCTTACAGGAATTGGCATTTGGAATAGATGGTTGGGTGATCAGAGATCTCATGCCAGTGACCCCATCACTGGACCTCTGGTGTACAGTACGCCTCGCTGGTGGATCAGCGTCGCCCATAGTAGGAAATGGAATAGGGCTAATAGGACGTACCTGGTTTTCGCACAACTGTTTCAAACTCTCCCGAAAGTCGCGGGTGCGCTCGTGTAGCTCTTTCTCGGGCTCTAAGAAAGCAGAATAAGATGGCGATCCCTGCGATCGAGTGTTGTGCATAAACAGAAAGACACAAGATAGAAGGAAATAGAAAGACTCAAAGAATAGAAAGATTATTTCCTATATTAGACACACACGTAGCACAAAGAAGACAAGCACACAAGACGAACTCAAAGAAAACAAATAAACCAAAAATCAAACAAAGAACTAATCAGAGTTAATATTGCTATTGCCAAGTGTCCCCGGCAACGGCGCCAAAAACTTGATGTCATCTAGACGGTCTATAAAAATAACTATAAAAACCTAACCTAGACTCCTAAGTAATAAAAGGAATACCTACGAACTAAACCGCACTAACAGGCAAGTGAACCTATCGAGTATAGCACAGCTCAACAGTAAACGAAGTTATCGAACCCTAAAGACACTGAATACTAATACCAGACTCTGACTCGGACTAAAGATGATTTGTTTTGAGGGTTTACTACACTACTGATTATCATCAAAAGAATGCAATAAACTATGTACGAATCAAGCCATCAAGGCAAAGACTAAGGTGAAATCAGGAATGGGAAGAACACTACCTTGGTCGGAATCCTACCTGCAAAGATCAACTTCTACCGGTTCTGGAACTATAATGGATTTGGTATTCTAATGATAACTGCTAAAGACAACCTACTGGATCCCTAATCACTCTCAAGGTGTCACCAACTAGCTACCTAAAGTGTACTAACTCACCAGATTTGTTGGAGCATATTATGGTGACAACGAGCTTGAAGATATTATGTCTTAGTCTTAGAGTCTTTGACTTGTATTTGATAGAATTGTTAGCAACAGTTATAGGGGAGTCTGTTAGGACATGTTTTGTAACTGTTGATAAAATTCTATGTAAGTTCTGCTAGAGGCGAACTTAACAAGTTCGCCTAGCCTATCAGAGGCGAACTTAATAAGTTCGCCTGGCCTATCAGAGGCGAACTTAATAAGTTCGCCTGGTCTATCAGAGGCGAACTTAATAAGTTCGCCTGGTCTATCAGAGGCGAACTTAATAAGTTCGCTTAATTCTATCAGAGGCGAACTTATTAAGTTCGCTTAGCCTATTAGAGGCGAACTTAATAAGTTCGCCTAAGCACAGTGAAGCGAACCTGTTAAGTTCGCCTGGTGCAGAACAGTAGCTTATATATACATAACAGAGTCAGTTTGATAGAGAGCTTAGAACGATGAGACGATATCAGAGTAGACGAGAGAGAATTCTTGTAACCTGATATTGGTGGAATACAAAGAGTTTATTTACACCGTTGTTGTTGATTGAGTTACACGAGCACGTTGATCATGGATTCCGCACGTTATCACCGTGTCGTACCGCGAGTCTAGAGATCCGTCACGCAACGAATTAGGGACCTACCAGTGGTATTAGAGCCTTTGCTCTTGATTAGGAAAAGATTCATGGTGTTTTCGTGTCCAATCAACATCAAATTCATCATTTTTGAGTTTTTCATTTCAATGGAGTTTTCAAGACTGTTTTGATTCTGATTTGGTGATTTTGAAGACGAAATTGACGAAATTGATCCGATAAGAAGTTTCTGTTTGACAAATTACATAATCCTACGGTCCAATTTTGTTTAATTCCTTCAAAATAGTGAATTATGAAGATTTTTGGTCACTTCTGGTTCGCGGTCTCTATTTGAATGGTTCTTGATTTTGAATCTGCTGAAGCAAGCGAACTTAACATTCTGTTGCAGGTGAACTTATTAGGCGAACTTAATAAGTTCGCTTGGTGAAGATCAGGTGAACTTAACAAGTTCGCTTCTCATTAAGTTCGCTTGGGTGGTTCAGTCAGGCGAACTTATTAAGTTCGCTTAGGCAGGCGAACTTAGCTAGTGATGATAATGATGAGGGTTATGGATGACAACAGTTCGTATCAGATTTTCATGTGATGATAATGAGATTGGAACTATGCCACCGAGACTTTTGTGCATATCAGATTTTCGTAGCTGGAAAGTCCGGTTCGAACAGTTCGTATCAGAAACTGATGAAAACTTTTGGACATCCATATTTGAAGGATATGTGCATCCTACTTATGACTATATGGGATTTCATGATATTCCTAAACCACTGTAGCTCTTAATAAAGTAGAAAAGCAGATGTTTGATCGAGAGATGAAGACGCGTGAAACTTTAACGATGTCTTTACCAAAAGAAATCTTTCATAGTCTCAGGAAGTGTCCAACTTCAAGAGAACTATGGGAAACTTTGAAGAAAAAGGGTGAAGCTACTACTCAAGCGTTTGTGGTCTTGATCAAAGAAGAAGTAGTAAAGCAGAGTGTTTCTGAAAGTGATTCGTCTACCGAGTTAAGTGATAGTGAAAGTATTCGATCTGGTGAAAGTACTCAGTCTACCGAGAGTGATGTAGAGACTGAAGTAAGCTTCCAGACACTTGAAGATGATCTGAGTGAATTAGAAAATGATGTTGAGCCTGTCATTGTTGATCAACAAAGTGAAGCTGATGATGACGTTTTCATGGCTCCTGGTGCATCTTCTTCAGAACTAAAAGCTGAGGTAGTTTCTAACTCTGAGACGTTTTGTTCTAACTGTATCTCAGTAAAGGATAAAATGATGATGGTTATGGATGACAACGTCAACCTCATTTGTGATATGAAATCGATGCACACGGTAAACCAGAAATTAAAAGATAATGAGAATGCGTGCATTGAGAGAATAGAATCACTGAAGAGGGATATAAATTCTCTGACTTTGAAGATTAAAGAGCAGGCATATCACCTGGATATGTCCTTTGCATAAATTGAGAAAAGAAATAATGATCTTGTTGAGAAAGATAATGAACTAGCTGAATCTAAAGCAGAGGTGCTCAGATTGCATAGAAAGTTAGAAAGCTTTGAAAATTCATCATTCTTATTAGGATATTATCATGACAATACTGAAGAGGGGAAGGGAACTAGTGGTATTGGCTATGTTCCTCCACCATTCAACGAAAATTATTCTGTTACACCTGAGATTATAAACGATGAGGATTTAGATCCTAAGACGTTGTTGAAGGTGAATCCAGTCACAGGTGAAGATATGGTATATTATGATGAGAGTGATGATGAATATTTTGATGAAGCTAAGGTAGAGGGGATACCTAAAGATATTAAAGTTGAGGAATCAAAGGTTGATTCTAATTCATCTGAAAATTCTACATTTGGAAGTTCTTCAAACTCAAGGAGAGTTCCATATGTCAGAGATTATAAAGACAGGTGTACGTGTGTTCATTGTAATGAGATGGGACACATTGTGGTGACCCGTCCTTACAAAAATAATGGAAAGAAGCATGTAGTTCCTGAGAAGGTGAAGCCTGAATCAAAACCTATTGAGAAAAAGTTTGTCCAGTCTCAAACTCCAAAAGAAGGTCATGTAGGAGAATCTTCTTCAAGTGCATCTTCTCATGTGAAGATTCCTTATATGAGAAAATATAGTGAGAAGAGATCTTGCTTTTACTGTGGTCTTGTGGGTCACATTCGGATGGATTGTCCTCACAAAGCCAAAGGTAACCGATATGTTACTCCTGAAAAGGTAAGAACTCCTGGTAAGCCTTATGTTAACCCAAATGTGGTTAAATCTCGTGATACACCAAAGGGTAATTCAAAATCTGAGGTTAGGCTTTCTAGACCTCAAAGACGTAGGAGAACAGAAGATTGAGAAAACTTTAAGAACAACAAGAGTTTTCTCAATCAAATTAATTTTCAAATGAAAGAAAATGTTCAAACACTTCACATTTTAAGCAAAAAGAACTTAATGAACAGAAGTATGTTTGGAAATCTAAAGTTTCTGTTTCTGACTCGTCGGAGCAATCTCCTAAAATCGATGAGAGATTCGATTGTGAATGGAGTGAGGTTTATTATTTTGATACAGATGGACGACCCATGACTACCATGGCTTGGGTCCCAATTTCAAATTAATGTTTCTTGTTAGATGTGCAGGATTTACCAAGAGGGACTATTAATACCATTTTGGTTGTTGATAGTGGTGGTTCTTAGCACATGACAGGGAATGACATCTGCAAGAGTAACGAGTTGTTGATAACTGAGAATATATTTGATTCAACGACTTGATGCTCAAGGGGGAGAATATGTCACACACAATGTTTTGGAAAGAGTTTTACAAAGTCCAAATGATAACCTGAAACTTAGGATGACGATGGTGAGCATAAAGTCGTTGATGCAACCATTTGACTAGTTGAAGGGGAGTCTACAGGACAGGGGGAGTACAGAACTGTGTTGGTGACAAAATGAAAAGGCATTCATTTACAGGATTACATCGGTTTGAGATTTTAATTGATTGACTTGCTTATCCTGAGTAACCAAGTAAAATGTTTTTCTTAAAATGTTTTCATGGAAGAGTTTATTTTCATTTGTTTTACTTTCTTTTAAAAAGATTTTGAAAAATTCAAACAAATTGAAAAAGATAAAATCGACATTACTTGAAATTAAAGAAGAGATGATAGTACATCAGTGGATGTTCTTTCACACATGACCTTAGATTGACTGGTTGGTGCTTTATGTTAATATATCTGAATTATATGTTTTGATCTAAACTTCAGAGACTGCACAAATAGGAAATGATAGTGTTGTGTATGCATATAATTTGAATTGTCAGTAGACTAAAAGCGTCACTGAACCATTAGTAGTGTGAAAACATAATTTCATATGTTACAACTGTGATTTGAACCCATTTTATGCCTGGGTGTGTGTGTTAAAAGATCACTATCAGATAAAGAATATTAGTTTTTTAATAAAGATTTTCCTATGAGATCAGTTTCGGGTTATATCCTTAGCACTATTCATTCGATTTGCTTCAGTACCCATGTCCCGAAAAGCATGCAATTTGAAGTATAATCAAGATATGTACTTAACAACATCTGTCAAACATATACTAGCCCTTGGATCATATTGATAAATCATCTTTACTGATTCCATTGAATTCATAATCCAGATAACAGTCGGATCCACGTACCTGAATCGTATGATTCCACATATATAAGCCAAAACATTGAATCATTCGATTCAGAATCTCATTGATTCCTATACAATCCAATTTGGATTCTGCTATTCATGTGCTAAGTGATGTCTCCTCATTCTGGAAATTCGGATAATCTTTACTAAAATCTTATATGTCTTGAAGATAGTGCATTTACGTTATGTTGGCATACTAGTGGGGTACACGTTGTATTTCATACTTAAATGGTACCTTAACTCACAAGAAAGTGGGAATGAGATGCTTTAGTTTCAAATCTTATAATATTGACAATTTGAATTTGTGTGTCATAGCCTGATCCTATTTTCTTTAAATGTATATTGTGTATCATAACATGCAATATGAAAGTCTTGAAAAGAAAGAGTGTGATAATCTTGAAAGATATTCGTTTGATTGCTCAAGGCTTGAAAGAATGACATAGGATACCCTTAGAAAGTTTAGGGATGTTTATCCAAAATGTGTGATTGATGCATTGCTTTTACTGATATGATCTTCTTACTCGTGATGTTCGACCAAAAAGATGTGATTTTGTATTTTACATTTCAGTTTATATAGAGAAAAACCAAAAAGATTTTGTGTTTCTTATGTTTGAAAAACCAAAAAGATTTTATTTTTCCAGCTTCCATGGAAATCTTAATTGTTGGTTATTCTTGGTTGTTCTCCTTTACATAAACTGAATATTGTAGATAGAAGTTGACAAGGGGTCCTTCTCCCGAGTTTTCTTCTAGATAGAAAGAGAAAGTGCAGATGAACAAGACGAAGACTACAGTGTGTTTGATGATATTTGAAGACGGATGACAATCTTCTGAAGCTGTTGTCAAGGGGGAGTCTGTTGGAGCATATTCTGGTGACAACGAGCTTGAAGATATTATGTCTTAGTCTTAGAGTCCTTGACTTGTATTTGATAGAATTGTTAGCAACAGTTATAGGGGAGTCTGTTAGGACATGTTTTGCAACTGTTGATAAAATTCTGTGTAAGATCTGTCAGAGGCGAACTTAATAAGTTCGCCTAGCCTATCAGAGGCAAACTTGTTAAGTTCGCCTGGTCTATCAGAGGCGAACTTAATAAGTTCGCTTAAGTCTATTAGAGGCGAACTTAATAAGTTCGCCTAAGCACAGTGAAGCGAACTTGTTAAGTTCGCCTGGTGCAGAACAGTAGCTTATATATACATAACAGATTCAGTTTGATAGAGAGCTTAGAACGGTGAGACGATATCAGAGTAGACGAGAGAGAATTCTTGTAACCTGATATTGGTGGAATACAAAGAGTTTATTTACACCGTTGTTGTTGATTGAGTTACACGAGCACGTTGATCATGGATTATGCACGTTATCACCGTGTCGTACCGCGAGTCTAGAGATCCGTCACGCAACGAATTAGGGACCTACAAGATTAATGGATCACTTCTCAGGTATTTCCAACTATGATAATGTACCCTAATGAATGGATTACCTCTCAGTCTCACCGCCCACAATACACTTAAGGAATGCATGGGGTAATCCTATAATGACAACTATGATTCAGACTAGCAACAATCACTAGACACCTAAACCAATTTCCTCTCAAACATTTGACACTCGGATTTCTAATGACGAAAACTAACCGACTAATTCTCACCTCTCGGGTATTGAACTAGGACACACAATCAATTCTAATCAACAATAAATTACAACATCTATGGTCACTGCGTCTAGCAAACCACCGAAATCACAAACCCTAGGATCTATGACCTAGATACGCTAATCAAACTTGCAGACAACCACAACTAACGCAAGGAATTAAAATCAATCACACAATCAGAATTAGAGCATGCATATTCATCATTATTCTCATATTAGGATCCTTACAAAATCATAAACCCATCACATGAAACCAAAACCGATAAAAATCCGAACTTTAACAAGAATTCATTAATTGATCTAGGCGGTATTAACGTTTTAGCCTAGAATCATACTTAAAACATTCAAACAGAAGTAATCAACATTCATCATTGGTTCAAACACAGAAAACAAACATAAAGATTCGAACTTTAAAACCGAACAAACTAAAATACACCAACCCGGAATCAAAATCTACAATCTTGAAATTCAATTCAACTTCTTGCTCCCAAAATCGCCACTTTTCTCTCTCTAGACGAGTGGAATACGAACTCCCTTCATAATGGGATTAAATTTATATTAAAATCAAAATTAGGGCTTTTTTCAGATTTCACGAGCCTCTCGCGTACCGCGAGAGAACATGGCCAGTTCCTCGCGTACCGCGAGGGAGAAATTAGTCGTGCCCGGATTTCTTCATCTTCGCGTACCGTGAAACTATTCCTTCTAGTCTTCGCGTACCGCGAAGACTTGGACTTTCCCATTTTTTCACTTTTAATCTTAGGGCTTCATTCTCGTGCTCGGTTTCTTCATATATTCACTTTAATTCCCCTGAGCTCCTGTAAACATAACAACGACTCAATACAAACCAAAAATGACTCAGAACGAATAAAAACTAGTTAAAATGACTCAAAAATGTTGGAATAAAGATGTGTGCTTTGCACTACATCACCAATAACAAAAATAGTGAAACAAATGGCAGTGCTAATGGTGGTGATGGTGGTGCCAACCCACCCCATGCACTTTCAAGCACTTTAACTCGTGCAACCCCATCAAATTCAATGGCACAAAAGGAGCCACGGGCCTCCTTCAATGGTTTGAGGGCATTGAAAACACCTTCCTCAATAGTGATTGCCCTTACAATCTTCGAGTTCATTATGCCATCAACGTCTTTCAAAAATGGGCGCTCACTTGGTGGAATGGTGAGAAAAGGAATTGGGTTGTGGATGTGGCAATGTCCTTGCCATGGGATGAACTTAAGAGGCTCATGACCGAGGAGTTCTGTCCTAGTAATGAAATGAAGAAGCTAGAGGCTGAGTTTTGGGATCTTACCCAACACAATGGGGAGAACTTGGTCTACACAACTCGTTTCCATGAGCTGAGTCTTCTTGTGCCTCACATGCTCACACAACTAACATGATGTTGGAACCTGTTTATTCGAACAAATTCAGCCAATCTTCATGTAGAAACTAGAATCGAGTAGATTGATTAACAAACGAGAAACACATAGTAAAAGGTGTAACTATAAAAATTGTATTGATTTTTCAATTGAAGTCCCACTTACAAAAGTCAAACTATACGAGTATTTATACTAAAAAGACAAAGAATGACTTCCTCCGAAAACGATTTCGGTCGAAATGTATTTCGTCCGAAAACGATTTCGGTCGAAATATTTTAACTTCAAAGAATTCTTCCGTCTCCAGACTGTTTTATATGTAATGGCCTAAAAATAGTTCCAACAATCTCCCCCTAGGCCATTGCATATCAAAACATAAGAATTCTGTCAATCTCCCCCATACACTCTGCATCATCAAAGTTGGATCTAGAACTTGAATCTTTAATTCTCCAAACTTGTCTTGGTTTAGCTTTGTCTTTCCAATCTTGTTTTTGTTTTGACATATTATATGTCCAAAACCTCTGTAACCTATTAAAGACTTTAACAACCTTTTGTTGAAACTTTCTCTGAGATTGAGAAACGACCTTCTGTATGGAAAACTTGTGTTTCTTGATACAACAATCTCTTGATAAATGACCCTGTTTTCCACAGCTGAAACATTTCTTCAAAGCAAGACATGGTCTTTAATAAGGCCTCTTTCGAGATTCTGACATGTTTTTAGACTTCTGTTCTACAACTTTTAACGTTTCTACTCCTTTTTTAACAAACATGAGCGGAGCAAATTTATTTGAAACGAACAGGATGGCATTAGCATTAAGTGGACTGTCTTTCTTGAACCATAAGCCACCTTTATTATCAAAATAATTCACACATTCAAAGAATTCTTTTGATTTGTCACTGACACAATCATCTTCAGAAGTAAGATCACTTGGAATCTTCAATTCAACTTTATTCACTTCGGAATCTCTCTTTGTCTCTAATGAAGGATAAACATTTGGCACAAATGGCTCTTGAATGTATGGTTGAAGCATATGTGAATAAAATGTAACACCCCAAAAATTTCCCAAGAAAAAAAAGACTAAACTTACCAATTTTCATAGTTGAAGGGTAGTTATATAAATAAAAAAAATCCAGGGACTTAAAATGAAAATTCTAAAAATCAAAGGGGTAGCGGACTGCTACCCAAGACCTTAGCAGTCCACTACGTGTTGAAGTAAATGAAGTGAATGTTTACGAAAGTCACAAACGAATGAATCTGCCAATATTCCTTAGGGAATGAAGGTTATGGGTATGGGAAGTATGTTATGGGCCTTTACCTTTTAGGGGCCTTTGTGGCTGGCCAACTGTTGTACAACTGGGGTGATGACAGTCACCAAGGGATTATCGTGATCCTTGAAGTTGGTACGATTTACCTTACGGGGTAGTCGTGCTTGAAGTTTGGTACTTGTGCCTTACGGGGTGCAGTGCTTGAAGTTTGGTTCGTGTCATCCTTGTGATGTCGTGCTTAAAGTTTGGTGTTGAATAACCTAATTATCGGGCCCTATGAGTTCTTCACCCGAAGGACAGTACGGTGTTGATGGGCCTAGTGGTAGTGATCTTTAGGTTATTCCACTAGTATGTGACGTTTGGATTTGACGGTTACGAGAAGGCGCAGATTCGATAAGTTCGTTGACTTATGTTTATGATGTTATGTTATGTTATTGCATGTTTTCGTATGCTTTTATTAATGAAGTTAAATGATATGTTTTTGGCAAATATTTGAAGTTAAGGTTTTATGAAAAGCTAGAACTCACCAGCGTAGCTGACTTTTTAGTATGCACATTCAGGTTAAGGCAGCTTATGATGATGGACGGTGATGTTGGGCGGCTTGATGAGTTACTCGGATAATATGAAGACTGGCATCCCGTTATGATTAGCTTATGTTATGTTTATGTAATAAACTATGTTACGCTTTCGCATGTTGAACAATGTCACGATTATGTTTTAATGAAATTTCCCGTTGCGTTATTTTGATATTCAAGTCTAACAACTGTTTGTGGATGAGTAAATCCAACAAGTGAGGCCTCCCGGGTTTGGGGCCTTATAAGTTGGTATTAGAGCAATACTTTGAGATATTTGGACACTCCCAGTGTCTAAACTTAAACTGTGAATGGGACGGAAAGCGGATGCCAGTACGGGTAACTCGAGCCACAGCATCAGGTATGAAGGTAGTATATATTTACATATATAGTATGCCTTAGAAAGGGTTAGGTAATGACTTGTGTTCTGATGGAATCACAAAGGTGGTTAAATAGAAATCGAAAGGTAGTGTAATGGTTAATTGCAGATGACCGGTGTATATTAACGTCTTACAGTGCTTGTTGAATTCTATTTGTTAACTAGCGTGATGACATTGGATTCCTTGTCTTATAAAACGAAACGGCAAGGAGAGGAAACGGAAGGCGTGGTGGGGGCCATACCGGTGGTCGTACCAGTGGTCATAACGGTGGGCGCGGCAGGTCCCCTGCATGCCAAGAGTACAGTGAAGAAGGAAGTGTTCACACTGAGCCAGAAATTAGTATGCACGGGACTGAGCCGACTCATGTCGAAGAACAACAAATCACTTTTGAACCGGAAGTGAGGGCGGCTCTGGCACGCGAGTTCACTGAGTTGATGAAGGTTTCTTTGCCAGGACTGTTGGCAGAAGCGTTAAAGAAGGCTAGTGAGACGGGTCGGTCTAACATGGCAGTTGGTACCCCGAACACTAAGGCAATCAACGCGCCGCTTTACCGTGGTTGCGACTATAAGTCTTTTAAGGCATGTGACCTGCCTGTCCTGACTGGGAAGAAGGACACGGTGGCTACTTTTGATTGGGTAATCTGTATGGAAGTTGTCATTCGTCTGAGCGAGGGTCGAGCGAATCAAGTTATGAAATTTGCTATCTAACCCTATCTCAAACTTCAAGGACTATTTCAGTCGTTTCTTCAAACCCTAACTACAAGGACTAATGGTGTGATTAGCCCGAACTCAATTTTAATTGATTTTGTAAAGTCAAAGTCAAAATTTAAGTTCTTGTTGACTTCTGAAAGTCAACTAACCAAGTCCTAACTCAATTCATACTTTAGGGACTATTTCTGTCATTTCCCAAAACAAATAGGAAACCAGAGGGATTAATTCTGTAATTAACCCTAATTTGATTTATGTTTGACTTTCTAAAGTCAACCTAGCAGTATTCAATCCAAATCAAGTCCACGATCATTTCTATGTAAAATTGAAACTGAATTCGCATAAATTATGACATTCACGGCGTTAACTACCGATTAAAAACACTATCATTGTCTAATTAAACTCAATAATGGGAATTAAACCCCGCAACCGTCGAACTTCATGCTAAATCAACTGAATTCGAAAAAATTTGATTACCAATTCAAGTACAAACACCCTACACACCTAAATCGAGCATCCCTGAACCTGTTGCACCATCCATTGTGATCGAAGACGCAGCCGTGAACGCCGGGGAATAGTTAGAGAAGCCGCGACTAACTTTTAGTCGATCTCCACTTTTCCGATATCATCACAGGTAATCGAATACACCATTAACTTCATTTTTATCCTCTTAATGAAAGCCCTAACCTTTTAGAGGCCTATAACATCGAATTAATCAAGACCCTGATCTATGGTTCATGTTCATTCGGATTCCAATTGAACCATATCAATTCGATACCAATTAAGGAAATCAATCAAGTCCTCAGACTCGTCTCGAGGTCTAGATTGAAAGCCCTATCAAACCAAGGGCTTATATCATCAAATCGATGATGAACCAGATCTTAGGGTTCTTCATATGACCCAGTTAATCGAATCCTAATCAACATTCGTTTTAAATCCAATTAATTTATACCAACAGATTCGCAATTCCATTTTTGTTAAAAGCCATATGATTCTAACAACTTCTAATATCAGAATCCTTCGATTTGATGTTGGGTTTAAAGCTAGGGTTCGAAGATTTCATAGAAGAATTTAACGATCTAAAACTCAATGCTTTGCTAATTAAACTGTAGGTTCGCAAATAATCCTTGAACAAAACCCCTATACTATCGTATCTATTCAGAATCGAAATCGATGGAATTGAGGCTGGTTTAGATTCAGTTTATAAGGGGGAAGAACTCAGGGGACTTCCTTGTTAAAAACAATTTGATCCAGATTCGTTTGCGATTCCCTAGCGGGCACAAATGGTTAAGACAGTGTGCTTGTGTGGGAGAGACCCGGGTTCGAGTCTCTCCACACCCATTTCTTTTTAAAACCGTTTTTTATTAATAGTTTTAATATAAAAATCATTCCACTACTATTATAATAATATATTAATGTGTTTTAGCCCCGGAAACAACCCGTAGGTTCGGGTTTGATTTTATAACTCATAATTAATATTATTTACACTTTTAAAAATAATATATCCATATTATTTTCAATCCGCAACTTCGAATAAAATAATATGTTTGTATTATTTTCAACCCGTGAATCATATCATAAAATAATATATATTTTTATATCATTTCGCCTCGTTTATAAACCTCGTGTATTGTTTTCAAACTAATAAATAATATAGTTATTTATATTATTTACACATGTTTATATACTTGAATAAAAAAATAATATATTTATTATTTTCACCACGATATTTATTAAATGTGAAATTCTCTAAACTTAAAAATAATATATTAAGTTATATTATTTTCTTAAGCCATTATTATAGGCACAAACATACGAATTTATTTGTTTATTTAATATTATTCGTATTATATTAAGGCATTCGACGCGTAACGCATTAATCTTAATTATAATATTGAGAAATCTATATTCCCGTAGACACGTTCGTCTACTAACAAATCCTTAGAATGCATTGAGATGTTCTAATCTTTCCATGTCGTTGCCCCAAACTCTTACGTGTTCCTAATTGTCACATCTTATTCTAGGGCATTCATAGGTTGTCCGCGTGCAATCCATTTGCGGTTAGTGTTGCATCCTTGTGTGGTGCTAATTACTACGCTCTGCTCAGACTCAGGTGAGTTTCACGGCCCCTTTTAATTGCTTTACTATTGGGGGAGAAACATGCTTACACACAAACATATTTTACTTGTTTTCCTGTTGAGGAGAAACAAACATGTACACAAACTATCATACTTTTACTTGTTTTCCCCGTGTGGGAGAAACAGGTACGCAGACAAACATTATGTTACATGTTTTTCCCGTTGGGGGAGAAAACATGACACAACTATTTTTGATTATTGTAATTCATATGTTATTACTGTTGAGGCTAAGCGTGATACACTATCACAGAAAGTCCTCATCATACATCGAACTGTTAATATGGATCTTAGCAAGGTAATGTTTAGTAGTACTAATGGGTTTGACAAGCCCCACCTGCGTTAGTCACGCTAACTCGATTGGAGGTCGAACGGGTGAAATGTTAGCCTACTCACATTTGCCAGAGTTGATACACCTGGCAGGAGGCATACAAACACAACAGTCAGCTTCGATTGCGAGCGCTTTAGTAAGACATGAACATAGGCTAGCTACCTATAGATATGCATGTTGAATGTACATAATCTGGCAAACACTCTCTTATTGTAAACCTGAAACCTGTGAACTCACCAACCTCGTGTTGACACTTTTTCTTACATGTTTCTCAGGTCGCCAAGGCACAGGTTGCACACCTAGGACATGCATGGAGTTCTACTATCATTGCATCTTATGCAAACATTTAAAATAATCCATTTGTTTATTAAACTTAATTTAGGCGCGTTTGTTTTGCGCATTTACTTTCTGGTTTAAAATGCTTCCGCATTTAACTCTGAACTTTTATATTATAACATTTCAAGTCCCATATAGTGTCGTTTGATGTAACTAATGACTGAGATCCTGATGTGTCACATTCCTAACGGTAAAACTCCGTTAGTGGATTTAGGGGTGTGACGGATTGGTATCAGAGCCATTGGTTATAGAGAACTAGGATCGCATACTAGACTATAACCACACAAATTAGTTACACGGCACAGACACTTATACCTGATACATATAGCACCTATACATACATTGCAGTGCAGGCATGTTAATACCATCCGTATCACCCTCAGTTGGCAAGGGACACATCATTTGCGTTGCATCGTCATTCCCAGCGGCGACACTCGGGGGATCACCACAACAACATCCACTCCCGTCCGAGGGTAGAGAGACGGAGCCTTCGGAGGAGTCACTTACATCACCATCACCCGTTGGGTATGGTGGGCCTTCTCAGGTCCATGTTATGGATGGTACTCAGCACTAACGCATATCTATTTGGGAGTTGGGATCGTCGGAGGCGATTCCCTACTGTACCCGCCAGCAACAATACGCCGAATGAAGGCAGACCGTTGCACGCATTATTGCAGAATCCATTAACACGTAGATGTCATCACTTTCCAAAGCCATGGACTCGCTTCTTTGTTTGATATTCTGTTGAGAATAGATTGACCACAAATCTGAGAACGCATTGCTCAATGCATACTCAAACCCTATCTTGACTAAGTTGAAAGGACGGCTACCTTGCTGCTTTCTGTAACTTGTATTCATGAATTAGTTTCATTTCTCGAAGTCGCATTTCATGTACATGTTTGTTACATGTTTTCATTTACAATCCGCTGGATTGGACTCCTGTATTGTGTTTCACTTGAGTGAATACTCGGATCAAGCCATCCTCGCCTACTCATCCCGATATGAGTTCTAATTGATCAAAGTATAGTTGATGAATAAGCTTTTCGATGACTCATCATATCTGACAACACTATGTACTCAACAATATAACCTAAAGGACATTATGACACAGGACAGGAAGAACAAGGGTGAGCATGCAAAGCAAATTATCATTACGGGTGCACACGTAATAGTAATATGAGGTGCATGTAAGTCCTGGTGAAACCTAGTGTGTGGATGAATGGTCCTAATCAACGATTTACAGACTTAAGTTCCCACTATCTATAGAGACTCTCATAACCCACTCAACGACTAGTTGGTATCGTTAATCCCGTTTAACCGCAGATAGACGCGACTATCAGGTTTAAAATGTTTATGGACACACTGAATTACCATTAATGGAATCCATCAATGTTATTTTCACTCATGTAAGAGTCTTTGTGATCTTACGACTCTCATTCAAACTTAATCAATGGAACCACCTAGAGTGAAACTCTAGTAGAACCTCAGGGTAAAACCACCGACTCCAAGTATGTAAGCGGAATTGTAAGAATTCCTTCCTGCTAACACGTTATTCCTTACACTCCAACGATAAATTCCAATTGACCCAAATGCATTATCCGGTAACTAATCCTCAGATTAATTTGATTTATACCCCTGGGTATCAAACTCTGTAAACGGGCTTCTGCTTTCACAAATCGATCCAGTTGTTCTAATGACATTAGAAATCAAGGACTTCATCTAACTGATCATCAATTGAACGCGAATACTTAAACAGACGTCCTATCCCTTGTACTCCTAATATCTACACCTCATTAAAATCTTTCCTACATGTGAACCTCTTAGCCTTTGTGTTAACCAATGCTTACCTCATAAACGCGAGTCTCACTAGAAGTCTCATCGTTACCTCATAATTTTCTGCTGGTAAAGTCGTACACCAACTCTATTGGATATTTAGTACACAATAGAAGTAACTCAAAATCTTTAGAGATGTAAACTAAGATTGACTGGTCATAAGTTTAACATTGACCTCACGCCAATTAAACTTGACAGCTTTGACATAATTGCCGGTATGGATTGGTTATCTAAGAACCAAGCCAAGATTATCTGTCATAAGATAATTGTTCGCCTTCCTCTCCCGAGTAAAGAAACCCTTTGTGCCTAAGGCAAGAGGAGTGATGCAGTCATGAACATCATATCCTTCGTGAAAACAAAGAAGTGCTTACATAAAAGCCATCCTGCCATTCTGACTCCCATTGCCGAGCATTCATCTGAGGGAAAGGAGATTGACGACATTCTGATTGTTCGTGATTATCCAGAAGTATTTCCCGAAGATATACCTAGTCTTCCACCTCACCTCCAAGACGAATCTCAAATTGATCTAGCACATGGAGCAGCACCTATTGCTCGGGTACCATATAGACTTGCACCAAGTGAGCTACCAGAACTATCCACACGACTTCCAAAGTTGTTGGATGAAGGCTTCATCCGACCTAGCTCGTCGCCATGGAGAGCTCCAGTCCTATTAGCCGAGAAGAAGGACGAGACTTTCTGTATGTGTATTGACTACTGTGAGCTGAATAAAGTAACAATCAAGAATCGTTATCCTTTGTCTCGTATAGATGACCTATTTGACCAACTCCAAGGATCAAGTTTCTATTCCAAGATAGATCTCAGGTCCGGCTACCATCAATTGAGAGTCCGAGATGAAGATATCTCTAAAACTACTTTCAGGACAAGGTACGGCCACTATGAATTTATGGTCATGCCTCTCGGATTAACCAACGCACCTGCGGTATTCATGGACCTCATGAACCGTGTGTGTAAGCCTTACCTTGATCAATTCGTCATAGTTTTCATCGACGACATTCTCATTTATTCCAAGAACAAGGAGGAACATGGGGAGCATCTACGCCTAATTTTGGAATTACTTAAAAGGGAGCAACTATATGCTAGGTTTTCCATGTGTGAATTTTGGATCCGGGAGGTTCAATTCTTAGGACATGTGGTTAACGAGAAAGGAATACATGTCAACCCATCAAAGATAAAAGCCATCAAGAATTGGGCAGCACCGACGACTCCGACTGAGGTGCGACAATTTCTGGGATTGGCTGGTTATTACCGTCGATTCATTGAGGGATTTTCAAAAATTGCACAACCTCTCACTGCCTTAACTCAAAAGGGTAAAGCCTATAACTGGGGTGATAACCAAGAGTTAGCATTCCAAAATCTTAAACAGAAACTTTGCAGTGCACTTATTCTAGCTCTTCCGGAAGGAACGGATGATTTTGTGGTGTATTGTGACGCGTCTATTCAGGGTCTAGGTTGTGTGTTAATGCAACGAGAAAAGGTGATCGCGCATGCTTCGCGTCAACTAAAGGTTCACAAGAAAAACTACACCACTCATGACTTAGAGTTGGGAGCTGTAGTTTTCGCACTTAAGATTTTGAGACATTACTTGTACGGTACCAAGTGCACTATCTACACCGATCACAAGAGTCTTCAGCACATCTTCGTGCAGAAAGAGTTGAACATGCTACAATGTTGTTGGGTCGAACTCTTAAATGATTATGACTGTGCAATCCGGTACCACCCGGGTAAAGCTAATGTTGTAGCTGATGCCCTAAGTCGAAAGGAAATGAAACCCAAACGAGTTCGAGCATTACAACTTACTATTCACCCCGGATTACCTGACAAAATCCGTAGTGCTCAACTCGAAGCCCTGAAAGAGGAAAACCTACCGCTGGAAGGTACACGCGGTATGGAAGCACAACTCGAGGTCAAATCTGACGGTATTCGCTACTTCATCGAGCAAATATGGGTTCCAGTATTCGGAAACCTAAGGGAACTAGTCATGGATAAGGCTCATAAATCTCGTTACTCTATACATCCAGGTTCCGACAAGATGTACCATGACCTAAAGGTGCTATGTTGGTGGCCGAATATGAAGGCCGATATTGCCACTTATGTGAGTAAGTGTCTGACATGCGCGAAGGTCAAAGTTGAATATCAAAAGCTATCCGGTCTTCTCCAACAACAAGAAATTCCCATGTGGAAATGGGAACAAATCTCCATGGACTTTATTACAAAACTGCCACGAACTCCTACCGGATGTGATACCATTTGGGTAATTGTTGACCGTTTAACAAAGTCCGCTCACTTCTTAGCAATCAAGAAAACCGACAAAATGGATAAGATTACTCGTACTTACTTGAAAGAAGTAGTCTCTCGGCACGGGGTGCCAATCTCTATCATTTCCGATCGTGATGCACGATTCACCTCTCGTTTCTGGCAGTCAATACCTAAAGCTTTAGGCACACGTCTAGATATGAGAACATCATATCATCCTCAAACTGATGGCCAGACAAAATGTACTATTCAAACACTGGAGGACATGCTACGAGCTTGTGTGATTGATTTCAGTAACACTTGGGAGTCTCACCTACCATTGGTGGAGTTCTCCTACAACAACAGTTATCACACTAGCATTAAGGCAGCTTCATTTGAAGCACTATATTGATGGAAATGCCGTTCTCCTATTTGTTGGGCCGAGGTTGGGGATAGTCAACTTACAGGTCCTGAGCTTGTACTTGAAACTTCTGAGAAAATTGTTCAAATTAGAAATCGTATGGCAGCAACTCTTGATCGTCAAAAGAGCTATGCCGATAAGCGTCGTAAACCGTTAGAATTCCAAGTAGGTGATATGGTTTTGCTAAAAGTCTCACCTTGGAAGGGTGTCATTCGTTTTGGGAAACAAGGCAAACTGAATCCTAGTTATGTTGGACCATTCAAGATAGTGAAGAGAATTGGCCCAGTAGCGTATCAACTGGAGCTACCTGAATGACTTAGTGGTGTACACGATGTCTTTCATGTCTCAAACTTGACGAACCGTCTAGCAGACGAGACACTCACGGTTTCCCCTTGAGAAACTACAAATCGATGAACAATTGCGTTTCAATGAAGAAGCAGTAGAAATCATGGATAGTGAAGTCAAAACACTCAAACACAATAAAATCCCTATTGTCAGAGTTCGTTAGAACTCGAAAACGCGGGCTGGAACTCGCGTGGGAGCGCGAGGATCAGATGATGCGCAAATATCCTCGTCTGTTCAAGCAATCCACGTCAGTCACTACGGGACGAAAATTCTTTCAACTAGGGGATGATGTGACACCCCATAAATTTTATTTTATTTTAATTTTCGGGATGAAAATTCTTTCAACTAGGGGATGATGTGACAATTCGGACTTTTCCAGTTAACTCCGTTAGAAAAATCCAGTTAAAGTTAACCTATCTAACCCTATCTCAAACTTCAAGGACTATTTTTGTCGTTTCTTCAAACCCTAACTACAAGGACTAATGGTGTGATTAGCCCAAACTCAATTTTAATTGATTTTGTAAAGTCAAAGTCAAAATTTAAGTTCCTGTTGACTTCTAAAAGTCAACTAACCAAGTCCTAACTCAATTAATACTTTAGGGACTATTTCTGTCATTTCCCAAGCTTAGAAATAGGAAACCAGAGGGACTAATTCTGTAATTAACCCTAATTTGATTTATGTTTGACTTTCTAAAGTCATACTAGCATTATTCAATCCAAATCAAGTCCACGATCGTTTCTATGTAAAATTGAAACTGAATTCGCATAAATTATGACATTCACGGCCTTAACTACCGATTAAAAACACTATCATTATCTAATTAAACTCAATAATGGGAATTAAACCCCGCAACCGTCGACCATCATGCTAAATCAACCGAATTTGACAAATTTCGAATACCAATTCATGTACAAACACCCTACACACCTAAATCGAGCATCCCTGAACCTATTGCACCATCCATTGTGATGGAAGACGCAGCCGTGAACGCCGGGGAATAGCTAGAGAAGCCGCAACTGACTTTTAGTCGATCTCCACTTTTCCGATATCATCACAGGTAATCGAATACGCCATTAACTTCATTTTTATCCTCTGAAGGAAAGCCCTAACCTTTTAGAGGCCTATAACATCGAATTGATCAAGACCCTGATCTATGGTTCATGTTCATTCGGATTCCAATCGAACCATATCAATTCGATACCAATTAAGGAAATCAATCAAGTCCTCAGACTCGTCTCGAGGCCTAGATTGAAAACCCTATCAAACCAAGGGCTTATATCATCAAATCGATGATGAACCAGATCTTAGGGTTCTTCGTATGACCTAGTTAATCAAATCCTAATCTACATTCGTTTTAAATCCAATTAATTTATACCAACAGATTCGCAATTCCATTTTTGTTAAAAGCCCTATGATTCTAACAACTTCTAATATCAGAATCCTTCGATTTGATGTTGCGTTTAAAGCTAGGGTTCGAAGATTTCATAGAAGAATTTAATGATCTAAAACTCAATGCTTTTCCAATTAAACTGGCCAGTAGGTTCGCAAATAATCCTTGAACAAAACCCCTATACTATCGTATCCATTCAGAATCGAAATCGATGGAATTGAGGCTGGTTTGGATTCGGTTTATATGGGGGAAGAACTCAGAGGACTTCCTTGTTAAATACAATTTGATCCAGATTCGTTTGCGATTCCCTAGCGGGCATAGATGGTTAAGACAGTGTGCTTGTGTGGGAGAGACCCGGGTTCGAGTCTCTCCACACCCATTTCTTTTTAAAACCGTTTTTAATTAATAGTTTTAATATAAAAATCATTCCACTACTATTATAGTAATATATTAATGTGTTTTAGCCCCGGAAACAACCCGTAGGTTCGGGTTTGATTTTATAACTCATAATTAATATTATTTACACTTTTAAAAATAATATATCCATATTATTTTCAATCCGCAACTTCGAATAAAATAATATGTTTGTATTATTTCAACCTGTGAATCATATCATAAAATAATATATATTTTTGTATTATTTCGCCTCGTTTATAAACCTCGTGTATCGTTTTCAAATTAATAAATAATATAGTTATTTATATTATTTACCCATGTTTATATACTTGAATAAAAAAATAATATATTTATTATTTTCGCCACGATATTTATTAAATGTGAAATTCTCTAAACTTAAAAATAATATATTAAGTTATATTATTTTCTTAAGCCATTATTATAGGCACAAACGTATGAATTTATTTGTTTATTTAATATTATTCATATTAGAGGCATTCGACGCGTAACACATTAATCTTAATTATTATATTGAGAAATCTATATTCCCGTAGACACGTTCGTCTACTCACAAATCCTTAGAATACATTAAGACGTTCTAATCTTTCTGTGTCGTTGCCACAAACTCTTACGTGTTCCTAATTGTCACATCTTATTCTAGGGCATTCAGAGGTTGTCCGCGTGCAATCCATTTGCGGTTAGTGTTGCATCCTTGTGTGGTGCTAATTACTACGCTCTGCTCTGACTCAGGTGAGTTTCACGACCCCTTTTTTCTTGTTTTACTATTTGGGGAGAAACATGCTTACACACAAACATATTTTACTTGTTTTCCTGTTGAGGAGAAACAAACATGTACACAAACTATCATGTTGAATGTACATAATCTGGCAAACACTCTCTTATTGTAAACTTGAAACCTGTGAACTCACCAACCTCTTGTTGACACTTTTTTTTACATGTTTCTCAGGTCACCAAGGCACAGGTTGCACACCTAGGACATGCATGGAGTCCTACTATCATTGCATTCTTATGCAAACATTTAAAATAATCCATTTGTTTATTAAACTTAATTTAGCCGCGTTTGTTTTGCGCATTTACTTTCTGGTTTAAAACGCTTCTGCATTTAACTCTGAACTTTTATATTATGACATTTCAAGTCCCATATAGTGTCGTTTGATGTAACTATGACTGAGATCCTCGTGTGTCACATTCCTAATGGTAAAACTCCGTTAGTGGATTCTGGGGGTGTGACGGATTGGTATCAGAGGCATTGGTTATAGAGAACTAGGATCGCATACTAGACTATAACCTCACACATTAGTTACACGACACAGACACTTATACCCGATACATATAGCACCTATACATACATTGCGGTGCAGACATGTTAATACCATCCGTATCACCCTCAGTTGGCAAGGGACACATCATTTGCGTTGCATCATCATTCCCAGCGGCGACACTCGGGGGATCACCATAGCAACATCCACTCCCGTCCGAGGGCAGCGAGATGGAGCCTTCGGAGGAGTCACTTACATCACCATCACCCGTTGGGTATGGTGGGCCTTCTCAGGTCCATGTTATGGACGGTACTCAGCACTAACGCATATCTCTTTGGGAGTTGGGATCGTCGGAGGCGAGTCCCTACTGTACCCGCCAGCAACAATACGCCGAATGAAGGCAGACCATTGCACGCATTATTACAGAATCCATTGACACGTAGATATCATCACTTTCTCGAGCCACGGACTCGCGTCTTTGTTCGATATTCTGTTGAGAATAGATTGACCAAAAATCTAAGAACGCATTGCTCAATGCATACTCAAACCCTATCTTGACTAAGTTGAAAGGACGGCCACCTTGCTGCTTTCTGTAACTTGTATTCATGAATTAGTTTCATTTCTCGAAGTCGCATTTCATGTACATGTTTGTTACATGTTCTCATTTACAATCCGCTGGATTGGACTCCTGTATTGTGTTTAACTCGAGTGAATACTCGGATGAAACCATCCTCGACTACTCATCCCGATATGAGTTCTAATTGATCAAAGTATAGTTGATGACTAAGCTTTTCGATGACTCATCATATCTGACAACACTATGTACTCAACAATATAACCTAAAGGACATTATGACACAGGACACGAAGAACAAGGGTGAACATGCAAAGCAAATTATCATTACGGGTGCACACGTAATAGTAATATGAGGTGCGTGTAAGTCCTGGTGAAACCTAGTGTGTGGATGAATAGTCCTAATCAGTGATTTACAGACTTAAGTTTCCACTATCTATAGAGACTCTCATAACCCACTCAACAACTAGTTGGTATCGTTAAACTTGTTTAACAGCAGATAAACGCGACTATTAGGTTGAAAATTTTTACGGACACACTGAATTACCATCAATGGAATCCATCATTGTTATTTTCACTCATGTAAGAGTCTTAGTGATCTTACGACTCTCATTCAAACTTAATCAATGGAACCACCTAGACTGAAACTCTAGTAGAACCTCAGGGTAAAACCACCGACTCCAAGTATGTAAGCGGAATTGGAAGAATTCCTTCCTGCTAACACGTTATTCCTTACACTCCAACGATAAATTCCAATTGACCCAAATGCATTATCCGGTAACTAATCCTCAGATTAATTTGATTTATACCCCTGGGTATCAAACTCTGTAAACGGGCTTCTCCTTTCACAAATCGATCCAGTTGTTCTAATGACATTAGAAATCAAGGACTTCATCTAACTTATCATCAACTGAACGCGAATACTTAAACAGTCGTCCTATCCCTTGTACTCCTAATATCTACACCTCATTAAAATCTTTCCTACATGTGAACCTCTTTGCCTTTGTGTTAACCAATGCTTACCTCATAAACGCGTGTCTCACTAGAAGTCTCATCGTGACCTCATAATTTTCTGATGGTAAAGTCGTACACCAACTCTATTGGATATTTAGTACACTATAGAAGTAACTCAAAATCTTTAGAGATGTAAACTAAGATTGACTGGTCATAAGTTTAACATTGACCTCACGCCAATTACACTTGACAGCTTTGACATACTTGCCGGTATGGATTGGTTATCTAAGAACCAAGCCAAGATTATCTGTCATAAGATAATTGTTCGCCTTCCTCTCCCGAGTAAAGAAACCCTTTGTGCCTAAGGCAAGAGGAGTGATGCAGTCATGAACATCATATCCTTCATTAAAACGTAGGAGTGCTTACGTAAAAGCCATCCTGCCATTCTGACTCCCATTGCCGAGCATTCATCTGAGGGAAAGGAGATTAACGACATTCCGATTGTTCGTGATTATCCAGAAGTATTTCCCGAAGATATACCTTTTCTTCCACCTCATCGTCAAGACGAATCTCAAATTGATCTAAGGCTCCATATCGAATAGCACCAGTGGAGATGAAAGAACTTATGGCCTAATTAGACGAACTACTCGAGAAGGGATTTATACAACCGAGCATCTCGCCTTGGGGTGCTCTGGTGTTGTTTGTGAAGAAAAAGGAAGGTTCGATGAGAATGTGTATTGATTATCGCGAGTTGAACAAACTTACGGTGAAGAATTAGTACCCTTTACCAAGGATCGACAACCTGTTCGATCAATTACAAGGCGCAAGTTGGTTCTCAAAAATCGAGCTTCGGTCCGGGTACCATCAGTTGAAGGTGAGGGAAGAAGACATACCGAAAACTGCATTTCGCACGCGTTATGGACATTTCGAGTTCCGTATAATGTCTTTTGGATTGACGAACGCCCCTGCAGCGTTCATGGATTTGATGAATAGAGTTTGTCGACCAATGCTGAATCGATCGGTAATTGTGTTCATCGATGATATCCTCATCTACTCCAAGAATGAGGGTGATCACGCGTGTCACTTGAAGGAGGTATTTGAAGCTCTGAAGAAGGAAAAGTTGTATGCTAAGTTCTCTAAATGTGCGTTCTGGCTTAGGGAAGTCCAATTCCTAGGTCACGTCATTAACCTGAACGGCATTATGGTTGACCCAGCAAAGATAATGACGGTAAGGGAGTGGAATATTCCTAAGACGCCAACTGAAATCCGCAGTTTCTTGAGATTGGTAGGCTACTATTGGAGATTCATCCAGGATTTCTCGAAAATAGCTTCGCCATTGACAAAGTTAACTCGGATGGAAGTAAAGTACGAATGGGGTTTGACCCAAGATGAGGCGTTTAAGGAATTGAAACAGAAGCTAACCAAAGCTCCAGTCTTGGCCCTTCCCGAGGGCAATGAAGACTTGGTGGTATACTCTGACGCTTCGGGTCAGGGATTAGGGTGTGTGTTGATGCAACGAGGTAGAGTGATTGCATATGCATCGCGGCAGTTGAAAGTTCACGAAGCCAATTATCCGACTCACGATTTGGAACTTGCTGCTGTCGTATTCACATTGAAAATCTGGAGGTACTACCTTTACGTGGTGAAGTTTACTATTTATTCCGACCACAATAGTTTGAAGTACTTCTTCGAACAAAGGGAACTTAATATGAGGCAGAGGCAATGGTTGGAACTATTGAAAGACTATGACTGTGAAATCATATACCATCCTGGGAAGGCAAACGTGGTGGATGACGCTCTAAGCCGAAAGGATGTGCCTACTCCTATTAGAGTGAAAGCTTTCCAATTGGTAGTAACATCAGATGTGATGAGGGAAAATGAAAGAGTTCAAGATGAAGCACTTAAGGAAGAAAACATAAAGAAGAAAAGGATGGTTGGCCAACAAGACAAGTTGGAATATAACACCCTTGGTGTTAGGACACGTTTTGGGCGGGTATGGATACCTATGAGTGGCGAGCTTAGAACCAAAATCTTGGATGAGGCTCATAAGTCTCGTTACTCTATCCACCCTCGTACCAACAAAATGTACCAAGATCTGAGGAAGGAATACTGGTGGCCTAGAATGAAACACGAAGTGACAAAGTACGTAAGCTAGTGCTTGACTTCCTCGCAAGTAAAGGCTAAACACCAGAAACCGTATGGAAAGATTCAACCACTTGATATACCGGAATGAAAGTGGGAACACATTACCATGGACTTCATAACCAAACTACCTCGCACAGCTAAAGGTCATGACACCATTTGGGTAATTGTGGACCGTTTAACGAAGAGTGCTCATTTCCTACCTATTCGCGAGACGTTCTCGTCGGAAAGGTTAGCGAAAGTTTTTATTAACGAAGTAGTAGCACGGCATGGGATGCCTTTGACGACCGTATCTGACCGGGACACACGATTCACATCGAGGTTCTGGAAAAGATTTCACGAGGCGATGGGCACGAGGCTTAATATCAGCACGGCGGATGGTCAGTCCGAAAGGACCATTCAAACATTGGAGGATATGCTTCGTGCTTGTATTATCGACTTCGGTGGCAGTTGGGACAGTCATCTGCCATTAGCCAAATTCTCCTGTAACAATAGTCATCACACGACTATAGGCATGCCGCCTTACGAAATGTTGTATAGGAGAAGATGCAGGAGCCCGGTTTGTTGGGTTGAGATTGGACAGAAGGAATTAGGAAGTCTTGAAGTCGTTAGAGAAACGTCGGAAAGGTTTGATCAAATCAAAGCACGAATGAAGGCCGTACAAGATCGTCAGAAATCCTATGCGGATAAACGGCGAAGGCCTATTGAGTTTGATGTTGGGGACAGGTATTTGTTGAAAGTGTCACCCTGGAAGGGAATCATACGGTTCAGGAAGAGAGGAAAGTTAAGTTCGAGGTTTGTCGGACCATTCAGGATAATGGCACGAGTTGGTGAAGTCGCTTATCGGTTAGAGTTGCCTGATGAGTTAAGTGGGATTCATCCTACCTTCCATGTATCACACTTGCAAAAGTGTTTGGCGGATGAATCGGCTCACGTACCACTTACTGACATTGAGGTTGATAACAACCTTAACTACATCGAAGGACCCGTGGCCGTCTTAGATAGAAAGGAGAAACGTTTACGTAATAAGATTATTCAATTGGTTAAAGTCCAATGGAAGCACCGAAAGGGATCGGAATCTACTTGGGAAACGGAGATGGAAATGAGGGAGTCGTACCCTCAACTATTTGACTTATGATAGGTTTCGGGGACGAAACCTATAATAACGGGTTAGAATGCGAGAACGAACGAAATAAACGAACAAGGCATGACGGGTCGGGCCGGATGGGCCAGCGTGCTAGAAAGGGCGAACATAGGGGAGCCTCCCCTATAAATAGCCTAAGTCACCACCCTTTTCTCTTATTTGCAACATCTAGAGAGAGAAACCGTAGAGAGAGAAAGTTGGTGGATCGACACGAGATTTCAGCAAAGTGTTGCTCCATAGCTCGTGAGAAGAACCTTCGAATCAGAAGCTCGATATAGGTAACGATCATGCCTAGATCTAAGTTTTTGTTCGTTTTGGGGTTTTTCGGGTTTTGGATGAAAAGGTAACGTTTTGGGGTTTTTTGGGTTTTGGATGAAAAGGTAACGTGTTTTTCGTTTTGGGGTTTTTCGGGTTCCTAAACGAAAAGCAAACGTTTTGAATGTAAACAAGTTCGGGATGTTGACGTGATCAGATCCGCATGCGAAAGTTAGTGTTTTTGCAGGGAAGCAGGTCCTGCGTACTTATCAAGTACGCAAGAAGAAGGTTTTGCATACTTATCAAGTACGCAAGAAGAAGTCCCTGCGTACTTATCAAGTACGCAAGAAGAAGTCCCTGCATACTTATCAAGTACACATGAAGCAAAGCCTGCGTACTTATCAAGTACGCGTGAACCGAAGTATGCGCACTTATTAAGTACGCAAGAACAAGGCCCTGCGCACTTGCTAAGTGCGCATGCATCAGGCTGGTTAAGTAAATTCAGTATGTTTAGAAGGTTAAACGTTAGAGTCGGGATTTGGTCTGATGTGTATTTAACTAATCAATTCAGATCGGAAGTGACGTTGTTGGACCTTTGTTTAGGACAACCCAGATTAGCTTATCCGGTGAGTTCTAGAAGCCCTATTTTAAATGTTTTGAATAATATTTTTGGGCTGGTGTGTATACGTAACGATGTGAATATTTTATAAAACAATGTTTATGAATGTTGTATGTGACGTTTTATAAAATGATGTTTATGAACGATGTTTTGGAAAGAAGTGTTTATGAAATACTTTGCCAAAAGAAGTTTATGAATGAAGGAATGATTTTTAATAAAACGTACTGTAGAAACAAAGATTGATGGCTACAAAATTCTCTAAGTACAAGTGCTGCTGATCTCAGAGTTTGTTGCTGACCAACAAACTGCTGCGGACAAGCTTATCTGCTGTGGATACTTGTTCTCCTGCTGAAGAACAAATCTGCTGCGGATAGCCTTCTCTGCTGAAGACCAAAGTTGCTGCTGAAAGGCTTTTCAACAGCATCAACACTTGATGCTGCTGACAGGCAAATCATCAGCAGCTTTGGATGGTCACATCTTGCTGTTGATCCTCATCTTTGCTGCTGACAGCCGTGTGCCTTGAAGGCAAATCGTTGCAGTTGACTATCCATGCCAAGCGTCACTGACAACTTTCTGCAAAAGCAACTGACATACTCAAAGCAGAAGGAACCTCAATGGTGTAACCAAAGGCAGACAACAATGCTCTTCTCAAAGCATGCAAGTAATAATGCATAAAGAAGACGCTTCAATAAAGTTAACTAGTTTTAGACTAAACGTGTAATAGTTAGCTATATACAACAGATCAACGGTCTGTGTTAGATCTGATCCTTAGAATCAAGGGTCTGTTTTGATTCTAAGTGAGTATAAATACTGTGTAAACACTTCATTGTAAGTGTGCTTTTTTGTGCTTTTGATTGAGTTTCAATTGTAATCGTTTATCTGCAAAAGCTTAATAGAACAGTGTTCTTATTAGTATTCTTTCTGTTTACTCGATTATACTTGTGTAGTTGATATTGTTTTCGCCAATTTCAAGTAAGAACAGAACCATCTTGTACTTTCACGATCCTACAAGTGGTATCAGAGCTTTGGCTCAGATTAAACAAACTCACATATGTTTAATCACTTCTGGTTCTATTCTAAACTCTCTCTTTCAATCAAGTCACCCAAAATCACAAAAACAAAGACGACACAGAGCAATTGATTTGAAGACATCGGCAGCATCAACCGACCACCAAGATTTGTATCTGGGGAAGACTACGACATGTGGAAGAATCGCATGGAAAGCTTTTTCTATTATCAGGAGTACGGAATGTGGAAATCCATCAGGGATGGACCCTACACTCCCATGGTGGCCTCTGCTGACTCTGGAGGACTATCAGTTCCAAAGGAGCCCTCCAAGTACTCAGAAGAGGACATAAAGAAGATGGAGGTGGACTTCAAGGCACTAGGAGCTATCCAAATGTGCATTCCAAATGAAGTTTTTCATAACTTCAGAAGTTACAAAACTGCTAAAGAGCTTTGGGAGGCTCTCGAGAAGATGTTTGCTGGCTCTGAGGAAGTCAAAGTAAACAGAAGAGACGTCCTGAAATTGCAATATGAAATCTTCGTATGGAAGGAAGGTGAGTCACTAACCGCTTTGTATAACAGGTACACTTACCTGGTGGGAGAACTGCAGTGCTCCAAAGTAAAGCTAGAGAATGATGATATTGTCAAGAAGTTCATCAGGTCTCTACCAAGCTGCTGGACACTTTACACAGTGTCAATCAGAAGAACTGAGAATCTGAAGACTCTCTAGATAACTGAGCTCTTTGGAATGCTAAAAACCTATGAGCTAGAGATGATTCAGGCAAAGGAAAGAAGCTCAAGCTACCAAACAGCCTCAACATCCACCACCACCTCCTCTGCCCTCCATTCTGAGCACTCAGGTCCTAGTTCAAGCAACTATTATCCTCCCATCATCACTCATCCTCAAACTCCATCCTCTCAAACAAACACATCTCCATTCCTCCTAGAAGCACCTCCTCAAACCTCAACCTCTGCTGCTTTTGTTTATGAAAACTCAAGCAACATGTCCTTTATCAAGGAGGAACTGGAATGCTTTCATCCAGATGATTTAGAAGAAATGGACATACAGCACTCGTATGCCATGCTGTCTATAAGAGCAAAAAGGTTCTACTCTAGAACCGGAAGACCCATTCCAAGTAACAACTCCAACACCAGAGTTGGCTTGGATAAAAGCAAACTAAGATGTTTCAACTGTAACCTACTGGGTCACTTTGCTAGAGAATGCAAGGCACCAAGAGCAAATCCAGCTGCTCCTCAGTGAAGACAAGCTCACCAAGCCCAACCCAGACAACAACAACAACAAGCTACTCCTCCAGGTTAAACTGTAGCCTGTGCAACTGTTGGAACTTCTGAGTTCGACTAGAGCTTCCAGTATGAAGAACTGCCTGTCAACAATCAAGCTCTTATGGCAGACACTACAGAGATACCACCTCAGTTATTTAAATATCTTTGCTCTCAAGCCTGTATTGATAAAGTTTTAGGTTATAGAAAGCATAACCAAAACCTTATAGATCAAAATGAAGAGTTTCATCAGATGAAATCTAAGTTCAAAAAGGTTGAAAATACTTATAAAGAAAAGATTAACTGCCTTAAGAAAGAGATCTCATCGCTAAAACACGAACAAACTAATCTTGAAACTCAGATTGATGATCTACTGGTCAAACTAAACGCTACTAGAGCTGAACTGGCAGAACAGAAAGTTCATGTTGAAAAATATGAATTTTTCTCCAAAAAGTTACAAACACTTTTAGATATTCAAGTCCATGAGAAGGTAAAAACTGGACTTGGGTATAACAATGATCAGTACAATGTTGTTCCTCCTCCTGCTGACTATATTTCCATATACGAACCAAGCTTCAATGTTGCAAATCTTGACACTGCAAACCGAAACCTTGATCCTTCAACGGATGAACCTTTCGTCGAAGACTGCACTACCTCATCGGAATCTGAGTCAACCCACTCAGACCATGATGAAACCAATGCAGTCCCATCTGAAGCTGTTCTGAATAGAGTTAAAGTTTATGCTGTTCTTCCAGCTGTTCCAGCCCCTGTACCATTCAAACAGATAAAGATCAGCTATCCTCTAGATGGAAGAAAGCTAAACATTGAAAAGGGACGGACATCAGGACCCACAAACCCCAAGCCTCAGTCAAAGCCAATTACAAAGAGGAAGGTATTTGATATATGTCGTAAGCCTGAAGAAAAAGTTCCATATGTTCAAAAGACCCTAGAAGAAGCCACTTTTGAACATAACAAAGCTCATCCATGGAACTTCAAGGATATGTTCCAAAGAAAGGACTATGTCTACCTTTCAAGAGACAAACTGGCAAGATCATGCTTTGTGTGTGGCAGATATAACCACACTGCCAGTACCTGCTTTCATTACCTAGAATACCAAAGAAATTCAAAGCAGCATGCCTTTGAAAAGACTAACAAAAACAAGAAGGTAAGAAGCTAGGAGGTCAAAGCAACTAAGTTCAGGGAGTCTCTAACTCCCCCAAGAGTGAAGCTGCCTAAATCTCAACCAACTTGCATCATTTGTTGTGAATCAGACCATTTTGCTGCAAACTGTAAGTTTAACCCCTTCAACCAGATACTTCATTAAGTCCCTCAAAGACAAAAGGTAAAGAAGGATCAGCATACATCGGTTGTTAGTCAAGTTAAGCCCATGAAAACAAAGCAGAAGCTTTCAGCAGCAACCAAGTCTGCTGCTGATAAGCTAAAATCCTCCGCAGTAAAATCTGCTGCTGACAAGGCAAAGCCATCAGCAGCAAGAGTGTCCACTGCTGATAAGGCAAAATCCAAGGCAAAGCCTTCAGCAGCAAAAAATGCTGCCACTTCAACAAAACCATCAGCAGCAGGATCTACTATCAACAAGCCAGAAACATCAGTAGCAAATTCTACTGCTGACAATGTGAGGAAAACTAGAAAATCACCAACAAAGCAATGGAAAGCCAAACCATCTCCAAGCACTGTCATTGGTTCCATTGACTGCAAACATACTGAAAAGGATAAACTAACAACCATCTTTTTCAAGTCTGCAGACTCTTCGGTTCCTCCTACTAATTAGAAATCTATCATGTGCAGGGACAACCAGGTCACAAGAATAACACCTGGGTGGTAGACAGTGGGTGTTCTAGGCACATGACAGGCAACAGATCCATCCTCTCCAACTTCAGACATTTCAATGGAGGATATGTTGCCTTTAGAAGTGACTCAAAGGGAGGATCCATTACTGGACAAGGAACTGTGTCCAACGAAAGAATGAGCATTGATAAGGTCAACTATGTTAAAGAATTGGACTTCAATCTCATGAGTGTTTCCCAGGTCTGTGACCAAAAGCATTGGATGCTCTTCACAGATAAAGAATGTTTTGTACTGACTCCAAGCTTATCCACACCTCCTCTAGAAAGCATTTTATTAACTCCTCAGAGAAAAGAAAATCTCTATGTACTGGACATGAATGAAGTCACTCCATCTGGGAGTGTTTCCTGCTTTTTATCAAAGGCCTCAGTTGATGAATCAGCTCTCTGGCACAGGAGATTAAGCCATGTTAATATCAAAACTATCAACAAATTGGTGAAGAATAATCTTGTCAGAGGGATTCCTGACAAAGAATTTTAGCTGGAAGACCACTGCATTGTATGCTTAAAGAGGAAGCAACACAAAAGCTCTCACAAGCCCAAGACCTTGAATACAAATGACACTCCACTACAACTGCTGCATATGGATCTCTTTGGTCCTACAAATATCATGTCAATGGGCAAGAAGTCGTACTGTCTGGTGATAACTGATGACTACACCAGATTCTCATGGGTATACTTCTTAAGAACTAAAGATGAAACTGCTGAAATTCTCAAATCCTACATTCTAAGGCTAGAGAATCAAAGCAATCAAAAGGTGAAGATCATAAGGTGTGATCAGGGCACAGAGTTCAAGAACCACACCTTGAACTGTTTCTGTGAAAGCAAGGGGATAGAAAGACAATACAGTGCTCCAAGAACTCCTCAACAAAATGGAGTTGCTGAAAGAAGAAACAGAACTCTTATTGAGTCAGCAAGATCTATGTTGGCTGACTCAAAACTGCCACTCACATTCTGGGTAGAAGCAGTTAGCACAACCTGTTATGTGCAAAACCGAGTTCTAATTGTCAAACCCCTCAACAAAACACCCTATGAACATTGGTTTCAAAGAATTCCCTACATTGGGTTCCTAAAACCTTTTATGTGTCCATGCACCATTCTCATCACACATGAGGTTCTTCCTATGTTTGGTGCCAAATATGATGAAGGATATTTCGTAGGCTATTCCTCTTAATCAAAGGCCTATAGAGTATTCAATTCAAGAACAAGAATTGTGGAAGAATCAGCAAATGTGGAATGCAGAGAACACATTGTCTGTGAGCAAGGAAAAGGTCTAAACTGGCTCTTTGACATAGACTCATTCTCCTAAATATTTGAGCCTCTCACCTTCTCATATATGGAGTCTACGTCTACACAAACACCTGCCTCCACTTCATCCACTGACTACAGACTGGATTTTCCCAAATCTTCTACAAGTCTGAGAAGACCATCACTTGATCCTCCATCAGTTGTGGAAGCAGGAACAAAACTATCTAATATAACCAGCAGCAGCCTGTCTGAAACTGAAAATCTAAATGAAGACTATTCGGTAAATGTTGTAGATGTTGCTGATGCTCTTGCTGAAAATATTGATGTGGATAATGCTGTTGAAGACTCTTCCACCATGAATGAAGAGACCCCTGATCAAAATCAAAGCAATCTGGAGCAAGGGATACAGCTGGAGGTGGTACCAGCACAGAGGATCCACAAAGAACATCCTCAAGAGAATATTATTGGCCAAATACACCAAGGAGATCTCATAAGAAGCAAATCTCACGAGGCCAATATATGCTTGTTTTCATGTTTCCTATCTCAGGTGGAACCCAAGAAGATAGATGAAGCACTCAAACACAACAGTTGGATTGAAGCAATACAAGAAGAATTGCTGCAATTCAAGAGGCAGGATGTCTGGAAACTTGTTGATCTTCCACCAGGTAAATATGCTATTGGCACACGATGGGTTTTCAGGAACAAGCAAGATGAAAGAGGCATTGTAGTTAGAAACAAAGCCAGACTTGTAGCTCAAGGCTACACTCAGGAAGAAGGAATTGACTATGATGAAGTCTTTGCTCCTGTTGCCAGACTGGAGGCCATCAGAATCTTCCTGGCATATGCTGCATCCAAGAATTTCACTGTCTATCAAATGGATGTAAAAAGTGCCTTTCTGTATGGGAAGATTGGTGAGGAAGTATACGTCAAACAGCATCCAGGCTTTATAGATCCTGCACATCCTACTCAAGTGTTCAAACTAGACAAAGCTCTGTATGGCCTACATCAGGCACCAAGAGCCTGGTATGAAACCTTGTCAGGATATCTACTAAGCAACAACTTCAGAAGAGGTGCCATAGACCAGACCTTGTTTATCAAAGATGAAGGGGGAGAAATCTTACTAGTTCAAATTTATGTTGATGATATTATCTTTGGATCAACAAGGAAACAGTTGTGCAAAGACTTCGAGATTCTGATGCACTCAAAGTTTGAAATGAGTTCAATGGGGAACTAAATTTCTTCTTGGGTCTACAAGTCAAACAGGTCCCAAATGGAATCTTCATCAGCCAATCCAAATATGTAAAAAGTATTTTGGAAATATTCAAAATGGCTGACTGCTCTGCTGCAAGAACCCCTATGCAAGTGCATCATCAGCTGACTCCAGACAAAGATGGCCAAGACACTGATCAACATCAGTACCGTGCAATGATAGGGTCTCTCATGTATCTCACTGCCTCAAGGCCAGATATCATGTTTGCAGTATGTCTCTGTGCAAGATTTCAAGTAGCTCCAAAAGTTTTACATCTTCAGGCTGTCAAGAGAATCTTTAGATACCTAAAGGGTGCCTCAAGACTTGGGCTATGGTACTCTAAAAATGAAATGTTTAATCTGTATGCATACACTGACAGTGACTATGGGGGATGCAACTTGAACAAAAAGTCCACTTCAAGGGGATGTCAGTTTCTGGGAGGGAGATTGATTTCATGGCAGTGCAAGAAGCAAACATGTGTTTCAACTTCTACAGCTGAAGCAGAATACGTTGCAGCTTCAAGTTGCTGTGCACAAGTCATCTGGATACAAAATCAAATGTTGGATTATGGGATGACTTTCAAGGCAACTCCAATTCACATTGACAACATGAGTGCTATTTCAATCACAAACATTTCGGTGCAGCACTCAAAGACAAAGCACATTGATGTCAGGTATCATTTCATAAGAGATCAAGCTGAGAAAAGGAGGATTATTTTAACCAAAGTTCATACGAATGAGCAATATGCTGATTTGTTTACAAAACCTTTTGATGAAGCTAGATTTAAATATTTAGTTGAATCAATTGGTATGATGAACTTTGATTAAAATCTATCTCTAAAAATTCTATGTTAGAATGTGTTTTGTCTTATGTTGTAAATAAAAGTTATAAGTCAGCAGCATTTTTGTCCTTCAGCTGCTGACAGGTTTAATCTTCAGTAGCAAAAGATTTGCAGCTGACTGCTTTAAGTTATTAGCAGTAACAGGTTTCCTACGGATTTCTTTAAGACTGTCAGCAGTAACATCCTTGCTGCGGATTATTAAATCCATCAGCAGCAGATAAGTTTGCTGCTGACAAACATAACCTTCCGCAGCAACCAAGGTTGCAGCGGACAGGCTTATTCATCTACAGCAACAAAGTTTGCTGCGGATGGGTACATTTAAGTCCAAATTAACTTTTACCCGCTGTAAAAATTAACGTCAGTCTTTACCATGACTGCCTCAGTGTATTACAGCTGTAATAGTAAAAGGTAAATTGGGTTGTACGGTACAAGTCATTTTGCTTTTTCTCTCCTCTGCCATTATAAAAACAAATCAAATTTCCTTACCACCTCTTCACCTTCAAGTTCTCCCGAAACCAACATCACTTTCTCTCAAGTCCCCATCACGTTCAAAACCCTTCATCCCTCACTTTCATACCTAACCAAGTGAAAGATATCCGAAGGATTCAATGATATGATCGAATTCTTATGTCGATCAAAGATCCAATTTGCCCTCACAACCAACCCTGCCACATATATCCCTCATATGGAGGATTTCTGGAGTACTGCCGTCTACTCTACCGAACAGGGGATTCCCCAAATCAAAGCCAAGGTAGACGGCAAAGATATCACCATCTCAGAAGCCACACTCTTCTCCAATGCATATATCAGAAAAGAAGCGGATGTCATCAGGTGAGCTCCGCACTTGCCTCCGCCTTCCATGGTCTTCTTCTTACGCTTCTTCACGCCACCACGGAGACGAAGGACGAGGTGAAGATTTGACTCCTTCTGGATGTTGTAATCGGCTAGGGTTCTACCGTCCTCGAGCTGTTTTCTGGCGAAGATTAGACGCTGCTGGTCTGGCGGGATGCCTTCCTTGTCTTGGATCTTTGCCTTCACATTGTCGATTGTGTCGGAGGATTCGACCTCCAACGTGATCGTCTTACCAGGTAAGGTTTTCATAAAGATCTGCATTTTTGCCGATTTGGAGTGAAAGTTCTCAGGGGTCAATGTTCCATTGTTATCTACAATGCTGAACATACAAAGTACCCTTGGTGACAGTTCAGCAATCCCAGCTGATACTGATCCCACACCCTCCACCTCACATCCTGAACAACAGTCTGCTTCAACCATTTGAACCCCTGTGCATACTACTAAGGATGCATAGGCACAAAAATTACTTACACCTCTGTTGGATGTCATCGTTCAACCGGAACACAGGGCCCCAGTTGTAACGACGTATACTATGAAAAGGGGCAAGAGAACACCTTCTCCTCTTGCCTCCAAGGCCCAAACCCATCCTAGCAGCCCTCACTCAGAATCACAACATTCTGGTGAGAATATCATAAGGGACAACCACATTGTTAGGGAGACTCCTTTGGATGTCTCTCTATTAGGATCAGGATCACTTCCCGGATCCATAGAACAGCCCCCTGATGTAACATTTCTGATTTTTAGTAATTCGTATTTCAATTCAATGTAACGCATTTTAAACCAATTTCTCGTGCATTGTCTTATTATATCTTTCGCCATAAATTAAATACAATGACTCAATACAAATTCGCAAGTTTTACTCAGTTATACGCAATTAATCTCTATACAAGTAACTATTTTATACGAACATGTCAAAACTAAAGTTACAAGGACTAAAGTTGAAAAATATCAACAAACCCTAGGTAAGCACGGTCGCGTCTCGTCCTGGCACGATCGCGCCAAGTGTTTCGGCACGGTCGCGCGACTTGCTTCGGAACGATCGCGCCCGGTGTCTAGGCACGGTCGCGCCTGCGTACCAGTTGAAACGTAATTGTGACTTTAATCACCCGATCGTTTGAATTCAAAACCGTTTTACGTTTTATTCTCATTAACCAAGAAAATAATACTACCAATTATTCCCTTTACGACAAATTAATCCAGAATTCGTTTAGCCTCAAAGGATTTTATCTCAAGGCCACAAATCCTCTCTACAATCCGAATGCTCTCGAGCAACCCATCACTATACAATATACTACCCTCGCTGGGACACCCGACTCCATTGAAGCAGTCGGAGTTGCAGCAGAAGGCACCGGAGACCACTCCTGTCATCGTCGGAAATCGTCCCTACCCTAGGCCATCAATTCATCGTCTTGCAGGGTAATCGAAACCTTCTAAACTATCTATTTATTCTTTAGATCAAAAGCCCTAATTCAATTTCGGCTTTCAATATCGAAATCTACTCGAACCCGAAACCGTATTTTCATTTAAAATAGTTTAACCGAATCCGGTTCTAAACCATGTTTTAAACACAATTAACCTGTACCAAAAGACTCATAAGAACCTTGTTAATGAAAGCCCTATGCATTCCAGTTCTATAAATATAAAAATCATTCAATTCGTTCCTGTTTTGAAAGAGACACGGTCGCGCTAATCATCTAGCGCGGTCATGCCTCGGGAGACGCGGTCGTGTCAACTTCCAGCGCGGTCGTGCCTCCTGCTCAGACCTAGTCATGCTCGTTGGCTAGACCCGGTCGCGCCCTGTCCAGAACGGTCGCGCCCGACCAAGCACGATCGTGCCCTTCCCTGGCACGGTCGTGTGTGTTGGCAGAATGTTTATATTTTTATATTTTTAAAACAATTAATATTCCAGAGTTGTTTTTAAAATAAAAGTAATAAAATTTAAAAATTTGTATTATCTTTATTTAGAAAAGATCAAATGTTTAATCTTAAAATAAAAGAGAATTATTTAAAGTCCAACATTAAATTTATAAACCCTACACTTAATAATATTTTAATGTCTAAGTTACACTTTATAAATAAAATGAATAGAGTAATAATTATTTATTTGATTTATATTTGAACAAAAGCATCTAGTTAGTTATACTTAAATACATCTAATACTTACATCATTTTCATAAACAATAATTATCTAATTTACTTATTTAATTATTTCAAACTCAAACCTTATTCAAAATATTCTAAAAATATTCATTTCAAATCTTCCATTTTATACAATACTTTCAAGTATCAATCACTAACTTTATCCAATTCAACCTTAGACTTAGACTATTGTGCATTATTAATGCAATATACATTACACTCTAGGTTAACATTGTGCAATACAAAGATCACATTACTATCTAGTATCTTGTGCTAGCTACACTCTTGATTCAAGTGAGTATTTCATAGCCCCTTTTACTCTTTTACATTTTTGGGGTGAGACATGAACATTATTCAAATTACATGCTTACATTTACACAAACAACACAAGTACAAATCCTATTTACATTCATGTGTGCAATTTGAGCTTTATGCCCGAGTGCTAGGTGTACTAACCTTTGTATGCGATTATGTGCAATCATTAACTATTCAAGCCGACGGTTTTCAATGATAGATCTATTGAGTCTGACAAACCCACCCAGGTGCGCGATGATTGAAACCGACAACACAATTTTTGCATGCTAGTTACAAAGGTTTGATTGTACTTGGTTACACAATAGCTGCTCCCCATAAATGCCTTATTTATCATGTTATGTAAAGGATTTTGTTTACAAATTATATGCTACCTATATACAAACCTGTGTTATACTCACCAACTTTTTAGTTGACCTTATTTTATTCATGTTTCAGGTGCTTTCATATGAGTTTGATCAAGACATGCTACACATAGGCTTTGGACCTAGTTAATCTTAATTCAAAAACAAATTGTATTTCATTATGCACTTTGAATTTGATTCATGTTTGTTTTAATGGAAATGGATTTAACATATTACAATTTAGTCAACCTTGAGCTCATGAACAGTCTACATGTCTCGCCCCGATGATTCCGCCGTCGGTTGGGGTGTGACACCTGAGCCTTTCTTTTCTTTTCTGAACTTAAGTGTTGAGGAACCTGATCAAGATGATGTACCTTCTCCAACTACCACTATCTCGGAGGTTCTGATTGATCTTGCTTCCAACACACCCAACCCAAGTTCTACTACCCTGAAGGTCCACTCTAGGAGTTATGAAAGAATGAATGTGTAAGAGGCTGTCACTACTGCTGGTCCATCAAATGACCAGGAGGACAGTGACAACATTACTAAGACCTCAACCACGACAACTCACAGTGAAGATGCTTCCTTGGAAACTCCCCTCACTGAGAGGAATCCCAGGTGCCAAGAAACCATGGGTGATGGGGATGAAGAGGCTAGGCCTAAGGCCCCATCTGGATCCAAGGATTCCACAACTGTGGATGAGGACAGACTGTAACTTCATATCTTGGAATTAACGGTCAGTGTGGCTTTGCTAGAGGCTGAAGTGTCCAAACTAAGACACCAAGTATCTATGCATGAAGCCTATAAATGACCAACTTTACCTACTCCCTTGTATCAGTGGGCACCCAAACAGATGCTTATTTTGTCCACTGATGCAACCAAAAAGGGGGAGATGGTCCCAATGGAGGAAGCCTCAGACAGTCTTGAAGACCAATGGTTTGAAGTGTTCAGGGGGAGGACAGAAGCTAAAAGATCAATCTACACATCTGTTGATGAGGTTGAAAGGATAGTCATAAACATGCAAAAGCTTCAGCAACAAAGGCAGTAAGAGAATTTTGGTAGCATCAGTCTGAGGGGAGTTTGTAGAAACAAAGGCTGATGGCTACAAAATTCTCTAAGTACAAGTGCTGTTGATCTTAGAGTTTGTTGCTGACCAACAAACTGCTGCGGACAAGCTTATCTGCTGCAGATACTTGTTCTCCTGCTGAAGAACAAATCTGCTGTGGATAGCCTTATCTGCGAAAGACCAAAGTTGCTGCTGAAAGGCTTTTCAGCAGCATCAACACTTGATGCTGCTGACAGGTAAATCATCAGCAGCTTTGGATGGTCATATCTTGCTGCTGATCCTCATCTTTGCTGCTGACAGCCGTGTACCTTGAAGACAAATCGTTGAAACTGACTATCCATGCCAAGCGTCACTGACAACTTTCTGCAAAAGCAACTGACATACTCAAAGCAGAAGGAACCTCAATGGTGTAACCAATGGCAGACAACAATGCTCTTCTCAAAGCATGCAAGTAATAATGCATAAAGAAGACGCTTCAATAAAGTTAACTAGTTTTAGACTAAACGTGTAATAGTTAGCTATATACAACAGATCAACGGTCTGTGTTAGATCTGATCCTTAGAATCAAGGGTCTGTTTTGATTCTAAGTGAGTATAAATACTGTGTAAACACTTCATTGTAAGTGTGCTTTTTTGTGCTTTTGATTGAGTTTCAATTGTAATCGTTTATCTGCAAAAGCTTAATAAAACAGTGTTCTTATTAGTATTCTTTCTGTTTACTCGATTATACTTGTGTAGTTGATATTGTTTCCGCCAATTTCAAGTAAGAACATAACCATCTTGTACTTTCACGATCCTACACGTACGAATGCTTTAACTGAAGTTTTGAAGTAAAAGAAGTGAATGTTTACGAAAGTCACAAACGAACGAATCTGCCAATATTCCTTAGGGAATGATGGTTATGGGTATGGGAAGTATGTTATGGGCCTTTACCTTTTAGGGGCCTTTGTGGCTGGCCAACTGTTGTACAACTTGGGTGATGACGGTCACCAAGGGGATTATGGTGATCCTTGAAGTTGGTACGATTTACCTTACGGGGTAGTCGTGCTTGAAGTTTGGTACTTGTGCCTTACGGGGTGTAGTGCTTGAAGTTTGGTACGTGTCATCCTTGTGATGTCGTGCTTGAAGTTTGGTGTTAAATAACCTAAGTATCGGGCCCTATGAGTTCTTCACCCGAAGGACAGTACGGTGTTGATGGGCCTAGTGGTGGTGATCTTTAGGTTATTCCACTAGTATGTGACGTTTGGATTTGACGGTTACGAGAAGGCGCAGATTCGATATGTTCGTTGACTTATGTTTATGATGTTATGTTATGTTATTGCATGTTTTCGTATGCTTTTATTAATGAAGTTAAATGATATGTTTTTGGTAAATATTTGAAGTTAAGGTTTTATAAAAAGCTAGAACTCACCAGCGTAGCTGACTTTTTAGTATGCACATTCAGGTTAAGGCAGGTTATGATGATGGACGGTGATGCTGGGCGGCTTGATGAGTTACCCGAATGATATGAAGACTGGCATCCCGTTATGATTAGCATATGTTATGTTTATGCAATAGACTATGTTACGCTTCCGCATGTTGAACAATGTCACGATTATGTTTTAATGAAATTTTCCGCTGCGTTATTTTGACATTCAAGTCTAAGAACTGTTTGTGAATGAGTAAATCCAACAGGTGAGGCCTCCCGGGTTTGGGGCCATACAAACTTGTACATTGTCTAGCTAGCAATAGGTGTGACTTACGTATGTGGATCCAGCAACACTCAAACAGTTTATTTACATACAAACATGTGAACTCACCAACCTGGTGTTGACACTTTTTCTTACATGTTTCTCAAGTCGCTTTGGCACAGGTTGCACACTTAGGACATTCATGGAGTCCTACTGTCATTGCATTCTTATGCAAACATTTAAAATGATCCACTTGCTTTTATTAAACTAAACTTGGGTGCGTTTGTTTTGCGCAGTAACTATTGGACATAAACCGCTTCCGCATTTATCTCTGAACTTTTATGTTATGACATTTTAAGTCCCATATAGCGCCGTTTGATGTAACTAATGACTGAGATCCTGGTTTGTCACACGCCAAACGGTAAAACTCCGTTAGTGGAATTTGGGGGTGTGACAGGTTCCGACCTCCCATTGAGCTTTGATTATGTATCATTAAGCTAGATTTGTATAATTAAGTAATGTACTTACTTATCTAGGAACTCTACCCGAGGTGTTTGTCATATTACTGATTATTAAGTCTAAATACTGCCAAGGTGAGTTCTTAAACTATGATGGATGAACCCTTTCATGACTTTGTCTAGCATGATTGATTTATGAAACATTTTGAGTATCTTGAAACGATTGTAATGATTGTTTATATATAACGTATTCTAAGCGCTTATTGTATTTCACTTGCCCTTGGAATGACATGTTGGATAGGACTCGTGGAACGGTCTTTGGTTATATATATACTAATGTTTTTTCATAGTATTCTATGAATTTGGTGGTGGAACCCCATGGATGTGTTCAAGATACTTTTACGGGTCATTTTAATAAACTCTTTTAGTTTATGAATTCAACAGCTTTGTGCTGACCTATGTTTTATCAAATGTTTTGACCGCATCACAGGTAGTCATTAGACAGGGCATTTCAGGACTAGAATGAACTGATGGATGATCCACATGATGGGCATGCCATTAATATGTTCTTTGCCAGGGACAAATGATGTAACTTTTGTTAAACATAATGTAAACAATGTTTTATTAATAGAAGTTACGATTTAGTCTTCCGCTGTGTGTTTTTTATATCAACATCACAGTAACTAGAAGGCGACCTTCTGACTAGTATGTAGTTATCTGACAAACGTAATGTTCTATCTAGGAAAGAGTGGTGTATAAGTCTCTCCAAGACCCGTCGCTCTTACCTGGGAACATATCTGTTGGAGGTACTACTCTAGTTAGATAACTGTCCTATGTTACGGGTGTGACAATTTGGTATCCGAGCCTCAGTTTAAGGGATTTAGATACTACAGGAATAGTGTCTAGACTTAAACTAAGACTCTGAGATTAGTCTTGAATGCCTTAGGATGAGTTAGGTGTATACATTCAGTACGACCTATAACAGGAAATACCTAGAAATCAGATAATTAAGAGCATTTTTGGCCATGTGTTGTTAATTTCTGAATTTCTGGATTGTGACCGGTTATACGAATTATGATGTTATACATCTGTGTGTAGGTACAAGATGGCAGGACGTGGTAGAGGACAAGGAAGAAGTAGTGTAGGTCCACATGACTCCTCTATAGATCGTTCTCGTGACGTGACGTATAGAAGACACGGAGTGCGGAATCCAACCGTATCAACGTACGTATACACAAGATGACAATAGAAACGATAACAACCAGCAAGTAAATAATCTTCTCGTTGTATTCCTCAAATTCACAGAGTTTAGAGAAACAGAGTGTTCAAAGACCTAGACTTAAAACTGAAACTGCAAACTCCTATTTATAGACAAAGTATCTGCTATATGCGAACTTAATAAGTTTGCCTCGAATGAAACTAGGCGAACTTGTTAAGTTCGCCTCTCATGAGACTAAGAGAACTTGCAAAGTTCGCCTCTCATGAGAGTAGGCAAACTTGATAAGTTCGCCTCTCATGAGACTAGGCGAACCTGCTAAGTTCGCCTCTCATGAGACTAGGCGAACTAGTTAAGTTCGCCTCTAGCAGAACTTATACAAAACTGAGACAAAACATTAACAAAACATAAATACAATAAGATCTAAATTATTACAGACTCCCCCTTGACAATAGCTTGATCTTCTGTCTTTAGTCTCTATGATAAGCTCTTCCAATTACCTGGTAGTCTGCTACCTGCATGCACTCCATATCTATGACATATCTCCAACACCTGTGTATACTGCAATACTTGTTCTCTCCATTCATCAGTAAACTTGATCTCATTTTTACTTAAAGTTCTTTGATCTTTCTTAGAAAAATTTATAAGATTCATTGCATCATAGAATCTCACAATGATCTTATTCGCTTTATCTTCCACTCTGGCTTCACCAGTATTTACATCCACATACCACCATTTCATATTTCCTAGAAAATCTTGTGGTATTTTCTTCAATGGAATCTTTTGCACAGCTCTTACTGGTTTGAACTTATACTTCCAAGTCACAACACCAGTACTTGGATCAACTATCTTCACTCTCTTTCCTCTTTGATGTTTTAGCTTTTCATACTTTCCAGATCCACCTTCTCTGCTTATCAGATTTGCAATTACATTAGCTAATTCGAACTTGGATCTGTTTATCAGTGGTTTCGTAGCTAGACCATTCATTTCACACCTCGGCAAGATATTGAAATACTTGATCCTTGCCTTTAAGTACTGAACACCATCAGATCTCTTGAGAGCAAACAATTTATTTTCTTCGTCATAGAACCAACTAATGATTCTTCCAACACAACGCTCATTATTTACATATCTTTCCTTTTGAGCTGGTTGTATAGGAGACTTAGGAAACACTTTCTTCCAGCTGTTAACTACTTCCTTCCAATGTTCTCTAGTCATACCTGTATTTCTATACATCACAGGTTCTTCAGTAGTCTTAGGAGACACAGAACGAGTAGTATCAGCTTCCGTATCCATTTTGGATTGAGCAGTATTATCAGGCTTTGTAACGTCTTCAATAGAGTCTATAGAATCTGTCACTCCTTCATATGAAAATTCAGGAATAACATCATCCTGGATGAAGTTATAAGGCACATTCAGACCGTCACAACCTTCATAAGTAACTTCAACTTTACTCTTCTCTATTTCAATCTCCATAATTTCTCCTTCTTCAACCTAATTATCAATCATATTGTCTTCAACATCATTAAACAGTTCATCAATATCATCTAGACACTCAATCTTTTCAGCTTCTTCTTCTTCAGCATCAGAATCAGTTTAAAAGAACTCCAACAGTAGAATCTCTTCATTAACTTCATAATCTTTCTTGGTTCCTTCAATATTGTCTGATGTAGATGACTCCCCCTGAACTCTTGATATAGGATTCACATCAGCGTATTGACGATCACCCTCAATATTGCCACTAGGATCATTGTCATCACCATCTTTTGTTTGAATTGACTCAGTATGGCAAGTATCATGGATCCTTAACCCCCTAGAGTGTCAAGACGCTCAACAAGTTTGGATACCAATAACTTCATTTCATCTAACTGCTTTGCCTGAGCCTGAATGACCAACTGTCTCTGAGAATCAGTACTCACAAGAACATCTACTTGATTTTGCAATGAAATCACCTTTGATTCAAGATAAGTAATCTTTTCAGAATCAGATGTCTGTGAAGTACGAGCAACAGAAGATTGAGTAGCTTTAGGAGTAGGAGTAATCACATGAGAAGGACGTTTTGATGAAGGAGGTGTAACCAGTAAGGATTCCACAAAAGTAGCCTCCTCTACACCTTGAGATGAGTGAGCAGAAGCAATTGAAGCAGACTTGTAGGAATCTCCCCCTGAGCTTGTGTCGAAGTAGAAAGTTCATCAACAAATAATGGATCAGCAGAAGAATCTTGAAAAATGTAGGTCCACATGACTCCTCTATAGATCGATCTCGTGACGTGACGTATAGAAGACACGGAGTGCGGAATCCAACCGTATCAATGTATGTATACACAAAATGACAATAGAAACGATAACAATCAGCAAGTAAATAATCTTCTCGTTGTATTTCCTTATCAGACACTAATTACAATCTCCCTCAGATTCTCAGGTCTGATCTCTCTCTGAAGTTTTCCAAGTCTTTACACTAAGACTTGTAAACACCTATTTATAGGAACACACAGCACTATAGGCGAACTTAACAAGTTCGCTCCTAAAGATGCTTAGGCGAACTTGTTAAGTTTGCCTCTCTACGAACTTAAACAATATTGTTATCAACAGTTACAAAACATGTCCTAACAGACTCCCCTTTAACTGTTGCAAACAATTCTATCAATTACAAGTCAAAGACTCTAAGACTAAGACATAATATCTTCAAGCTCGTTGTCACCAGAATATGCTCCAACAAACTCCCCCTTGACAACAGCTTTAGAAGATTGTCATTCATCTTCAAATATCATCAAACACACTATAGTCTTCGTCTTGTTCATATGCACACTTTCTCTTTCTACCTAGAAGAAAACTTGGGAGAAGGACCCCTTGTGAACTTCTATCTGCAAATTTTCATTTATGGCAAAGAAGAACAACCAAGTGTAACCAACAAGTAAAATTTCCATGGGAGCTGGAAAAATAAAATCTTTTTGGTTTTTCAAACACAAGAAACACAAAATCTTTTTGATTTTTCTCTGTACAAACTGAACTGTAAAATACAAAATCACATCTTTTTGGTCGAACATCATGAGTAAGAAGATCATATCAGTATAAACAATGCATCAATCACACATTTTGGATAAACATCCCTGAACATTCTATGGGTATCCTATCCAGATTCATTCTTCCATTTCTTCCTTTTCTTTATACCAGATAAGATCAAATCTTTTAAGCTTCAACCAAAACATGTAATGATACGCGAAGAACATCAAAGAAGATGGGATCAGATCATAACATGCTTATAGTTATTTACATACGAATTTGCAAAACATAACATGGCAATCTAAGTTGTCAATATTATTGAAACCATCAGTATCTATGTCCCATGTTCTTGTGAATTAAGGTACCATTTATTTTGTAATACAACATGTACCTCACAAATATGCCAACAGAAAAATAAATGTGCATTACCTTCAAGACATATAAGATCATTGCACAATAATTTTCAATCTTCAGGATGAATTATACCGTTAAACACATGAAAAAATCAAGCAGAGAATTAGAATGATTCAGAATCGAATGATTCAAATGTCTAGGTTTGGATGAAGTATCATGATTCATAGTAACAGAAAGATTGTACCGATAGAATTCTTCAACATAAGATTGATCAAGGAATCGATTGATTCAATGACATAGGGTAGCGTGATCCAAATGTTATCTGGATATATTCAATGGAATCAAGATATTGATCCAAGGGATAGTATATGTTCCAACAAATGTTGTCAGAAACATATCTTAGTTCAGCAACACATTACATGTTTTTCGGGGCATGGGCAGTGAAGTGAACTGAAAAATTATGTTTAACGACATAACCGATACTGGTCTCATGAAGTACTTTAGATCTTATATTCTTTATCTGATAATGATCTTTCACACACACACCCAGCATTCCATGGGTTCAAATCACAGTTGTCACAAAGATCATTATGTTGTCACATTACTAATGGACCAAAGATACTCATAGTCTTTTGACAATTCAGAGTACATGCTAATATCCAAATTAAAAATATAAGCATCAGACATCAATTTTTATTCAGCAAAAAGCAGTTATGAAGCTATCATTTCCCAAACTGTGCAGTCTAAGAAGTTCTGATCAAAACATTTATCACAGATAAGCAATCATAAAGGTCAACTAAGGTCATGTGTGACTGAACATCTACTGATGTACTATCATTTCTCATTATTACTTCAAGTAATGTCGATTTTATCTTTTTCAATTTGTTTGGCCTTTTCAAAATCTTTATGAAAGAAAGTAAAACAAAAGAAAATAAAATCTTCCATGAAAACATTTTAAGAAAAACATTTTACTTGGTTACTTTGGATTAAGCAATTCAATCAATTGAAAACTCAAACCAATGTAATTCTGTAATTGAATGCCTTTGCCTTTGTCACCAACAAAGTTTTGTACTCCCCCTGTCCTGTAGACTCCCCCTCAACTAGTCAAATGGTTGCATTAACGACTTTATGCTCACCATTGTCATCCTAAGTTTCAGGTTGTCTTATGGACTTGGTAAATTTCTTTCCAAAACAACATTGTGTGTGACATATTCTCCCCCTGAGCATCAAGACGTTGAAACAAATAGATTTCTCCGTTATCAACAACTCTTTGCTCATGCAGATGTCATTCCATGTCATGTGCTATGAACAACCACTATTAACATCCCAAATGATATTAATAGTCCCTCTTGGTTAATCCTGCACAACTAACAAGAAACATTAATTTGAAATTGGGACCCAAGCCATGGTAGTCATGGGTCTTCCATCTGTATCAAAATAATACACTTCACTCCATTCACAATCGAATCTCTCATCGATTTTTGGTGATTGTTCCGACGAGTCCGAAACAAAAACATTTGATTTCCAAACATACTTCTGTTCATTAAGGTCTTTTTGCTTAAAATGTGAAGTGTTTGAACAATCTTGTTCATTTGAAAAAATTTTAGATTGTGAAAGCTCTTGTTGTTCTAAAAGTTTTCTCAATCTTCTGTTTCTCCTCCGTCTTTGAGGTCTAGAAAGCCTAACCTCAGATTTTGAATTACCCTTTGGTGTATCACGAGGTTTAACCACATTTTGGGTTAACATAAGGCTTACCAGGAGTTCTTAACTTTCTTGGAGTAACATGTCGGTTACCTTTGGCGTTGTGAGGACAAGCAATCCGAATTTGACCCACAAGAACACAATAAAAGCAAGATCTCTTCTCACGATATTCTCTCATATAAGGAATCTTTACACGATAAGAAGCACTTGTAGAAGATTCACCTACATGAACTTCTTTTGGGAATTGAGAATGAATAAACTTTTTCTCAACAGGTATTGATTCAGATGTCATCTTCTCAGGAACTACATGCTTCTTCCCTTTATTTTTGTAAGGACAGTTCACCACAATGTGTCCTAACTCATTACAATGAAATCATGTACACCTGTCTTTATAATCTCTGACATATTGAACTCTCCTTCAGTTTGAAGAACTTCCAAATGTAGAATTTCCAGATGAATTAGAATCAACCTTTGGTTCCTCAACTTTAATTTCTTTCGGTATCCCCTCTACCTTAGCTTCATCAATATATTCATCATCACTCTTTTCAGAATACACCATATCTTCACCTGTGACTGGATTCACTTTCAACACAGTCTTAGGATCTAAATCCTCATCAGGTGTAACAGAATAATTTCCATTGAATGGTGGAAGAAAATAACCAATACTACTAGTTCCATTCCCCTCTTCAGTATTATCATTATAATATCCTAATAAGAATGATGAATTTCCAAGGCGTTCTAACTTTCTGTGCAATCTGATCGCCTCTACTTTAGATTCAGCTAGTTCATTATCTTTCTCAGCAAGATCATTATTTCTTTTCTCAATTTCTGCAAAGGCCATATCCAGGTGATATGACTGCTCTTTGATCTTCAAAGTCAGAGAACTTATATCCCTCTTTAGTGATTCTATCCTTTCAATACACACATTTTCATTATCTTTTAATTTCTGATTTACCGTGTGCATCGATTTCATATCACAAATGAGGTTTACAATGTCATCCATAACCCTCATCATTTTATCCTACAATGAAATTAGAACAAAACGTTTCTAAGTTAGAAACTACCGTATCCTTTTCTTTTAAAGAAGATGCACCATGAGCCATAAATTTGTCATCATGAGCTGCACTCTTTTGATCAACAATGACAGGCTCTGCATCAGTTTCTGATTCACTCAGATCATCGTCAACTGTCTGGAAACTTACTTCAGTCATCACATCACTCTCGGTAGACTGAGTACTTTAACGAGAACGAATACTCTCACTATCACTAATGTCACACCCCGACCGGCGGCGGATTATACGCCGGGGCTGACACGGTTGTTCATAAGCACATGATTATCTATTATTAAATGAAAATATTTATTCATCAACTTAAAATCACCCGTTACATAGAAAATGGAAAACGAAACGTTCAACACATAACATAATTTGAATTTAATCTTTACTAAAGCTAGGTCCAAAGTCCTAAGTGATCAAGTAGTGTCCTCAAACTGGTGCACCTGAAACATGTGAGTAAATGTCAACTATAAGTAGTTGGTGAGTAACATAGGTTTTGACACCAAACAAAAGTTAAGTAAAAAAGTGTTTGTAATTCAACATTGTTCAAAGCATAACTATGGCATAAATGTGAAAACATACAAGGTTCCAAGCGTACAATTCAATCCGTAGTAAATGAAAAACTGGTAATTACAATCCCACTGATTGTGTTTTGGAAAAATAGTAATATGGTACACACAAAACCCGCCAAGGTTCGTGTTAACTGGAATCGGATTCCCCTATAAATGATCATGTTAGGTACTACCTTAGGCCTCGGTAGCAGGTTAATGAATGTACTAGCATGAACACATGTAATGGTCACCAAGTAGTTTAAGACATAAAGCACTTAGTAAATAGCATGAGAACATTGGTATTGAATTTGGTAAGCATGGTAAGTAAACATGTTCCACCCCGAGTATTTGTAAACAATAGTAAAAAGAAAGGAGGCTATGAACTCACCTGTTTCCAAGCTAGAATTGGTACGAATTGGTAAGGACTGATAGGCCTCGTGAGGATTCCTCACAATAAACCTACACGTCTAATGGTATTCTAAATTTAATGTGCTTCTAAATGGTAATAACGAGAGTTTGGGACTTTAGGGTTTCATGGGATTTTAGATGAAGATGGACTTGAGAATATATATATATATATATTTTGTATGAAAATAGGAGTTTGAGACTTGTTAAAATATTTAATTAGAAATTGTTTATAAAATCAATTAGAATTAGTCAACGCTTCTAATTACGTACATAGTATTTTATTTATAATATTATTTCTAAAGATAACAAATAAAATTATGAAATGGGGCAAAACTAATGTATTTGTATTTATTCATATTATCATTCTAAAATGAGTTACAAATATATCTTGGAATGTAAAAGGTTTAATTAATTTATATTTTATGTAAAGAAAATAATTAATTAAACCACTAGTTAATGTAAATAAAATGGTTACTTAGTCTACTAATTAATTCGTTAAATGATTCATAAATTACTAACTAAGCCTTAAATGGAATTTATTGGACTTTACATAAAAAAATTATTTAAAATAATTATTTAGGTATTTATAAGTTTAAAAGTATTTAAATAATTACTCTCATAATAATTATTTAAAAGCTTAAACATAATGTGTAAACGTATAATTAAAAATCTAGGAAATAATATGTAAATAAATAACATAGTTAAATTTGCCAAAACAAATCATTTTCATTACTTAATTATGAATTTAGAAAGTTTTATAACATGTTTTTTTTAATTAAAACAAAATAAATAAACTTTATTTTTATAACTTCTGTTTTTATAAAACTTTCAGAATATATTTCTAGAATTTTATAAAAATAAATGGGAGTTTTTTTTTGAACTTGATATAGTGTATTAAAATAATAAAAGGAAATAAATCAAGGATACAAAATGGTGGCCGGGACTCGAACCCGTGCCTCAAACGGTTCAACAGTTGCACACGCGCACTAACCACTGGACCAGGGCATGTTGCCATGTCAAGTGGGCTTGTATTTAAATTTTGAACGACCGGACCCAAGTCATCTCCTTCCCCATTCGTTCCCCGTAACCCTAGACCCCGAATACTCTTAATCGGTCAAATGTTCGAGCACGGAAGCTTTTGATCCCCGATCTAAAACGAAAGTATAGACACTATAATTACCTGAAATGGTTACGTAGTGAAGGAGAACGACTCGAAGAACAGGTTCGGGTATTCCGACTGAAATTCGAGATCCAGAGACGTAATGCGAGGGATTTGAGGGTGCAGGGAGTTCGTGTTGAGTTTTGTTTGTGATTGTGGATGCCTATTTATACGCAATTCCATAGGAAATGATCGATCAAGTAAATGGTTTTTAATGAAGTTTCGGTTACAAGTTTAGCCATTGATTTATTCATAAAAGTCCGATTAAACATGAAAGACGGATCGATTGAGTGTCCTGGACGTTTTGCTAGTTTTGTCTTCGCGTAAAAATATTTTGATGTCGAGTTCGTTTAAAGGTGGTTCGAAACAGGTTCCAAGCGAGGCTCGAACCTGAGATCAAATTGGAAGAAAAGGGGGTTTCTGGATTTGGCAAAACCGGCCCCTGCAGTTTCAGCTTGTTATTATATTATGTATAACTTTGTTTTAAATTGAAATTAACTTTCAGAAATTACATTCTTAACCCCTGGATTTTTTATAAAACATAAAAATAACACCTTTATAAATTTTTATAAATTCAATTAAATGTTTGTATTATTTTTAAATATTTCAAATACAGAAGTATATTTTTTTTGTAAAATAAAATGGTATCGAATTATTTATTTTGAATTTTGAATATATATCTTTTATAAACCCAAATTTTACTCATGGAATTTATAATTTAGATCTTATAAGTTTGTATTTATACATCTATATATATATATATATATATATATATATATATATATATATATATATATATATATATAGATAGAGAGAGAGAGAGAGAAAGATTTAGAAATAACCTAGCATAATATAGGTATAGTTGTTTGATAGAATAATATCAATTATATAATCCCTTATAAAAAAATTATTATTTTTGAATATGAAATAATGGTATTTAATTGTATGTATGTTTGTATACTCATGAAAGTGAAATGTGTAAATAGGATAGTTTGTCACAAAATAATGAATTCACAAGAGTCGGAAAGTAAAAACATAGGCCGGAATTTCCTGAGGATTACAGTCTCCCCAACTTTAGGAGATTTCATCCCTAAATTGTTTAGGAAAAGGATCAAGAAAAAAAAAATACATGTGTTTGGGTTCTCCACTAGTTTTACTTGTCGGTTTGAGGAGTATAGTTGATGACAAGGTTCACGTCAGGTCAGGTCATTGCGTTAGGTATGGATGGTGGCAGTGAATTTTGTATGAAATTCAAAAAAAAAAATAAGGAGAAGATTGTACTAGAATGATTTTGGACTCAAATGATGGGATTTTGAGATCTAAACTTGTTTTGGATGTAGTATAAAATGTTCGAGTAATGTCACTGATAAGGATTTCACAACTACCGGTCAAGGTCACAGTAATAGAAAAACCCTACGCGAATACGGACAACGTTACTTCTGACAATATGACAGGAGCACCTATATATAGGATGTACCAACGGTATATCTACTATGCCCTTATCATATCCCGTTAGTTTCGTTACTGTATTTCACCATAGGTTTTATGTCATCACACATGACAGAATTTACTATGTTTTTCATGCTCTGATTTTTATAATTACGTGTGCACCCGTAATTACTCAAATATTCGTATGGTCCATATAGATCATTCCATTGTGTGTGGGTATCGAAGGGGGAACACCCAAAAAACATTTTAGTTCATAATTATTTTTTTTCATGTATAAGTTGTTAATAAGTGACTGTGTCTGTAGATGGTAAAGTTAGTCAGGAAGTAAGGGCTAACAATGTGGAACAACCCCATACATAGGTGTCCTGAGCAGGTGGCATATCCCTCCAGATTACCCATGAAGTTGATAGCTCTCTTGTGTCTGAACAAGAATACGTCAAACTCCGAGTAACTCAAAGTTTATAGCTACCTCGTGTTTGAACAAGAATACGTCAAACCCCGAGTAGCTCAAAGTTTATAGCTCCCTCGTGTTTGAACAAGAATACGTCAAACCCCGAGTAGCTCAAAGTTTATAGCTATCAAGTTTCATGGATAAAGTGAACGATCATGCCTCATGTATGTAGTGGGCAAATAAATTGCAAACAAGGTAAACAATCTAGTTTCATGTGTAATGTAAACACTCAAGTTTCATGTATAGTGTAAATAATCTAGTATTATGCATATTGTAAATAACCAAGTATCATGTATCATGTGAACAATCTAGTATCGTGCATATTGCAAGTAATCAAGTTCCATCTATAATGTGATAAATCTAGTATCATGTACATTGTAAGTAATCCAGTTATATCTATAATATGATCAATCTAGTATCATGTACATTGTAAGTAATCAAGTTATATCTATAATATGATCAATCTAGTACCATGTACATTGTAAGTAATCAAGTTATATCTATAATATGATCAATCTAGTTTCATGTATATTGCAAGTGATCAAGTTTCATGTATAATGTAAATAATCATGTATTTTTTATACAACCAAGTTTCATGTATAACTTGAACAATCAAGTTGCGTCGATAATGCAACCAATTTAGTCTCAAGTATATTATGAACGTTCGTATGTAAATAGTTGAACCTCATGAGAAATGTAAACTATCGAATCTTGTCGGTGATCGAGTGCTGCGGACAAGCGTGTTGTAGGTAGTTGGTTTCAAGTTTTCAATTTTTGTTGAGGTTTATATGGGTGGTTAACGCCTACGTGAAATGATTCATGTTTTCGAAGTGGCTAGTAAGTTCATACATTTTCGAAGGTGCAAGGTGATGAGAAAGATTTACACGTATTTAGAATAATACGCACACGAGTATCTGATTTGAGCTTTTTGTTTGTAAATGACAAGTAATTGAAATTCATCCTTGTTTCTAAATTAATAATTGAAAGTAACAGATTGAATAACTAGGTAACTGGGTAAATAAAACCTTTTTATTTATTTAGCTTTCATAAAGACAATGTTGCAAAAGAAAATAATGGCCAAATTATTTTGTAATCAGGCCAAGAATTTAAGAGGTCATAACGAAATAATTAATCGATTCATAATTAATTATTAACTAAGATGATGAGATAAATGTTTTTATAAATCAATTTGCATTAAGTACATTCACAAGAATAAGGGGTTTGTAAATATTTTATTATAAGATTTATAAATCAAGTGTTTGATAAAAGGTTTGGTTTGGACAAAATAACTACGTTAGTCAAGTCAGAAAATAGCAAAATGATTAGTTTACAAAGAAGGTTTAAATGTCAATCATTAAGGAGAGTTAAAATAGCACTCATATTTGGGTACTGGACATATAGGTTTTTTTTTTTTTTTTTTTTTTTTTTAGGGAAACGCGAAATGGAATATCCGGCTAACGTCACAGATACTTCTTCACTAGAAAGTAGATGAGCACTAAGACGACATGTTGTGGTCATTCGTTATTGCAAACTGGGTTTCAACCCCAGTTATTTCCGTATGTGCATCAAGTATTCCCTGATCTCTATTCCTTGCCTTAGAAACTCTGCGGTCCTTACGTATAGGTGAGTGGTATCAGCTGGAACTCCTAAGGCACTGGTAGGTTCCTTGTAAATTGTCCTGCTCCTGGATTTGGATGGTATACGTTAGGTGCTAAATAAAGGTCTCTCGGAGGTGATTCAGGTGCTCGGAGTCTCAAGTCTGCTCCTAAGCCAATCTGTTCTGCAGTCAAACATGGATCTTGCAGCTAGTCATACCGATGACCGGTTGTCTAGTGATGAGGACCCAAAGTCTTCCTCTTGTGTTGACTCTGCTTTGGGTTGATTCTTAGGGGAGTAGGGAGGGTAAGAGATCATGCTTAGCACGAAAAGGTCGTAACTTTAATGGTAAATTGTTAAGTACAAGGTATTCATGAGTTTAAAATTTTGACTAGTCATAACACCGAGTTCTTATAATAATATATTAGGAGTAACACTTGACCTATAAGTAGTGTACCCACGAAAAGGATTCCCAGGAAAGAGAGGTGGGTCACAAAGGACACACTGAAGTACTCAGTCTTTCCTTAATCAGAATCTTTCATGGACTTACACCCACTCTTCCAGCCATTATGTACAAGTGACATTATTATTTGAACTCATGGTTATGGTGAGAATCGTTAGGGATTGTGTCTTGTGGCTCAAGGGTGTGCTTCACCTATTGAAGCAGCTTCTTTTCCTCGGATGTTAAGGGCTAAGGGTTTAAATCCTTTGCAATGATAATATGGGTGATAAAATTTCCAAGGCATAAGGATGAAGAGGTATAGTTGACTTAAATATGATTAAGTGTAAGGATCAAATAGGAGGTTTAGACTTGTGTATCATATTATAATAATCAAGCGAATGATGTTTGGGTTGCATTCATTTGAGGCATAACCCAATGAATACTGTGACAAATCAAAGTGATTTGAGTTCATATACTTTCAAGAAGACATGCTTTAGCCTATAGATGAACACTCACTTCGGGAATTCCCAAGAAAGCATACGGATCCTTCGGTTGATTTGGATTTATATGAAATGCTTTCCTAGACAGAAGACCCAAAGTACAGGCATTCACCCTTCCGGATTGCACATGTTCTCTACTAATTTTCAGAACCCAAAACTTTGACGGGATTTAAAAATTTTATTGTATGTCAAAACTTAGGGTAGCATTTAGTGATATCAAATAGGTATTGTGCAAACAGTTCAAATAGTGTAGCAAATAAGGTATCACATGAGTAGCGGTTTTTTTTTTGTTTTGTAAACATGTAGGTTATCAAGTAATATATCACATAAGATAATTCATGTAATGCTCTAGATAATATGTAGAATAATTACGCCAAGGTACCCTAAGGTTATAGACTATAGACTAAGAATATGTTCCAAGTAATCCATGTAGTTTCAAATAGTTTCATGTAGTCCTTAGATTGTTGTAGTTCATGTAGGCAGAAGTAGATAAATGTGGGTAAGTAAGTGTATAAATGAGTATAGAGTGGAGTTCCTAATAAAAGACACGAGCTAAACTCATGTTTGGGGACTCCTAGGTTATAGTCTAGGTCATGTGTGTCTAATAACCTAATTCCCTATAACCATGGCTCTGATACCAATCTGTCACACCCCGAACGGCGGCGGATTATACGCCGGGGCTGACACGGTTGTTCATAAGCACATGATCATCTATTATTAAATGACAATATTTATTCATCAACTTAAAATCACACGTTACATAGAAAATGGAAAACGAAACGTTCAACACATAACATAATTTGAATTTAATCTTTACTAAAGTTAGGTCCAAAGTCCTAAGTGATCAAGTAGTGTCCTCAAACTGGTGCACCTGAAACATGTGAGTAAATGTCAACTACAAGTAGTTGGTGAGTAACATAGGTTTTGACACCAAACAAAAGTTAAGTAAAAAAGTGTTTGTAATTCAACATTGTTCAAAGCATAACTATGGCATAAATGTGAAAACATACAAGGTTCCAAGCGTACAATTCAATCCGTAGTAAATGAAAAACTGGTAATTACAATCCCACTGATTGTGTTTTGGAAAAATAGTAATATGGTACACACAAAACCCGCCAAGGTTCGTGTTAACTTGAATTGGATTCCCCTATAAATGATCATGTTAGGTACTACCTTAGGCCTGTGTAGCAGGTTAATGAATGTACTAGCATGAACACATGTAATGGTCACCAAGTAGTTTAAGACATAAAGCACTTAGTAAATAGCATGAGAACATTGGTATTGAATTTGGTAAGCATGGTAAGTAAACATGTTCCACCCCGAGTATTTGTAAACAATGGTAAAAAGAAAGGGGGCTATGAACTCACCTGTTTCCAAGCTAGAATTGGTACGAATTGGTAAGGACTGATAGGCCTCGTGAGGATTCCTCACAATAAACCTACACGTCTAATGGTATTCTAAATATAATGTGCTTCTAAATGGTAATAACGAGAGTTTGGGACTTTAGGGTTTCATGGGATTTTAGATGAAGATGGACTTGAGAATATATATATATATATATATATATATATATATATATATATATATATATGTATGTATATATATATTTTGTATGAAAATAGGAGTTTTAGACTTGTTAAAATATTTAATTAGAAATTGTTTATAAAATCAATTAGAATTAGTCAACGCTTCTAATTACGTACATAGTATTTTATTTATAATATTATTTCTAAAGATAACAAATAAAATTATAAAATGGGGCAAAACTAATGTATTTGTATTTATTCATATTATCATTCTAAAATGAGTTACAAATATGTCTTGGAATGTAAAAGGTTTAATTAATTTATATTTTATGTAAAGAAAATAATTAATTAAACCACTAGTTAATGTAAATAAAATGGTTACTTAGTCTACTAATTAATTCGTTAAATGATTCATAAATTACTAACTAAGCCTTAAATGGAATTTATCGGACTTTACATAAAATAATTATTTAAAATAATTTTTTCGGTATTTATAAGTTTAAAAGTATTTAAATAATTACTCTCATAATAATTATTTAAAAGCTTAAACATAATGTGTAAACGTATAATTAAAAATCTAGGAAATAATATGTAAATAAATAACATAGTTAAATTTGCCAAAACAAATCATTTTCATTACTTAATTATGAATTTAGAAAGTTTTATAACATGTTTTTTTTAATTAAAACAAAATAAATAAACTTTATTTTTATAACTTGTGTTTTTATAAAACTTTCAGAATATATTTCTAGAATTTTATAAAAATAAATGGGAGTTTTTTTTTGAACTAGATATAGTGTATTAAAATAATAAAAGGAAATAAATCAAGGATACAAAATGGTGGCCGGGACTCGAACCCGTGCCTCAAACGGTTCAACACTTGCACACGCGCACTAACCACTGGACCAGGGCATGTTGCCATGTCCAGTGGGCTTGTATTTAAATTTTGAACGACCGGACCCAAGTCATCTCCTTCCCCATTCGTTCCCCGTAACCCTAGACCCCGAATACTCTTAATCGGTCAAATGTTCGAGCACGGAACCATAGGGCTTTTGATCCCCGATCTAAAACGAAAGTATAGACATTATAATTACCTGAAATGGTTACGTAGTGAAGGAGAACGACTCGAAGAACAGGTTCGGGTATTCCGACTGAAATTCGAGATCCAAAGACGTAATGCGAGGGATTTGAGGGTGCGGGGAGTTCGTGTTGAGTTTTGTTTGTGATTGTGGATGCCTATTTATACGCAATTCCATAGGAAATGATCGATCGAGTAAATGGTTTTTAATGAAGTTTCGGTTACAAGTTTAGCCATTGATTTATTCATAAAAGTCCGATTAAACATGAAAGACGGATCGATTGAGTGTCCTGGACGTTTTGCTAGTTTTGTCTTCGCGTAAAAATATTTTGATGTCGAGTTCGTTTAAAGGTGGTTCGAAACCGGTTCCAAGCGGTGCTCGAACCTGAGATCAAATTGGAAGAAAAGGGGGTTTCCGGATTTGTCAAAACCGGCCCCTGCAGTTTCAGCTTGTTATTATATCATGTATAACTTTGTTTTAAATTGAAATTAACTTTCAGAAATTACATTCTTAACCCCTGGATTTTTTTATAAAACATAAAAATAACACCTTTATAAATTTTTATAAATTCAATTAAATGTTTGTATTATTTTTAAATATTTCAAATACAGAAGTATATTTTTTTTGTAAAATAAAATGGTATCAAATTATTTATTTTGAATTTTGAATATATATCTTTTATAAACCCAAATTTTACTCATGGAATTTATAATTTAGATCTTATAAGTTTGTATTTATACATCTATATATATATATATATAGAGAGAGAGAGAGAGAGAGAGAAAGATTTAGAAATAATCTAGCATAATATAGGTATAGTTGTTTGATAGAATAATATCAATTATATAATCCCTTATAAAAAAAATATTATTTTTGAATATGAAATAATGGTATTTAATTGTATGTATGTTTGTATACTCATGAAAGTGAAATGTGTAAATAGGATAGTTTGTCACAAAATAATGAATTCACAAGAGTCGGAAAGTAAAAACATAGGTCGGAATTTCCTGGGGATTACAACTTAACTCGGCAGAAGAATCACTTTCAAAATCACGCTTCTTCTCTAATTCTTCTTTGATCAAGACCACAAACGTTTGAGAAGTTGCTTCACCCTTTTCTTCAATGCCACCCATAAATCTCTTGAAGTTGGACACTTCCCGATACTATGAATGATATCTTTCGGTAAAGACAATTTTAAAGTTTCACACGTTTTCATCTGTCAATCAAACTTCTGCTTTTCTACTTTAGTAAGAGTTGTCACTGGTTTAGGAGCATCTTGACCCATGAATAAATAGGATGCACATATCATTCAAATATGGGTGTCCGAAAATTTTCAACAGTTTCTGATAGAATTGTTCGAACCGGACTTTCCAGCTACTGTAATGTGATATGCACAAAAGCCTCGGTGGCATAGATTCAATCTCATTATCATCACAAGCAATTGACATTTTGAATATTTTGCAAAAATATCAAGAAAAGTTTTCCTGCCAAAATACTCTTTTTTTTTTTCAAAAATTCAAAATTTCAAAAATGATTCAAAACAAGCATATAAGCTTTCCTTAAAAAAATTGGACAACAAAAAATTTTCCCACCAAAATACTCTTTTTTTTTTCATGCAAAGTGAAAGTAGTCCAAACAGACCGCAACAATTAAGATCAAATGTTATGATAAAGTGAAAGTGCTGAAATTCTGTTGCAGGCGAACTTAGTAGGCGAACTTCTCTGATTTCCTTGATTAAGTGAACTTAACAAGTTCGCTTAGGGTCAAGTTCGCTTGATAAACTTGAAGCGAACTTATTATCTTCGCCTAGGTGTGTTCTTGTTCAAGACTTGGTAATTTTTATGAAAATGGCAAATATGGTGCAAATGACGAATATGTTCAATTATGATAATAAGATTGGTACATCTCAGAAACCACCAAAGTTGTTAAGTCTTGTAGATTATCCGAACTGGAAAGATCGATTTGATCAGTTTGTGTCCTTTACTGATACAAGCTTATGGTATCCAATTTTGGAAGGCTATACACATCCGACATACTCTTGGATGGGAAAGGATGATGTTCCTAAACCAGTTTCTGCTTTGACTACAAAAGAGAAACAATTGTTTCACAGAGAGAAGAAAGCGATGGCTAGTATTTCAATGTCTCTTCCTAAGGAGATTTATCACAGTTTTAAACAATTCAAGTCTTCCCAACAATTGTGGGATGAGTTACAAAAGAGGTGTGTGGGTAGTCTGGATGTTAAGAAAAGCAGAAAAGAATAATTGAAGAAGCAGTTCTTAGTGTTCAAGCATTTTCAAAATGAATCTTTGGATGATCTTGCAACGACATTTTATCATTTTATGAGTGAATTATCGAGTGCTTCAGTTGTCTATGACACTGAAGAGATAAATGATAAGTTCTTGGAGTCATTACCATCAAAATTTGATGTGTATTCAGTTTTGATAAAAGAGAATGTCAAGTATAAAACTATGTCTCTTGAAGATGTTCTTGGCAAGATTCAATCACAAGATTTGAATATGAAGAAGAAGGAAACCAATATGGAGCATATTCAAGATCCTTCAATGTATTTTGCTAAGTCTTCTAGTAAAACCGGTATAGGGATTGCTTTCTTTACTAGTGATACTCAAGATACTTCAACTGAACATGGTTCTAGAGTTCCAAGTCAAACTGGATTTTCTGCAAACACAGCTTATTCATCGTCTGGACCACATCATATGAATCAAAGAGTTGCTGATGATTATTTAGCATTGTTTTCTTCCTTTATGGCATCTTATGAGAATTTTATTGGCGGTAAGATTCATGATCCGGGTGTTATTGAAGAGGATTTCAGACAAATTGATCTTGTTGATCTGGAAGAAATGAACATTCAATGGAACATGGCTATGCTTATGCGACAGGCAAAGGATTTTTTGAAGAATACTGGAAGAAAGTATATTGGTTCTAACAGTCGATCACGAATGGGGTTTGACAAAACAAAAGTTCGATGCTATAATTGTCAAGAATATGGTCATTTTGCCAAAGAATGTGTGAAGCCGAAAGTAGAATTTGATTCTCAGAAAAAGCCTAATACTTTTCAGAACAATCGTACTCAGTCACATGGTTCCTCTGGATCTGGGATTCTAATCATGCATCCACACCATCTGCATTAGTTGCTTAGAATGATGAAAATTATGATTGGGGTATTTATCTTGAAGATCTGGTTGGTGCTGTGAGTCAAGCTTTTGTAGCTGCAATACATTATGAAAATCCTGAAGAGTCGACTGATGATGATAGTTCAAGTGATGGTGAGAGTTTGCAAAGTGCTGATGAAGAGCATGATAAAGTACAAAATGTTGATTCTGATATTGCGTCTGCATCTGGTGTACCTGAAGATGATATAGTATTGACTAAAAGATCTTCTGATGGTGCTGAATCCGAAAATATTCCAATTGCTAAAGTCTTCATGGCAGATATGACAGATCCTTCAAAGGTAAAAGTTTCTATTTGTAACATTTACTGCTCTAACTGCATCTGTGTGAAGGATAAAATGCAAATGGTTATGGATGATAACACAAATTTAATTTGTGTATGAAATCTATGCATGTGGTAAATCAAAAGTTGAAAGATAATGATAAATTGTGTATGGATAGAATTAAATCTTTGAAAAGAGATTTAAATTCTTTGGGGTTGAAATATAAGGAACAAGCATATCATCTGGATATGGTTTATACTGAAATTGAAAAGCGAAATGAAATTGTCGCTCAGAAAAACAAAGAGATTTCTGACAAAGAATCTGAAGTGATCAAATTACATCGAAAACTTGAGTTTTGGAAATTTATCTGTGGTGTTGGATTACTTTGTAAGGCCCCAAACCCGGGAGGCCTCACTTGTTGGATTTCTTATTCACAAACAGTTATTAAACTTGAATATCAAATAACGCAGCGGAAAATTTCATTTAAAACATACTCATAACATTGTTCAACATGCGGAAGCGTAACATAGTCTAATACACAAACATAACATAAACTAATAATAACGGGATGGTTTCTGGTTTCAGCCTTCAACTCATAACATTCCCACTTCCATTCCGATATGTCAAGTGGTTGAATCTTTCCATATGGTTTCTGGTGTTCAGCCTTCACTTGCGAGCAAGTCAAGCACTTGCTTACGTACTTTGTCACTTCGTGTTTCATTCCAGGCCACCGGTATTCCTTCCTCAGATCTTGGTACATTTTGTTGGTACCCGGGGTGGATAGAGTATCGAGACTTATGAGCCTCATCCAAGATTTTGGTTCTAAGCTCGCCACTCCATACCCACCCAAAACGTGTCCTAACACCAAGGGTATTATATTCCAACTTGTCATGTTGGCCAACCATTCTTTCCTTCTTTATGTTTTCTGCCTTAAGTGCTTCATCTTGAGCTCTTTCAATTTCCCTCATCACATCTGATGTTACCACCAACTGGCAAGCTTTCACTCTAATAGGAGCAGGCACATCCTTTCGGCTTAGAGCGTCAGCCACCACGTTTGCCTTTCCAGGATGGTACATGATTTCACAGTCATAATCTTTCAGACGTTCCAACCATCGTCTCTGCCTCATATTAAGTTCAGTTTGTTCGAAGAAGTACATTAAACTTTTGTGGTTGGAGTAAATAGTAAACTTCACCCCGTAGAGGTAGTGCCTCCAGATTTTCAATGCAAATACGACAGCATCAAGTTCCAAATCATGAGTCGGATAGCTAGCTTCGTGAATCTTCAACTGCCATGACGCATACGCGATCACCCTTCCACGTTGCATCAACACGCATCCCAATCCCTGACCCGAAGCATCAGAGTATACCACTAAGTCTTCAATGCCCTCGGTAAGGGCAAAGACTGGAGCTTTGGTTAGCTTCTCCTTCAATTCCCTAAACGCCTCATCCTGGTCGAACCCCATTCGTACTTTACCTCCTTCCAAGTCAACTTTGTCAATGGCGAAGCTATTTTCGAGAAATCCTGGATGAATCTCCGATAGTAGCCTGCCAATCCCAATAAACTACGGATTTCGATTGGCGTCTTAGGAATATTCCATTCCCTTACCGTCATTATCTTCGCTGGGTCAACCATAATGCCGTTCGGGTTAATGACATGACCTAGGAATTGGACTTCCCTAAGCCAGAATGCATATTTGGAGAACTTGGCATACAACATTTCCTTCTTCAGAGCTTCCAACACCTCCTTTAAGTGACATGCGTGATCACCCTCATTCTTGGAGTAGATGAGGATATCATCGATGAACACGATTACCGATCGATCCAACATTGGTCGACAAACCCTATTCATCAAATCCATGAACGCTGCGGGGGTGTTCGTCAATCCAAAAGACATTACGCGAAACTCAAAATGTCCATAACGTGTGTGAAATGCGGTTTTCGGTATGTCTTCTTCTCCCACCTTCAACTGATGGTACCCGGATCAAAGGTCAATTTTTGAGAACCAACTTGCGCCTTTCAATTGATCGAACATGTAGTCGATCCTTGGTAAAGGGTATTTGTTCTTCACTGTTCGTTTGTTCAACTCACGATAATCAATACACATTCTCATCGAACCATCCTTCTTCTTCATAAACAACACCGGAGCACCCCAGGGCGAGATGCTCAGTTGTATAAATCCCTTATCAAGTAGTTCGTCTAATTGGGCCATAAGTTCTTTCATTTCCACTGGTGCTAGTCGATATGGAGCCTTAGCCACGGGCTGGGCATCTGGTACTAAGTCGATTCGAAATTCAATCTCTCTGTCGGGTGGTATCCCAGGCAAATCCTCTGGAAACACCTCCGGGTACTCGCGTACCACGGGTACATCGTCTAGTTCCTTCACTTCCTTACACTTGTCAATTACATACACCAGATAAGCCTCGCATCCGCACCTCAAGTAATCTGTTGCCTTAATCATCGAGATGACGCTTGGCATCGGGGCGTCACGATCTCCAAAAATCTCGACTTCGCTACCATCCAGAGCCTTGAGTCGGATTATCTTTCGTTTGCATATAATTTGCGCTTCATTGGCAGTTAGCCAATCCATACCTAACACGACATCGAACCCACCCAAAACCATAACAAACAACCTGACAGGGAACCTGTGACCTTCTATTTTTATCATGGAGTTTTCAACTACATTGGTCACTCTCGCAGTCCTACCCTCAGCGGTTTCTACGCTAAAGGCCCTTTCTAGCATACTCACAGTGTACTTCACTCGTTTACAAAAAGTCACAGATATAAAACTCTTACTGGCACCCGAATTAAATAACACAGAAACAAAAGTGTTGTCGAGGATGAACGTTCCTGACGCCACATCGGGGTCTGCCCTGGCTTGTTCTTGCGTCAGTTCGTACACACGAGTCTTTGCTCGGGGCCTCTCTTCTTTCTTCTCCGGGCCTTTCCCTTTCCCGGCTTCACCCATCCTGGGCTTGGTGCATTCCCGGCTCATATGACCGCTTTCACCACAATTATAACATTTAATGCCTTTCCTGCATTCGCGGGAGTAGTGCACAGTCTTGCCACATTTGTAGCATAGATTTGTCCCTAACCGACATTCACCCGTATATCCCACCCCACATTTTCCATAGATTGCCGTCTCGCCTACCCTGGCCTGTTTGTCCCGGGCCCCAAACAACCTCCCACCCGATCACTTAGCGGGAAAACTCAGCTTCTTCTTGGGCTTTTCAATGGCAATGACATTCAGCGCCAGATCATCAAATACTACTCCGCTCAGTTCTACTACCGAATCGTAGGTAGTAGGGGCGTTTGCTTTAACATAGGTGCGGACCTGGTCCGGTACCGCTTGAATGTAACAGGAAATCTTTCTTTCCTCAGTCGTGATAAGGTGTGGCACCAGACGTGCTAGTTCATTGAACCGTGTGGTGTAGTACCGGTGCGTCATGCTCCCGGCCCTAATCCTCAGAAATAAACTTTCTACCTTTTTGATCTCATTCCTTGGACAGAAATTCTTGATCACCAAAGTTTTCAAATCAGACCACATCATTGCATCCACAGTCTCATTGTCACACCCTGACCGATGGCGGAATCATCGGGGCGGGACATGTAGACTGTTCATAGCACATGGTTGACTAAATTGAAATATATTAAAGTAAAATTTCCATTACAAATAATCCAAGTACAACCCAAATTCAAACAAAGAAACATAAAACAACTCATAGAATTCTTGATTTAAATTGCTAAGTCCAAATCCTATATTGAGCACGTCTTAAATCATTCTCACATATTAGGGCCTGAAACATGAATAAAATAAAGTCAACTAAAAAGTTGGTGAGTATAACACAGTTGTATATAGATAGCATATAGTTGAAAACAAATCCTTTACAAGACATGATAAAATAAGGCATTTATGGGGAGCAGCTATTGTGTAATCAAGTACAACCAAACCTTTGTAACTAGTATGCAAATTGTGTTGTCGGTATCAATCACCTCCACTTGGGTGGGTTTGTCAGACTCAATAGATCTATCATTGAAAACCGTCGGCTTGTATAGTTAATGATTGCACATAAGTTTTCACAAAGATTAGCACAACTAGCACTCGGGCACAAAGCTCAAATTTTGCACACATGTATGTAAATAGGATTTTGCACTTGTGTTGTTTGTGTAAATGTAAATGTGTAATGTGTATAAAGTTAATGTTCCACCCCAAAAGTGTAAAAGAGTAAAAGGGGTTGTGAATACTCACTTGATTCGAAAGCGTAGCTAAACACGAGATACTAGAAAGTAATGTGATCCTTGTATCGCACAACGTTAACCTAGAGTGTAATGTATATTTCATTAATAATGCATAAAAGTCTAAGTCTAAGTCTAAGGTTAAATTGGATAAAGTTAGTGATTGGTACTTGGAAGTATTGTATAAAACGTAATATTTGAAATGAATATTTTTACAACATTTTGAATAAGGTTTGAGTTTGGAATAATTAAATAAGTAAATTAATTAATTATTGTTTATGAGAATAATGTAAGTATTAGATGTAAATAAGTATAAATAAATAAATGATTTTTGTTTAAATATGAATTAAATAAATAATTATTATCTTATTTATTTATAAACTTTGTAACTTAATCATTTAAAACATCATTTAAGTGTAAGATAAATATAAATTTAATTTTTATAAAGTTTTAAATAAACCTTCAAATAAATAATATTTATATCCAGATTAAACTTTAAATCTTTTCAAGTACAGAAAACATATTTTTTTTTTAAATTTGAAACATTTATTGATTGAAAAATATAAAATTATAATTCTGTTAAAATTTCTGAGTTACACACGACCGTGCCTCGGAAGGGCATGATCGTGCTCAAGCAACGGGCGCGACCGCGCTAGTCGGGGCGTGACCGGGTTGATCAACAGAGGGCACAACTAGACAAGTCAATAGGCACGACCGTGCCTTGGCCTGGCACGGTCGTGTCCAAGATTCTTAGACACAACAGAGATTAGTCCAAAGAGCATGACTAGGTCTGGACAGGAGGACACGACCGTGCTGCTACTCGGCACGACCGCGTTTCATGAGGCACGGCCGCGCTAGATGATTAGCGCGACCGTGTCTATTCCAAATCAGACACGAATTGAACAAATCTTGTATTTATAGCGTTGGAATTGTTAGGGCTTTTCATTACTGAGTTGTTACGAGTCTATTCATATAAATTAATTGTATGGAAAACGTGTTTAAGAATGGATTCGATTAAATCCTTTTTATTAAAAATAGGAATTTCGGTTCCGGATAATTTCTGTAATGGAAGCCCAGATTAACATGGGGCTTTCGATCTAAATACTAAAACGGATAATAACAAGTGTTCAATTTCCTGAAAGAGTAGGGAATCGATGGAGATCGGTAGAAGGAAGTTCCGGCGTCGACGGCTTGAGTTCCGGTGACCTTTGCTGCAACTCCGGCCAATCCAGATAGTCCGGGAGCTTCAGGGATGATTGAGTATCGCGACTCTGTTGCTGGATTGAGAGAATTTGGGTTGAATGGCGTATTCCAAATTTTCTTGAAATGTTTTGAGAGGTTTTTCGAGATTGATAGGATTAAGTTGGAGCGTTTGTGAATTCGAAAGTTGTATTACTCACGTAAATGGAAAAGAAACGGTGAACGGTTACGGATTCTCGACGATCGGTGATTAAAAGTGTATTTACGTTTTGACAGTTACGCAGGCGCGACCGTGCCAAATAGAGGCGCGACCGTGCCAAGGCACCGGGCACGATCGTTCCAAGGCTAGTCGCGCGATCGTGCCAGAGCACTTCGGCGCGACCGTGCCGGGACAAGCGCGACTGTGCTTAGCTAGGGTTTCTTGTTATTTTTCAACTCTAGTCCTTAACCTTTCAGGTTTGACAAGTTTGAATAAGATAGCTACTTGTATAGTGTTTATGTGTATATAACCCAGTAAAACTTGCGGATTTGTATTGTATCATTGTATTTAATTTATGGCGAAAAATATAATAAGACAGTGCACGAGTATTGAGATCGAAATACATTACATTGAATTGAAATATGAATACTAAAATCAGAAATGTTACAGTCTCCCCATGTTGAGAGAATTTCGTCCCAAAATTTAACTAATGGAGACTACTAAATAAAGAAAGAGGTGGGAGTTTGGGTTCTCGGTGATCTTTGATTGTTGGACATGGCTTAGGCCAGATCAACGAGGTTGAATATGAATGATGACAATGAATTTAGTTTTTGAAATGGACTTAAGGAGAAGATTGTCGAATAGCAATTTGAATTCTAAATGTAAGATGTATTACTTGGAACAAATTTGATGAGATTTTGAAATTTTGAGTTTGTGTAAGATGTAGTCTAACGTGCTCAAAATTGTTAGCGGGTAAGAGGTTTCATAAACACTGGTCTGGGTCAAAACTTCACGTGACACGAGCAACGCTACTCAAGATAATATGATAGGACACTTATGTATAGGAAGTACCATCGGCGTATCCACCATGCCCTCGTCACATTACATCCGTTTCGTTGTTACACATCATGATAAGTTTTAGGTCACAACACAAGACAAAATTTCACTATAGTTTCCATACGCTGATTTTCTTAATTCCGTGTGCACCTGTAATTATTCAAATCATCGTATGGTCCGTATAGATTGTTTCGTTGTGTGTGGGTAAGGGGGCACAATTTCGCTAGGATCGCGTCTATTGTTTACACATAGAAAGTCGCTAACAAGTAACTAAGTCCCTAATCAGGTCAGTTTGCAACTAAAGAGTAGTAAAGTAGTAACACTTAAAGTTTCTTAGTTTGCTCGTGTTTGAACAAGAATACGTCAAACCCCGAGTCGTTTCAATGTATTATGGTCTTCAACTTTGGTGTACAAAGTGCATGACCATGTCTTGTGTATAATGTAATCAATCCATTGCAATAATTGTAAGCAAATTTTGTTTCGAGTATATAGTAAGCACACAAGTCTCATGTATGATCTAGTGTCACGTAGTTTGTAATCAAATAGGTCTCATATATAGCGTAAATAATTTAGCGTCTTGTATTTTGTAAATTAAAAAGCTCTAATGTGTAATGTATACAACATAGTATTATGTGTATTGTAGGAAATGGATCTCATGTATAGTGTTAGCAACTTAGCATCATGTATTTTGTATAATGTACACCGTTTAGTATAAAGTGCTTTGTAACAAAATGAGTTTCATGTATAGTGTGGTCAATCTAGAATTATGTATCAATGAAGCAATTCTTATGTATAACATATATTGCAAACAACTAAGTTTCGTGTATCATGTGCTCAATCCAGTAGCATATGTATTGCAAGTAAACATGTTTCGTGCATTACGTGATCAATCGAGCAAATTATGATTTGTAGGCAAACTAGTTTCATGTATTATGTAGTTTGTGTAGAATTGGATATATTGAGGATAATTGAGTTTCATGTACCATGAGATTGCGTTGAATATATTGTGAACGTGTATTCATGAGTATTGAACTTCGCGTGCGATGTGTACTAACGGGTCTTGCATGTGATCGAGTGCTGCGGACAAACGTGTTGTTTGGCGTTCTTGCATAATGTGGTAGTTAGGTTTAAGTCCTCAAATCTCATTGAGGTTGGTGGGAAAGGTTAACGTTTACGCGATATGGATCGTCTCTTGAAGCGTCGAGTGAAAGGTAACGAGGAGGTTTTGGAAATATTCTGGAATTTGTGTTTACAAATACGGGTCTTTGTTTGAACATAGAAAGTGGGAAATTGTTTTTGGTTGTAGATATATAAAGTTGTGAAATCATTTAATCGCATATTTTAAATGAATATGCAATTTATGAGAAAATATTTTTAATTTAAATTTTCAACTATTGGCTAAACAAGTAGGAGCATATTAATTTAACCAAAGTTTAGAAATATTTACTTTAATGAGGAAAAATCATACTTATTTATCAGTTTAAAAAAAAATAATAATATTTTTATAAAATTGGTTGCATTAACCTTCCTTATTAGGTGAAAAAGTTTTATGGAAAATTTATGTTTTTGATGTTATCTAAAAATTCGTTAAACATTTTGTTTAAACAAGATAACGAGGTTTTGGTTAAATCACAGAATAGGATGATTTATTTAATGAAAGAGATTGTTGGTAATGTACTAAATCATGTGGAATGAAAGAAGTGATATTTGAGAAAATTTGATGGGAATATAACAAGTGTAATTTACGCCCCACGGGTCAAATCAATGAACAACAACTGTAGAGTTGAAATATATGGAATTGATTAAATGCTGAAATGTTAAACATTATTCAAAACATAGGGAAATGGTTCTCAAATCGAAAATTTAAAGGAAATCAGTAGAAGCTTCTTCTAACGTCTCTGGTAGCTTTCCACTAGGAAGAAGATAATTGCCAAGATGAGCACCGCTATAGTCACTCGAGTAGTAGATCTGGCTTCAGTCCTGGCGGTCTCTGTGCGATGTTCTTGCATTTCTTTTTTGAGGATGGAGATTAACTCCTTTTGGTATCCTAATTGGTTTGCTAGGCTATCCATTCTTTGTCTTTAAAAGTCATGTATTACTCCCTGCTCTATCCTTTGCCTCTCGAATTCTGAATTTCTTACATATTGATGGAAGTCATTGGTTGGAATTCCCATAACACCAGGGGGTACCATGGTATGCCTTACCCAAGGGTTAGGAAGGTACGGGTCGGGCATTAGATATGGGTCTCTCAGTGGGGGTGGTAATTGATTGTGGAGATGGGGTGTATGATACGGGTTTATGGGTGCGGCTGATCCAGGTGTTCGAAGTCTTGGGCCGGTGTTCCTAATCCAATCTACCCTTACATCAAACCTTGATCTAGCAGCTGCGGGTGTTGGTGATCGATGTATGGGTGATCCGGTGTCTTCTTCCTAATCAGACTCTTCTTCGGGACGGCATACCGGGGAGGTAGGAGGGTAGGAGTCCATGCTTAGCAGGAAAACATTGGAAAAGTTGTAAGCGATAAATAAATACTGAGTGTTAAACATAGGAGTTCTCATAGGTTTAGAGTTTGACTAGTCATAACGCCGAGTCTTCACAATAGTATTTTAGGAGTACACTTGACCTATAAGTAATGTATCCCTGAGGAGGATTCCCAAGAAAGAGGGGTGGGTCAATAAGACACACTTAAGTACCCTATCTTTCCTTAGCCAGAATTCCTCATGGGTCTACACACTCTTCCAGCCATCATGTATTTAATAATACCATTGTTGGGCTCATGGTCATGATGAGAATTGTTGTGGACCGGGCTTTGAGGCCCAAGAGTAAGGTTTATGCTTTTCAGCGGGCTTCTTCTTCTTGAAGGATAGATGGGCTTCTTGGTTTATTATTGGTGGGTATTAGGCCCAATAGTTTAAGTCTTTTCTCATAAAGGGTGATGGTATCATATATTTGGGTCCAAAGGTGTATGAATAATTTTGGTGCGTATGTGTGTGTGTTAAACTTAGGATAGTGTTTTAAATAAATTATGTAGGTAGCTATGAATAGAAGAAGAAGTGGGCAGGTAACGTGACACATAAACTATTGGGTATTGTATCATGTGATGTAATCATATAGTATAATATGTAAAAATATTCACGTAGGTGAATAATCATATAGCATGTAGGTAGTAATGAGTGTAAGTACAAGAGTTATCAAGTAGTGTGACACATAAGTCATTATGTATTGTATCAGGTAGTGTAAGTACTTAGGATAGCATGTAAAAATAATCACACATGAATTGATAATGTAACATGTAGTAGCATGGCATTGTATGGGTGTCCTAAAGTTATAGTCTAAGTCAAGAGTGTCTAATAACCTAGTTCCCTATAACCAAGGCTCTGATACCAATCTGTCACACCCTGACCGATGGCGGAATTATCCGTGCGGGACATGTAGACTGTTCATAGCACATGGTTGACTAAATTGAAATATATTAAAGTAAAATTTCCATTACAAATAATCCAAGTACAACCCAAATTCAAACAAAGAAACATAAAACAACTCATATAATTCTTGATTTAAATTGCTAAGTCCAAATCCTATATTGAGCACGTCTTGAATCATTCTCACATATTAGGGCCTGAAACATGAATAAAATAAAGTCAACTAAAAAGTTGGTGAGTATAACACAGTTGTATATAGATAGCATATAGTTGAAAACAAATCCTTTACAAGACATGATAAAATAAGGCATTTATGGGGAGCAGCTATTGTGTAATCAAGTACAACCAAACCTTTGTAACTAGTACGCAAATTGTGTTGTCGGTATCAATCACCTCCACTTGGGTGGGTTTGTCAGACTCAATAGATCTATCATTGAAAACCGTCGGCTTGTATAGTTAATGATTGCACATAAGTTTTCACAAAGATTAGCACAACTAGCACTCGGGCACAAAGCTCAAATTTTGCACACATGTGTGTAAATAGGATTTTGCACTTGTGTTGTTTGTGTAAATGTAAATGTGTAATGTGTATAAAGTTCATGTTCCACCCCAAAAGTGTAAAAGAGTAAAAGGGGTTGTGAATACTCACTTGATTCGAAAGCGTAGCTAAACACGAGATACTAGAAAGTAATGTGATCCTTGTATCGCACAACGTTAACCTAGAGTGTAATGTATATTGCATTAATAATGCATAATAGTCTAAGTCTAAGTCTAAGGTTGAATTGGATAAAGTTAGTGATTGGTACTTGGAAGTATTGTATAAAACGGAAGATTTGAAATGAATATTTTTACAACATTTTGAATAAGGTTTGAGTTTGGAATAATTAAATAAGTAAATTAATTAATTATTGTTTATGAGAATAATGTAACTATTAGATGTAATTAAGTATAAGTAAATAAATGATTTTTGTTTAAATATGAATTAAATAAATAATTATTATCTTATTTATTTATAAACTTTGTAACTTAATCATTTAAAACATCTTATAAGTGTAAAATAAATATAAATTTAATTTTTATAAATTTTTAAATAAACCTTCAAATAAATAATATTTATGTCCAGATTAAACTTTAAATCTTTTCAAGTACAGAAAACATATTTTTTTTTTAAAATTTGAAACATTTATTGATTGAAAAATATAAAATTATAATTCTATTAAAATTTCTGAGTTACACACGACCGTGCCTCGGAAAGGAACGATCGTGCTCAAGCCACGGGCGCGACCGCGCTAGTCGGGGCGCGACCGGGTTGATCAACAGAGGGCACAACTAGAAAAGTCAACAGGCACGACCGTGCCTTGGCCTGGCACGGTCGTGTCCAAGATTCATAGACACAACAGAGATTAGCCCAAAGAGCATGACTAGGTCTGGACAGGAGGACACGACCGCGCTGCTACTCGGCACGACCGCGTTTCATGAGGCACGACCGCGCTAGATGATTAGCGCGACCGTGTCTATTCCAAATCAGACACGAATTGAACAAATCTTGTATTTATAGCGTTGGAATTGTTAGGGCTTTTCATTACTGAGTTGTTACGAGTCTATTCATATAAATTAATTGTATGGAAAACGTGTTTAAGAATGGATTCGATTAAATTCTTTTTATTAAAAATAGGAATTTCGGTTCCGGATAATTTCTGTAATGGAAGCCCAGATTAACATGGGGCTTTCGATCTAAATACTAAAACGGATAATAACAACTGATCAATTACTCGAAAGAGTAGGGAATCGATGGAGGTCGGTAGAAGGAAGTTCCGGCGTCGACGGCTTGAGTTCCGGCGACCTTTACTGCAACTCCGGCCAATCCAGATAGTCCGGGAGCTTCAGGGATGATTGAGTATCGCGACTCTGTTGCTGGATTGAGAGAATTCGGGTTGAACGGCGTATTCTGAATTTTCTTGAAATGTTTTGAGAGGTTTTTCGAGATTGATAGGATTAAGTTGGAGCGTTTGTGAATTCGAAAGTTGTATTACTCACATAAATGGAAAAGAAACGGTGAACGGTTACGGATTCTTGACGATTGGTGATTAAAAGTGTATTTACGTTTTGACAGTTACGCAGGCGAGACCGTGCCCAATAGAGGCGCGACCGTGCCAAGGCACCGGGCGCGAACGTTCCAAGGCTAGTCGCGCGATCGTGCGAGAGCACTTCGGCGCGACCGTGCCGGGACAAGCGCGACCGTGCTTAGCTAGGGTTTCTTGTTATTTTTCACCTCTAGTCCTTAACCTTTCAGGTTTGACAAGTTTGAATAAGATAGCTACTTGTATAGTGTTTAAGTGTATATAACCCAGTAAAACTTGCGGATTTGTATTGTATCGTTGTATTTAATTTATGGCGAAAAATATAATAAGACAGTGCACGAGTATTGAGTTTGAAATACATTACATTGAATTGAAATATGAATACTAAAATCAGAAATGTTACACTCATCCCCTTTGGCTTGACGTATACCTTCCCACCAATGGGATGCTTCCTCTCTCAAGGAGTTAGCAGCAAATTTCACAACATGGTCTACTCGACACTCGCTTAGACGAATGGCGGCTTCCATACGTATCACTAAGTCAAAAGTAGCCACCGCGTCCCTTTTTCCAGTGAGGACCGGTGGGTCACATGCTTTAAATGACTTGTAGTCGCATCCGCGTGCATGCGGCGCGTTGTCAGTCTCGCTGTTCTGGGCACCAATTGCCGCACTAGACCCACCCTCCCCATTAACCTTCTTCAATGCTTCTGCCAACAGACCTGGTAGAAAAGTCTTCATCAACTCTGTGAACTCTCGTGCTATAGCTACTCTCACTTCTGGTTCAAAAGTGAAAGGTTGTTCGTCAACCAGTGTCTGCTCAGTTCCATGCACACTAACCGCCGGTTCAGTGTGAAAACTTCCATCTTCACTATACTCTTGGCGCGCAGCCGCGCCCACCGTTACGTCCACCGGTACGACCGTCAGTACGGCCCCCACCATGCCTTCCGCTCTTTCGTCCCGCCATTTCGATCTGTAAGACAAGGAATCCAAAGTCATCACGCTAGTTAACAAATAAAATTCAACAAGAACTGTAAGATGTTAATATACACTGGCCATCTTCAATTAACCATTATAGTACCTTTCGATTTCTATTTGACCACCTTTGTGATTCCATCAGAACACAAGTCCTTACCTAACCCTCTCTAAGGCATACTGTATATGTAAATATATACTACCTTCATACTTGATGCTGTGGCTCGAGTTACCCGTACTGGAATCCGCTTTCGGTACCGGTCACAGTTTAAGTTCAGACACTGGAAGTGTCCGAATCTCTCAAACCATTGCTCTGATACCAACTTGTAAGGCCCCAAACCCGGGAGGCCTCACTTGTTGGATTTACTCATTCATAAACAGTTATTAAACTTGAATATCAAATAACGCAGCGGAAAAATTCATCTAAAACATACTCATAACATTGTTCAACATGCGAAAGAGTAACATAGTCTAATATACAAACATAACATAAACTAATCATAACGGGATGCCAGTCTTCATGATCAACCGGGTAACTCTTCTCACTTGCCAAGCATCACCATCCATCATCCATACCTGCCTTAACCTGAATGTACATACTAAAAAGTCAGCTACGCTGGTGAGTTCTAGCTTTACATAAAACCTTAACATAAACATTTTGCCAAAAACATAACATACATTTGTTTAACAAAAGCCTACGTAAAACATGCAATAACTTAACATCATCAAAACACCATAACATAGCATCATAACATAAGTCAACATGAACCGAATCTGCGCCTTCTCATAACCGTCAACTACATACATCGCATGCCAGCGGATGAACTTAAGGCTCGTTACCTCTAAGTCATCCGTCACGCAGGTCCCCTAAGGCTCGTTACCTCTAGGTGGACCAAACATATGTCTCCTAAGGCTCGTTACCTCTAGGTAGACCAAACATATGTCTCCTAAGGCTCGTTACCTCTAGGTAGACAGAACATAACATAGGCACTATTTCCCCGCAAGGAATAGTACCTTCCATCGGGATCCCGGTAATCCCATGGGTGACCGTCGCCACCCCATCATCAACCAGTTGTACAACCGTTAGCCAGCCACAAAGGCCCCCCGTAGAAACTTTTACCTCTTTTTTTAGTTAAAGCACTCGTACGTTTTATTCGTGACTTTCATAAAACCTTTACCTCTTTTTTTAGTTAAAGCACTCGTACGTTTTATTAAACAAAACATCATCTCTTTCGTAAACCTTTCGTAAACTTCATTTGGCAAAACATTTCATAAACATCATATCTTAAACATCATTTTGTAAACCGTAAACATCGTTTCGTAAACATCATATCGTAAACATCACATCGTAAACATCGTTTCGTAAACATCTTTTCGTAAACCTCGTTTCGTAAACCTCATTTCAAAACATCATTCCGTATGTATGCACACCAGCCCAAAAACCTTTAATTAAAACATTTAAAGAAGGGCTTCTAGAACTCACCTTATAAGCTAGCCCGGGTTGTCCTAAACGAAGGTTCAACAACGTCACTTCCGATCTGAATTGATTAGTTACATACACATCAGACCAAATCCCGACTCTAACGGTTTAACCATTCTAAACCACTGACTTTACGTAAACAGCCTGATGCCTGCGCACTTAGCAAGTGCGCAGGGCCTTGCTCTTGCGTACTTAATAAGTACGCAGGACCATCAAGTACGCAGGATCTGCTTCTCCGTAAAAACCCTAACTTTCGCATCCGGGTCTGATCACGTGAAGATCCTGAACTTGTTTACATTCAAAATGTTTGCTTTTCATTAAGGATCTCAAATCCATGTTTTTCTTCCAGTTTCATCCTTAAAAACGTCACATTTTCATCCAAATCCTGAAAAACCCAAAAACAAACAAAAACTCAGATCTAGGTTGGATCGTTACCTGTATCGAGCTTCTGATCTGGAGGTTCTTCTAATAAGCTCTGGAGCAACACACTTCTTCAATCTCGGGTCGATCCGCCAACTTTTTCTCCCTACGGTTTCTCTCTCTAGAACTTGCAAATGAGAGGAGTGTGGAGTGTGTTGGGCTATTTATAGGGGAGGCTCCCCTATGTTCGCCCCTTCAAGCCCGCCGGCCCCTTTGGCCTTGCCCATCATGCCTCATTCGTTTATTCCGTTATTATAGTTGTCGTTTTAAATTTTGGGATGTTACATACTTTAATGACAACGCTGGTCCTACAAAGAGGGTTGCTGGAGTTGGGTTTGTTCCTCCACCATTCAATGGGAATTATGTGGTTGAACCATAAGTTATTCATGAGGAGGAAATTGATCCAAAGACAGTGTTGAAGGTTAATCCTGTATCTGGTGAAGACATGGTCTATGATTCTGAAGATGAAGTTTTTTACAATAAAAAAGTTGAAGGCATTCCTAAGGAGGTGAAAATTGATGAACCAAAGGTGGTGAAACAAGTTACCCGTGATAGGTGCATTTTGACAGAACCTGATGAAGTGAAAATTGATCAACCTAAGCATTCCAAAGTGTTACAAACAAGTGGTTTTGTTGCTGCTGGTTACCAGAAGAAGCTATCATCTAAGGCGACTAAATAAGTTTATGTTGAAAAGAAGCCGATTGACAGTTCAGTAAAGTCTTCTGAAGCTTGTGCATCGGGTTATTCATCAAATTCAAGAAAAAGTCCCTATATCAGAAATCATCAAGATAGAAGAGTTTGCTTTTTTTTATGAACACTAGCGAAGTAGATAAGTTCACCTGAAATTAGTTCGCCTGATACTGCCTGAGCGAACATAATAAGTTCGTTTGAAATTTACTGAGCGAACAAGACCACAAGGGAACTTGATAAGTTCGCCTAATTCAGTTCGTGTCTAACAGAATAATTAAGTTCCCCTGGTCCAGCTCTTCAACCAAAACACGAACCAATTGTTCCGAAAATCATCATTTCTCACTGATTTGATGGAATTTGAAGAAATTGAACCGTATGATTTAGTATTTCATGATTTAGAACATTTTTATCGGATTAATTTCATCAAAACAACCTCAAATCCACGAATTCAACCTCAAAATCAACTTCAAGAACTTGAAACCTCCATGAAAATGAAAACTTGCAAAACTGATCAATTTCTTGTCAAATTGTACACAAATCGTCACAAATCACCCACGAATCACACACAAATCACGAGCATAAGCTCTGATACCACTTGTAGGTCCACATGACTCCTCTATAGATCGATCTCGTGACGTGACGTATAGAAGACACGGAGTGCGGAATCCAACCGTATCAACGTATGTAAACATCTATTTAAGTTCGCCTCTAATGAGACTAGGCGAACTTGATAAGTTCACCTCTCATGAGACTAGGCGAACTAGTTAAGTTCGCCTCTAGCCGAACTTATACAAACATTAACATAAAACATAAAGACAATAAGATCTAAATTATTACAAGCTTTTGTCATACATTTATGTCCTAACAAAAAACATCTTCTTCCTCTCTATCAGAATCTTGTGGTCCCGAGCAAGAAGCAACATTAGGATATGGAGCAGATGTAGATGTAACAGATGAATGTTGAACCATAGTTGGTATAAAACCACCATTATGTGTATCCTGACAAGACTCATATAACATAGCAACCTCTTCAGGAGAAATATCAGAAGGTAAATGAAAAGACATGAATAAGTTGTCATAATCAAAAGCCTAGTCTGGTCCAATCGTCATTTGAGGTAACAATCGATTTGAACAGTCAATATGAAACCATTCCTCAACCTGACGAGTCTCTTTGTTATAAACCCTCTTTGTAGTAGAATTTGCAACATACCCCAGAAAGATCCCTTCAATAGCCTTAGCACTGAACTTGGTTGGGACATCTCTAACCTTCAACAGGGTACATGGATTGCCAAAAGGTAGTAAATATTCCAGATTTGGCTTTCGATTATTAAGCAACTCATAGCATGTCTTGTTGTGTCACTTCACAGTCAAAACTCGGTTCAAAACGTGACACGGAGTATTCACAGCTTCAGCCCAAAAAGTAACTCGAAGCTTAGAATCTGCAAGCATCTTACGTGCCATTTCAACCAAAGTCCTGTTCTTTCGTTCAGCAACTCCGTTTTGTTGAGGTACATATGGCACACTGAATTCATGATGAATTCCCTTTTGTAGACAGAATAAACCCATCTTGCTATTCTTGAACTCGCTTCCCTTGTCCCTCCTAATTCTTCTGACTTTTTGTTTGCACAAGTTCTCTATACCCAGGATTAAGAATTGCACATCTCTGTGGTTTTGGCTTTTGAAGCAAGGAACTTAACCCATGAAAATTTAGAGAAATCATATGTTACCACCAAACAGTAAGATTTACTGCCAATGCTCTTGATACTAATTGGTCCAAACAAATCAATATGTAGCAGCTCCAATGGAGTCACAATTGAATTCTTAGTCTTAGATTTGTGGTACTTCTTGTGTTGTTTCCCCTTCTTTAATGGAATACAGTCATCAGGAACGAAGAATTTCATTTTCGGAACACCAATAACCAGATCATTATTCACGAGATAATTCATTTTCTGGTAATTGATGTGAGCAAACTTCCTGTGCCACATAACAAAATCTGACTCAGACGCCTTATAGAGTAGACATGTTGGAATGGAATTTGTTGTTGTTGCAACACTCATGTCTAAGACATGTGTCATTTCTCCTCGGAGCCTGCATTAGAATCCATTCGTCAGGAATAACAAATCCCGGTTTCAAGATATAACATTCTGTATCATTGAAATGAAATGAGAACTTCTTGTCACACACTTGAGATACACTTAAAAGATTGTGTTCAAGTTGCTCCACATAGTTCACTTTCTCAAACTTGACTTTGTCATTCTTCAAAGTACCCTGACCAGTTATGTACCCGCCTTTATTCCCAGCAAAAGCGACATAACCTCCAACAATTTTAATAACGTCTTCAAGCAAACGATTATTCCCTATCATATGTCGAGAACAACCACTATCCACATACCACGTATTGTTGATAGTCCTCCTTGGTTGCCCCTAAATAAACAAAGAAAATCAGTTAAAAATGGGAACCCAAGCCATTGTGGTCTTCGTTCGTTCAAAAGGATCAAAATAAACAACTTCAATTAGTTCACAATCTACTTTGTCATCAACCTATGGGACATAAAGATCATAATCAGACCTTCTCGATGGAGACACATTATGAGTAATTGGAAAAACATTATTAGATTTATGATTATCAGATTCAGATGTTTCCAAAAGTTTCTTCAATTTTCTGTTACATCTCCTACTTTGTGGTCGAGAAAGTTTGACCACAGGTTTAGAATCTTTTGTGATTCCAACACGTGGAATCTCATAATGCTTTTGAAAAGCAGCAACATTTCTCACACCAGTATGACCAACCACTGGTTTAGAAAAATGTTTATCATTATGCTTAAATCCCAAAGATTTAGCAAATGATTGAGTAGGCACAGATTGCCTCAAAAGAACTTTCTTCACAACACCAGTTGTAGGCTTTCCTACATTAGTTCGTTTCAGAATCGTCACCACTTTTTGTTGTGGGGGAACACTATTGGATTTTCCTTTTTATGAAATCATAGGCTTCTTTTCTTGATTCTTATACGGACAGTGAATCAGAATATGACCCGCTTCATTACAATTAAAGCAAACTCTTCTATCTTGATGAATTCTGATATAGGAACTTTTTCTTGAGTTTGATGAACAACCCGATGAACAAGCTTTAGAAGATGTTACGGAACTGTCATCCGACTTCTTTTGAACATAAACTTGTTTAGTTACCTTTGATGATAGATTCTTCTGATGACCAGCAGCAACAAAACCACTTATTTGTAATACCTTGGAAAGCTTAGGTTGAATCACTTCATCAGGTTATGTCAAAATGCACCTATCTCGGGTAACTTGTTTCACCACCTTATGTTCATTAATTTTCACCTCCTTAGGAATGCCATCACCTTTTTTTATCATCAAACACTTCATCTTCAGTATCAGAATCATACACCATTTCTTCACTAGTTACAGGATTAACCTTCAACACTGTCTTTGGATCAATTTCCTCCTCATGAATAACATATGGTTCAACTACATAATTCCCATTGAATGGTGGAGGAATAATTCCAACTCCAGCAACCCGCTTTGTAGGATCAGCGGTGTCAATAAATAAATCCAATACCACAGATGAATTTCCAAAACTCTCCAGCTTGCGATGTAATTTGATCACTTCGGATTCCTTGTCAGAAATCTCTTCGTTTTTCAAAACAACAATTTCATTTCGCTTTTCAATTTCCGCATAAGCCATATCCAAATTATAAGCTTGTTTCTTATATTTCAACCCCAAAGAATTTAAATCTATTTTCAAAGATGCAATTCTATCCATACAAAGTTTATCATTATCTTTCAACTTTTGATTTACCACGTGCACAGATTTCATATCACAAATTAAATTTGTGTTATCATCCATAACCTTTTGCATTTTATCCTTCACACATATGCAATTAGAGCAGTAAATATCACAGATAGAATCTTCTACCTTTGAAGAATCTGACATATCTGCCATGAAGACCTTAGCAATTGGAATAACTTCTGATTCAGCATCATCAAAAGATCTTTTAGTCAACAGTATTTCATCCTCAGATAAACTAGAGGCAGAAGCAATATCAGAATCAACATTTTATACTTCAACCTGCTCTTCATCAACACTATGCAAGCTATCACTATCACTTGAACTATCATCATCAGTTGACTCTTCAGGATATTCAGAATGTATTTCAGCTACAAAAGCTTGACTCACGGCACCAACCAGATCTTCTAGATGAATACCCCAATCATAATTTTCATCATTCTGAGCAACCAATGCAGATGATGTGGATGCATGATTAGAATTCCCAGATCCAGAAGAACCATGTGACTGAATACGATTGTTCTAAAAAGTATTAGGCTTCTTCTGAGAATCAAATTCTACTTTCGGCTTTACACATTTTTTGGCAAAATGACCATATTCTTGACAATTATAACATCCAACTTTTGATTTGTCAAACCCCATTCGTGATCGACTGTTAGAACCAATATACTTCCTTCCAGTCTTCTTCAAAATGTCATTTGCTTGTCGCATAAGCGTGGCCATGTTCTATTGAATGTTCATTTCTTCCAAATCAACAGGATCAATTTGTCTGAAATCCTCTTCAATAGCATCCGGATCATGAATATTACCTCCAATAAAATTCTCATAAGATGCCATAAAGGAAGAAAATATTGCTAAATAATCATCAGCAACTCTTCGATTCACATGATGTGATCCAGAAAATGAAGGAGCTGTGTTTGCAGAAAATCCAGTTTGACTTGGAACTCCAGAACCATGTTCAGTTGAAGTATGTTGATTATCACTAGTAAATAAAGCAACACCTCTACCGGTTTTGCAAGAAGTTTTAGCAAAACACATTGAAGGATCTTTAATAGGCTCCATATTGGTTTCCTTCTTCTTCATATTCAAATCATATGACTGAATCTTGCCAAGAACATCTTCAAGAGACATAGTTTTTGTAATATCCCAAAAATAGTAAATAAGTAAATAATAAAGCGATAGAGATTTAATCGAAAAAAAATGAAAGAAAATGGATGGGCTTGGGCTCGGCTCCAACGGGCCAAGGGAAGCCCAGGTATATAAGGGTCGAGGCAGGCTTAGACTCTCATTTTTCACCAACACTTGCAATCTAGAGAGAGAAAGGAGAGTCGGGTCTAGAGAGAGAAAGTCAACGGATCGACACGAGATTGAAGGAGCACATTACTACTGAGCTCATGAGCAAAACCTTCGAATGAGAATTCCAATCCAGGTAACGATTCAACCATAATCTGAGTTTTTGTTCGTTTTGAGGTTTCTCGAGTTTTAGCTAAATAGGAGACATTTTTATGGATGAAACTTAAAAATAAGCTTAGAACTAGCATCTAGAATGAAAACCGCACGTTTTGATCAATGAAAATTGTAAGATTGGCATGATCGGGTTAGCATGCAAGAATTTCGGATTTTTGTTCAAGAAACAGGTATTGCGTACTTATCAAGTACGCAAGAAGGACGTCCTGCGTACTTATCAAGTACGTAGGAGAAAGATCATGCGTACTTACCAAGTACGCAAGAAGAATGCTCTGCGCACTTGTCAAGTACGCATGAAGCAGGTACTGCATATTTATCAAGTACGCATGAAGCAAAGTCTGCGCACTAATTAAGTACGCAAGAACAAATCGCTGCGCACTTGCTAAGTGTGCATGCATCAGGCTAGATAGTGAAGTCAGTAGGATCACCTAATTCAGTATGATTAAACCGTTAGAGTCGGGATTGGGTCTGATGTGTATTTAACTACCTAATTCAGATCGTACGTGACGTTGTTGGACCTTTGTTTAGGACAACCAAGACTAGCTTACCAGGTGAGTTCTATGTGCCCCCTTCTATGTTATGTGCAAATCATTTTAAATATTTTGGGGTTGAAGTGTATATACTAAATGAATAAATGCTATGAATTTCAATGTGATCATACGTGGTATCAAAATATATATATATACTTATATATGAAAATGAATTATGAACAAAGAATGAAATGTATGATTATAAAGAATGAATGAAAGAAGGACATAACGTAAATGAATGAAATCTTGCTTTATATTATATATATTGCATGTTATGAATGTATGTAAACGTTATGATCTATGACAACGGCTACTTCGGTAGACAGACGACCACGTGACTATTTTGCAACAGGGACAAAAACGTTTCTTCGTAAGCTAGGACGTATAAAAAGGCACTAATGGACAGTCAAAGCAAATGCCTTAACTCAAGTAGAACGGTTGCATACATAATGGTCGCGTGGGAAACGAATTCCCTAGGGCAGACGGACAAAATGACGGACTTCGACGGTAGGACGGTTTAAGAGCGGACGGACAAAGGTTGCCGGAAGGATTTAAGTTTCGACGGACGGTTTTCTAGAGCCGGACTGTTTATGAAAAGGGCTACCACGGTAGTTCTCACTGCGATGTCTTTGTGACATTCACGACAAGTATGATGGGTTGATCACCCTTAAGTTTATGGCCAGATGAATGGTCTCCCCAAGTAAGTATGTATGTACATATGTATATACTCAATATGAATGTTATGTGTGAACAGTAAAGCAAAGAATATGTAAAAGCTTGAATGTTAAGTATATTATATATATATATATATATAATACTCTTGATAAGATCAATATTATGTATGATTGTCTATAAACTAGAACTCACCAGCGTTAGCTGACTTTTAGTATACATTTCATGTAAAGGAAGGAAGGGTCGTGCGACGGCGTGAAGGTTACCCGACACAAGACTGACATCCCACTTATTATATGTTAAGACAATGTTATGTATTTAATTGTTAAGACTACCGCTGTTATGTCATGTCATGTTACGTTATGTAATGATTGAATTCGAATGTTTTAAATTTAAGCTCAGTATTTATGACTATGTTTATGAGTAAATCCAACAAGTGAGGTTACCCGGGAATGGGGCCTTACAAGTTGGTATCAGAGCAATAGTTTGAGAGATTCAGACATCCCTAAATTTCTGGACTCAAGCTGATTATGGGACCCACGCACGGATGTCAGTATGGGTAACCAACACCAACGGCAGCACGGTAAGTAAGTACTAAAGTTAATGCACTTGGATAAGAATATATACCTTAACTTAGAAGAAATAGATGTCAATGTCACAATCGATTTGATGAGTTTTGAACCCGAAAAGCAATGTAAATTAGTAATCACAAACCGGTCACTGTAATTAATAATTTACCCTGCTCGTACTGTTCTAAAACTATGATATGAAGGAATGGAATTGATGTATTCCCTTTATAACTATCAGGAAACTAAGAACTATGGCTGGTGGAGGAAGGACCAGACGCCGAGGCGGTCACACTGGCCTAGTAGGTAGACCTCCGTTGAATCAAAGACTTGAAGAGGAAGAGAGTGTGCACGCAGAACACACCGAGAGTGTTCACGAAACAGAAGTGACCCCAACTGGGAACAACAATCAAGGGCCTCTACAGTTAGAACCCGAGGTCAGGGATGCTATTGCCCGTGAAGTTGTACTCACTCTGAAGAAAGTATTGCCTGATCTACTATCCGAGGCACTAAAGAAAAGTAGAGAGGAGGATGAAGGAGACCATGAAGAGAAAGTGTATGACAGTGATGGGGATGAAGTAAGGGTGGGATCAAGCAATCGTGGGTGTACTTACAAAGGTTTGAAGGACGGAGACCCACCCAATTTCGATGGGAACAAGGATTCAGTGGCTACATTCGAATGGATTGAGAGGATGAACGCTGTAGTCAACATCAGCGAGTGTCGACCGGACCAGGCTGTTAAGTATGTTGCCCATTCTTTCACCAATGAGGCACTAAGTTGGTGGAGGAATATTCAGAGGACAAGTCGCCAAACGCTCTTGTCAAAATGACATGGGAAGGTCTGAAGAAGCTGATAATCCAAAAGTTCTGCCCACAACTTCAAGGCTGGCAGCAAGACGCACCGCCAGTATACTTCTAGGTTCAATGAACTAGCCCAACTGGTACCCCACCTGGTGGAGACAGAAGAACGAATGATTAAGTACTATGTAAAGGGCCTACCTCAACGGGTCCGTGTCCATGTAAAAGCTAATCTACCATCGACCTTCGAGTCAGTAGTGTCGTCTACGAAGATTATGCCAATGAGGACCCGGCACTTGAGACACAAAAGAGAAAGTAGGAGAACCCGTCTAGAGGCACCGGAAAATGGAATGTAGCAACTGAAATTAAGAAACCAAGGTCGGATGAATATGAAACATGCAAGAAATGTGGAAGGCAACATTTGGCGAGTGTCGAATCGGCACCACCACATGCTATAAGTGCGGGAAACCAGGGTACTACTCCCGAGATTGTTTGAAGGACGTCAAGTGCCAAAGTTGTGGAAGATATGGACACCAGACTAGGGATTGCAGGAAAACCAGACAATCCGGTTCGGGAAAGGAAAAGGAAGCTGAAAAGGAACAACCGCAGGCTAGGACTCGAGCCTACGCGGTGACTGAGGAGGAAGCAAGGAGAAACCCTGATGTTGTGTCAGGTACGTTCCTAGTTAATGATGAACATGCTGCTATTTTATTTGACTCTGGTGCTAGTAAAAAATTCGGCAGTATTTCAAGTAACAGAGGATTGCATCATAGAAATAGAGGGCCATAAGTTTCCTTCTAGATTATTCCTTCTCACCTTAGGAGGATTCGATAGAGTATTGGGTATGGATTGGCTAGCTGCCAACGAAGCTGAAATAATATGTAAACGTAGGAGGATACACCTCAAAGCTCCTAGCGGCAGTCCAATTACGGTTTATGGGGATTGGAATTGCACGATGCCGAATGTCTTCTCGATGATCAAGGCCGAAAATTTCATGAGGCGCGGTTGCGAAGCTTATCTGACATATGTTATTGATGATAGAATGAAAATGAATGAACTTAAGAATGTACCCATGGTGTGCAACTTTTCGGAAGTATTCCCTGAGGATATACCTGGGTTACCACCCGATCGGGAAATAGAATTTCAGATTGACTTACTGCCAGGAGCTGAGCCCGTTGTCAAAGCCCCTACCGATTGGCTCCGTCAGAAATGAAAGAATTGATGTCTCAACTAGAGGAACTAACAGAAAAAGGATTTATTAGACCGAGCATTTCACCATGGGGCGCTCCGGTACTATTTGTAAAGAAGAAGGACGGCAGCATGCGCATGTACATTGACTACCGCGAGTTGAACAAGAGGACAGTAAAGAACAAATACCCACTGTCTAGATTAGACGATCTTTTTGATCAACTGCAAGGTGCGATTTGGTTCTCAAAGATCGATCTTTGGTCGGGTTACCATCAGTTGAAAGTAAGAGAAGAAGACGTACCAAAGACCGCGTTTCGCACGCGTTATGGGCATTATGAGTTTCTCGTGATGTCCTTCGGATTGACCAACGCACCAGCAGCGTTCATGGATTTGATGAATAGAGTATGTCGACCAATGTTGGATCGATCGGTGACAGTTTTTATAGACGACATACTGGTATATTCGAAAAGCGAGGGTAATCACCACTGTCACCTAAGAGAGGTTTTGGAGGTGCTAAAGCAGGAAAAGTTGTACGCAAAATTCTCCAAATGCGCTTTCTGGCTTAGGGAAGTCCAATTCCTAGGTCATGTAATAAACCCAAACGGAATCATGGTGGATCGTGCAAAGATCGAGACAGTAAAGGAATGGAACGTCCCAAAGACACCAACAGAGATAAGAAGTTTTCTGGGATTGGCAGGCTACTATCGAAGGTTCATTCAAGATTTTTCAAGAATAGCCTCGCCACTAACTAAGTTGACACGGAAGGAAGTGAAATATGAATGGGGTCCAACCCAAAACAACGCATTTGAGGAACTTAAGGCACAATTAACCCAAGCTCCAGTCTTGGCACTACCTGAGGGAAATGAAGACTTAGTAGTCTACTCTGACGCTTCGGGTCAGGGTTTAGGTTGCGTACTTACGCAACGAGGGATGGTAATTGCTTACGCCTCGCGACAACTAAAGATTCACGAGGTTAACTACCCAACACACGAATTAGAGTTAGCAGCAGTATTTTTCGCGTTGAAAATATGGAGCCACTATCTGTATGGAGTCAAATGCACCATCTACTCAGATCACAAAAGCCTGAAGTACTTTTTTGGGCAAAAGGAATTAAACATGAGGCAAAGGAAGTGGTTAGATGTCACACCCCAACCGACGATGGAATCATCGGGGCGGGACATGTAGACTGTTCATGAGCATAAGGTTGACTAAATTGAAATATATTAATCATCCAAATTCATTTCAAGTATTCAAAACAAAACCAAATCAAACCAAGTACAAAAAATGAAATACATAATCCTTTATTAAAAATTATCTAGGTCCAAAACTTATGTGCAGCAAGTCTTGATCAAAATCACACATTAGTACATGAAACATGAATAAAATAAGGTCAACTAAAAAGTTGGTGAGCATACACAAGTTTATACATAGATAGCATATAGATTGTAAATAAACAAATCCTTACATAACATGATAAAATAAGGCATTTATGGAGAGCAGCTGTTATGTAACCAAGTACAATCAAACATTTGTAACTTGCATGCAAAATTGTGTTGTCGGTAACAATCACCCCAATCTGGGTGGGTTTGTCAGACTCAATAGATCTATCATTATTTACCGTCAGCTTGAATAGTTAATGATTGCACATAAATTGCACACAAAAGTTAGCACAACTAGCACTCAGGCATAAAGCTCAAATTCCACACATGAATGTAAAGAGGATTTGTATTTGTGTAGTTTGTGTAAATGTAAGCAGTAGTTTGTATATTGTTCATGTTCCACCCCAAAAGTGTAAAAGAGTAAAAGGGGCTATGTAATACTCACTTGATTCGAAGGCGTAGCTAACACGAGATACTAGATAGTAATATGATCCTTGTAATGCACAACGTTAACCTAGTGTGGAATATATATTGAATTAATAGTGTACCCAACAATCTATGTCTAAGTCTATGGTTGAATTGGATGTGTGTATAAAGCTTGTCGTTTGTACTTGAAAGGTATTGAATAAAATGAAAGATTTAAAATGGATATTTTTAGAACATTTTGATCAAGGTTTGAGTTTGAATAACTAAATAAATAAATTACATATTTATTATTTATTCACTTAGTTATAAAAATAATGTAGGTATTAGGGGTAATTAAGTATAACATAAATAAATATTTTTTCTTTAAACGTAAATTAAATAAATAATTGTTACCTTATTTATTTATTTATAAAATATGTAACTTAGTCATTTAGTTATAAAAATGTATCGGATGTTTTATATTAAATATAAATTTCTTTACTTTATTTTCATAACGATGTGTAAATAATATTTAAGTGTAGGGTTTAACATTAAGTATAAATTTAATTTTGTAAATTTAAATAACCAACTTCTATTTATTTTAGGATTAAGAATTTGATCTTTTTAAATAAAGTTAATATAAATCTCTATAAAATCAATTATTTTTATTTGAAAATTAATCTAAAATACTTATTGTTTTTAAAATATAAAAATAGTTATTCTGCCAAGATTTTTCTCACACACACGACCGTGACTGGGACAAGGCACGATCGTGCTAAGACCACGGGCGCGACCGTGCTAGTCAGGGACGTGACCGTGTTGACCAAACAGAAGACATAACTAAGTTTTTCACTAGGCACGACCGTGTCTGGGCCAGGCACGACCGTGTCTAGGGTTCTGAGGCACGACCAAGTCTAGCCAAGAGGCATGACCAGGTCTAAGTGTGTGAGGCACGACCGCGCTAGTATTATCATGACCGTGTCTCATGAAGCACGACCGCGCTAGAAGACTAGCGCGACCGTGTCTGTTCCAAAACAGGAACGAATTGCTTAAATCTTATATTGTTAATGTTGGAATTCATAGGGCTTTCATCTATAAGGTTATTACGAGTCTATTGATATATATTAATTGTATTTAAAACGTGTTCAAAGCAGGGTTCGATTAAATCCATTTTGAACGAAACATAGGTTCAGGTTCGTGATGATTTACATATTATAAGCCCAAATTATATTAGGGCTTTTGATCTATAGACTAAAACGAAGGTGTAGGAGGTTTCAATTACCCGGAAGGACGTTGAATTGATAGCGTACGGTAGAGATGAGTTTCAGTGATGACGGGTTTGATCTCTGACGTCTTCTGCTGCAATTCCGGTGAGATTGGTGTGAGTAAAACTTCAGAGAGGGTTAGTTACGGTGCGTAGTTGCTTGGTTTGAGAGAGTATCAATAGGAATGAACGAATTTGATGAGTCAAAGATGAAAAGGTCGATGATTTCAGTTTAAACTAATTGGTTTTAATTCAAGTGTAATGTCGATGTTTAATTGACTAATGATGGTTGTTAATAGACGAACGTGTATAACGGTTACAAAGTTGAACGAATTTAGGATTAAAGTTCGTTTTTACATTTCAACTGTCAAGAGGCGCGACCGTGCCAAAAAGAGGCGCGATCGTGCCAAGGCACCGGGCGCGACCGTGCCATAGCACTTGGCGCGACCGTGTCAGAACGAGGCATGACCATGCCTATTAGGGTTTCTTGTTAATTTATAAAATTAGTCCTTACAAGTTTCAGTATTAACATATTTGTATAACTATGGACTTATGTAGAGTTTAATAGGATATAGTCGTGTAAAATCTGTGGATTTGCATTGAAACATAGTATTTAATTGTTGGTACGAATAGAACAAATCAATGTACTAGAATTTGGTTTGAAATGTATCACATTGAATTGAAATATATATACTGAAAATCAGAAATGTTACAGCATCCCCATGTTGAGGGAATTTCCTCCCGAAATTTAGCTAGTGGAGGCGACGGCATTAGTGAAGAGATGGGGGTACTTGAGTTTCATTTGGTCCTCTCGTTCCCAAGTAAACTCAGGACCACGTTTAGATTCCCAACGAACTTTGACAATAGGAATACGGCTTCGTTTGAGCTGTTTGACTTCACGATCCATGATTTCTACCGGTCTCTCAACGAAGTGCATTGTTTCGTAAATGTGCACGTCGTCAAGAGGTATGTGAAGATTTTATTCAGCAAGGCATTTCTTCAGATTTGACACATGAAATGTAGGATGCACATTGCAAAGTGATGGAGGTAACTCGAGTTTGTAAGCCACTTTCCCAATCCTTTCAAGGATCTTAAATGGACCTACATAGCGAGGTGCTAACTTGCCTTTCTTTCCAAAATGGATCACACCCTTCCACGGAGACACCTTTAGAAGAACAAGGTCACCGACTTGGAATTCCAAGGGTTTTCGTCGTTTGTTGGCATAACTCTTTTGCTGACTTCTCGCTACTCGAATGTTGTCACGGATTTGAATAATCTTGTCGGATGTTTCTTGAATTAGCTCGGGACCGGTGATTTGTGCTTCACCAATCTCGTTCCAACAAATACGAGAATGACATTTGCGACCATAGAGAGCTTCAAATGGAGCCATGTTGATACTCATGTGGTAGTTATTATTGTAAGAGATCTCGATAAGGGATAGATGTGAATCCCAATTGCCACCAAAATCAATTGCGCATGCTCTAAGCATGTCCTCCAGAGTTTGAATTGTACGCTCGGTCTGACCATCGGTTTGGGGATGGTAAGCCGTGCTCAAATTCAAGCGTGTACCAAGAGCAGTTTGGAGAGATTGCCAAAAACGGGAGTTGAACCGAGCATCTCTATCAGATATTATTTTTAAGGGAACACCGTGACGGCTCACAATTTCGTCAATGTAAATTCGGGCTAGTTTCTCAACACGATAGTCTTCACGGATAGGCAAGAAATGAGCAGATTTGGTGAGGCGGTCAATGATCACCCAAATGCTATCATAACCACTTGAGGTGCGAGGGAGTTTGGTAATGAAGTCCATAGCTAAAATTTCCCATTTCCACACGGGAATTTCTGGTTGTTCAAGCAATCCGGAAGAACGTTGGTGTTCGGTGTTGACTTTGGAGCAAGTTAGACATTTGGCACCATAGAAAGCAATGTCTTTCTTCATACCGGGCCACCAATATTGTTGGCGAAGATCTTGGTACATTTTATCCGCACCAGGATGAATAGAATAACGAGTCTTGTGAGCGTCGTTCATAAGAAATGCACGGAGATCATCGCTTCAAGCTGGAGTTCAACACCACACGACTTTTCCTCGTACATGTTACCCTCGGTGACTGAGACGTGTTGAACTTCTAAGATGCGATTTTGAATGTCGGTTTGAATTCGTACACATTGAAGCATGACATGGCCTTTTGACTCAAAGCGTCGGCTACAACATTCACTTTGCCGGGATGGTAATGAATCTCGCAATCACAATCGTTAAGGAGTTCAACCCAACGTCGTTGCCTCATATTGAGTTCTTTTTGATTGAAGATGTGTTGGAGACTTTTGTGGTTGGTGAACACCACACATTTTGTACCATAGAGGTAATGTCTCTAAATTTTCAATGCAAATACCACCGCACCAACTCGAGATCGTGCGTTGTATAATTCTTCTCGTGAATCTTGAGTTGTGTTGATGCATAAGCGATTACTTTGCCTCGTTGCATGAGGACACAACCGAGACCTTGATTGGAGGCATCAAATTAGACAACTAGATCATCATTCCCATCAGGGAGAGTCAAAATAGGAGCATTGCACAACTTTTGCTTGAGAGTTTGGAAAGCTTCTTCTTGCTTTGGTCCCCATTCATAAGGTTTACCCTTGTGGGTTAAAGCGGTAAGAGGGATAGCAATCTTAGAGAAATTTGAGATGAAGCGACGATAATATCCCGCCAGACCAAGAAATGAACGAACTTCGGTGGGAGTCTTCGGGGCATTCCAATTCTTAACCGCTTCGATCTTAGCAGGGTCAACATGAATTCCCTTGTCGTTAACGATATGACCAAGAAATTGAACTTCCTTTAACCAAAATTCACATTTGGAGAATTTGGCATATAGTTGTTCCTTCCTCAAGAGGTCCAAAACCAGTCTAAGGTGTTGCTCATGGTCGGATTTAGTCTTGGAGTAGATTAAGATGTCGTCAATGAAGACAATCACAAATTTATCAAGGTACGGTTTGCACACTCGATTCATGAGGTCCATAAAAACTGCGGGTGCATTGGTTAGTCCAAAAGGCATGACCATGAACTCGTAGTGACCATACCTTGTTCGGAAAGCAGTCTTTGGAATATCTTCCTCTTGTACACAGATTTGGTGATAACCAGATCGAAGATCAATCTTCGAGAAGCAAGTAGAACCTTGAAGTTGATCAAAGATATCATCAATTCTAGGCAAGGGGTAACGGTTCTTGATGGTAAGCTTGTTGAGTTCGCGGTAGTCAATACACATGCGGAATGATCCATCCTTCTTCTTGACGAATAAGACGGGTGCACCCCACGGTGAATGACTTGGACGAATGAAGCCCTTCTCGGAGAGCTCTTGGAGTTGACTTGCAAGTGCTTGCATTTCAGAAGGTGCAAGACGGTAAGGAGCTCTAGCCATGGGGTTAGCTCCGGGTATGAGATCAATGTGAAATTCTACTTGTCGAACGGGTGGAAGACCGGATAAGTCTTCAGGGAATACTTCGGGAAAGTCCCGGATGATGGGGATGTCTTGAATATTCTTCTCTTTGACATCCTTTTGAACAATATGGGCTAGGAAGGCTACGTACTTCTTTCGTAGGTACTTTTGGGCGGTAGTGCATGACATTAACTTGAGTCCTTTGCAAGACTTTTCACCAAAGACTCTTAACGTTTCTCCCGATGGTAGAGGTATTCGGATACACTTCTCAAAACATATGACTTCGGCATGGTGATTTGATAGCCAATCCATGCCTATGATGATATCAAAACTTCCTAGTGGCATTTGTACAAGGTTGAATGGAAATGTATAATCTTTAGGTTCTGGAGAGCAGTCACGAATAACAGAGTCAATTGTAAGCGAATCACGAATTGCTACTTCGACTGTGAAGGTTTTCTCTAATTGGGATCGTGCCTTTGCAAGTAAGGGTTCAAAGTTAAGTGACACAAAACTTTTATCGGCACCGGTATCAAATAAAATGGAGGCATATTGACTACTAACAAGGAACGTACCATTGACCACATCATTGTTGGTCTGAGCTTCATTGGTGTTTATGTTGAAAGCACACCCACGAGCTCCGCCTTGTCTAGCATTGATTAACCTTGGGCACTGATCACGGAAATGATTTGGGTTACCACATTCATAACAAGCACGCCCATTTTTAATAGCGGGAACACCTTGATTAGCCACTTGGGGGTTGGTTCGGTTTGGTGGGTTGACTTGGCCTGCAAGTGCTTTGGCTCTACACACATTGACTGTATGGCCATATTTCCCATAGTGAGTGCAAAGGCGACATGGAATGTTTTGGAGATGGTGATAATTGCATGTGGCACAGAGTGGGTAGATACCAACATATGGCTTTTTGGTTGGTGCTGGAACCATAGGAGCAACTTGGTTAACAGGGATAGCAGGAGTGACCATAGCATAGTTTCTAGCCTTTCTTTTCTTATTATTACGGGAGGGTTCAGTTGTGGCTTCTTTGATGTGTACGGGAGGAGTTGTGGTGTCGGGAACTTTCTTGGAGCCTTTTCTAGTCAGAGTTCCCGCTTTCACATGGTTGCCGGTTAATGTAGCAGATAAGCGGATAGCATCTTCAAGTGTTGTGGGATTTCTCCCTAGGACAGTATCTTGAATTTGCCTAGGTAATCCACCAATATACTTCTCGATGCAGCGGGATAAAGGTGTGACCATATGGGGCACAAGGAGACTCAACTCATGGAGTCGAGTTGTATAAGCTAGACTTTCACCACCATCTTGGGCAAGATCCCAAAACTCGGCTTCCAGTTTCTTTACCACATTTCAAGGACAAAATTCTTCGGTCATTAGCCTTTTAACCTCATCCCAAGGTAAGGCCATTGCTACTTCCACACCTCTAGTTCTCTTTTCCCCATTCCACCACGTGAGTGCCCGTTTTTGTAAGACATTTATGGCATGACGAACACGAACTTTATCAGGGCAGTCACTATTAAGGAAGGTATTCTCAATACATTCGAACTATTGAAGAAGTCCCGTAGCTCCTTCGGTACCATAGAACTTAAGAGGATTACATGAGTTGAAGTGCTTGAAGGTGCATTGTGGTTGGTTGACACCACCACCCCCATTAGCTCCATGGTTACCATTGGCAGCCCCATTAGCTTTAGTGAGTTGATTCACAAGTTGTGCAAGAATGGTAGCAATATCGGTGTTGTTGTTGGTCACGGTAGCACGACGGGGAGGCATTCTACAGATTTGCACAAGACAAGAAAAGATGTAAGAATTTATGAAAGTTATTTGGGTTTAAAAGGATAAGATAGCAAATAAAATAGTTAATCATACTTTGGATTGTACTCAAATAGTGATAAAATCACTTGAATACTATGACACATTAAGGTTAATTAAACTCATATAATTTTTCAAGGAGACATGCTTTAGCCTATAAGTAAACACTCATCCCGGGAATTCCCAGGAAAGCATACGGATCCCTCGAATGATTGGGATTTATGCGAAATGCTTTCCTAGATAGAAAACCCAGAATACAGGTGTCACTCTTCCAGATTGCATGTGTCCTCAAATAATTAACAAGTTTAAAAACCTTAACGAGGTTATAAAAAGATTTTTATAGTTTTAGATCCATGGAGTTTCCACATGCTAAGAAGATGATGATAGAGAAGTAGGTAAGAATATTATGCGGTTTTAGGGTATAGGCAGGGATATCGTTTATTTAATTATTATTTAAGTTTATCTTAATAAGTCATGAATTTTTAACAAGTAAGGCATCAAAAATGAAATAATAACTAATCATAGTAGCATGTAACACATAGCATGTAACACATATCACATAATCATGAAGCATGGCATAAGTGGGTGTCCTAAAGTTATAGTCTAGGTTAAGGGTGTCTAATAACCTAGTTCCTATAACCAAGGCTCTGATACCAATCTGTCACACCCCAACCGACGGCGGAATCATCGGGGCGGGACATGTAGATTGTTCATGAGCACAAGGTTGACTAAATTGAAATATATTAATCATCCAAATTCATTTCAAGTATTCAAAACAAAACCAAATCAAACCAAGTACATAAAATGAAATACATAATCCTTTATTAAAAATTATCTCGGTCCAAAACTTATGTGTAGCAAGTCTTGATCAAAATCACACATTAGTACATGAAACATGAATAAAATAAGGTCAACTAAAAAGTTGGTGAGCATACACAGGTTTATACATAGATAGCATATAGATTGTAAATAAACAAATCCTTACATAACATGATAAAATAAGGCATTTATGGAGAGCAGCTATTGTGTAACCAAGTACAATCAAACCTTTGTAACTAGCATGCAAAATTGTGTTGTCGGTAACAATCACCCCAATCTGGGTGGGTTTGTCAGTCTCAATAGATCTATCATTGTTTACCGTCTGCTTGAATAGTTAATGATTGCACATAAATTGCACACAAAAGTTAGCACAAGTAGCACTTAGGCATAAAGCTCAAATTGCACACATGAATGTAAAGAGGATTTGTATTTGTGTAATTTGTGTAAATGTAAGCAGTAGTTTGTATATTGTTCATGTTCCACCCCAAAAGTGTAAAAGAGTAAAAGCGGCTATGTAATACTCACTTGATTCGAAGGCGTAGCTAACACGAGATACTAGATAGTAATATGATCATTGTAATGCACAACATTAACCTAGTGTGGAATATATATTGAATTAATAGTGTACCCAATAGTCCATGTCTAAGCCTAGGGTTGAATTAGATGGGTGTATAAAGCTTGTGGTTTGTAGTTGAAAGGTATTGTATAAAATGAAAGATTTGAAATGGATATTTTTAGAACATTTTGATCAAGGTTTGAGTTTGAATAACTAAATAAATAAATTACATAATTATTATTTATTCACTTAGTTATAAAAATAATGTAGGTATTAGGGGTAATTAAGTATAACCTAAATAAATAATTTTTGTTTAAATGTAAATTAAATAAATAATTGTTACCTTATTTATTTATTTATTTATAAAATATGTAACTTAGTCATTTAGTTATAAAAATGTATCGGATGTTTTATATTAAATATAAATTTCTTTACTTTATTTTCATAAAGATGTGTAAATAAGTTGTGTAAATAATATTTAAGTGTAGGGTTTAATAATAAGAATAAATTTAATTTTGTAAATTTAAATAACCAACTTCTATTTATTTTAGGATTAAAAATTTGATCTTTTTAAATAAAGTTAATATAAATCTTTATAAAATTAATTATTTTTATTTGAAAATTAATCTAAAATACTTATTTTTTTTAAAATATAAAAATAGTTATTCTGTCAAGATTTTTCTCACACACATGATCGTGACTGGGACAAGGGATGATCGTGCTAGGACCACGGGCGCGACCGTGCTATTCAGGGACGCGACGGTGTTGACCAAACAGAAGACATAACTAAGTTGTTCACTAGGCACGAACGTGTCTAGGGTTCTGAGGCACGACCAAGTCTAGCCGAGAGGCATGACCGGGTCTGAGTGTGTGAGGCACGACCGCGCTGGTATTAGCATGACCGTGTGTCATGAAGCACGACCGCGCTAGAAGACTAGCGCGACCGTGTCTGTTCCAAAACAGGAACGAATTGCTTAAATCTTATATTGTTAATGTTGGAATTCATAAGGCTTTCATCTATAAGGTTATTACTAGTATATTAAAATATATTAATTGTATTTAAAACGTGTTCAAAGAGGGTTCGATTAAATCCAATTTGAACGAAACATAGGTTCGGGTTCGTGATGATTTCCATATTGTAAGCCCAAATTAGATTAGGGCTTTTGATCTATAGACTAAAACGAAGGTGTAGGAGGTTTCAATTACTCGGAAGGACGATGAATTTATAGCGTACGGTAGAGATGAGTTCCGGCGATGACGGGTTTGATCTCCGGCGTGTTCTGCTGCAATTCCGGTGAGATTGGTGTGCGTAAAACTCCAGAGAGGGTTAGTTACGGTGCGTAGTTGCTTCGTTTGAGAGAGTATCAATAGGAATGAACGAATTTGATGAGTAAAAGATGAAAAGGTTGACGATTTCAGTTTAAACTTCATAATTGGTTTTAATTCAAGTGTAATGTCGATGTTTAATTGACTAATGATGGTTGTTAATAGACGAACGTGTATAACGGTTACAAAGTTGACCGAATTTAGGATTAAAGTTCGTTTTTATGTTTCAACTGTCAAGAGGCGCGACCGTGCCAAAAAGAGGCGCGACCGTGACAAGGCACCGGGCGCGACCGTTCCAAAGCTAGGCGCGCGACCGTGCCATAGCACTTGGCGCGACCGTGCTAGAACGAGGCGCGACCATGCCTATTAGGGTTTCTTGGTAATTTATATAATCTGTCCTTGCAAGTTTCAGTATTGACAGATTTGTGTAACTATGGACTTATGTAGAGTTTAATAGGATATACTCGTGTAAAATGTGTGGATTTGCATTGAAACATAGTATTTAATTGTTGGTACGAATAGAACAAATCAGTGTACTAGAATTTGGTTTGAAATGTATCACATTGAATTGAAATACATGTACTGAAAATTAGAAATGCTACATTAGAGCTACTGAAATACTATAATTGTGAGATATTGTACTATCCAGGCAAGGCAAACGTGGTGGCTGACGCTTTAAGCAGAAAGGAAAAATCGGAACCTATACGGATCAAAGTGTGTCAGTTGATTATAACACCAGATTTGATGAGTGAGATATCGAAGGCACAAGATGAAGCACTATTAGAAAGAAATATAAAACGGGAAATAATAGTAGGACAACAAGGGAATTTGGATGCAAATGCATACGGTGTACGAACTAGGTTTGGCCGGATGTGGATACCTAAGATTGACGAGCTTAGAGCCAAAATACTCGATGAGGCCCATAAGTCTCGCTATTCTATCCACCGTGAGACAAACAAAATGTATCAAGACTTGAAGAAAGAATACTAGTGGCCTGGCATGAAGAATGATGTGATAGAGTACGTGACCAAGTGCCTAACGTGTTCTCTAGTTAACGCCGAGCACCAGAAACCATGCGGTAAAATGCAACCTCTACCAATAACGGAATGGAAGAGGGAGGAGATCACGATGGACTTCATTACCAAGCTACCGCAAACAGCTAAAGGCAATGATACCATTTGGGTGATCGTTGACCGCTTGACGAAAAGTGCTCACTTCTTGCCAATACGTGAGACTTCTTCGTCAGAAAGACTAGCAAAAGTATTTATCAAGGAAGTTGTGAGCAGACATGGTATGCCACTATCGATTGTGTCCGACAAGGATACTAGATTCACGTCAAGGTTTTGAAGAAATTCAACGAAGCAATGGGCACTAGACTGAACATCAGCACCGCTTACCACCCCCAAACCGATGGACAATCGGAAAGGACCATTCAGACCTTGGAGGACATGCTCCGGGTCTGTATCATTGACTTCGGTGGGAGCTGGGACAACCATCTACCATTGGCAGAATTTTCATATAACAACAACTATCACTCGACTATTGGCATGCCGCCATTTGAAATGTTGTATGGAAGGAAATGTAGGACCCCGGTTTGTTAGGGGGAAATTGGACAAAAGGATTTCGCAAGTCTCGAAGTGGTCAAATCTACTTTCAAGAAGTTTGATCAAATCAAGGCTCGAATTAAAGCCACAAAGGACAAACAGAAATCGTACGCAGATAAGAGAAGAAGGGATTTAGAGTTTCAAGTGGGGGATATGGTACTATTTAAGGTATCACCATGGAAAGGAATCATTCGATTCAGAAAACGTGGAAAACTAAGTCCAAGGTTTGTCGGACCTTTCAAGATTTTAGCGAGAGTGGGTCAAGTTGCTTACAGACTCGACCTACCCGTGGAGCTTAGTGGGATACACCCTACATTCCACGTGTCACACTTACACAAGTGCCTAGCTGATGACACAACTCACATACCTTACGACGAGATCGAAGTGGATAACAGTCAAAATTATGTGGAGAAACCAATAGCCATTATTGACCGAGCTGAGAAACGACTACGCAATAAGTCGATTCCTTTAGTCAAAGTATAATGGAAGCACAGAAAAGGGTCAGAAGCTACATGGGATAAAGAAGACGAGATGAGGGGATTATACCCTAAATTGTTTAACGTATAAGAGGTTTCGAGGACGAAACCTCTTTAAGGAGGGTAGACTTGTAACATCCCAAAAATAGTAAATAAGTAAATAATAAAGCTATAGAGATTTAATCGTCAAAAAATGAAAGAAAATGGATGGGCTTGGGCTCGGCTCTAACGGGCCGAGGGAAGCCCAGGTATATAAGGGTCGAGGCAGGCTTAGACTCTCATTTTTCACCAACACTTGCAATCTAGAGAGAGAAAGGAGAGTCGGGTCTAGAGAGAAAAAGTCGACGGATCGACACAAGACTGAAGGAGCGCGTTACTGCTGAGCTCGTGAGCAAAACCTCCGAATCAGAATTCCAATCCAGGTAACGATTCGACCATAATCTGAGTTTTTGTTCGTTTTGAGGTTTCTCGAGTTTTAGCTAAATAGGAGACGTTTTTATGGATGAAACTTACAAATAAGCTTAGAACTAGCATCTAGAATGAAAACCGCACGTTTTGATCAAAGAAAATTGTAAGATTGGCATGATCGGGTTAGCATGCAAGAATTTCATATTTTTATCCAAGAAACAGGTATTGCGTACTTATCAAGTACGCAAGAAGGACGTCCTCCTGCGTACTTACCAAGTACGCAAGAAGAATGCTATGCGTACGCATGAAGCAGGTACTGTGTATTTATCAAGTACGCATGAAGCAAAGTCTGCGCACTTATTAAGTACGCAAGAACAAGTCCCTGCGCACTTTCTAAGTGCGCAGGCATCAGGCTAGATAGTGACGTCAGTAGGATCGCCTAATTCACTATGATTAAACCGTTAGAGTTGGGATTGGGTCTGATGTGTATTTAACTACCTAATGCAGATCGTACGTGACGTTGTTGGACGTTTGTTTAGGACAACCAAGACTAGCTTACCAGGTGAGTTCTATATGCCCCCTTCTATGTTATGTGCCAATCATTTTAAATGTTTTAGGGCTGAAGTGTATACACTAAATGAATAAATGCTATGAATTTCAATGTGATCATACGTGGTATATAAATATATATATATATATATACTTATATATGAGAATGAATTATGAACAAAGAATGAAACGTATGATTATAAAGAATGAATGAAAGAAGGACATAACGTAAATGAATGAAATCTTGCTTTATATTACATATATTGCATGTTATGAATGTATGTAAACGTTATGAACCCTTCTATGACAACGGCTACTTCGGTAGACGGACGACCACGTGACTATTTTGCAACCGGGACAAAAATGTTCCTTCGCAAGCTACGACGTATAAAAAGGCACTAATGGACGGTCGAAGCAAATGCCTTAACTCAAGTAGAATGGTTACATACATAATGGTCACATGGGAAACGGATGCCCTAGGGCAGACGGACAAAATGACGTACTATGACGGTAGGATAGTTTAAGAGCGGACGGACAAAGGTTGCCGGACGGATTTAAGTTTCGACGGACGGTTTTCTAGAGCCGGACGGTTTATGAAAAGGGCTACGACGGTAGTTCTCACTGCGATGTCTCTGTGACATTCACGACAAGTATGATGGGTTGATCACCCTTAAGTTTATGGTCAAATGAATGTTCTCCCCAAGTAAGTATGTATGTACGTATGTATATACTCAATATCAATGTTATGTGAGAACAGTAAAGCAAAGAATATGTAAATGCTCGAATGTTAAGTATATTATATATATATATATAATACTCATGATAAGATAAATATTATGTACGATTGTCTATAAACTAGAACTCACCAGCGTTAGCTGACTTTTAGTATACATTTCAGGAAAAGGAAGGAAGGGTCGTGCGACGGCGTGAAGGTTACTCGACTCAAGACTGACATCCCACTTATTATATGTTAAGACAATGTTTTGTATTTAATTGTTAAGACTTCCGCTGTTATGTCTTGTCATGTTACGTTATGTAATGATTGAATTCGAATGTTTTAAATTTAAGCTCACTATTTATAACTATGTTTATGAGTAAATCCAACTAGTGAGGTTACCCGGGAATGGGGCCTTACAGTTTTATACTCTGCATTCTCATTTATCAAAACTAAATACACATCAAATTTTGATGGTAAAGACTCTAAGAACTTATCATTTATCTCTTCAGTTTCATAGATAACCTAAGCACTGGATAATTCACTCAGCAAATGATAGAATCTCGTTGCAAGATCATCCAAAGATTCATTTTGAAAATGCTTGAATACTAAGAACTGCTTCTTCAATAATTCTTTTATGCTTTTCTTAACATCCAGACTACCCTCACAACTCTTTTGTAAAGCATCCCACAATTTTTTAGAAGACTTGAATTGTTTAAAACTGTAATAAATTTCCTTAGGAAGAGACATTGAAATACTAGCCATAACTTTCTTCTCTCTATCAAATAATTGTTTCTCTTTTGTAGTCAAGGCAGAAACTGGTTTAGGAACATCATCCTTTCCCATCCAAGAGTATGTCGGATGTGTATAGCCTTCCAAAATTAGAATCCATAAACTAGTATCGGTAAAGGACACAAATTGGTCAAATCGATCTTTCCAGTTCGGATAATCTGCAAGACTTAACAACTTTGGTGGTTTCTGAGATGTACCAATCTCATTATCAAAGTTGAACATATTTGTCACATGCACCATATTTTCCATTTTCATAAAAAACTACTAAGTCTTGAACAAGATCACACCAAGGCGAAGATACTAAGTTCGCTTCAAGCCTATCAAGCGAACTTGACCCCAAGAGAACTTGTTAAGTTCGCTTAATCAAGTAAATCAGATAAGTTCGCCTTTAACAGATTTCCAGCACTAAGTTCGTCTGCACAACTGTAACAACTTAGGAAGATGAGTCTTCAACCCAAACACGAACCAACAGTTCCAAAAATCATCATTTTTTACTGATTTGATGGAATTTGACAAAATTGAACCGTAGGATTTAGTATTTCATGATTTAGAACACTTTTATCAGATTAATTTCACCAAAAACAACTTCAAATCCACGAATTCGGCCTCAAAATCAACTTCAAGAACTTGAAAACTCCATGAAAATGAAAACTTGCAAATATGTAAGGCCCCAAACTTGGGAGGCCTCACTTGCTGGATTTACTCATTCACACACAGTTCTTGGCAGATCCCATCAAATGTCATAAGTACGATCACTCGTGCTACTCAATTCCATGGCCTTGAGGATGAGGATGCACCCAGACATGTGTCCCGCTTTGCGTGCATATGTGATACCTTCAACATCACGGGTGTGTCTAAGGACGCAATCTACTTGCGTCTCTTCCCATTCTCCCACTCTGGGCATGCTTCTACTTGGCTCGATAATCTTCCAGACAACTCAATCACCACTTGGGAGGATCTCGAAGCCAAGTTCTTCAAGAAATACTATCCACCTTCCAAGGCCGCTCGCCTTCGGGAACAAATCCACCCCTTCGGGATGGATCCTGACAAGCCGTATCACATGGCCTGGGAGCGGATCAACGTGCTGTTGAGCCGATGTCCCTAGAATGGTCTTTCTGACTGGGCGATAGTGGAGAAGTTCTATATTAGTTTTACCTTCGAGAAGCAACAAATGTTTAATACAGCTGCGGGAGGCCATATCATGGAAAAGTTTGAGCTTGCGGAGTGTGAGGAGATGTTCGAGAGCTTCGCTCAAGCTGAACAGCAGTACCAATCTTCTAGGACTTCCATGCCTAGTGCTAGATCATCCACCACACCTCCTAGAGGTGTGCATCATGTCACTCATGATTCTAGCATGGCTGCTGCCCTCGCCTTTATGGCTAATGAAATTAAGGAGCTGAAGCTCAGTGCTAAGCGGTGTCAAGTGTGCAGGGGAGGCCACGACACCCGGGATTGCCCAGTGAATAATCAAGAGCAGGTGAGCTATGCTGGCAACCAACACCAGAACCGAGGGTACAACAACTACAATTCATTTGGCTCGGGATGGAGATCTGGAAATAACCCACGGGGTTTAATGGTCGTCAGCAGTTTCAGCAGAATGGAGGAGGAGATACAGGACCTAGCACGGGAAGCAGTGTTGACATGACTTCGATAAAAGAGATGCTTGAGACTAAGACAGTGCTTCCCCGCCTAGATAAGCAGGATAGGGATGCTAGGCAGAGATTGGATGGCCATGACACTTTACTAAAGAATCAGTAATCGACATTCCATGATATGCAATGCACGGTTGAGGACATTGCTAAGAGTCTGAAGGATCGACAGGGAGGTCAATCTTTAGACTCCAACGCTTCAGTGATGGCCGTGTCGGCCAGGAGTGTGGAGGAGAAATAGGTTGTAGAGGATGACTCCCACTCCAGTTTGTAAAACATTTCGTCACCTGAGGAGGTCAAGAAGAACGACTAGAGGGCTAGATTCGCAGAGATTGATGTCAGGACGACCGAGGAGCAGGAAGACGAGGAGATAGTGGTTGAGGTTTCTGCCGAGGAGGAAGCGGAGAAGAAGAAGGGGGTGGAGATGCAGACCTCAAGATTGACCCGAATCGTGTTCCCTACCCAGCACGTTTGCTGCCATTCAAGCAAGCTAGGGAGCATAATCACTTCCTTGATTTGTTCAAACAACTAAAGGTCATTGTTTCGCTGATAGAGACCCTCCAGCGCATGCCAAAGTATGGCAAGTTACTTAAAGATCTTCTTTCCAACAAGAAGAAGCTCGAGGAGGTCTCTAAAGTCTCACTTAGTGAGCAATGTTATGCGGTGGTGCAAAACAAGCTGCTCGAGAAACTGGAGATTCGGGTCGTTTCACGATCCCATGTCACCTTGGCAGTTTGTCTTTGCACCACACGTTGGCCAATCTAGGTGCTAGCATTAATCTGATGCCCTCTTCCTTATATAAGCAACTACACCTAGGCGAACCACAGTTGACGCGCATGAGCATTTCCTTGGCTGACCGTTCAGTCAAGTATCCATGGGAAATTGTGGAGAATCTGCTATTGAAAGTAGGTAAATTTGTCTTCCCCGTGGATTTGGTCATTCTGGATATGGAAGTAGATGATGGAGTCCCAATCATCCTCGGGCACCCTTTCTTGCGCACCGCCAAGGCAGTGATTGATGTCTTTGACGGAAAACTCACACTTCGTGTGGGGGATGAGTTAGTTATATTCGATGCCACTACGTCTGTGAAGGATGTTGGCGAGCATAGCCACTCCGTGTGCATGCTTGATGCATCCATAGACGATTATGAGGACTCTAATCCGATAGCGGAGGTGGTTGATGGAAATGTAGGAAAAATGATAGAGGAACCTCCAGATTGGTTGGAGGAGTTTGAAAAGAAATTGGTAGGTTCCTCGTATCTAAGCGCTAACGATGATGGTTGTAGTTTGAATGATATATTAGCACACGTAGGGTCGATAATATGTGATACACCTTTGGTGGAGAGTCTAGAGGATCATGGTGGTCTGGTTGAGAGAGTAGATGTCATTCCTTTAGAAATACCTATTCCTAAACCTCCACCTGTCATTTTTGCTGAGGGGAGAGTAGTTGAGCCAACCCATAGTTCAAGTATCCCTAGGTCTAGACCACCCCGTAAGAGAACCCGTACCTCAATAGAGTCATCTATGTTAAGGGTAATGCAAACCCCAAGTGTGGGGACATTTAGGGAAAACCAAATGCTTGGCTATTTGAATTACATTACTTTTGGACCGGGTAGATTCAAGCTTTGGTGGAAAGAGTGGTGTGACAAATGTGATATGAGTGCGAAGTTTGTGAGTGGTAGGTACGTGATGAGTTTGTGCACAACCGGGAGACCGCGTAGGAAGCAAGCGGTTCCGGTAAGGATTAAAGAGAAACCTGTTATTTGATTCTCGGGCAAGAGCTCGGGATGTAGAGTTTGTATGCATTACGTGGCCCGTGTCAGTGTCATTTTCTGTGTTTTTCGGTATTGTGTTTTGTTTGCATCATGTATTACAGGGATTCGTGCTTGATTCGGTGAGAAAATCATCGGGAACGAATTTCCAGGTTTGTTTTACATTGGTTTTTATCATTGGAACGGGTTTTGAAAAAAATGGGTGAAGAAAAATTTTCAGGGGTCAAAAATATTCTAAGTGTAAAACTAAATTTTTTTCCAAAGATCTCGTCCGGCTTGTAGTTCGGTCCCTCGCAGTACGCGAGGAGGGGACCCTGAATTGCCCTTTTGTCCTTGTTTTCCCATGGTCTTCCACATCCATCACCACCACCATCCACATCCACATTACCATCATTACAACTACCTGTTACTACCATAAAAACCATCTAGCATCTAACACCATCACCATTCATATCCTCATTGTCCATCATCCATCCATTATCTTCCATCATCCACATCATCTAATACCCCGATCATCGCCATGACCATGGGAAATGAGGGACCCGTTCGTAATTGATGATCTACCTTGTCGTGGAATTCATGTCTATGTGTTTGTCACCCATCAGGTACGTGGCCTTGCATTCTATCCAGAGTCATTGTGAGTCAGTTTGAGTCAGTGAGTCTTTTATGTGAGTCAGTTTAACGCTGAGGGTATGTTTGAGGTTTATTTTTCAGGAATTGATTGTCCGGCCCGTACTCAATCTCCATTCGGGCAGGAGCGATGTTTCCATCACTTTGTAAAGATAACCAGCAGGATGTGCAACCGCGATCGAATGGCTAAGTGGTGCACACGAGGAAGAACGAATTTGTACATTCACTTGAGCACATTGCATAACCAGCTAAGTCACTTCCTATTTATTTTTGCATTTTTTATTTTTAGTGTGCTTGCTTCACATCGAGTACAATGTGTCTTTCAAGTGTGGGGATGTGAGTGTTTAAGTTTTAGGTTGTGTTGTTATAAAACTCCAAAAAAGCAAAAAATAATTTTTTTTTTGAAAAATGTCCTTTGAAATTAGAAGTTTTGCATAATAAATGGAAAATGATAGTACAACTGGATCTGCTTGTTTGTTTAAATGAATAAATAATAGAAAACGCGTCTAATTAGTGATGTTTTGGTAGACCCAGCCAACTTGAATAGCTTAAATAGCCTATGAGTGTTACTTAAGATTAATCACGTAATAAAATCATAATATCTTGTGGGTACTCATCTTAGGGTAATGGTAATACTGAAACTGTCAACATAGGGTGATAGGTACCATGTTAAGGTAATATTTAGAGGTTTTTGAAAACTTTCATGGCACACCACTCTCTTTTTATAAGAATAAATCCGAGTTTCGGTGGCGCCCATTCCATAAATCCATAATTTCCATAATCATGAGCTTAATTGTTTTAAAACTGAGTCTTGCTTATGAGTTTCCCTCTAGGATGGAGACTTGGAGAATACACCCCTAAGTGAGATTTATGTGCTTAATTGTGTAAAATCTAGTCTCTGTTTTAGCTTCCGGGAAAGGGACTTGGTTGAGACGCCTCTAGACGAAAGTTCTTATGCTTTTAATTAACGCTCATTTCCATCCAGTCGTTCCATAATCCACAGATTTCTAAAAATATGTAAATCTTAGTTTAACGCGGTGGGCAAATCTAAATGGTTTAACCCGTGCCTAAACATGACCTTGAGACGGGATTAGGTAGAGCTGTAACTTCTAAGTGTGAGTCACATAGGTTGATTGGTTGTTGTATAAAATGGAATTAGAACACATCACGGGGGCTAGATAGTTGATGCTTGGGTTTAATCAGATAGAAATACTGATTATTGCTTTTTAACGCGTGAGTATGTTTAACTAATTGGTAATTAATTGTTACGTTAGATTTCAGTTATGATTCCATTGCAAACGTTTTCGAGGACGAAAAAAGGTTAAGTGTGGGGATGTTTGATGTGTTGCAAAGCACACATGTATTTCCGCCATGTTTCGTGTCATTTTATATAGTTTTAAAGTCGTATCGAGTCTTTGTCATGTTCTCAGGAGCTCGTGATGATTACAAGTGAAAACACGAAGAAACCGAGCACGAGAATGAATCCGGAAGATTAAGAGTGAAAAAATGGGATATTACAAGTCACGCGAAGACCAGGAGGAAGTGTTTCACGGTACGCGAAGATGAAGAAAACCGAGCGCGACTATTTTGGTTCTCGCGATATGCGAAGAACTCTGTTCCACCTCTCGCGGTACGCGAGGCCCAAATTTCCGATAATTTAATAGAATTGTAATGTAATTATGTGGGGAGTTCGTATTCTAGCCGTCTGGAGAATAACCAGAGGCGATTTTGAGGCTGGAGAAGAAAATTGAAGTGCAAAGGTCGAATTTTGATCACGGGTGTGTTAGATTTAGCGTTTTCGGCTTCAAAGTTTGAACATTTATCTTTGTTTCTTGTGTTTGAACCATGATTATGTTTAATTATTCTGTCATGAATGTTTTAGATATGATCTTAGGCTGAAACTATAATACTGCCTAGGTCAACTGATGAATTCTTGTTGAAGTTCGGATGTTTACTGGTTTTGGTTTCGTTTGATGGATTTATGATTTTGTAAACAATCCTAGTATGATAATTGTGATGTATATGCATGTTCTAATTCTGACTGTGTGATTGATTATTAAATCCTTGCGTTGATTGTGGTTGTCTGCCAGTTCGATTAGCGTATCTAGGTCATAGATCTTAGGGTTTGTGATTTTGGTGCTTTGCTAGACGTAGTAGCCATAAGAGTTGTCATTGATTGCTGATTTGAATTGAGTATGACCTAGTTCAATACCCGAGAGGTGAGAAGTAGTCGGTTAGTCTTCGTCATAAGGAATACGAATGTCAACTGTTTGAGAGGAAGTTGGTTTACGTGTATAGTGATTGTTGCTAGTCTGAATCATAGTTGTTATCCTAGGATTACCCCGTGCATTCTTTGAGTGTATTATGGACGGTGAGACTAAGAGATAATCCATCCATTAGGGTACACTATCATAGTTGGAAATACCTGAGAGGTGATCTAACCATCTGGTGATTTTAGTACACTTATGGTGCCTTAGTTGGTGACACCCAGAGAGTGATTAGGGATCCACTAGGTTGTCTATAGTTGTTATCTTTAGAAACCCAGATCCATCATTGTTTCCAGAACCGGTAGAAGTTGTGCTTTGCAAGTAGGATTTCGATCTAGGTAGTATTCTTCCCATATCCTAATTTCACCTTTGTTCTTGTCTTGGTAGCTTGATTCGTTCTTAGTTTATTGCATTAATAGTTATAATCTTTAGTGTAGTAAACCCCCCAAACCAAATTAATCTTAAGTCAGAGTCAGAGTCTGTTTTGTTATTCATAGTGTCTCTAGGTTCGATAATCCGGTTTACCATTAAGCTGTGCTACACTCGATAGGTACACGTGCCTGCCAGTGCGGTTTAGTTCATAGGTTTTCCATTTATTACTTAGGAGTCTAGGTTAGATTTTTATAGTAATTTTTATAGATCGTCTGGACGATATAAATGAGAAAACCTTTGTGACGTAAGTCTTTTTAATAAAGGTTCTGGACTTAATATCCTGAACGAATTACTATAAAACCCAGTCAGCGTAGCTAACTTTTAACATGTATTTCAGGTAAGGAGAAAGTGTGAGTTAGCGGCTTCGGGATGACGTTTGGTTACCGTGATTGTTGTGATGACATTTATTTTCCGTTATGACGTTGAATGATTTAGATATTATTACGTGATTGGATTATGATTGAGATTTGGGTCGTTAACCACTGTTGACTGTTTGTTTTTCGTTGCATTTATTGAGATAATTTGATGTCATTTACTACTATGCTTACGTGTATGCCAACGTGTCGGGTTCCCGGGTTTGGGGCCTTACTAGTTGGTATCAGAACAGTGGTTTAAATAATCTGGGCATCCTCGATGGCTAGACTTAGACTAAGAATGGGACCAATGTGTAGGGAATGTCATCACGCGTAACCAAAAGCTAGAAGCGCCAGGTATGAGTTAGTGTACATGTGTGTGTGTGTTAGTAGGCTATGACAGGGGCGTTATGCCAAGATGCAATATAGGGATGGTTTAAAACCTGAAAGGCAAGGCAAGAGGATAATGGCGATTGGCAACCGTCCTTAACTAATTGCACTGCTCGGATTATTTTAAATGATACCTAAGTATTGCTCTATTTGTTATTATTTTCAGTAACTGATGGCCCCTAAGAGATAAATTGCTGCTAATGCTACTGCTAGGGGGCATCGTGAGAACGCTCAGGGTGAGAATGCTAACCCTTATGAGGTGTCGGTTCATACTGAACCGTCAGTGCATGCTGAACCTTCGGTGCAGTCTGAGTAAAATGAAGGATTCCAGTTCGTACCTGAGGTTAAGAAGTTAAGAAGGAAGTGGCTGAGATGATCCATGAGTATTTGCCTGATATCGTGAAGGAAGCATTCGAAGAGCTAGAGACGAGAGTGCTAGTGGAGGTGGAAAAGAAGAAGAGGTCGACTGGAACTGGTGGGAACTATGACTACGGGCACTTTAAGAAGTGCGATCCGCCTAGGTTCGATGGTTTGAAGGATGCGGTAGCCACATATCACTGGCTTACTGAGATGGAGTCCACCATCTCTATCAGTGAGTGCAAGCCGGTGCATATAGTGAAGTTCGTTTCTCACTCTTTCTCTGCTTAGGCTTTGCACTGGTGGAACTCGGGGAAGGAAAGAAAGACTACCCACGAGTTAGAAGCTATGACTTTGGAGGATCTGAATGGTTTGGTTAGGAAGAGGATCTGTGCTCCGGGAGAGCTGGAAAGGGTAGAGAGAGAGTTTCTGACTCTCAAGGCAGGTAAATCAACTCATCGTGAGTATACGTCGAAGTTTATAGAGATGGCACGTCTGGTGCCACATTTAGCTGGAAATGATGAGCGGTGGATAAAGCTATATGTAGCCGGTCTACCGGATCGTGTTAGGCATTTAGTCGAGGCTCAGCAACCTTCGAGTTTTAACGATGCGGTGGAGCTTAGTGGAACTTTGTATGATGATTTCTTGGGAGTTGAGGTGCAAGAAAAGAAGCCAGATGTTAAGAGGTGGATCGTACCCCTCAAGAGGTTCGGTAAAGATTTGAAGCTTTTGTTTGTGAAGAAGGCTAGGACCGATGGTCCTGATTCATGTCGCAAGTGTGGTAAGATGCACTCGGGTGAGTGTAGGGTTGATGCGGGTTCTAGTTATAGGTGACGTAAGGCGGGGCATTTTGCTAGAGACTGCCCGCACAGTCCTAAGTGTTACAAGTGTGGGGGTTTTGGCCATCTAGCAAAAGAATGTAAGGCCGGGCAGGGTGCGGGACCAAGTAGGGAAGCAGTCCTAGTAAATAAAGAAGATGAAAAGTCTAAGGCTAAAGCTAGAGCTTTAAGCATGACTGCAACTAAAGCCAAGACTGGCCCTGATGTTGTTTCAGGTACTTTTCTTATTAATAACGTACCAGCTTCGGTTTTATTTGATTCGGGGGCTACTAAGAGCTTCGTAGCCCCATCTTTATGCAAGAGTTTGTGTAGGACAGCTAGGATGATTGAAAATCCGTTTAGTGTTGAGACCGCGGTGGGATCACCCACCAGAGTCATTGAAGCGTTAGACGACTGTTTTATCGATCTAGAGGGTCATAGGATCCCTGTTAGATTATTTATTATTGCTCTAGGAGGATTTAACGTTGTGTTGGGGATGGATTGGTTGGCCTTGTACGATGCGGACATTGTTTGTTGACATAAAATGATAAGGAACAGTGGTGACGGTGTATGGCGACAGAGTGAGCTCTCTACCGAAGTCGTTGAGGCATGGGTGTGGGGCATACTTAGCTTATGTCACCAATACTGAGGCAAAAAGCGTGGACTTGTTAGAGGTTCCAGTGGTGCAGGAGTTTGCGGATGTATTCCCTAATTACTTGACGGGAGTACCACAGGAAAGAGAGATTGAATTCTAGATCGATCTACAGCTAGGAGCTCAGCCGGTTGCTAAAGCTCCGTATCGATTGGCACCGACAGAAATGAAGGAGCTCATGGAGCAACTTCAGGACTTGTTAGACAAAGGGTTCATAAGACGAAGTATACCACCGTACCGGTCTTTTTTGTGAAGAAAAAAGGATGGTTGCATGCATATGTTCATCGACTACCGAGAGCTCAATAAGTTGATGGTTAAGAACAAGTATCCGTTACCGCGTATAGATGACTTGTTCGATCAACTATAAGGAGCAAAGTGGTTTTTGCATATAGATCTGAGGTTAGGATATCATCAGCTGATGGTTAAGGAAGAAGATGTCCCGAATACGGAATTAGGACCCGTTATGGACATTATGAGTTCTTGGTTATGTACTTTGGATTGACGAATGCTCCGGCAGCGTTCATGGACTTAATGAACCGCGTGTGCCATCCAATGCTGGATAGATCGGTGATTGTGTTTATCGATGATATTCTAATTTACCCTAAGAGTGAGGAGGAGCATGGAGATCATCTACGAGAAGTGTTAGAGACGTTGAGACTAGAAAAGCTTTACGCTAAATTCTCAAAGTGTGCGTTTTGGCTGCGGGAAGTACGGTTTCTGGGGCATGTTATTAACCCAAAAGGGATCATGGTGGATCCTGCAAAGATTGAAGCAATGGTGAAGTGGAACGCTCCTAAGACTCCAACGGAGGTGCGTAGCTTCTTGGGGTTAGCCGGTTATTATAGGAAGTTCATTAAGGACTTCTCTAAGCTGGCAACACCATTACCAAGTTGACTCGAAAAGGAGTGAAATTTGCTTGGGGACGGGATCAAGAAGGTGAATTTCAAGAGTTAAAGAAGCGGTTGACTAAAGCACCAGTGTTAACGTTACCGGAAGGAACAGGCGACTTAGTGGTGTATTCAGATTCGTCTTATTTGGGGTTAGGTTGCGTGTTAATGCAACGAGTGAAAGTGATACTATATGCGTCAAGACAATTGAAGACGCATGAGGTGAATTATTCCACTCATGATTTGGAGTTAGCGACGGTGGTGTTTGCACTCATGTTGTACGATCTACACGGATCATAAGAGCGTGAAGTTCTTCTTCGAATAAAAGGAGTTGAACATGAGCCAGAGGAGGTGGTTATAGCTAAATAAGGAATACGATTATGAGATCCTTTACCATCCGGGTAAGGCAAATGTGGTTGCCGAAGTGTTAAGCTGTAACGAGGAACACACGCCAATTAGAGTTAAAGCGTGTCAACTGGTAGTAACACCATATTTCCTGACATTATTAAAGTACGTGTAAACGGAAGCCTTGAGAGATGAAAGACTAAAAGAAGAGTGGATTTTTGGACAACGTGATCTGTTGACTGAGAACAGTCAAGGGGTGTGGGTTAAGGATGACCGTGTCTGGATACCAAGGTTTGGTGGATTTAGAGAGCAAGTACTTGACGAAGCGCACAAGTCGAGGTACTCGATACATCAGGGAAAGACAAAAATGTATCAGGACATGAAGGGCAACTTTTGGTGGCCTGGAATGAAGCATGATGTGATCCATTATGTGAGCAACTGTTTGACATGTTTGCAAGTTAAGGCAGAACATCAAAAGCCTTATGGAAAGATCAAACCTTTAGAGATTCCGAAATGGAAGTGGGAGCACATCACAATGGATTTTATTACAAAATTGCCTAAGACGGTTAAGGGGCACGATACCATTTGGGCAGTAGTAGATCGATTAACGAAAAGTGCTCATTTTCTACCTATTAAGGAAACTTTCTCATCGTAAAGGTAATCCAAAGCGTTTGTTAACGAGATCGTTGCTAGGCACGGAGTGCCGATTTCTATCGTATCCGACCGAGATACGAGATTCACGTCCAAATTTTGGAAGATGTTCAATGAAGCCATGGGGAAGAGGTTGCACATTAGCACTGCGTATCACCCTCACACTGACGGACAGTCAGAGCGGACGATACAAACGTTGGAGGATATGTTGCGTGCATGTGTGATCGATTTTGGAGATGCATGGGATGGTCACCTACCGTTTGCTGAGTTCACTTATAACAATAGTTATCATGCGACTATTGGGAAGCCGCCGTATGAGATGCTTTATGGGAGAAGGCGTAGAACCCCGGTGTGCTGGGGAGAAATCAGACAGAAAGAGTTAGGGAGTTTAGACGTTGTAAAACCAACTTCCGAGAAGTTTGAATTGGTGAAGTAAAGGATGAAAGCCGCTCAGGATGCATTGAAGTCTTACGTCGACAAGAGACGGTGACCTATAGAGTTTAATGAAAAAGATTATGTGATGCTTAAGGTGTCGCCCTGGAAGGGTATAAATCGTTTCCAGAAATGGGGAAAGCTCAGTCCGAGATATATTGGACCGTTTATGATAGAGGAGTGTGTTGGTAGTGTTACCTACAAACTGTAGTTGCTAGAAGAATCGGCAAGGATACACCTAACGTTTCACGTGTCCCATTTACGGAGGTGTTTGGTGGATGCTACAGAACACGTATCGTTAGACGACATTGTGGTGGATGACAAGCTAAATTACATAGAGGAACCGGTGGCTATACTGGATAGAAAGGAAAAGAGACGGCGAAGGAAGGTGATCCCTATTGTTAAGGTGCAATGGAAGCATCGTAAGGGATCCGAAGCTACTAGGGAGCCGGAAGCGGAAATGCGTGAACGGTATCCGCACTTGTTTCCAGATGATACAGGTTTCGGGTACGAAACATCTTTAAGGGGGGAAGACTTGTAAAATCCCGGTTTTTCGTTTAATAAAACGGGTTTGTAGAGTTGTAAATAATTATTAGCAAGTATCGAAACTTGATGCGATTAGTAAGCGGTTTTGTTATAATTAATTAGACAGGAGGTTATTATGTAATAAAATGGACTCAAGGAGAGTTTAGTAAAAGTCTCAAAATGGATCAAGCCCGAGGGGGAGTCTGGTAGCACGCAAGGGCCGATGCCCGGTCCGGTCAACACCCCTATAGGGTTTATGGCAATGGGGGGTTCCCCATTGTTGAATTACGGTTGCCGAGAGGAGAAAGGGAGAGAGAAGAGGCCGATCGTCGAGTTCGTATTCATAGCAAGGTAAAACCATGAGCCTTTGGCCATTGTTTGTATGATTTGATTCCCGTTTAACCTTGATAAAACCGCAATATGGTACTAGGGTTTCGGAAGGATCGAGTGGAGAAGGAAGCGAGTTCTAGGTGATTGGGCATGCATGAGTCACTCGAATTAAAAGGTATAATCGTCTACCACCTTTTATGTATTCCATTTCGATTGATTTTGATGCTTGGTGGTCGGGGTTGCTTTGGCGTAGAACCCGAGAGGGTCTCGGTGGTGTGCGTAGCCGAGAAGCCAAGGAGACGGCGCCACTCGTAGGTTGCCGGACGTGGCAGTGGTGGTGCATGGAAGCGGCATGGCAGCAACTGTGAGGAGCTGGACCAAGGCTGGTCGGCTCAGCAGGGACGACGTGAGCAGGTGGGGGGTGGTTCGGTGAAGGCGTGGGGTGGCTAGCGGCTAGGCGGAAGCAAACCGGAGCACACGCCGGTGGCTATGGTGGCGGCGGTGGCTGCGGAAGTTCACGGTAGAGATGGGGAGGTGGTAGACGACGCTGCAAGGCTGCCTGAGGGTAGCGGGTGTGCGTGAATGTTCTGGCACTGGAAGCGGTGTTACGGGTTGGGTTCGGCTCTGGTGTGCATGGGTTGCATGCAATGCCATGCATAGTGACGTGCGTGTGCGGGTGTTAAACACCGGGTCGGGTCAAGTGAGTGAGCGAGAGGACGAACGTCGAGTCATGTATTGACTCGTGTATTGTGTAAATGTTAGGTACGAGGTCGAAGGACGAGCACGAGAAGTTAGCAAGTTCTAGTGATCGAGTTGCGTCTAACAAAGGTGAGTTTCTATCGCCCACTTTTAAACGTTTTGTAGTTTTGGGCATGAATACATGCAACGTGCAATATAGAGAAGGCATGAAATGAAAAGGGTTTTGACGATAATATTTTTGTTGTGAAATAATAGTTATAATTGTATGCGTAGGATTTGGCGTCACGTAATCGAATGTCATGACGGTTATTTAGGAGATTTATATTGTGTCGACCCTAGTTGACGGGAATTGAGTCTGACCTTAGTCGGATGAAATGGGTTGCTTAAGGGTGATAGTAAGTCGGTGTTGGTCGGTTAGTTGTTATGACTGATGATGATCAGTCAACTAGTCATGATTACCCTAGACCTTAGACCAGTGGACATGATTTCGTGTATGTCGATAAAATATATAATTTGATTAAACAGTAAGTAAATGAGAAAACCTTTGTGAAGTAAGTCTTTTTAATAAAGGTTCGGGACTTAATATCCCGAACGAATTACTATAGAACTCACTCATTTAGCATGTATTTCAGATAAGGAGAAAGTATGAGTTGGCGGCTTCTGGATGGCGTTTGGTTACTGTGATCGTTGTGATGACATTTATTTTCCATTATGATGTTGAATGATTTAGATATTATTACTTGATTGGATTATGTTTGAGATTTGGGTCGTTGACCACTGTTGACTGTTTGTTTGACGCTGCATTTATTGAGATAATTTGATGTCATTTACTACTGTACTTACGTGTATGCCAACGTGTAGGGTTCCCGGGGTTGGGGCCTTACATGTTAACCAAGCCAACGAGGGAAACAGAGCCAATCAGCAAGTGGGCAATCAAGCGGTTCCGGCTATTGCTAATGGGCGTGCTTGCTTTGAATGTGGTAATCCAAACCACCTCCGACCCCAATTCCCAAGACTCGTTAATGCTAATCAAGGTGGAGCTCGTGGGCGTTCTTTCAACATAAACGCCAATGAAGCTTAAGCCAACAATGATGTGGTCAATGGTACGTTCCTCTCTAATAACCAATATGCTTCCATACTATTTGATACCCATGCTGATAGGAGTTTTGTTTCATTTGAGTTTGAACCCTTACTTTGTAGAACACAAACTAAATTAGAGACAATTTTTACCGTTGAGGTAGCGGATGGAAACCCCATCATCATTGATTCTGTTATCCGCGACTGTTCCGTTGAACTTAATGAACACTCTTTTCCCGTCAATCTCATCCCCATGCAAATGGGTAGCTTTGACATCATCATAGGCATGGATTGGCTATCCAGTCATCATTCCGAAGTCGTTTGTTTCGAGAAGTGCATCCGAATTCCTCTCCCATCGGGCGATACATTAAAAGTCTTTGGTAAAAAAACCATGTGGTGGACTTAAACTCATGTCGTGCATTACGGCCAAAAGTACTTACGAAAGAAGTATGTGGCATTCTTAAACCATGTTGTTCAAAAGAATTACAAAGAGAGGAGTATTCAAGACATCCCCATTGTCCAGGATTTTCCCGAAGTGTTTCCTGAAGATCTATCTGGTCTTCCACCCGTTCGTCAAGTAGAGTTTCGTATCGATCTTATACCTGGAGCTAATCCAGTAGCCAAAGCACCATACCGACTCGCAACTTCTGAAATGCAAGAGCTTGCAGGTCAGCTTCAAGAACTTTCTGATAAAGGTTTCATCCGTCCCAGTCAATCACCATGGGGTGCACCTGTCCTATTCTAAAGAAGAAAGATGGCTCATTTCGGATGTGTATTGACTACCGTGAGCTTAATAAGCTTACCATCAAGAATCGTTACCTGTTGCCTAGGATTGATGATCTCTTTGATCAACTCCAAGGTTCCATATTTTTCTCAAATATTGATCTTTGATTTAGTTATCACCAACTTCATGTATAAGAGGAAGATATTCCAAAGACTGCCTTCCGTACATGATACGGTCACAACGGATTTATGGTTATGCATTTTGTAACATTTCTGAATTTTAGTATTCATATTTCAATTCAATGTAATGCAATTTCAAACTCAATACTCGTGCACTGTCTTATTATTTTTCTCGCCATAAATTAAATGCAATGATTCAATACAAGTTCGCAAGTTTTACTCGATTATATACACTTAAACACTATGCAAGAAACTATGTTAATCAAACCTATCAAATATGAAAAGTCAAGGACTAAAATTGAAAAATATCAAGAAATCCTAGTCTAGCACGGTCGTGCTTTGTCCAAGCACGGTCGCGCCGAGTGCTTTGGCACGGTCGCGCCGAGTGCTTTGGCACGGTCGCGCGACTTGCTTTGGAACGATCGCGCCCGGTGCCTAGGCACGGTCGCGCCTGTGTAACTGTCAAAACGTAAATGAGATTTCAAAACGCTCGATCATTCGAATTCAAATCCGATTACGTTTCATTTTTCATTATCAAGGAAAATAGCTCAGTTGATTACAATTATTATTATCAAAACTCCCTTCCTCTCAAGAAAAACCGTCGATCTTTTCCCTCAAGGCTCAATCCTCAATTTCGATCAATTTTCTCTCAAGCAATCAAGAAATTCTATTCAGCAATCTCCCCTGTTATTATTGGACTCTCTGGACTAGACGGAATCGCAGTCGAAGTCGCCGGAAGCCGTTATCGCCATCGCCGGAACTTTCTTCTACCGCTTTCTATCAATCCGATACTCTCCAAGGTAATTAGCACCTTTTTCTCAGTCGATTTAGTCCTCATAACAAAAGCCCTCTATTAATTGGGGCTTCCATCATAGAAATCATCCTGAACCGGATTTCTCTTTTTAATAAAAATGACATAATCGAATTCATAACTAAACACGATTTCCATACAATTAAATTAGATGAATTGACTCGTAACAACTCTGTATTCAAAAGCCCTATCAAATCCAGCGCTATAGATACAAAAATTGTTCAATTCGTGTCTGACTTGGAAGAGACACGGTCTCGCTAATCATCTAGCGCGGCCATGCCTCATGAAACGCGGTCGTGCCGAATAGCAGCGCGGTCGTGTCCTCCTGTCCAGACCTAGTCATGCCCTCTATGCTAATCTCTGTTGTGTCTAAGAATCATAGACACGACCGTGACGAGCTAAGGCACGGTCGTGCCTCGTGAATTGTCCAAGTTGGCCTCTGTTTGATCAAACCCGGTCGCGTCCCGACTAGCGCGGTCGCGCCCGTGGTTCGAGCGCGGTCGTGTCCTTCCCAGGCACGGTCGTGTCTAGGACAGAATCTTTGATTAGAATTATTGTTGTTTTATTTTAATCTGTAAAAATTTCAGATTAAGTTTTTAAATAAAAATAGTTAGTTTTATTAAAAGGTATTTGAAAAGATCAAATAATTAATCTTGGAATAAATGGAAAATCATTTAATTAAAAGTTTATAAAATTAAATTTGTTATTAAACTTTTCATTTAAAACATTTTATTTGTAAGTTACATACTTTATAAATAAATAAATAAAGATTATTTATTTATTCTTCATTTTAAATAAAAACATTTATTTATTTATTAAATTACATTTAACACATACTTTATTTTCATAATCAATGATTTTATAAATATTCTATTTTACTATTTAATTCCCAACCTTAATCAAAATGTTTCAAAAATATTTACTTCAAAACTTTATATATGTTATCCAATACTTTTAAATACAAATCAATAGTTTTATACACAAATTCAAACTTCATTTTTAGACTTAAACATTGTGCACATATTTGATTCAATATACACTATTATCTAGGTTAACTCGTGCATATCAAGGATTCTCATTTTATCTATACTCTTTGTTAGCTACACTTCCATACCAAGTGAGTATTCACAACCCCTTTTTACTCTTTTACACTTTTGGGGTGGAACATGAACTTTATACACATTACACATTTACATTTACACAAACAACACAAGTGCAAAATCCTATTTACATACATGTGTGCAAAATTTGAGCTTTGTGCCCGAGTGCTAGTTGTGCTAATCTTTGTGAAAACTTATGTGCAATCATTAACTATACAAGCCGACGGTTTTCAATGATAGATCTATTGAGTCTGACAAACCCACCCAAGTGGAGGTGATTGATACCGACAACACAATTTGCATACTAGTTACAAAGGTTTGGTTGTACTTGATTACACAATAGCTGCTCCCCATAAATGCCTTATTTTATCATGTCTTGTAAAGGATTTGTTTTCAACTATATGCTATCTATATACAACTGTGTTATACTTACCAACTTTTTAGTTGACTTTATTTTATTCATGTTTCAGGCCCTAATATGTGAGAATGATTCAAGACGTGCTCAATATAGGATTTGGACTTAGCAATTTAAATCAAGAATTCTATGAGTTGTTTTATGTTTCTTTGTTTGAATTTGGTTGTACTTGGATTATTTGTAATGCAAATTTGACTTTAATATATTTCAATTTAGTCAACCAAGTGCTATGAACAGTCTACATGTCCCGCCCCGATGATTCCGCCATCGGTCGGGGTGTGACAGATTGGTATCAGAGCCTTGGTTATAGGGAATTAGGTTTTTAGACATCTTGACCTAGACTATAACTTTAGGACACCCACTTATACCATGTTTCATGATTTTTGTGCTATGTGTTACATGCTAAGTGCTACATGCTTACCATGATTAATTATTATTATATTTGATACCTTACTTGTTAAAAATTCATGACTTAGTAGGATCTTCTTAAATAATAATTTAATAAATAATATCCTTTCATATATCCTAAAACCTCATAATATTTCTATTTTCTTTTCTATCTTTATCCTCCTTAGCATGTGGAAAAATTCTTGAAGCAAAAATCTCTAAAATTTTTATTTCTTCATTAAGGTTTTTAAACTTGTTAAATTATTTGAGGACACGTGCAATCTGGAAGGGTGACACCTGTATTTTGGGTTTTCTGTCTAGGAAAGCATTTCGCATAAATCCCAATCAACCGAGGGACCCGTATGCTTTCCTGGGAATCCCCGAGATGAGTGTTTACTTATAGGCTAAAGCATGTCTCCTTGAAAAATTATATAAGTTTAATTAACCTTAATGTGCCATAGTATTCAAGTGATTTTGTCACTTTTGAGTACAATCCAAACTAAGAATATCTATTTTTATTATCTCATTCTATTAAATCCTATCAAATCTCATAAGTTCTTACAATCTTTCTTGTCTTGTGAAAATCTGTAGAATGCCTCCTCGTCGTGCTCCCGCAACCAACGCCAACACCGACATTGCTACTATTCTTACTCAATTGGTGACACAACTCACCCAAGCCAATGGTGCCACCAATGGCAACAATGGTGGAAATGGAAGCAATAGTGGTAATAATGGTGGAAATGGTGGAAATGGTGGTAACAATCCATCTCAATGCACCTTCAAGCACTTCAACTCGTGCAATCCCCTCAAGTTCTTTGGTACCGAAGGAGATACTGGACTCCTTCAATGGTTTGAAAGCATTGAGAATACCTTTCTCAATAGTGACTGTCCCGACAATCTCCGTGTTCGTCATGCTACAAGTGTCCTACAAAAACGGGCACTTACATGGTGGAATGGGGAGAAAAGGAATAGGGGTGTTGATGTAGCTATGGCCTTACCTTGGGATGAGGTCAAAAGGCTTATGACCGAGGAGTTCTGCCCTCGAAATGAAGTGAAAAAGTTAGAAGCTGAATTTTGGGATCTTGCCCAAGATAGTGGGGAAAGCTTAGCATATACAACTCGGTTCCATGAGTTGAGTCTTCTCGTGCCCCACATGGTCACTCCTTTGTCCCGTTCTATCGAAAAGTATATTGGTGGGCTACCAAGACAAATCCAAGATACGGTCTTAGGTAGAAATCCTGCTACTCTGGAGGATGCTATTCGTCTATCCGCTACCTTAACTGATAATCATGTGAAAGCTGGAACTCTTACCAAAAAGGGTTCTAAGAAAGTTTCTGAAACCGTAACCCCTCCTACTCACAACAAAGAAACCACAACCGAGCCCTCTCGCATTAATAGAAAGAGGAAGGTTAGAAATTTTGCTGTGGTTACTCCGGCTGTTCCCGTCAACCAAGCTGCACCTATGGTTCAAGCGCCGGCTAAAAAGCCATATGTTGGGATCTACCCTCTTTATACCACCTGCAATTATCATCATTCTCAAACTATTCCATGTCGCCTTTGTACTCATTGTGGGAGATATGGTCATACTATCAATGTTTGTAGGGCCAAAGCTCTTGCGGGCCAAGTCCACCCTCCAAACCGAACCGTACCTCAAGTGGCTAATCAAGGTGCTCCCGCCATTGCTAATGGGCGTGCTTGCTATGAGTGTGGTGATCCGAACCATTTTTGTGATCAATGTCCAAGACTTGCAAATGCTAGACAAGGTGGAGCTCGTGGGCGTGCGTTCAACATAAACGCCAACGAAGCTCAAGCACACAATGACGTGGTTAATGGTACATTCCTTGTTAATAGTCAATATGCCTCCATTTTGTTCAATACCGGTGCCGATAAAAGTTTTGTGTCACTTAATTTTGAGCCTTTACTTGCAAAGACACGATCCCAATTAGTGAAAACCTTCACCATTGAAATAGCGAATGGTGACTCCCTTACAATTGACTCCATTATTTATGATTGCTCCTTAGAACTAAATGATCATTCATTCCCAATCAACCTTGTTCCAATGCCACTAGGAAGCTTTGATATTATCATAGGTATGGATTGGCTATCAAATCATCATGCCGAAGTCATTTGCTTTGAAAAGTTTATTCGAATTCCGCTACCATCGGGAGAAACCTTAAGGATTTTTGGTGAAAAGCCTTGCAAGGGACTTAAGTTGATGTCGTGTACTACCGCTCAAAAGTACTTACGAAAGAAGTACATTACTTTCTTAGCTCATATTGTTCAAAAGGATGTCAAAGAGAAGAGTATCCAAGACATTCCGATCATTCGGGATTTCCCAGAAGTGTTTCCTAATGATTTATCCGGTCTTCCTCCCGTTCGTCAAGTAGAGTTCCGTATTGATCTTATACCTGGAGCTAACCCCGTTGCTTGAGCTCCTTATCGTCTTGCACCTTCCGAAATGCAAAAGCTTGCAAGTCAACTTCAAGAGCTCTCCGACAAAGGTTTCATTCGTCCAAGTCATTCACCGTGGGGTGCACCCGTCTTATTTGTTAAGAAGAAGGATGGATCATTTCGCATGTGTATTGACTACCGCGAACTCAACAAGCTTACTATCAAGAACCGTTATCCTTTGCCTAGAATCGATGATCTATTTGATCAACTTCAAGGTTCTACTTGTTTCTCAAAGATTGATCTTCGATCCGGTTATCATCAGCTTCGTGTTCAAGAAGATGACATTCCTAAGACTGCCTTCCAAACAAGGTATGGTCATTACGAGTTCATGGTTATGCCTTTCGGGCTAACCAATGCACCCGCAGTTTTCATGGATCTCATGAATCGTGTGTGCAAACCATACCTTGATAAATTCGTGATCGTCTTTATTGAAGATATCTTAATCTATTCCAAGACTAAAGCTGGTCATGAACAACACCTTAGATTGGTTTTGGACCTCTTGAGAAAAGAATAACTATATGCCAAATTCTCCAAATGTGAATTCTGGCTAAAGGAAGTTCAATTTCATAGTCACATCGTCAACGACAAGGGTATTCATGTTGATCCTGCTAAGATTGAAACGGTTAAGAATTGGAATGCCCCGAAGACTCCTACCGAAGTTCGTTCATTTCTTGGTCTTGCGGGTTATTATCGTCGTTTCATCTCAAACTTCTCAAAGATTGCTGTCCCTCTTACCGCTTTGACCCACAAGGGTAAGACTTATGAATGGGGACCGAAACAAGAAGAAGCTTTCCAAACGCTCAAGCAAAAGTTGTGCAATGCTCCTATATCGACTCTCCCCGATGGAATCGATGATTTAGTTGTCTATTGTGATGCTTCTAACCAAGGTCTTGGTTGTGTCCTCATGCAACGAGGCAAAGTAATCGCTTATGCATCAAGGCAACTTAAAGTTCATGAGAAGAATTATACGACGCACGATCTCGAGTTGGGAGCGGTCGTATTCGCGTTAAAGATTTGGAGACATTACCTATATGGCACGAAATGTGTGGTATTCACCGACCACAAAAGTCTTCAACATATTTTCAACCAAAAAGAACTCAATATGAGGCAACGACGTTGGGTCGAACTCCTTAACGACTATGACTGCGAGATTCCTTACCATCCTGGCAAAGCGAATGTTGTAGCCGATGCTTTGAGTCAAAAGGACCATGTTATGCTTCATTGTGCCCGTATTCAAACCGATATTCAAACCCGTATCTTAGAAGCTCAACATGCCTCGGTAACCGAGGGTAACATGTATGAAGAAATGTCGTGTGGTGTTGAACTTCTTCTTGAATCAAAACCCAATGGATTACTATATTACTTGAACCGTATTTGGGTTCCCGATCGCGATGATCTCCGTGCATTTCTCATGAACGAGGCTCATAAGACTCATTATTCTATTCATCCTGGTGCGGATAAAATGTACCAAGATCTTCGCCAACTTTATTGGTGGCCCGGTATGAAGAAAGACATTGCTCTTTATGTGGCCAAATGCTTAACATGTTCCAAAGTCAAAGCCGAACATCAACGTCCATCTGGTTTACTCGAACAACCAGAAATTCCTGTGTAGAAATGGGAGAATATAGCTATGGATTTCATTACCAAGCTCACTCGCACCTCGAGTGGACATGATAGTATTTGGGTGATCATTGATCGTCTCACTAAATCCGCTCATTTCTTGCCTATCCGCGAAGACTTCAAAGTGGAGAAACTAGCCCGAATTTACATTGATGAAATTGTGAGCCGTCATGGTGTTCCCGTGAACATAATATCCGATAGAGACGCTCGGTTCACCTCTCGATTTTGGCAATCTCTCCAAAAGGCTCTTGGTACTCGATTGGATTTGAGCACGGCTTGCCATCCGCAAACTGATGGTCAAACCGAGCGAACAATCCAAACCCTTGAAGATATGCTTAGAGCTTGTGTAATCGATTTTGGTGGCAATTGGGATTCACATCTATCCCTCATTGAGTTTTCTTACAACAATAGCTACCACACAAGTATCAACATGGCTCCATTCGAAGCTCTCTATGGTCGCAAGTGTCGTTCTCCTATCTGTTGGAACAAGATTGGTGAAGCACAAATCACCGGTCCCGAGTTAATTCAAGAAACATCCGACAAGATTATTCAAATCCGTGACAATATTCGAGTAGCGAGGAGTCGGCAAAAGAGTTATGCCAACAAACGTCGAAAACCCTTGGAATTCCAAGTCGGTGATCTTGTTCTTCTTAAGGTGTCCCCGTGGAAGGGTGTGATCCGTTTTGGAAAGAAAGGCAAGTTAGCACCTCGTTATGTTGGTTCATTCAAAATCCTTGAAAGGATTGGGAAAGTGGCTTACAAGCTCGAGTTATCTCCATCTCTTGGCAATGTACATCCTACATTTCATTTATCTAATCTAAAGAAGTGTCTCGCTGATGAAAATCTCCATATACCGCTTGACGACGTGCGCATTGATGAAACGATGCACTTCGTTGAGAAGCCGGTGGAAATTATGGATCGTGAAGTCAAACAACTCAAGCGAAGTCGCATTCCTATTGTTAAAGTTCGTTGGGAATCTAAGCGTGGTCCTGAGTTCACTTGGGAACGAGAAGACCAAATGAAGCTCAAGTACCCTCATCTTTTTATTGATACTGTTGTTTCTTCTAGCTAAATTTCGGGACGAAATTCTCTCAACATGGGGAGACTGTAACATTTCTGAATTTTAGTATTCATATTTCCATTCAATGTAATGCAATTTCAAACTCAATACTCGTGCACTGTCTTATTATTTTTCTCGCCATAAATTAAATGCAATGATTCAATACAAGTTCGCAAGTTTTACTCGATTATATACACTTAAACACTATGCAGGAAACTATATTAATCAAACTTATCAAATCTGAAAATTCAAGGACTAAAATTGAAAAATATCAAGAAATCCTAGTCTAGCACGGTCGTGCTTTGTCCTAGCACGGTCGCGCCGAGTGCTTTGGCACGGTCGCGCGACTTGCTTTGGAACGATCGCGCCCGGTGCCTAGGCACGGTCGCGCCTGTGTAACTGTCAAAACGTAAATGAGATTTCAAAACGCTCGATCGTTCGAATTCAAATCCGATTACGTTTCATTTTTCATTGTCAAGGAAAATAGCTCAGTTGATTACAATTATTATTTTCAAAACTCCCTTCCTCTCAAGAAAAACCGTCGATCTTTTCCCTCAAGGCTCAATCCTCAATTTCGATCAATTTTCTCTCAAGCAATCAAGAAATTCTATTCAGCAATCTCCCCTGTTATTATTGGACTCTCTGGACTAGACGAAATCGCAGTCGAAGTCGCCGGAAGACGTTATCGCCGTCGCCGGAACTTTCTTCTACCGCTTTCTATCAATCCGATACTCTCCAAGGTAATTAGCACCTTTTTCTCAGTCGATTTAGTCCTCATAACAAAAGCCCTCTATTAATTGGGGCTTCCATCATAGAAATCATCCTGAACTGGATTTCTCTTTTTAATAAAAACGACATAATCGAATTCATAACTAAACACGATTTCCATACAATTAAATTAGATGAATTGACTCGTAACAACTCTGTAATCAAAAGCCCTATCAAATCCAGCGCTATAGATACAAAAATTGTTCAATTCGTGTCTGACTTGGAAGAGACACGGTCGCGCTAATCATCTAGCGCGGCCGTGCCTCATGAAACGCGGTCGTGCCGAATAGCAGCGCGGTCGTGTCCACCTGTCCAGACCTAGTCATGCCCTCTGGGCTAATCTCTGTTGTCTCTAAGAATCGTAGACACGACCGTGCCGAGCTAAGGCACGGTCGTGCCTCGTGAATTGTCCAAGTTGGCCTATGTTTGATCAAACCCGGTCGCGTCCCGACTAGCGCGGTCGCGCCCGTGGTTCGAGCGCAGTCGTGTCCTTCCCAGGCACGGTCGTGTCTAGGACAGAATCTTTGATTAGAATTATTGTTGTTTTATTTTAATCTGTAAAAATTCCAGATTAAGTTTTTAAATAAAAATAGTTAGTTTTATAAAAAGGTATTTGAAAAGATCAAATAATTAATCTTGGAATAAATGGAAAATCATTTAATTAAAAGTTTATAAAATTAAATTTGTTATTAAACTTTTCATTTAAAACATTTTATTTGTAAGTTACATACTTTATAAATAAATAAATAAAGATTATTTATTTATTCTTCATTTTAAATAAAAAACATTTATTTATTTATTAAATTACATTTAACACATACTTTATTTTCATAATCAATGATTTTATAAATATTCTATTTTACTATTTAATTCCCAACCTTAATCAAAATGTTTCAAAAATATTTACTTCAAAACTTTATATATGTTATCCAATACTTTTAAATACAAATCAATAGTTTTATACACAAATTCAACCTTCATTTTTAGACTTAAACATTGTGCACATATTTGATTCAATATACACTATTATCTAGGTTAACTCGTGCGTATCAAGGATTCTCATTTTATCTATACTCTTTGTTAGCTACACTTCCATACCAAGTGAGTATTCACAACCCCTTTTTACTCTTTTACACTTTTGGGGTGGAACATGAACTTTATACACATTACACATTTACATTTACACAAACAACACAAGTGCAAAATCCTATTTACATACATGTGTGCAAAATTTGAGCTTTGTGCCCGAGTGCTAATCTTTGTGAAAACTTATGTGAAATAATTAACTATACAAGCCGACGGTTTTCAATGATAGATCTATTGAGTCTGACAAACCCACCCAAGTGGAGGTGATTGATACCGACAACACAATTTGCATACTAGTTACAAAGGTTTGGTTGTACTTGATTACACAATAGCTGCTCCCCATAAATGCCTTATTTTATCATGTCTTGTAAAGGATTTGTTTTCAACTATATGCTATCTATATACAACTGTGTTATACTCACCAACTTTTTAGTTGACTTTATTTTATTCATGTTTCAGGCCTTAATATGTGAGAATGATTCAAGACGTGCTCAATATAGGATTTGGACTTAGCAATTTAAATCAAGAATTCTATGAGTTGTTTTATGTTTCTTTGTTTGAATTTGGTTGTACTTGGATTATATGTAATGCAAATTTGACTTTAATATATTTCAATTTAGTCAACCATGTGCTATGAACAGTCTACATGTCCCGCCACGATGATTCCGCCATCGGTCGGGGTGTGACACATTTTGGGCTGACCAATGCACCCGTAGTTTTCTTGGACCTCATGAACCGTGTATGCAATCCTTGTTGGGAATCATGGTACCAGTTTTAACTTTTAAAACATTAATTATTTAAACCATTTAAATATCCAAATCAGATATATTTTAGCAGAAGCAATTTAATAATACCATTAACAGATCAGATCTGGATTCCATTCAGTGATCCGATTACATGCGTATAAACAATATTAAATAACCAATCATAGGGTGTTTAGATTTATACCTTCGACGATAACCGGATATGTAACACCTTAGTACAACGAACGTTACGCTAGATGACACGTACACGAAAACACATCAAAAACGTCACACGGATTGCGCAGGATGGAACCCGGTCAAATCGGCGGTGACGTGCGACGGTGAAGGGGGTTTCGGCGACGATGGTTGGCGGCGGCATGCGGCGGTGGCCTGTGGCCGACGGCGGTGGTTGCAAGGGGGGTGGCAGATTTTGAAGGTGTGGAGCGTTAGGGTTAAGGTTATATTTATAATCTCCTTATATACAAATCACAATCTTATGAATTAACATTTAATTCTAAGTAATTAACATTTAATTACTTTTAACCCTTGTAGTTTACTAATAACAGTTTATTACTAAAAACTAGATCTTTTAATGTTTAACACTTAATCATTAAATCCCTCGAATATAATATTTCAATAAATAATTAATCAACCCAATCACCGTTAAATAATTTTCTAAATATTAACTCGCCGCATAAATAATTCGTCTTTCGTGATCTATAATATTTAACAATTAAATATTATATATTTTGTTCGTTGCCTAAGGTGTAACTCTTTGGATCGTACCTAAATAGTAACATTGACTTAATTGACGACCGGGCATCATATATCCAACAATCTCCCACTTGGTCGATCCTTCAGTTAATTGGTTCAACGTAGACAGTGGTGTACGCCTAGCTGCATCTCACTGCCCCTAGCAAGGTATGACGTATTTACAATCTTCAAACTATTTCCTTTTTTACAAGTAACATTTACTTTACAAAGTATAACAGTCCTAGTAAGCATTTGTATCCTTTCTGTTTAGGGAATTCGTTGAACATGAGACATGGATATAATTCACTTCTCATACGTGGTTCAACTATTCATGTTCTCGTTTTCTAATTCAAAGTGGTCTAAAAAACCTACACTTTAGTTTGAGCATGGCCATGCGCTTTACACCAGCTTGAATCAACGAAGGGTTCAGAATGTCCAGCTTCTAATTAAAGAAGAACATAATTCCTTTGGCCAGGCACAACTCCCACTGAACTTTGGATTACTCCCGATCATACCCTTATTACTGCCTGTTAAGGTACAATGTTAGAAAAGATCAAAAAACAACCTTCAGTCAGTGTAAGTTCTAGTAAGTGCCTTGGGTCGAGGATCGACATATCATACTTTATTCAAAACATCTCAAGATATCAAACCATGAAGATATTTTTGAAACGAGTTACATCCAATAATTATTCTCTAATAATTATCTGTGAATATGGTCTCCAACTTCTTGGTCTTTCATTCATAATGAACCAACCATCCGATTCACAATAGTCTTACGTTCAGATTGATTCCCATGAATCTAATCGACTACGGACATTTAGAATAATCTATATATTCAAGGATTTCTAAAACGTATAAACTGTCGAACACAGTAACATCTAGTTATAATGCATTTAACCATTAAATCATTCATAAAACCCAATGTAACTGAATAGTTCAAAAGCACCAAATACTAAATACAAATCAAATCCACCGTCTAGCAAATATATGGCCTATCTTCTTAGCATGTTCCTCATGTTTAGAATGAGGCATAGGCTTAGTGAACGGGTCCGCTAGATTCTAATATGTGTGAACTTTGTTTAACACGATGTCTCCCTATTCTATTATATCCCATATATAATGAAATCTTCTGAGTATGTGCTTCGTGTTGTGGTGTGACCTTGGTTCTTTAGCTTGAGCAATAGCACCAGCATTGTCACACAGTATCTCGATTGGTTTCTGAATGCTAGGCATTACTCCGAGATCAGTAATGAATTTCTTCATCCAAGCAGCCTCCTTTGCAGCTTCCGAGGCAGCAGTATACTCTTACTCGGTGGTGGATTGTGCAACAACACTTTGCTTAATACTTTTCCAAGTGATCGCACCAGCATTCAGAAAAAAACAAATCCTGGTTGTGATCGAGAATCATCTCGATCCGTCTGGAAGCTAGCATCGGTGTAACATTTAACTACTAGTTCTTCTTGCAGTGCTCTATATATCAAGAACATATCCTTAGTTCTTCTCAAGTACTTAAGAATGTTTTTTACAGCAATCTTGTGACTCTCACCAGGATTCTGTTGATATCTGCTTGTCATGCTTAAAGTGTACGATACATCAAGTCTAGTACATAGCATGGCCTACATGATTGAACCAATCGCAGAAGAATATGGAACCTTTTCCATTTTCTTCTTGTCCTCATCAGACTGAGGGCATTGTTCGTTATTCAGTATGGTTCCATGTGCCATAGGCAAAGATCCTCTCTTAGAGTCTTGCGAGAAAAAGCGTCGAATGAACTTATCAATATATGTACTTTGACTTAAACCTATAAGCCACTTTGATATATCCTTATAGATCTTTTTTCCCCAGAATATAAGCAGCTTCACCAAGATCTTTCATTGCGAAACATTTTCCTAACCAAAACTTTACGTCCTTTAGCGTAGGAATATGGTTTCCAATAAGCAGTATGTCATCTACATACACAATCAGAAAAGTCATATGGCTCCCAGTTGCCTTCTTGTAAACACATGGTTCATCTTCGTTCTTGACAAAACCAAACTCTTTGATTTTATGGTCAAAATGAAGATTCTAGCATATGGATGCCTGCTTTAATACATAAATGGATTTGTTCAACTTGCATACCTTATTAGGATTCTTTGGATCTTCAAAACATTCAAGTTGAACCATATAGACATCTTCAGTAAGACGTCCATTTAGGAACGCGGTTTTGACATCCATTTGCCATATCTCGTAGTCATAATACGCGGAAATGGCAAGCAAGATCCTAGTAGACTTAAGCATGGCTATAGGCGAGAAGGATTGATCATAATCAATTCCTTCCATCTGAGTTGCATGAATTAGGTCCTAAAGTCTAGTAATAGCCATACATTGACCCATTTCATACTTTGGTAATTTTAGGAATTACGGGGTCACGTATACGCATAACCCGACTAATACGAAAGTTGGTGACTAACCTAAATGTCCAAATTAATGTCCAAAGATCCATAATACATGAAATATATGTTTATACATTCAAATATATATTTCAAAGTCCGCATTTCATTAAACGATTCGTAACGGCGAAAATCGAAGGTTTCACCGTCTACTGACAATCCTAAACGTAACTACACGCCATAAAACATATATACAACCCATACAATACATGAATTAAGTTTTTTTCACTAAAGTAGTCATAAACTAGTAAACTATAATTTAAAATGTCATTAAAGAATCGAAATCCGCATTAAATTTCCGTTTCGAGCCCTAATCGCGATTAACTCACCTAATGACCTAAATATCCACACTAAATAATCATCTAATCACCTAACTACCCCAACCCCACCACCCATTGACCTTTGGCCGAGATTTCCCTTGTGGGGCCCACCCTACCACCCAAACTCCTTCATACTTGATTTTTATATGTACAGGCCATGTTCATTCACCCAAACCCACACTCCAAGTCTCCATGATTGTTGTAAGGACAAGACCACTCTCATTCAACCACTATAATACTCAACCCATCTTAAACACTCAATATATTCATCCCATATACTCATTTGAATGAATCTAACATTCCATCCACCTCTCTCTCTCTCTCTTTTCTATGGCTCAACAACAACAATCTACACCTTCATCTTTTCCTTCAAGTTTTCATCCATTATCAGGCTTAAACCCTCCATCTTTTGGTTAATCAAGAAGAATTCCAAGTGTTTTCTCAAGGAATAAAGCCAAAGAGTTCAAGATCTTGCTATTTCTCTCCATAAATCATCATCTAAATTATTATCTTCCCTAGCTTGTCTAGTGGTAAAGACTTCCTCTATTTCATCTTTATATTCATAGTATTTTCTTTAAATCATGGTTTAAAATGTATAAGGATCGCCCAAAGTAAAATTTTTTCTTCAAACTTCTAAACAAGAGCTAAAACTTTGTACAAACAAGTTTTATATGGAAAGTGGTTAAAAAGAAAGTTTGTTGGTGACTTTCCTATAGATATGTAAAGATATTAGATTTTTGGGTTATAAAAACATGTGTATAGACATTATAATTATTATGAACAACTATTATGTGTATACATGTATAATATATAAGTCACACATGTAAATAAACTTGAAATGAAGAGAAATAAACTCATAAATGTGTGAAAAAGCTAGATCTACAAGCATGAAAACCCCAATTTTTGGATCTTGGATATATAGATTTATAGATATAAAGCATATGGAACAAAGTGAACCCTTGAAAAAAAAACCTAACTTGGGACTTCTAAATAAGTTAGACAATATATAAACATCAACTAGTTTGGTAACCAAGAAGTCAAACAAGTACAAATCTAAAGTGGTTGGTAAGATTGAGTATTCTTGAAGCAGACAGTGAGCTGGCAGAAATTTAGCCCGACATTGGAGACCCATATCTCAGTTCAAACCTAACCAAATGAGACGAGTCTTAGGTCTAAAACCAAGTACAAAGACTCAGAATCCAATCCAAGTGGTTTCATAAACTTTCGTTGAGAGTTGATACTCCAAAATGGTCATACGAGAAAAGGTATCAAGGCTGTCTTTTTCGGCAGAATATTGGTGTCACTTTTGAGGGTCATAACATGGCCATAACAAGTCTAAACAAGTTGATTCCACTTTCTAAAGTTAGTATTTTATGTACATAGTAAAAGTTGTAGGGTCTTGGGTCATGAAAATGGGTCTAGGCGAGTCAATTAAAAGGAATCCCCAAGACACACTCCAGAACCAAATGCTGTTGCCCTCTCTTGTCCAAATAAATATTTAAAAATACTTAAACATGTCAAAAGTTGTTGATTAATACATCCCTGTAACCCTAAGACATGTAGGTATCTTGGTATAAATATTCTTGACTAAACGAGATTATTTGGTTAATCAAAAAGATGACGCACGAACGACTTAAAATTATGGAAAGAGCTCTAAGCAAGGTGTTTATTGTAATCGTATAGTTTAAGGCAAATAACTATCAAAAACCAAACATGATCTATATACCACACCCTATGGAGATATATCTATACATATAACATCAATAATGTATATATTTTATGTGTAAACAAGTATACACGTTATGAAATTCAAAGTCAAGTCACCAACGATTCGTCGGGTCACGCTTTCAAAGTAAAACATACATATCGAGTCTAACATTTTGGGTGGATCTTATACACGTCCAACTTATATGTTGGCATCATAATATAAGGACTTAAGACAACCGTAACTGTTAGGTCATGGTTAGGGCAGTCATGCATACACATTGGCTTTGTTATCACTTACGCTTTGAAAGCATACCAGGTGAGTTCAACGTACCCTTTCGCTTTTTAAAGTTTTGTAAACTGTGGGGGAGAAACATACTTACATTAAGTATTACAGTGTTATTTAATATATGTCGAAACATTGTTGTTTTATACAATTGGGAAAGCATTGCAAACATTTTTATATGATACCAAGGAAACAAGACACTAACACTATGTCATACATGGTGAACAATATAGCGCTTAAAGTCCCCGGATTAACACACTTTTGTAACCATTAGCTATGAACTTAGCCTGGGATTCTATGGATAGTACTATTGGGGTGACGCTCCCGGTTAGTGGCGCTAAGCAGGGGTCCAAATGGCCGAATGACCGCATATTATCTTACTCGCAGAAAGGCGAGGAGGGGCATTAAATTGTTGGGGTTTGGTTACGGTTTCATGTATGGACATAGGTATTTTTAAGCCTTGCTAGCTTACGAATGGATCAATAACACTTGTTTCGTTTATCATATGCGTTTAGAATTATTTATACTTATTTATGACGGTAATGTCATGGGCAATGTTTTCGGGTAAAACTACTTATTTGTTTACGGTTAAGTAATGTATATGTTTTCAAAGGAAAACTACTTATTTTATGACGGTTAAGTCGTGTATATGTTTTCAAAGGAAAACTACATATTTTATGACGGTTAAGTCATGGGCATGTTTTCAAAGGAAAACTACTTAATTTATGACGGTTAAGTCATGGGCATGTTTTCAAAGGAAAACTACTTATTTTATGACGGTAAAGTCATGGGCATGTTTTCAAAGGAAAACTAATTATTTTATGACGGTTAAGTCATGGGCATGTTTTCAAAGGAAAACTACTTATTTTATGACGGTTAAGTCATGGGCATGTTTTCAAAGAAAAACTACTTATTTTATGACGGTTAAGACATGTATACGTTTTCGGGGAAAACTAACTGTACTAAATTAACAAACTCTGTAAACTCACCAACCTTTGTTTTGACACTTTCAAGTATGTTTCTAAGTAACCTTTAGCCTTGGAGTGGTTGGAATAGGCTAGCTATGTTGGAACAATTCCTAGTAACCGGACGGACATAGATTATCAAGTCGACCATTGAAATAGAGGGACTTAGATCATTGTATTTATTTAGTCTTAGTAATTGTATATGTAATCAAGTCTTAGAAATCACTATTATAGCTTCCGATATCGTGTAATGAACCAATCGTTGCAACCTGTATTTATTTATTAAGTAAATAAATTTGGGTGTGTGACATTCAACATCCATAGCTTGAAGCCAGTTCTTAGATTCTGAATCTTAGATTGCATTTTGTAACTAGTGGGCTGATATCGTCCAGAGGGTGTATAAAATATCGAGTGTAGCACAACTTAATGGTAAACCGAGTTATCAAACCCTAGAGACACTATGTAATAATACTAGACTCTGACTCTGACTCGGACTAAAGATTGAATTGGTTTGGGGGGTTTACTACACTACTTATTTAACTAATTGTGATCCCCTCTGATATGCTGATATCCAAGAATAAACACCTCAAACAGTCTCTGGAATGTCGGAATCAATCCAGAAATCTAACAACACCGAGAAGATCAAATCAAGCACGAACTAGAATGGAAGAAATCACACACATAAGATGCACAATCAAACTGGTAATCTGCATTTATAATCTATGTGATTTACAAGATGAAAACAACAAACTACACACTTTGATTTGTCTTAAACACTTCTGATAAAAAACTATAGAAATGAGAAATCTAACTAGAAATTACAAACGATAACACATTTATACTAACCAGGATTCGATAGAAAACTCCTGATCGAAAAGTGTTTTCGGCCAAAAACTCTGAAGTTATACATTTCAGCACCTAATTGATTTCTATGAACTAGTAGATTCCAACAATCTCCCCCTAGTCCACAGAACATGAATTCTTCAATTGTTGTCTTTGACAGGCTTGGCCTTGGCTTTGACATCCACCTTCTTAGCATCCAGTGCAGCAAGTCTTTTCTTAATCACCTCTACTTCGTGTCTTCTTGATAAACATCGAGCAACGACTCTCATATATAACTTTGCTTCAGCTTTCATCTTCGTGCTCATGTCACACTTGATCGGGTTCTTGTACAAAGTCTTCAGATCTTCATTAGAAAAGCTTAACAAATCCACTTGATCGAAGAATCTGACCTCTGGTGAATTATGTTGCATGATCACAGCTTCATGTGTTCTGCTGCCATACATCCATTTCTTGAAGCTTTTGATAAACATCTCTTTACATGCTGGGATGTATACAGTTGAAACTGTATCAGCTGGCTTCACAATATATCTAAACCTTCTCTTGCCATCTTTATCATTCCTTTTTAACTTTCTGCATACAGGAACTTGTGGCTTGAAGCTTTCAAACTTATCTTTAGCACATTCCTTCTTCAAAAACTCTTCAAAGTTGTCACCACATGAATTCTTTGATGGATTGATCATCTTCAGGTGACTTAGCTCCCGAATATCCCAGTACGATAAAGTTTTTAAATTAGAGCTTTGATCAAAGTACTGGATATTCCCTTCACCTCTCTTGATCACATACATCTTCTTTTCATCAACGTACATCCAACTTAAGATATCTCCAGTCAATGCTTGTTCTAGATTTCTGATCTTCTGTGTAATTTGTTCAACGATTGATGGCTTCTCTGTAACAGTCCACCATGAACTCTTATCAATCTTTGTAGTCTTTGGACACTCAGATGGTTCTTCAGCCTCTTCAGGAACAATAAATGGTTCTCTTTCATCTACTAGCTTATCCATCTTTCCAATCACTGAACCATCTTCTACAACGTATGTCTGTTGTTGCTCATACTCATACTTCTTGTACTGAGTGTTGGTTTCAACATCTTTCTCAGTTTCTTCTGCTATGTTTCCACTTCCACCAACACCTCCAGCTCCAGTACTATCACTATCATCATCTGAAGAATGGTCATCATCTTTCTTTTCCCCAGTTATAACCACTTCTTCATCAACTTCTTCTTCTTCTTTCTCTGTTTCATCCTTATTCTCATATGTTCTCAAAGAAGGTGTTTTCTTCATACATACTAACATCATAGATTGGAGAATGAACATGTTCAGTTGGAGAAGGTATTGGTTCTGTAGTGGCTGGACTTTATAGATCTTCAACATTGGCTTTTTGATTAACATTTGTTGGAGCACCAATGCGAGCTATTAAATCTTGTACCATCCTCTGATGCTGATCAATCTGCTGCTGTTGTTGTGTAATGACACCCTTCTGTCTATTACTCTCAGCTTTCAGTTCTCTGATCTCTCTAGAGTTAACAACTTCTCTGCTTTGTAAGTTAGAGATCTGAGTCTTTAGCTGGCTCATAACATATGCTGTCTCTCGGGTTGCATAGTTTAAAAACTTTTCATCAACCAGACTATAACCTTTTGCTTTCTTTAACTTGTGCTTTTCTGGTACTTCCTTAGCCTTGCCTTTGCCCTTGTCAAGAGTTGTAGTTGTTTTATTCTTCTTCAGTTCTGGATCAGTAAACACGATATCCTTCGACGGAGGAAGTCTAGAAGGTACGGTCTCTGTCATTTTAGGATCTTTTATTTTCTTGGATGTGGTTGTTGCAGGTGCAATTGTTTGGACTTCAGGAACTTCAATAACTTTGGTATTAACACTTAAAGTGTCTTCATTTTCAACAATAAACTCTTCTGTATGACTCATTAATGCTTCAATAAGTTTATCATTAACTTCTGGAATTCTGTTTTATTAAACATGTACATCATCAGCTTCATATTCACCCATATGAGTATCAATCATTGGTTCTTCATCCTGTACTTGTACTTCAGTTTGTATTTCAGGTATGGCATTGCCTAGAGCACCATCATTACCTTGATCATCATTATTTCCTTGATCATTATCATTTCCTTGATCGTTACCATTGTAGGGTCGGTGATTACAAGATGGATCTGTTCTAGTTGAGATTGGCGGAAACAATCACAACTATGCAATGTAAACAAGCAAACAAAGCTAATACTGATAAATGCAAATTGTATTAATCTTCAATGTTTACAAGATTACGAATAAAAATTTAAGGAAGCACACTAGTACAAAATGAAGATACAATACATATAAAGGAACTTAGAATCAAAATAGACCCTTCATTCTAAGGATCAGATCAAACACAAGTTGTTGATCTTTGATAGATACAAGTTACACTACTATTGGTAGACAACTAAAAGACAAGTTGCTACAAGCAGTTCTGTTCAGGTCAAAAGTCTTCTTAGGAATCTTTGCAAGAGACTTCAGGAGTAGTTGCTTTGTCTTTAATCATCTACACCAATAACATTCCTTCTGCTGATAAGTGTGTCAGTGTTGCAGCAGAGGTGTCAATAGCAAAGTCAAAGTTGCTGATGATTTTCCTATCAGCAGCAACAAGTGTTTGATGCTGCTGAGAAGCCTATCAGTAGCAACTCGGAACTTCAGCAGATAAGGCTATCCGCAACATAGTTGTTCATCATCAGAAAAACATACTATCCACAACAATTAGCCTTATCCGCAGTAACTTGTAAGTCAGCAGCAAAATGTGGAGTCCGCAGCAATCGTACTTCGAGAATTTTGTAGCCATCAGTCTTTATCCTAGACTGATGCTACCAAAACTCTCTTATTGCTGTTGTTGCTGAATCTTTTGCATGTGAGCAACTATCCTTGCTGTCTCATAGCCTCTAGGGTCCTTCTTGGATTATCAAGAGGAAGTTTAGAGAGAGACTTGATGTCTTTGCTTGGCATTCTAAAGATGGCCTTGCTTGAACATCTCATCTTCTGTCCTCTGACATCTATCAAAGTGTACTCATCCTGAGCAACATTGTAGGACCAACTGATGAATGGAAAGTGGGATTAGAGAGGTTTAGAAACAATAATTACATCTTTGCTAGGATTGAAGTGATGTTTGATCACTAGCAACAGATGCCTCCCACTTTCATTTTCAGGCTCATGAGCTTCACCCAGCACCATTATTCTTTGGAGATCAGAATCTGGAAGCTGCATCACCTCATCAACATATGTATAGATTGATCTTGTTTACTTCTGCCCTTCCCCTGAAGACATCAAACCATTGGTCTTGATTGCTGTAAAACCATACTACAATTTCTCTTGTGTCTTCTGGTGTGGTAGTAGGTTTGGTTTTCTTCTTGGGTGGCTGTTGATGAGGAGGAGCTGGGTGAGAGGATTTGTACTCTTTAGGTGGAGAGGAGGGAGGTCTAGGAGGGAGAGTGGAAGATTGTAGGACAGAGGAAGGGGTAGATGTGGGAGTAGACTTGGGTTTCTTTTGTTTTCTTTCTCTAGTTTGAGTGACTACTCTTCTTTTTTAGCCTATCTTTCCTAGTCTCTCTTCCTCTTCCTTCTTTACTTTGACATAGAGGGCTTGTAGGTTCATGAAACTCATTGGACCCAGCCTCTTTCCACTCTCACCTCTAGCCTTTGGGAAGTCCATCGTGACCTTCCTTTCTTCATGGGATCTAACATTAAAGGCAATGGCTTTTCTGGACTTTTGTCTGGCCTTTCTTCTTCTTCTTCTGCCCTCTTCTTGTTTACCAATTTACCTTGTTGTCCCATGAAAGTTCTGTATATTTATTTATTGGATAATTTCTCAAGGTAGTCTGCATCCTCACATTGAGAAATTAGAGCTTCAATCCACTCATCTCTCATTTCTTTTGCTAATTCAGAATCAGTAATTCTGAATTTAGCTTCTTCTTTTCTCTTCTTCTCTCTCTCTTCTTCTTCTTTATTCAGTTGTTACTGCATCTGAAGAGCTAGAGCTTCATCTTCTTTTATTTTAGAGGCTGTAGAAACTTTAACTTTTAATTTATCTAGTTGCCTAGCATGCAACTGTACCTGTTGTTCTCTGAGGAGTATGGCAGCTTTCCTTTCTTTAGCCTTTTTGAGCTCAGCCATCTCCTCCACTTCTCTTTCTCTTCTTCTCTTCTCCTTTTCTTTCTTCTCCTTCTCTATTTTCTCTTCTTCATCTTCAATCATGATACCCTTCCCTTTGACTTTATTTGATACCTCTGCTTCAGCTTCATGGATCACAACAACAGATGTGAGGGATGCTGTTGGGACCTCAGCTTCAGCTTCATTGGCAATTTAAGGAACAAACAAAGGAGGGGCACTTTCTTCATATCCTTGCCATTCATCTCTAGTCACTGCCTTCTAATCTGCCATCACCTTCTCTTTTTCCCTTCTTCTGGATTCTTCTTGTGTGTTCAAGATGACAGTTGGTGAGGAGGGAATGTATAGGTCTGAATCAGAATCATCTATTGCAATCCATCCCTCCTTCTCAAGAAAAGCTTTGAAAATCTTGATCATTTCTTGACTTTCTTTGGAGTTGATGTTGCAGATGTGTGTCCTGAGTTCAAAGACCTTGTACAGGAAGTCTGGGTTGAGGAGTAGGATTTCTTGAATGTTGTTGATGATAAAGGATGATCCATCACACAGAAAGAACTGAAAGCCAGAAGATTCAGTGCTTGACCATCCATGTACTTCCAAACCTGTGACAACTTCATTGTACAAGAATCTTCTTAGACATATGACTTGTTCCTCAGTCAACACCCTGCTTCATATTATTTCAAGTCTGTTATGTCTTTGTTCAGTTGTTCTTGAAGATTCTGCAATGTTAATAGGCATGTTGTCTTCCATAAGAGAATGAAATGCAGCTAGATCTTTAGCCATTTGTTCCTGATTCTCATGTTTAGGATAAGCCACCATGTTTGCTTTTTCTAAAAACCACTCAAACCATGGCATGTTGTCTTCCATCAGATCATAAAATCTTTCAATGGCAAGCTCAGCAGGGAGATCTATTGAATTATTGATGCATTTTGTAAGATATAGATCCAAGACATGAAAGGGATTTAGATTGTTCCAATTGAGCTCTTCAATTTTACCAGATTCCCATCCATTCCAAAAACTTTCTGATAGACCATCATATCCCCAAGACAGAATGGATTTAAATTCTAGATTGCGTGCGGTAAATGGGAAATGAGAGGATATGACTTGTCTTGAGATGATGGCTTTAGCTGGAAGTATAGTGACTAAGTGAGGCACAACTTCATCTTCATTATGCATCTTCATCTCCTCAGGGAACACTTCATCTACAGCCCTGGCAACAAACTTTCAATCCTTAGAGATCTCTTCCTCTTCATCTTCTAAGGCTGGCAAGTCATGGACTTGAACAAAAGCAGGCTTGAAGAGTGTGCTTTGAAAGGAAGCTTGTTCTTGTATCCATTCCTCAAGACCGTCTTTGTCATCTTCAATAGTAACTATCTCCCCCTATTTGGTTGCATTAGTGCATAGGGTTTGGTCTGTTTAGGTTCCCACTGATACAAGGGAAGGAGAAGTCATAATTAGGCATTGATGGGCTTCATGCATAGTGACTTGGTGCCTTAATTTGGACACTTCAGCCTCTAGCATGGCTACCCTGGCCGTCAATTCCAAAATTTCAAGTTTCAGTCTGTCCTCCTGCACAGTTGTGGAATCCTTGGAACTAGATGGGGCCTTAGGCCTAGCCTCTGCAACCCTATCACCCTGGTTTTCTTGGCTCATGGGATTCCTCTCAGTGAAGAATGTTTCAAAAGAAACATGCTCACTGTGAGTTGCCGTAGTTGGGGACTTAGTGCTGTTATCACTGTCCTTCTGGTCAATTGATGGACCAGTAGTAGTGATAGCCCCTTCTACATTCACTCTATCATCACTCCCAGAGTGAACCTTCTCAGGTGATGAACTTGGGTTGGGTACTTTGGCAGCTAAGTCAATCAGTACCTTCGAGATAGTGGCAGTTGGAGAAGGTACATCATCTTGACTAGGTGCCTCTACACTTAAGTTCAGTGAAGAAATATAGAGAGAGGGATCAGAGGGTTGTTATATGGATCCGGGATGTGATCCTGATCCTAATAGAGGAACTTCCAAGGGAGTCTCCCTAATAATGTGGCTATCCCTTTTGATATTCTCATCAGAATGTTGGGATTCTGAATGAGGGCTTTTGGGTTAGGATTGGGCCTTTGAAACAAGAATAGAAGGAGTCTTCTTACTCCTTTTTCTCTTTCGGGTATGTATAGCGTGCCTCAACTGGTGCCATGTGTTCCAGTTGGGCTTCAAGAACTGGTGTAAGTATTTGTTGTGCATGTGCACCCTCAATACGCTGCACAGGGGTTCGATCAAGGGAGATTGTTGCATGTTCATGCTGTGAAGTGGAGGGTGTGGGATCAGTATCAGCTGGGACTGCTGAACTGTCACCCTGGGTACTTTGTATGTTCAACATTGTAGATAACAATGGAAGATTGACCCCTGAGAACTTCTTTGAAACTGTTCTCATGCTTTGAAAAATATTATTTCTATGACCCAAAATCAAATAGATTCTTGCAGGTTTTGAAAGATCTTTTATTTCATGATTAAAAACTCGCTGCAAGAACCTTGGGTACATAAAGAAGGCTTTACTTGCTTCTTCCTGAAGGTTATATCTCAAACCATCAAATATTAAATGAGCAAAGTTAAAACCCTGTCCAGTTACCATACCATGAAACGCAGAAGCAAGGGTAGAGCTCACTTGATGCCATCCATTTCTCTTCTGAGATATGCATTGAAGAAGAGTGTGGCATAAGAACTTCCAAGGAAGACCCATCAGTGCCTTCTCAATGGTGTGTTCATCTTGATTTCCAGTGTACCATATGGATACAAAGGTCCTCATGCATTCATTTTAGGTGTATGAGATGGCGGCCCCCTCGTCCTGAAGCTTGAGGTGTTTTTGGAGTGTGGATTCTGTGATGGTAATGTCTTTGCCTTCTACCATGGCTTTGATTTGGGGAGTCCCCTGTTCAGTAGAGAAGACGGCAGAGTTCAAGAAATCCTCCGTGTGAGGGATATAGATTATGGGGTTTACAGTGAGTGCAAAGTGGATTTTCGATCGACAAAGGAAGTCGATCATGTCTTCAAACCCTTCAGATATCTTTCCTTTGACAAGATATGCGGTGAGATTATGGTAGGTTGAGAACTTGTCATCAGGGTTGTTGATATCAACTTCTTCCATTATAGTTGGGTTTGGAGGGAAGGAGAAAGTTTTTGAAAGGTGGTTAAGTATGGAAAGCTTTGAATGCTTGAGAGAAAATGGTGAGGGTTAGGTCGGAATTGAATGTGAAGTGGTGAAGGAAGAATTTTGATTTGTGTTATAACGGTAGAGGAGGGAAAAAGCAAAATTACTTGTACAATATAACCCATTTACTTTTCACTGTTTTACAGCTGTAATACACTGTAGCAATTATGGTAAACACAGAAGGTATTTTTTTTACAGCGTGTAAAAGTTAATTTGGACTTATTTTTCCCATCAGCATCAAACTTGGTTGCTGCTGATGGTTAAGCCTATCAGCAGCAAACTTGGTTGCTGCTGAAGGCTAAGTCTATCAACAACAAACTTGGTTGCTGCTGAAGGATGTAATGGTCCGCAGCAAAAATGTTGCTGCTGATTGCCTTAAAGCTATCCGCAGGAAACTTGTTCCTGCTGATAACTTAAAGCTATCCGTAGCAAATTCATTGCTGCTGAAGACTAAACCTGTCAGCAGTAAAAATGGTTGATGCTGACTGTTAAATTTTTATTTACAACAAAAGACAGACACGTTTTAGTCAAAAAATTTTGGAGACAAATTTTAATCAAAGTTCATCGTGCCAATAGATTCAACTAAATATCTGAATCTAGCTTCATCAAATGGTTTTGTAAACAAGTCAGCATATTGCTCATTGGTATGAACTTTGGTTAAAATGATTCTCTTTTTCTCAGCTTGATCTCTTATGAAGTGATACCTGATGTCAATGTGCTTTGTCTTGGAGTGCTGCATAGGATTGTTTGTAATTGATATAGCACTCATGTTGTCAATGTGAATGGGAGTTGCCATAAAGTCATCCCATAATCCAGCATTTGATTTTGTATCCAGATGACTTGTGCACAGCAACTTGAAGCTGCAATGTATTCTGCTTCTGCTGTAGAAGTTGATACACAAGTTTTCTTTTTGCATTGCCATGAAATCAGTCTTCCTCCCAGAAATTGACATCCCCTAATGTGGACTTCTTGTCCAAGTTGCATCCTCCATAGTCAATGTCAGTGTATGCATACAGGTTGAACTTGCCATTTTTAGAATACCATAGCCCAAGTCTTGGGGCTCCCTTTAGGTATCTGAAAATTCTCTCGACAACTTGATGATGTGTAATCTTTGGAGCTGCTTGAAATCTTGCACAAAGGCATACTGCAAACATGATATATGGCCTTGAGGCAGTTAGATACATGAGTGATCTTATCATTGCACGGTACTGATGTTGATCATTGTCTTGACCATCTTTGTCTGGAGTCAGTTGATGGTGCACCTGCATAGGAGTTCTTGCAGTAGAGCAGTCAGCCAACTTGAATCTTTCCCAAATGCTCTTGACATATTTGGATTGGCTGATGAAGATTCTATTTGGAACTTGTTTGACTTGGAGACCCAAGAAGAAATTTAGTTCACCCATTAAATTAATTTAAACTTTGAGTGCATCAGGATCTCAAAGTCTTTACACAGCTTCTTCCTTGTTGATCCAAATATGATGTCATCAACATAGATTTGTACAATAGGATTTCTCCCCCTTCATCTTTGATAAACAAGGTCTGATCAATGGCACCTCTTTTGAAGTTGTTGCTAAGTAGATATCCTTACGAAGTTTCATACCAGGCTCTTGGAGCTTGATGTAAGCCATAAAGAGCTTTGTCTGGTTTGAACACTTTGTTGGGATGTGAAGGATCTACAAAGCCTGGAAGTTTTTTGACAAAGACTTCCTCACCAATCTTCCCATACAGAAAGGCACTCTTGACATCCATTTGATAAACAGTAAAGCTCTTGGATGCAACATAGGCTAAGAAGATCCGGATAGCCTCCAGTCTAGCAACAGGAGCAAAGACTTCATCATAGTCAACTCCCTCTTCTTGAGTGTATCCTTGAGCTACAAGTCCGGCTTTGTTCTTAACTACAATTCCTCTCTCATCTTGCTTACTCCTGAAGACCCATCTTGTGCCAATAGAAGTTTGACCAGGTGGAAGATCAACTAGGGTCCATACTTCTTGCTCTTGAATTGCAGCAACTCTTCCTGCATTGCTTCTATCCAACTGCTGTGTTTTAAAGCTTCATCTATCTTCTTCGGTTCTACTTGAGATAGAAAGCAGGAATACAAACATATATTGGCCTCATGAGTTTTGCTTCTTGTTTGAACCCCTTGCTGAACTTGGCCAATTATATTCTCCAATGGATGTTCCTTGTTGATTCTTTGTGCTGGAACAACATCCAACTGTATTCCTTGCTCAAGATTGCTTTGATTTTGATCAGGAAACTCTTCATTCATGGTAGAAGAGTCGTCAATATCAGTAACAGCATCAACATCATCAGCAGCAGAAACTTGTACACCATCTGTAGAGATGTCATGAAATGTATTTTGATTTTCATTCTCAAAGAGACTACTGTTGGTAACATTAGAAAGACTTGTTCTTGCTTCACTGGCTTCAATAGATTCCATAACAGATGGAGGATCAATAAATGGTCTTTTGATTCTTATAGAAGGACTGTTGAAATCCAATCTGTAGTTAGTTAGTGTTGTGGAAGCTGGTTCTTTGGAAGAGGTAGACTCCATATTTGAGAAGATGAGAGGCTCAAATACTTGGGAGAAGGGGTCTATATCAAAAATCCAGTCTCGTCCTTTACCCTTTTCACATGCAATGTGTTCCCTACATTCCACATTTGTTGATTCTTCCACAATTCTTGTTCTTGAGTTGAATACTCTGTAGGCCTTGGATTGAGATGTATTCCTTCATCTGATTTTGCACCAAACTTAGGAAGAACCCCATGTGTGATGAGAATGGTACATGGACATCCAAAGGGTTTTAGAAATCCAATGTAGGGAACTCTTTTGAACCATAGTTCATAAGGTGTTTTGTTGAGAGGCTTGACAATAAGAACTCTATTTTGCACATAACAAACTGTGCTAACTGCTTCTGCCCAGAATGTGAGAGGCAATTTTGAATCAGGCAACATTGATCTCGCTGATTCAATTAGAGTTCTGTTTCTCCTTTTAGCAACCCCATTTTGTTGAGGAGTTCTTGGAGAACTATATTATCTTTCTATGCCCTTGCTCTCACAAAAACAGATCAAGGTGTGGTTCTTGAACTCAGTACCTTGATCACACCTTATGACTTTGACTTTCTGATTGCTTTGATTCTCTACCCTAAGAATGTAGGATTTGAGAATCTCAGCAGTTTCATCTTTTGTTCTCAAGAAGTATACCCATGAGAATCTCGTATAGTCATCAGTTATCACCAGACCGTATGACTTCTTTCCCATTGACATGACATTTGTAGGACCAAAAAGATCCATGTGCAGCAGCTGTAGTGGGGTATCATTTGTATTTAATGTCTTGGGCTTGTGAGAACTCTTGTGTTGCTTCCCTTCAGGCATGCTATGCAGTAATCTTCAAGTTGGAATTCCTTGTCAGGAAGACCTCTGACAAGATTTCCCTTCACCAACTTGTTGATGGTTTTTACATTAACATGGCTTAATCTCCTGTGCCAAAGAGTTGATTTATTAACTGATTCCTTTGACAGAAAAATAAGATACACTTCCAGATGGAGTGACCTCATTCATGTCAAGCACATATAAGTTATCTTTTCTTTGAGCAGTTAATAGACTCTTCACTAGAGGGGGTTTGCTTAACCCAGGGGAGAGCACAAAGCATTCTTTGTCTGTGAAAAGTATTCCAATGCTTTTGGTCACAGATCTGAGACACACTCATGAGATTGAAGTCCAATTCTTTGACAAATTTTACCCTTTCAATACTCATTCTTTCATTGGACACAGTGCCTTGTCCAGTTATCGATCCTCCCTTTGAATCACTCCCAAAGACAACATATCCTCCATTGAAATGTCTGAAATTGGAGAGGATAGACCTGTTGCCGGTCATGTGCCTGGAACAACCACTGTCTACAACCCAGGTGTTATCCTTGTGACCTGGTTGTCCTTTCTCATGAGAGAGATCTAGTAAGAGGGAGGAATCCAAGAACTTGCAGACTTGGGTGAGTGTGTATTTGGAACAATATCATTAGTATGCTTGCATTCAATAGACCCGATGATGATGCTTTGAGGAACTGTGGATTTGGCTTTCCAATGTTGAGATGGTTTTCCGAAGCTTTTAATTCTATCAGCAGCAGATGTGGATTTGGCTACTGTTAGCTTTGCCTGATTAGCAGCAAACTTGGTTGCTGATGATGGCTTTACATGATCAGCAGCAGACTTTGTTGTTGCTGAAGGCTTGGTTCTGGGCTTCTTTAGTTTCACATGATCAAGAACATTAGATACATGCTTCTCCTGCTTTACCTTTCTAATAAAAGTGGGTTTCGCTGTGGGAGTTCTTCTATAGATTTCCATATGTTTTGTAGTAACTTGAACTGCTATGGAGGCTGGTTGAAAGATCTGGTTGAAAGGATTGAATTTACAATTTGCAGCAAAGTGGTCTGATTCACCACATATGATGCAGGATTGTTGAGGTTTCTGAGGCTGCTTTCTTGGAGGAGAAAGAGACTGTCTGAACTGTGTTAACTTGTCTTCATAGCTTCTTAACTTCTTGTTCTTGTTGGTTTTCTCAAAAGCATGTTGCTTGAGATTTCTTTGATGTTGAAGGTAGTAGAATCAAGTGCTAGCAGTATGGTTGGATTTTCCATAGACAAAACAATATTTAGCTAATTTATCTCTTTGAAAGTACACATAATCTTTTCTTTTGAACAGATCCTTGAAGTTCCAAGGATGAGCTTTGTTGTGTTCAAAAGTGGCTTGCTCCGATGTTTTCTGAACATATGAAGGTCTCTCTCCATGTGTATGACATATGTCGAACACCTTCTTGGGTTGATTAGAATGATGGCTTGTGGATGTTGAGGATTGTCCCTTTTCAATAATTAACTTTCTTCCTTTAGGAGGATAACTAATTTTGATCTATTTTGTGGGTTGAGATACTGGTATTGAAAGGATGAAAGGGCTTGCACCATTTGTTTGAATGATTGCAATGGTAAGGAGTGATGGAGCTTCACTGGTTTCAGTGGAGTCTGAGCATGTGGACTCAGACTCAGATGAGGTAGTGCATTCTTACACAAATGGTTCTTCCTTTGAAGTATCAAGATTTTGGTTGGTCAGATCAAGATTAGAAAAATTGAAGTTTGGTTTATGAATGGCTACATAGTCAGCACGTGGAGGTACAACATTGTAGGGATTTTCAGCTTGAAACTCAAGACCAACAGTCACTTTTTAATGAATTTTAGCATCCAAAAGTCTTTGCTGCTTTTTGGATGCAAACTCATATTTGTCAACATGGACTTTTTGGTCTGCCAACTCAGCCTTTGTAGCTTTTAACTTAACCAAAAGATCATCAATCTGAGTTTCAAGATTTGTTTGTTCATGTTTTAATGATAAAATCTCTTTCTTTAAACGGTTAATCTTTTCTTTGTAGCTATTTTCAACCTCTTTGAATTCAGATTTCATTTGGTGAAACTCTTCATTTTGATCTATAAGATTCTAGTTATGTTTTCTATATCCTAGAACCTTATCAACACAAGATTGAGTACAAAGATATTCATATACATGAGGTTGTATCTCTGTTGTGTCTACCATGAGTGCTTGGTTGTTGGCAGGAAGATCTTGATACCGAAAGCTCCAGTCAAAATCAGCTGTTCCAACAGCAGCACATGCTGCAGTTTGACCAGTTTGCATGTTGCCTTGACTTGCTTGAATTGGATGAGTTTGTCTTGGCTGTGCAACAGCTGGGTTTGCCTTTTGTGCCTTGCATTCTCTAGCAAAGTGACCGAGTTGGTTACAGTTGTAACATCTTAGCTTGCTTTTGTCCAAGCCAACTCTGGTGTTAGAGTTGTTGCTTGGAATGGGCCTTCAGTTCTAGAATAGAACCGTTTAGCTCTGAGAGATAGCATGGCATAAGAATGTTGTATGTCCATTTCTTCTAAGTCATCTGGATGGAAACACTCTAGATCTTTCTTGATAAAGGACATGTTACTTGGGTTTTCAGAGACAAAAGCTGAAGTTGTCTGAGGTTGGGATTCAAGGAGGAATGGTGAGTTATTTGATTGTCAGTTAGGAGTCTGAGGATGGGTAACAATGGGAGGATAGTATTTGCTAGAACTAGGAACTGAATGGTCAGAGTGAAGTGCAAAAGAAGTAGTGGTGGATGAAGAGGCTGTTGAATAACTTGAGCTTCTCTATTTGGCTTGAATCATTTCTACTTCATAAGTTTTTAACATGCCAAACAGCTCAGTCATCTACAGAGTTTTCAGATTTTCGGTTCTTCTGATTGACACTGTGTAAAGTGTCTAGCAACTTGGCAGAGATTTGATAAACGTTTTGAGGATGTCTTCATTCTCCAACTTCACTTTAGAGCAATGGAGCCCTCCCACAAGATAGGTGTACCTGTTGTAAAGAATAGTAAGAGACTCACCTTCCTTCCAAACAAAATTTTCATATTGTTTCTTCAAGATATCTCTTCTATTTTCCTTCACTTCTTCTGACCCAGCAAACATCTTCTCAAGAGCTTCCCATAGCTCCTTTGTAGTCTTGTATTCTCTGAAGTTGGGAAAACTTCATTTGGCAAGCACATCTGAATGGCTCCCAAAGCTTTAAAATCTACCTCCATCTTCTTAATTTCTTTCTCTGAGTACTTTGAGGCTTCTTTAGGGACTGATGGACCTCCAGAATCAGCAGAGGCCACCATGGGTACATATGGTCCATCTTTTATGGATCTCCACATTCCATACTCTTGATAGCAGAAGAAGCTTTCCATCATGTTCTTCCACATATCATAGTCTTCTCTAGACACCAGTCTTGGTGGTCTGTTGATGCTTTCAGTATCATCAAAACCATTGTTTTGTGTCAATTCTGAATAAATGGTGTTTAGCAAAGAGATGGTAGTGAACAGAACCAGAGAGTGATTAAACAAGTGTGGCTTTGTTAAATCTGAGAGCCAAAGCTCTTATACAAGATGGATCTATTCTAGTTGAGATTGGCGGAAACAATCACAACTATGCAATGTAAACAAGCAAACAAAGCTAATACTGATAAATGCAAATTGTATTAATCTTCAATGTTTACAAGATTACGGAGAAAACTCTAAGGAAGCACACTTGTACAAAATGAAGATACAATACATATAAAGGAACTTAGAATCAAGACAGACCCTTCATTCTAAGGATCAGATCAAACACAAGCCGTTGATATTTGACGGTTACAAGTTACACTACTATTGGTAGACAACTAAAAGATAAGCTGCAAGAGACTTCAGGAGTAGTTGCTTTGTCTTTAATCATCTACACCAATAACATTCCTTCTGCTGATAGGTGTGTCAGTGTTGCAGCAGAGGTGTCAGTAGCAAAGTCAAAGCTGCTGATGATTTTCCTATCAGCAGCAACAAGTGTTTGATGCTGCTGAGAAGCCTATCAGCAGCAACTCTGAACTTCAGCAGATAAGGCTATCCGCAACATAGTTGTTCATCATTAGAAGAACATACTATCCACAACAATTAGCCTTATCCGCAGTAACTTTGTAAAAACGTCTTGCGGAATAGTTCTACCTGTTTTGGAGAAGATTGTTTGATAAGAACACTCAAAGGGTAGGAGATGGGTATAGTGGTGAAGAATCGTAAACATAAACATATATTTGAATTGTAGAAATGAAATAACAAAGGGGATCAAAGTGACAAACATAATCTTTCATTTTATTTCATTCATCCACCCCCATGGTTGAAGAACCATGGGGGAATACAACTCAAGATTCCATGAAGAAAGCACACACTCACACATTGTATAAAATGGAGGCTGCCCTCTATTTATAGTGTTACATGACCTAAAACCCTAGTAATAATAAATACATTAAAATTACAACAAATGATAATAATAAATAAACATTAATTCCACTTATCATTTGTTTCGGTCTTCGAGTCTTTGGGTCTTCCGGTTTCTTCACTATCTTGAACTTCAGTGGCTAGTTTGGTGATTCGTTGCTCCCTTTTCAACGAATAAATTATACTTCAATATCTATTGAACTTTCATATTCCATCTATCCAAATCAAGTTGTCGGTCTTGAATATCAAGACCCAACAATCTCACCCTATTTGGTTAGATGTAATGACCAGATGTAGAAATAAAATCAAAGAAACATAAACAAATGAACTCTTGAGAGCCTTGGTCTTGTGCAGATGCATTTCATGTTTCTTTCACCATAACGATGTGAATATATCTTCATTCCACTTGTTAACCCAAAACAACCATCTTGTAGTTCCATATCTTCCATTTACTTTCTCCGCCTCTAAAGTAATTCCCCTTATGATTAAGTGTGTATTCTTTTGATTCTCAACCCAAAGAATCATGTAAAAGAGTCTTCTATCCCAATATCAAAAGATATAAGAGCATAGGGTGTCAATCCAAGTAGGCTTTCTATATCTACCTAGTCAAGGACATGTGACGGATAGTGCTTCAAAGATGAACGAGAGACATGATCCAAACATTCTGATTCTTGAGAGCTTCAAAGTAGAATAAGACATCATTCTACCCAAAATACAAAGTAGAGACAATCCAAATCTTCTTCCTTGAGTTGAGTAATAACCACTTTTTAACATTCTTGCTATTGAATTGTGAGCATTAGACTTCAATGATCTCATCAATCTCCCCCTAGACTAATACTCGCAATTGACATTTCGTACCAAGAAAGATACATAACAATGATGTTTCAGTAATAGAAATGTCTTCAAAAGTATAGACTTGTTCATCGGAAGCAAAAACTGTTTAACCGACATTGAGTTGTTGTACATTGAAAATACGACTGTGTTTTTCACCATCTTCTAATGTATTGGCATAAAAAGTAAGGTTTTGAAGTTTGTTGCCAATAAATATGAAAGATGTTTCCCATGATGAACAAGAAACTTTGCTGTAGATGTGTTCACTAATTCCATTTAAATAATTTAGCCCAATTTCCTATCATTTGTAATTTAAGACTTATTAACATTTTAGTTTCATCCCATCAGTCCACATTTTCAAATATTTGCAGCGGACCATATAAGCGAACTTTTCAACACTGTACAACCCTAATCTCATTCATCAGATACTTCTGTGATTGTCATGGTTGCTCTGCCGTCAAGTGGCTGTGTCCTTCGTTGCTCTCCATACAACTCGAGGAAGACGACAACGGACTTGTGCTTTATTTCGTTGTTGATGAATGCTATGGATGAAACAGTGGCGGACCTTGCTGCTGATGGGATATCCTTGCTGCGGATCGTAAAAAAATGCAGCTGAGCAACAAGCTTGTTGTTTCGCTGCTGACTATTTATTTGGCTGCGGACCGTTGGACTTGGTTTGCTGCTGAACAAGTAAACAAGTTTGATGCTGACCGGGTAAATAGGATTGTTGCTGACCAAGGAGGTTGGTTAGCTGCTGACCGTTATACTTGATTCGCTGCTGATGTAAATGTTGTTGCCAATTTTGTTGTTGACTATGGCTTGCAAGGTTTTGCTGTTGATAGAACCATTTGCAGCTGATGGTAAGATTTTCCGTGGACCGTTGCTCATACTACGGTTGGTTAAGTTACTGCTGATAGTGTATGTTTTCCAAATTTGCTGCTATTGACCAATCAAGCACTATGCAGATGTTGTTGCTGATGGTGTAAACACTACCCAGAAACCCTAATCTGAACAACACAGCCGCCACCACTTGTGAACAACAAAACCTTAATCGCTATATATGCCAGCCGCAACCAACCAAGAACAGAAATTTGATTTTCAACACCTGATCTGCTATTCTTTCTTCAAATCTTTTGAAATCAAACTTTATTACGTTGCAGATTTGTTACTTTTTGTCAATCCGTTGTGGATTGGAATCATTTACTGAGAATTTAGGGTAAAGATGTACAAGAACATCAGCTTATTGTATATCCCTTTAATATTTATTTTAATCTCAGTGGAATACTAAGTACAGAGCTAGGCACTCAGAAATAAATCTCAAATGATTTGAGTAAAACATCTCATTAAGATAATTTCGAGTGTGGTTTTGATAATAATAAAAAGGAAGAATCAAAACCTCGTTTTCTTCACTTCAGAAGACGAGATCCTATATGTTTTCTTAAGAACACAGCAACAAAACTCTTTCATCTCCAACAAAGCTTCACGAGAAACAGGTTACTTAGCACAAGTTGAGGAATCAATGGTTAAATTGATTTTATCATGAACTTGGCTCTGATACCAATTGTAAAAACGTCTTGCGGAATAGATCTGCCTGTTTTGGAGAAGATTGTTTGATAAGAACACTCAAAGGGTAGGAGATGGGTATAGTGGTGAAGAATCGTAAACATAAACATATATTTGAATTGTAGAAATGAAATAACAAAGGGAATCAAAGTGACAAACATAATCTTTCATTTTATTTCATTCATCCACCCCCATGGTTGACGAACCATGGGGGAATACAACTCAAGATTCCATGAAGAAAGCACACACTCACACACTGTATAAAATGGAGGCTGCCCTCTATTTATAGTGTTACATGACCTAAAACCCTAGTAATAATAAATACATTAAAATTACAACAAATGATAATAATAAATAAACATTAATTCCACTTATCATTTGTTTCGGTCTTCGAGTCTTCGGGTCTTCCGGTTTCTTCACTATCTTGAACTTCAGTGGCTAGTTTGGTGATTCGTTGCTCCCTTTTCAACGAATAAATTATACTTCAATATCTATTGAACTTTCATATTCCATCTATCCAAATCAATTTGTCAGTCTTGAATATCAAGACCCAACAATCTCCCCCTATTTGGTTAGATGTAATGACCATATGTAGAAATAAAATCAAAGAAACATAAACAAATGAACTCTTGAGAGCCTTGGTCTTGTGCAGATGCATTTCATGTTTCTTTCACCATAACGATGTGAATATATCTTCATTCCACTTATTAACCCAAAACAACAATCTTGTAGTTCCAAATCTTCCATTTACTTTCTCCGCCTCTAAAGTAACTCCCCTTATGATTAAGTGTGTATTCTTTTGATTCTCAACCCAAAGAATCATGTAAAAGAGTCTTCTATCCCAATATCAAAAGATATAAGAGCATAGGGTGTCAATCCAAGTAGGCTTTCTATATCTACCCATTCAAGGACATGTGACGGATAGGGCTTCAAATATGAACGAGAGACATGATCCAAACATTTTGATTCTCGAGAGCTTCAAAGTAGAATAAGACATCATTCTACCCAAAATACAAAGAAGAGACTATCCAATTCTTCTTCATTGAGTTGAGTAATAACCACTTTTTAACATTCTTGCTATTGAATTGTGAGCATTAGACTTCAATGATCCCATCAATCTCCCCCTAGACTAATACTCGCAATTGCATTTCGTACCAAGAAAGATACATAACAATGATGTTTTAGTAATAGAAATGTCTTCAAAAGTATAGACATGTTCATCGGAAGCAAAAACTGTTTAACCGACATTGAGTTGTTGTACATTGAAAATACGGTTGTGTTTTTCACCATCTTCTAATGTATTGGCATAAAAAGTAAGGTTTTGAAGTTTGTTGCCAATAAATAGGAAAGATGTTTCCCATGATGAACAAGAAACTTTGCTGTAGATGTGTTCACTAATTCCATTTAAATAATTTAGCCCAATTTCCTATCATTTGTAATTTAAGACTTAGCCCATTAACATTTGAGTTTCATCCCATCAGCCCACATTTTCAAATATTTGCATCGGACCATATAAGCGAACTTTTCAACACTGTACAACCCTAATCTCATTCATCAGATACTTCTGTGATTGTCATGGTTGCTCTGCCGTCAAGTGGCTGTCTCCTTCGTTGCTCTCCATACAGCTCGAGGAAGACGACAATGGACTTGTGCATTATTTCTTTGTTGATGAATGCTATTGATGAAACAGTGGCAGACCTTGCTGCTGATGGGATATCCTTGCTGCGGATCGTAAAAAATGCAGCTGAGCATCAAGCTTGTTGTTTCACTACTGACTATTTATTTGGCTGTGGACCGTTGGACTTGGTTTGCTGCTAAACAAGTAAACAAGTTTGATGCTGACCGGGTAAATAGGATTGTTGCTGACCAAGGAGGTTGGTTAGCTGCTGACCGTTATACTTGATTCGCTGCTGATGTAAATGTTGTTGCCAATTTTGCTGTTGACTATGGCTTGCAAGGTTTTGCTGCTGATAGAACCATTTGCAGCTGATGGTAAGATTTGTCGGGGACCATTGTTCATACTACGGTTGGTTAAGTTACTGCTGATAGTGTATGTTTTCCAAATTTGGTGCTGATGACCAATCAAGCACTTTGAAGATGTTGTTGCTGATGGTGTAAACACTACCCAGAAACCCTAATCTGAACAACACAGCCGCCTCCACTTGTGAACAACAAAACCTTAATCGCTATATATGCCAGCCGCCACCAATTAAGAACAGAAATTTGATTTTCAACACCTGATCTGCTATTCTTTCTTCAAATCTTTTGAAATCAAACTTTATTACGTTGCTGATTTGTTACTTTTTGTCAATCCATTGTGGATTTGAATCATTTACTGAGAATTTAGGGTAAAGATGTACAAGAATAGTAGCTTATTGTACAACCCTTTAATATTTATTTTAATCTCAGTGGAATACTAAGTACAGAGCTAGGCACTCGGAAATAAATCTCAAATGATTTGAGTAAAACATCTCATTAAGATAATTTCGAGTGTGGTTTTGATAAAAATAAAAAGGAAGAATCAAAACATCGTTTTCTTCACTTCAGAAGACGAGATCCAGATGTTTTCGTAAGAACACAGCAACAAAATTATTTCAACTCCAACAAAGCTTCACCAGAAACAGGTAACTGAGCTCAAGTTGAGGAATCAATGGTTAAATTGATTTTCTCATGAACTTGGCTCTGATACCAATTGTAAAACCGTCTTGCGGAATAGATCTACATGTTGTGGAGAAGATTGTTTGATAAGAACACTCAAAGGGTAGGAGATGGGTATAGTGGTGAAGAATCGTAAACATAAACATATATTTGAATTGTAGAAATGAAATGACAAAGGGAATCAAAGTGACAAACATAATCTTTCATTTTATTTCATTCATCCACCCCCATGGTTAAAGAACCATGGGGGAATACAACTCAAGATTCCATGAAGAAAGCACACACTCACACACTGTATAAAATGGAGGCTGCCCTCTATTTATAGTGATACATGACCTAAAACCCTAGTAATAATAAATACATTAAAATTACAACAAATGATAATAATAAATAAACATTAATTCCACTTATCATTTGTTTCGGTCTTCGAGTCTTCGAGTCTTCCGGTTTCTTCACTATCTTGAACTTCAGTGGCTAGTTTGGTGATTCGTTGCTCCCTTTTCAACGAATAAATTATACTTCAATATATATTGAACTTTCATATTCCATCTATCCAAATCAAGTTGTCGGTCTTGAATATCAAGACCCAACAATCTCCCCCTATTTGGTTAGATGTAATGACCATATGTAGAAATAAAATCAAAGAAACATAAACAAATGAACTCTTGAGAGCCTTGGTCTTGTGCATATGCATTTCATGTTTCTTTCACCATAACGATGTGAATATATCTTCAATCCACTTGTTAACCAAAAACAACCATCTTGTAGTTCCATATCTTCCATTTACTTTCTCCGCCTCTAAAGTAACTCCCCTTATTATTAAGTGTGTATTCTTTTGATTCTCAACCCAAAGAATCATGTAAAAGAGTCTTCTATCCCAATATCAAAAGATATAAGAGCATAGGGTGTCAATCCAAGTAGGCTTTCTATATCTACCCATTCAAGGACATGTGACGGATAGGGCTTCAAAGATGAACGAGAGACATGATCCAAACATTCTGATTCTTGAGAGTTTCAAAGTAGAATAAGACATCATTCTACCCAAAATACAAAGAAGAGACAATCCAATTCTTCTTCATTGAGTTGAGTAATAACCACTTTTTAACATTCTTGCTATTGAATTGTGAGCATTAGACTTCAATGATCCCATCAATCTCCCCCTAGACTAATACTCGCAATTGACATTTCGTACCAAGAAAGATACATAACAATGATGTTTCAGTAATAGAAATGTCTTCAAAAGTATAGACATGTTCATCGGAAGCAAAAACTGTTTAACCGACATTGAGTTGTTGTACATTGAAAATACGATTGTGTTTTTCACCATCTTCTAATGTATTGGCATAAAAAGTAAGGTTTTGAAGTTTGTTGCCAATAAATATGAAAGATGTTTCCCATGATGAACAAGAAACTTTTCTGTAGATGTGTTCACTAATTCCATTTAAATAATTTAGCCCAATTTCCTATCATTTGTAATTTAAGACTTAGCCCATTAACATTTGACTTTCATCCCATCAGCCCACATATTCAAATATTTGCAGCGGACCATATAAGCAAACTTTTCAACATTGTACAACCCTAATCTCATTCATCAGATACTTCTGTGATTGTTATGGTTGCTCTGCCGTCAAGTGGTTGTCTCCTTCGTTGCTCTCCATGCAGCTCGAGGAAGACGACAACGGACTTGTGCTTTATTTCTTTGTTGATGAATGCTGTGGATGAAACAATGGCGGACCTTGCAGCTGATGGGATATCCTTGCTGCGGATCATAAAAACATGCAGCTGAGCAACAAGCTTGTTGTTTCGCTGCTGACTATTTATTTGGCTGCGGACCGTTGGACTTGGTTTGCTGCTGAACAAGTAAACAAGTTTGATGCTGACCGGGTAAATAGGATTGTTGCTGAGCAAGGAGGTTGGTTCGCTGCTGACCATTATACTTGATTCCCTGCTGATGTAAATGTTGTTGCCAATTTTTCTGTTGACAATGGCTTGCAAGGTTTTGCTGCTGATAGAACCATTTGCAGCTGATGGTAAGATTTGCCGTGGACCGTTGCTCATACTACGGTTGGTTAAGTTACTGCTGATAGTGTATGTTTTCCAAATTTGCTGCTGATAACCAATCAAGCACTTTGCAGATGTTGTTGCTGATGGTGTAAACACTACCCAGAAACCCTAATCTGAACAACACAGCCGCCACCACTTGTGAACAACAAAACCTTAATCGCTATATATGCCAGCCGCCACCAATCAAGAACAGAAATTTGATTTTCAACACCTGATCTGCTATTCTTTCTTCAAATCTTTTGAAATCAAACTTTATTACGTTGCAGATTTGTTACTTTTTGTCAATCCATTGTGGATTTGAATCATTTACTGAGAATTTAGGGTAAAGATGTACAAGAACTGCAGCTTATTGTACAACCCTTTAATATTTATTTTAATCTCAGTGGAATACTAAGTACAGAGCTAGGCACTCAGAAATAAATCTCAAATGATTTGAGTAAAACATCTCATTAAGATAATTTCGAGTGTGGTTTTGATAAAAATAAAAAGGAAGAATCAAAACCTCGTTTTCTTCACTTCAGAAAACGAGATCCTAGATGTTTTCTTAAGAACACAGCAGCAAAACTCTTTCATCTCCAACAAAGCTTCACCAGAAACAGGTAACTGAGCACAAGTTGAGGAATCAATGGTTAAATTGATTTTCTCATGAACTTGGCTCTGATACCAATTGTAAAAACGTCTTGCGGAATAGATCTACCTGTTTTGGAGAAGATTGTTTGATAAGAACACTCAAAGGGTAGGAGATGGGTATAGTGGTGAAGAATCGTAAACATAAACATAAACATATATTTGAATTGTAGAATTGAAATAACAAAGGGAATCAAAGTGACAAACATAATCTTTCATTTTATTTCATTCATCCACCCCCATGGTTGAAGAACCATGGGGGAATACAACTCAAGATTCCATGAAGAAAGCACACACTCACACACTGTATAAAATGGAGGCTGTCCTCTATTTATAGTGTTATATGACCTAAAACCCTAGTAATAATAAATACATTAAAATTACAACAAATGATAATAATAAATAAACATTAATTCCACTTATCATTTGTTTCGGTCTTCGAGTCTTTGGGTCTTCCGGTTTCTTCACTATCTTGAACTTGAGTGGCTAGTTTGGTGATTCGTTGCTCCCTTTTCAATGAATAAATTATACTTCAATGTCTATTGAACTTTCATATTCCATCTATCCAAATCAAGTTGTCGGTCTTGAATATCAAGACCCAACAATCTCCCCCTATTTGGTTAGATGTAATGACCATATGTAGGAATAAAATCAAAGAAACATAAACAAATGAACTCTTGAGAGCCTTGGTCTTGTGCAGATGCATTTCATGTTTCTTTCACCATAACGATGTGAATATATCTTCAATCCACTTGTTAACCAAAAACAACCATCTTGTAGTTCCATATCTTCCATTTACTTTCTCCGCCTCTAAAGTAACTCCCCTTATTATTAAGTGTGTATTCTTTTGATTCTCAACCCAAAGAATCATGTAAAAGAGTCTTCTATATCCCAATATCAAAAGATATAAGAGCATAGGGTGTCAATCCAAGTAGGCTTTCTATATTTACCCATTCAAGGACAGGTGACGGATAGAGCTTCAAAGATGAACGAGAGACATGATCCAAACATTCTGATTCTTGAGAGCTTCATAGTAGAATAAGACATCATTCTACCCAAAATACAAAGAAGAGACAATCCAATTCTTCTTCATTGAATTGAGTAATAACCACTTTTTAACATTCTTGCTATTGAATTGTGAGCATTAGACTTCAATGATCCCATCAATCTCCCCTAGACTAATACTCGCAATTGACATTTCGTACCAAGAAAGATACATAACATTGATGTTTCAGTAATAGAAATGTCTTCAAAAGTATAGACATGTTCTTCGGAAGCAAAAATTGTTTAACCGACATTGAGTTGTTGTACATTGAAAATACGATTGTGTTTTTCACCATCTTCTAATGTATTGGCATAAAAAGTAAGGTTTTGAAGTTTGTTGCCAATAAATATGAAAGATGTTTCCCATGATGAACAAGAAACTTTGCTGTAGATGTGTTCACTAATTCCATTTAAATAATTTAGCCCAATTTCCTATCATTTGTAATTTAAGACTTAGCCCATTAACATTTGAGTTTCATCCCATCAGCCCACATTTTCAAATATTTGCAGCGGACCATATAAGCGAACTTTTCAACACTGTACAACCCTAATCTCATTCATCAGATACTTCTGTGATTGTCATGGTTGCTCTGCCGTCAAGTGGTTGTCTCCTTCGTTGCTCTCCATACAGCTCGAGGAAGACGACAACGGACTTGTGCTTTATTTCTTTGTTGATGAATGCTATGGATGAAACAGTGGCGGACCTTGCTGCTGATGGGATATCCTTGCTGCGGATCGTAAAAAAATGCAGCTGAGCAACAAGCTTGTTGTTTCGCTGCTGACTATTTATTTGGCTGCAGACCGTTGGACTTGGTTTGCTGCTGAACAAGTAAACAAGTTTGATGCTGACCGGGTAAATAGGATTGTTGCTGAGCAAGGAGGTTGGTTAGCTGCTGACCGTTATACTTGATTCGCTGCTGATGTAAATGTTGTTGCCAATTTTTCTGTTGACTATGGCTTGCAAGGTTTTGCTGCTGATAGAAACATTTGCAGCTGATGGTAACATTTGCCGTGGACCGTTGCTCATACTACGGTTGGTTAAGTTACTGCTGATAGTGTATGTTTTCCAAATTTGCTGCTGATGACCAATCAAGCACTTTGCAGATGTTGTTGCTGATGGTGTAAACACTACCCAGAAACCCTAATCTGAACAACACAGCCGCCACCACTTATGAACAACAAAACCTTAATCGCTATATATGCCAGCCGCCACCAATCAAAAACAGAAATTTGATTTTCAACACCTGATCTGCTATTCTTTCTTCAAATCTTTTGAAATCAAACTTTATTACGTTGCAGATTTGTTACTTTTTGTCAATCCATTGTGGATTTGAATCATTTACTGAGAATTTAGGGTAAAGATGTACAAGAACAGCAGCTTATTATATAACCCTTTAATATTTATTTTAATCTCAGTGGAATACTAAGTACAGAGCTAGGCACTCAGAAATAAATCTCAAATGATTTGAGTAAAACATCTCATTAAGATAATTTCGTGTGTGGTTTTGATAAAAATAAAAAGGAAGAATCAAAACCTCGTTTTCTTCACTTCAGAAAACGAGATCCTAGATGTTTTCTTAAGAACACAGCAGCAAAACTATTTCATCTCCAACAAAACTTCACCAGAAACAGGTAACTGAGCACAAGTTGAGGAATCAATGGTTAAATTGATTTTCTCATGAACTTGGCTCTGATACCAATTGTAAAAACGTCTTGCGAAATAGATCTACCTGTTTTGGAGAAGATTGTTTGATAAGAACACTCAAAGGGTAGGAGATGGGTATAGTGGTGAAGAATCGTAAACATAAACATATATTTGAATTGTAGAATTGAAATAACAAAGGGAATCAAAGTGACAAACATAATCTTTCATTTTATTTCATTCATCCACCCCCATGGTTGAAGAACCATCGGGGAATACAACTCAACATTCCATGAAGAAAGCACACACTCACACACTGTATAAAATGGAGGCTGCCCTCTATTTATAGTGTTAGATTACCTAAAACCCTAGTAATAATAAATACATTAAAATTACAACAAATGATAATAATAAATAAACATTAATTCCACTTATCATTTGTTTCGGTCTTCGAGTCTTTGGGTCTTCCGGTTTCTTCACTATCTTGAACTTGAGTGGCTTGTTTGGTGATTCGTTGCTCCCTTTTCAACGAATAAATTATACCTCAATATCTATTGAACTTTCATATTCCATCTATCAAAATCAAGTTGTCGGTCTTGAATATCAAGACCCAACAATCTCCCCCTATTTGGTTAGATGTAATGACCATATGTAGAAATAAAATCAATGAAACATAAACAAATGAACTCTTGAGAGCCTTGGTCTTGTGCAGATGCATTTCATGTTTCTTTCACCATAACGATGTGAATGTATCTTCAATCCACTTGTTAACCCAAAACAACCATCTTGTAGTTCCATATCTTCCATTTACTTTTTCCGCCTCTAAAGTAACTCCCCTTATGATTAAGTGTGTATTATTTTGATTCTCAACCCAAAGAATCATGTAAAAGAGTCTTCTATCCCAATATCAAAAGATATAAGAGCATAGGGTGTCAATCCAAGTAGGCTTTCTATATCTACACATTCAAGGACATGTGATGGATAGGGCTTCAAAGATGAACGAGAGACATGATCCAAACATTCTGATTCTTGAGAGCTTCAAAGTAGAATAAGACATCATTCTACCCAAAATACAAAGAAGAGACAATCCAATTCTTCTTCATTCAGTTGAGTAATAACCACTTTTTAACATTCTTGCTATTGAATTGTGAGCATTAGACTTCAATGATCCCATTAATCTCCCCTAGACTAATACTCGTAATTGACATTTCGTACCAAGAAAGATACATAACAATGATGTTTCAGTAATAGAAATGTCTTCAAAAGTATAGACATGTTCATCGGAAGCAAAAACTGTTTAACCGGCATTGAGTTGTTGTACATTGAAAATACGATTGTGTTTTTCACCATCTTCTAATGTATTGGCATAAAAAGTAAGGTTTTGAAGTTTGTTGCCAATAAATATGAAAGATGTTTCCCATGATGAACAAGAAACTTTGCTGTAGATGTGTTCACTAATTCCATTTAAATAATTTAGCCCAATTTCCTATCATTTGTAATTTAAGACGTAGCCCATTAACATTTGAGTTTCATCCCATCGGCCCACATTTTCAAATATTTGCAGCGAACCATATAAGCGAACTTTTCAACACTGTACAACCCTAATCTCATTCATCAGATACTTCTGTGATTGTCATGGTTGCTCTGCCGTCAAGTGGTTGTCTCCTTCGTTGCTCTCCATACAGCTCGAGGAAGACGACAACGGACTTGTGCTTTATTTCTTTGTTGATGAATGCTATGGATGAAACAGTGGCGGACCTTGCTGCTGATGGGATATCCTTGCTGCGGATCGTAAAAAAATGCAGCTGAGCAACAAGCTTGTTGTTTCGCTGCTGACTATTTATTTGGCTGCGGACCGTTGGACTTGGTTTGCTGCTGAACAAGTAAACAAGTTTGATGCTGACCGGGTAAATAGGATTGTTGCTGAGCAAGGAGGTTGGTTAGCTGCTGACCGTTATACTTGATTCGCTGCTGATGTAAATGTTGTTGCCAATTTTTCTGTTGACTATGGCTTGCAAGGTTTTGCTGCTGATATAAACATTTGCAGCTGATGGTAACATTTGCCGTGGACCGTTGCTCATACTACGGTTGGTTAAGTAACTACTGATAGTGTATGTTTTCCAAATTTGCTGCTGATGACCAATCAAGCACTTTGCAGATGTTGTTGCTGATGGTGTAAACACTACCCAGAAACCCTAATCTGAACAACACAGCCGCCACCACTTGTGAACAACAAAACCTTAATCGCTATATATGCCAGCCGCCACCAATCAAGAACAGAAATTTGATTTTCAACACCTGATCTGCTATTCTTTCTTCAAATCTTTTGAAATCAAACTTTATTACGTTGCAGATTTGTTACTTTTTGTCAATCCATTGTGGATTTGAATCATTTACTGAGAATTTAGGGTAAAGATGTACAAGAACAGCAGCTTATTGTACAACCCTTTAATAATTATTTTAATCTCAGTGGAATACTAAGTACAGAGCTAGGCACTCAGAAATAAATCTCAAATGATTTGAGTAAAACATCTCATTAAGATAATTTCGAGTGTGGTTTTGATAAAAATAAAAAGGAAGAATCAAAACCTCGTTTTCTTCACTTCAGAAAACGAGATCCTAGATGTTTTCTTAAGAACACAGCAGCAAAACTATTTCATCTCCAACAAAGCTTCACCAGAAACAGGTAACTGAGCACAAGTTGAGGAATCAATGGTTAAATTGATTTTCTCATGAACTTGGCTCTGATATCAATTGTAAAAACGTCTTGCGGAATAGATCTACCTGTTTTGGAGAAGATTGTTTGATAAGAACACTCAAAGGGTAGGAGATGGGTATAGTGGTGAAGAATCGTAAACATAAACATATATTTGAATTGTAGAAATGAAATAACAAAGGGAATCAAAGTGACAAACATAATCTTTCATTTTATTTCATTCATCCACCCCCATGGTTGAAGAACCATGGGGGAATACAACTCAACATTCCATGAAGAAAGCACACACTCACACACTGTATAAAATGGAGGCTGCCCTCTATTTATAGTGTTACATGACCTAAAACCCTAGCAATAATAAATACATTAAAATTACAACAAATGATAATAATAAATAAACATTAATTCCACTTATCATTTGTTTCGGTCTTCGTGTCTTTGGGTCTTCCGGTTTCTTCACTATCTTGAACTTGAGTGGCTTGTTTGGTGATTCGTTGCTCCCTTTTCAACGAGTAAATTATACTTCAATATCTATTGAACTTTCATATTCCATCTATCCAAATCAAGTTGTCGGTCTTGAATATCAAGACCCAACAATCTCCACCTATTTGGTTAGATGTAATGACCATATGTAGAAATAAAATCGAAGAAACATAAACAAATGAACTCTTGAGAGCCTTGGTCTTGTGCAGATGCATTTCATGTTTCTTTCACCATAACGATGTGAATGTATCTACAATCCACTTGTTAACCCAAAACAACCATCTTGTAGTTCCATATCTTCCATTTACTTTCTCCGCCTCTAAAGTAACTCCCCTTATGATTAAGTGTGTATTATTTTGATTCTCAACCCAAAGAATCATGTAAAAGAGTCTTCTATCCCAATATCAAAAGATATAAGAGCATAGGGTGTCAATCCAAGTAGGCTTTCTATATCTACCCATTCAAGGACATGTGACAGATAGGGCTTCAAAGATGAACGAGAGACATGATCCAAACATTCTGATTCTTGAGAGCTTCAAAGTACAATAAGACATCATTCTACCCAAAATACAAAGAAGAGACAATCCAATTCTTCTTCATTGAGTTGAGTAATAACAACTTTTTAACATTCTTGCTATTGAATTGTGAGCATTAGACTTCAATGATCCCATCAATCTCCCCCTAGACTAATCCTCGCAATTGACATTTCGTACCAAGAAAGATACATAACAATGATGTTTCAGTAATAGAAATGTCTTCAAAAGTATAGACATGTTCATCGGAAGCAAAAACTGTTTTACCGACATTGAGTTGTTGTACATTGAAAATACGATTGTGTTTTTCACCATCTTCTAATGTATTGGCATAAAAAGTAAGGTTTTGAAGTTTGTTGCCAATAAATATGAAAGATGTTTCCCATGATGAACAAGAAACTTTGCTGTAGTTGTGTTCACAAATTCCATTTAAATAATTTAGCCCAATTTCCTATCATTTGTAATTTAAGACTTAGCCCATTAACATTTGAGTTTCATCCCATCAGCCCACATTTTTAAATATTTGCAGCGGACCATTTAAGTGAACTTTTCAACACTGTACAACCCTAATCTCATTCATCAGATACTTCTGTGATTATCATGGTTGCTCTGCCGTCAAGTGGTTGTCTCCTTCGTTGCTCTCCATACAGCTCGAGGAAGACGACAACGGACTTGAGCTTTATTTCTTTGTTGATGAATGCTATGGATGAAACAGTGGCGGACCTTGCTGCTGATGGGATATCCTTGCTGCGGATCGTAAAAAAATGCAGCTGAGCAACAAGCTTGTTGTTTCGCTGCTGACTATTTATTTGGCTGCGGATCTTTGGACTTGGTTTGCTGCTGAACAAGTGAACAAGTTTTATGCTGACTGGGTAAATAGGATTTTTCTGACCAAGGAGGTTGGTTAGCTGCTGACCCTTAAACTTGATTCGCTGCTGATGTAAATGTTGTTGCCAATTTTGCTGTTGACTATGGCTTGCAAGGTTTTGCTGCTGATAGAACCATTTGCAGCTGATGGTAAGATTTGTCGTGGACCGTTGCTCATACTACGGTTGGTTAAGTTACTGCTGATAGTGTATGTTTTCCAAATTTACTGCTGATGACCAATCAAGCACTTTGCAGATGTTGTTGCTGATGGTGTAAACACTACCCAGAAACCCTAATATGAACAACACAGCCGCCACCACTTGTGAACAACAAAACCTTAATCGCTATATATGCCAGCCGCCACCAATCAAGAACAGAAATTTGATTTTCAACACCTGATCTGCTATTCTTTCTTCAAATCTTTTGAAATCAAACTTTATTACGTTGCAGATTTGTTACTTTTTGTCAATCCATTGTGGATTTGAATCATTTATTGAGAATTTAGGGTAAAGATGTACAAGAACAGCAGCTTATTGTACAACCCTTTAATATTTATTTTAATCTCAGTGGAATACTACGTACAGAGCTAGGCACTCAGAAATAAATCTCAAATGATTTGAGTAAAACATCTCATTAAGATAATTTCGAGTGTGGTTTTGATAAAAATAAAAAGGAAGAATCAAAACCTCATTTTCTTCACTTCAGAAGACGAGATCCTAGATGTTTTCTTAAGAACACAGCAGCAAAACTCTTTCATCTCCAACAAAGCTTCACCAGAAACAGGTAACTGAGCACACGTTGAGGAATCAATGGTTAAATTGATTTTCTCATGAACTTGGCTCTGATACCAATTTTAAAAACGTCTTGCGGAATAGATCTACCTGTTTTGGAGAAGATTGTTTGATAAGAACACTCAAAGGGTAGGAGATGGGTATAGTGGTGAAGAATCGTAAACATAAACATATATTTGAATTGTAGAAATGAAATAACAAAGGGAATCAAAGTGACAAACATAATCTTTCATTTTATTTCATTCATCCACCCCAATGGTTGAAGAACCATGGGGGAATACAACTCAAGATTCGATTAAGAAAGCACACACTTACACACTGTATAAAATGGAGGCTGCCCTCTATTTATAGTGTTACATGACCTAAAACCCTAGTAATAATAAATACATTAAAATTACAACAAATGATAATAATAATTAAACATTAATTCCAGTTATCATTTGTTTCGGTCTTCGACTCTTCGGGTCTTCCGGTTTCTTCACTATCTTGAACTTGAGTGGCTAGTTTGGTGATTCGTTGCTCCCTTTTCAACGAATAAATTATACTTCAATATCTATTGAACTTTCATATTCCATCTATCCAAATCAAGTTGTCGGTATTGAATATCAAGACCCAACAAACTTGTAAGTCAGCAGCAAAATGTGGAGTCCGCAGAAATTGTACTTATAGAATTTTGTAGCCATCAGTCTTTATCTCTACAACCATCATTAACATCACTATCACTATCAACATGAAAGTCCCTGTGACGTCTTCTAATGAGCAAGACGATCACCATGATCAAACGCATTACTCGATGATTCGCATTGACACGGAAGCACGAAGTGAATCAAACATAAAACCGAATACAGAACAGAGATGAAACAGAATCGACAACGAACTGGTCATCACAGATTACAATACCGAAGAATTGTACATCTCTACTTTTAAGCTCCAATTGCAATCCCTAGGTGAGCTACCTAGGGATTGTGACTCACTTCACACAGAGAATCACTGCCTCGCTGTGTATGCTAACTCTAGCATTGCTTGCTACAAATGAACAACTTAATGTCCTATTGATAGGAAAACTGAGTCTGCAGGCGAACTTAACAAGTTCGCCCATAACTATATAGGTGAACTTAGTAAGTTCACTTGTTGAACTTAACCTGTTTGCTACATATACACTTAGAATTTTTGCTACAGATACAAATTTATGCTCTAACACAACACCATCTTCAATGTCTTCTGCCATAAGATCGACTATTTCATCTTCTAAATTGAAGTCTGGATCAGGATTTTCACCCAACATGTTAGGAAACAACGGTGTCATAGTACCGCTAAACCTGCTTGTCTTCCTGACGTTGTTCATGCTGCTAAAAATAACTTCTTGCATTGAATCCAAAGGTAACTCAACACCATCATTCTCAAGATTTAGCAGCAATGTGTTGATGATCTTTGAACAAATCTTGGATACATCAAGAACTTGTTGTTCTGCCTTGGTCCCACAAAATTACTTATCATTGCCTCAAAGATCATTCGTGAAAAGTTAAACCGTCTGTGTGTTGCAAGACAAACCAATGCTCTGCTGAATACTTCTCTAATTTGGTTAAAAGCGGATGTTTTGGGACTCAAACAATGTATCAACACATGAACCAGATATCTCCACTGTTTCCCAAACATCATTTTTGTAACTTGTCTTCTCAAAAAGTTTCCTTCATATCCCATAGTCATGATAATCCCCTAAACTGCAATGTGATTGATTTTATACGGGAAATCAGCTGCATCTCTGAAACTCAAAACTTCCCTAATGATTTGTTCAGTAACCTTTATTGTGTTCCCACCAACTGTACTTTCTATCCAGATCTCTTTGTTCACGTGCTTGTACTCTACATTGTCCCAAAACTCTCTAACATGTTTATCAAACACTCTAACTTGTGTAGAAATTGCTGTGTGAATTCTAGAGTTTATCAAGAACCGTACAATCTCTTCATACCCACGTGCTTTCTTGGTATTTGTGGTTAAACACGCACAAATGTTGTTATTGGGTTCAAACTTTAAACGATTCATATCTGTAAAGAACAAAACAAAAAGTTAGAAAATTTCTTAAAAATCCTTAACTCTGAACATTTCGATCGAAAACTCCTTTACTATCAACGTTTCGATCAAAAACTCTTAAACCCTTTTTACCAGAAAAATTTAAATCACACAACTTTGAACTTTTCGACAGAAAACTCTTCAATATAATACCCACGTTTCGATCGAAAACTATGAGTTAACAAATTTGATCAAAAACATAGAATTTAAACCTTCAACTTTTCGATCGAAAACTTTTCTAATCACACAATATAAAACATGACTTTTTCGATCGAAAACTCTGATTTTTCAAAATTATCCATCCTTTAACTTTTCGATCGAAAAGTGTTTTCGATCGAAAACACATTTCGGACGAATCAGAATTGACTCTTCATTTCCATCCGAAACACTTTTCGATTCATTCATCAGACTGGTCCATTCTTTCTAGTTTTCAGGCGATTCAAAAATTCATAAATTCAAATTAAAACAAAGGCTTTGGATCTATCCTATGCACCTCTATGAATCACGAGAACGTACCTTGATGATCAAAAATGTATATAACGCACAATGACGTCATGAATGAATGATTTTTCGCATGAAATCTTCGAACTTGTAAAGACTCAATTCGGCAAAGGCTATCATCGGTGAGTGTAAAGTGGGAAAAAGATTTTCAATCGAAAAGTCTTGAATTTATAGACTTTACAATTTCGACCAAAAACTTCGGCACATACTTTTATATCGAAAACATTTTTCGAATGATATTTTTCAGTCAAGGAGATTTCGACCGAAAACACTGAACTTTATTAATTTTGAATATTCACAAAGATAATTTTATTTTCTTTTATTTTTCAAGTCAATTTTGACATCATTAAGACCTGTTCTAATATATTTTTCACATTCACAAACATAATCAGAGATAAACACAAACTTACACGCTGATATTTATCAAAATGACTTATTACAAACCTTCAATCACAGAAAATACTAAACACATAACAAAGTTCATATTTATTCATTTATAAACCGACTAATCTCTTTTTGACTTTTTTTTCAAACATATTACAACACTTTATTTTATTTTTCATTTTCTTTTGGTGAACTGAACTGACATAGGATCATAAATGTATTCTGTCTTAACTATACTGCATATCAAATTAGGATCTAAACAGTTTAACCTTGATTGTCAGTATATTTTTCAGCTTAAACTCAAACATTATATTTCAACAGATAGTGTGTGACATTTAAGGTAATATTTTATCAATACAAAGTGTATCCAAGCATCGAGATAGATTGAACTAATACGCAACACAAAGTTTCACCATAACAGTATCCAATCACCAGCATGAGGGTAGCGTTCTTAGCACATAAAAATAATCCAAATTGATTTGATGTGAATCTTTTTTATTCTTAATCATTTGATTCTATATATCTTGGTTTCTGATGGAAAGAACACTGAATCAAGTTGATTCGTATAAGATGAGATATGATATGTAGTGATGAAATTTTGGATTCAGATTTGATTCGGGTATGCGGATATCCATAGAGTATTGGATATGTCAATTGAAATCACGAATGATTCAAAGGGCAAAACAGACTGATTTTCTGGTTTCCATCCGAGATTTTCACCAGAACCATCAGCTGTATAAGGATGTTTAACTATAAATCGTATATTTGACGAGTATAGTCAATAGAGTAAACAAATTGTCACACCCCAACCGACGATGGAAACGTCGGGGCGTGAAGCGTGCAGACTGTTCATTGCTCATGGTTTGCTAAAGTTTGAATATTAAATAATTGTTTTCATTGTAATCAACAAGTTTAATCAAAACACAACCAATCCACAAAACAAAAATGTAAATTACATAGAATAAACTGGTTTAATTGAATTCTAGGTCCAAAAATCCTATGTGTAGCATATCTTGATTACTTCAAACATTGGTACCTGAAACATGGTTAAAACAGAGTCAACTAAAAAGTTGGTGAGAATACATAGGTTTTATTGTGTGATAGCAAAATACGTGTTGTGTGCATACAGTTCAATACAACATGACAATTAAGGCAATTATGGAGAGAAACCATCGTGTGACCTATACAATCAAACCTTTGTAACTTGCACTCAAAATTTGTGTTGTCAGTAACAGTCACCCTACCTGGGTGGGTTTGTCAGACTCAATAGATCTACCACTGTTTACTGTCGGGTATTAGTTAATGATTGTACATGAAGAGCATAATAATTGGCCTACAACTAGTACTCAAGCACAACGCGCAAAATTGTATACATGCATAGGATGGAACTGTATATGTGTATAATTGAAAACATGTAAATAGAACGCATGTTCCACCCCAAAAGTTTGTAAAATAGAGTAAAAGAGGGGCTATGTAACTCATGTGTTATGTAGCGTATAGATTGCACAAGCAAATGGGGAAACGGCGGTGTGTTGTAGATCGCTAAGTTCAACCTAATGAACAAGGTATATGATCATGTGTTATTGATTTGCGTCATTCAATGTCGGAAGTGGATTTGTCGTTTTTAAACGTGTAGGGTTTGTTTTAAAATAATAATTTAGAATATTATATATATTTATTTGTATAAGTTTGGGGATGGTAGGCCGTGCTCAAATCCAATCGTGTACCAAGTGCCTTTTAGAGAGATTGCCAAAACCGAGAAGTGAAACGAGCATCTCTATCGGAGATTATGTTCAAAGGAACACCGTGACGACTCACGATCTCGTCAATGTAAATTCGGGCCAATTTCTCAACCTTATAGTCTTCACGGATAGGCAAGAAGTGTGCGGACTTAGTGAGACGGTCAATGATTACCCAGATGCTATCATAACCGCTTTAAGTGCGAGGGAGTTTAGTGATGAAATCCATAGCTAGATTCTCCCATTTCCACATGGGGATTTCCGGTTGTTCAAGTAAGCCAGAAGGACGTTGATGCTCAGCTTTGACTTTAGAACATGTGAGACATTTTGCTACGAACAAGGCAATGTCTTTCTTCATGCCGGGCCACTAATATTGTGGACGAAGATTCTGGTACATTTTATCCGCACCGGGATGAATAGAATATCGAGACTTGTGTGATATCGATGCGAAATTCCACTTGCCGAACAGGTGGAAGACCTGGTAAGTCATCAGGGAAAACTTCAGGAAAATCCCGAACGATGGGGATGTCTTGTACACTCCTCTTCTTGTCTTCATTTTGGATAACATGGGCTAGGAAAACCATGCACTTCTTTCGTATATACTTTTGGAAGGTAATGCATGACATTAGTTTGAGTCCTTTGCAAGGTTTCTCACCAAAGACCTTCAACGTTTCACCGGATGGGAGTGGTATACGGATGCATTTTTCAAAGCACATGACTTCGGCATGGTGCTTTGACAACCAGTCCATACCTATGATGACGTCAAAACTCCCTAATGGCATTGGTACGAGGTTGATTGGAAAAGTGTGTTTATTTAGTTCTAGGGAGCAATCATAAATGATGGTGTCAATTGTAACGGTGTTACCATCGGCTACCTCAACGGTAAAGGTCTTCTCTAGTTTAGACCGGGTTTTTGCAAGTAACGGTTCGAAGTCTAGTGACACAAAACTTTTATCGGCTCCGGTATCAAATAGTATAGAAGCATAACGATTATTCATAAGGAACGTACCGTTAACCACATCAGTGTTGGCCTGAGCCTCATTGGCGTTGATGTTGAAAGCACGCCCACGAGCTCCGCCTTGGTTAACATTGACCAGTCTTGGGCACTGGTTATAGAAGTGGTTCGGGTCGCCACATTCAAAGCAAGCACGTCCATTTGCAATGGCTGGGATGACTTGGTTAGTTGCTTGTTGATTGGCTTGATTTGCTGGGTTGGTTTGGTTGGCAAGTGCCTTGGCTCGACAAATATTGGCTGTGTGGCCATGTTTCCCGTAGTGGTTGCAAAGGCGACAAGGTATGCTTGGAGGGTGATGATAGTTGCAGGTGTTGTAAAGTGGGTAGCTGCCCCCATAGGGTTTCTTTGCTGGGTTTTGAGCTATGGGTGTAACTTGATTCACTGGAGCTGCCGGAGTGATTACAGCACAGTTCTTGACCCTTCTCTTCCTAGTGTTGTGGTATGGTTCAGTTTGGACTTCTTTGACATGAGCGGGAGGTGTTGTTGTGTCAGAAACTTTCTTGGCACCCTTTCTTGTAAGTGTACCCGCTTTAACATGGTTGTCAGTAAGTGTAGCTGACAAGCGGATAGCATCCTCCAGAGTAGCAGGATTTCCTCCTACCACAGTATCTTGAATTTGTCTAGGTAGACCACCAATGTACTTTTCAATACACCTAGACAGAGGTGTAACCATGTGTGGCACAAGTAGACTCAGCTCGTGGAAACGGGTGGTGTATGCTAAGCTTTCACCACTAGCTTGAGCAAGATCCCAAAATTCCGCTTCCAGCCTTTTCATTTCATTTCGAGGACAGAATTCCTCAGTCATAATCCTCTTCAACTCATCCCACGGCAGTGCCATTGCTACATCCACTCCCCTAGTCCTTTTCTCACCATTCCACCAAGTAAGCGCCCTTTTTTGAAAGACACTAGTAGCATGACGAACACGGAGGTTGTCGGGACAATCGCTATTGAGGAAAGTGCTCTCAATGCTTTCAAACCATTGAAGGAGGCCCGTAGCTCCTTCGTTGCCATAGAATTTGAGAGGATTGCACGAGTTGAAGTGTTTGAAGGTGCATTGTGGCGGCTTGGCACCACCACCACCTCCAGTATTAGCACTCCCACTGGCATGGCCATTAGTGTTGTTGTTGGCTTGGGTAATTTGATTCACCAGCTGTGTGAGTAGAGCAGCCAAGTCAGTGTTATTGATGTTGTTGCTGTTGTCACGTCGGGGAGACATTCTACAGATTTAGACACAATAAGAGTTGTGAGAATATTTTTTTTTATTTTTTATTTTTTTTTCTGGATTAAATAGGAGGATAAATAGATACACGTAATTCATAGTTTAGATTGTACTAAAATAGTGATATAATCACTCGAGTACTATGACATATTTAGGTTAATTTAAACTCAGATAATTATCAAGGAGACGTGCTTTAGCCTATAAGTAAACACTCATCCCGGGAATTCCCAGGAAAGCATACGGGTCCCTCGGTTGATTGGGATTTATATGAAATACTTTCCTAGACAGAAAACCCATAATACAGGTGTCACTCTTCCAGATTGCACGTGTCCTTTAACAATTAAATAAAGTCTAAAAATCTTAACGGGTGTAAGAGAAATTTTTTATAGACATGGAAGCAGGCAAGAAGGATGTGTGGCTTAGGATGTGGGTAGGGATATTGTTTATTGAATATTTATATTTACATATAAAACATATAGCATATATCATATAGGATGTAGCACATAGCATGTAAATCATGAAGCATGGCATAAGTGGGTATCCTAAAGTTATAGTCTAGGTCAAAGGTGTCTAATAACCTAATTCCCTATAACCAAGTCTCTGATACCAATCTGTCACACCCCAACCGACGGCGGAAACGTCGGGGCGTGAAGCGTGCAGACTGTTCATTGCTCATGGTTTGCTAAAGTTTGAATATTAAATAATTGTTTTCATTGTAATCAACAAGTTTAATCAAAACACAACCAATCCACAAAACAAAAATGTAAATTACATAGAATAAACTGGTTTAATTGAATTCTAGGTCCAAAAATCATATGTGTAGCATATCTTGATTACTTCAAACATTAGTACCTGAAACATGGTTAAAACAGAGTCAACTAAAAAGTTGGTGAGAATACATAGGTTTTATTGTGTGATAGCAAAATACGTGTTGTGTGCATACAGTTCAATACAACATGACAATTAAGGCAATTATGGAGAGAAACCATCGTGTGACCTATACAATCAAACCTTTGTAACTTGCACTCAAAATTTGTGTTGTCAGTAACAGTCACCCTACCTGGGTGGGTTTGTCAGACTCAATAGATCTACCACTGTTTAATGTCGGCTATTAGTTAATGATTGTACATGAAGAGCATAATAATTGGCCTACAACTAGTACTCAAGCACAACGCGCAAAATTGTATACATGCATAGGATGGAACTGTATATGTGTATAATTGAAAACATGTAAATAGAACGCATGTTCCACCCCAAAAGTTTGTAAAATAGAGTAAAAGAGGGGCTATGTAACTCACGTGTTATGTAGCGTATAGATTGCACAAGCAAATGGGGAAACGACGGTGTGTTGTAGATCGCTAAGTTCAACCTAATGAACAAGGTATATGATCATGTGTTATTGATTTGCGTCATTCAATGTCGGAAGTGGATTTGTCGTTTTTAAACGTGTAGGGTTTGTTTTAAAATAATAATTAACTATATTATTTATTTAGAATATTATATATATTTATTTGTATAAGTTTAAGTAATTAAAGTTCGTTTGGAAACAAGTGTAAGGAATATAGGTATTCCAGTAATTAGTTTATAAAAATAATTATTTAAACTGTAATTTTAATTTATTTATCAATTTAAAAGAATAAAAATAAAAATAAAGATTCTGTTAAGGGACGAGCACGACCGTGCTCGTATACGGCACGACCGCGCCCGGCTTGTACGCGACCGCGCTTGGTCGGTAACGCGCCCGTGGTTGGTCAGAAGTCAAAACCAGAGTCTGTTCATCAGACACGACCGTGTTCGTACCCGGCACGACCGCGTCTAGGGTTTTGACTAGGTCAGGACTTGGTTTGTTCGTTAAACACGACCGGGCCTCTTTCGGGCACGACTGTGCTTGGTCAGGCACGACTGCGCTCATAGGTTAGCGCGACCGTGTCTGGTCAATTTCAGAAACAATTATTCTAGTTCTTGTAATAAAACTGATTAGAAACTTAGGGTTTTCATTGAGAGAGTGTTTGCGAATCCAATTTGGTCAATTAATTGGGTTTATAACCTGTTTAATGTGTAGTTCGATTAAAACCTTTTTATTACCAAAACTTAGATTCGAATCGTTCAAATTCCGTATTTTGGATTCAAATTAGGTTAGGGTTTTTGTTTGGAATGAAGAAACCAAGCAATTGAACTACTACTAACCTGCTTTGATTGGGCAACGATTGCGGTTGGCTACGAGGATTATTTCGCGGCTTCTTTTCGATCGGCAGAGAGATGGAGATGTTATTCTGATGATGTTAAGGTTAAGGGAAGTTTATAGAAGTCGTATAAAGTTATTAATGTGGTTTGATTCGTTTGATTTGGTCATAATTACGAGTTTTGATTCGATAAGGAAAGTCGGGTCGTAGTCGCGAGAATTCGGACGATTGGATGTGTATTTGGTCGGGTATTAGGCTGAATAAACCGAATATCTTCTTCTGCAAGTCTCGCAAACTTCTAAACGTGTTTACGATCTATTTTTGGACAAGATTTGAGTCGGTTTGACCTTTTCAGAGTCAAACTGTAAAAGAGGCGCGATCGTGCTTAATGATAAGCACGACCCTGGTCATGGCACAAGCGCGACCGTGCTTAGGACTAAGCACGACCGTGCTTGTGTAGGTTTTTGGAAGTTTCAAGACTAGTCCTTGTAGTTTTGTAATATTGATGTTGTTTTGAGTTTTGGTCAAGTTTGGTCCTCGAGGTTTGTAAGATTGTTTTAGTTAATATTGTAATATAATAAACGCGTGTATGCTTGTTATTGTACATGAACAATGAATGTGAGGTTGGAATCAGAATCGTCTTTTATTGCACGACATAAAATAAATAGGAAAAACATGAAAATCAGAAAGGTTACAGTATCCCCATGTTGAGGGAATTTCGTTCCGAAATTCAACTGGTTGAGGCTACTGCTTCAGCAAAAAGATGTGAGTACTTGAGCTTCATTTGGTCTTCTCGTTCCCAAGTAAACTCGGGTCCTCGTTTAGATTCCCAACGAATCTTGACAATAGGAATACGGCTGCGCTTGAGTTGTTTTATCTCACGATCCATAATCTCGACTGGTTTTTCAACGAAGTGCATCGTCTCATCAATGCGCACATCGTCAAGAGGTATATGAAGGTTCTCATCAGCAAGACACTTCTTGAGGTTGGATACATGAAATGTAGGATGTACGTTGCCAAGTGACGGAGGTAACTCGAGCTTGTAAGCCACTTTCCAAATCCTTTCAAGGATCTTGAATGGACCCACATAGCGAGGTGCTAGCTTGCCTTTCTTACCAAAACGGATCACCCCCTTCCAAGGAGACACCTTTAGAAGTACAAGATCACCAACTTGGAATTCCAAGGGTTTGCGTCGTTTGTCGTCATAGCTCTTTTGCCAACTCCTCGCAACTCGAATGTTGTCACGGATTTGAATAATCTTGTCGGAGGTTTCTTGAATTAACTCGGGACCGGTGATTTACGCTTCACCAATCTCGTTCCAACAGATGGGAGAACGACACTTACGACCGTAGAGAGCTTCAAACGGAGCCATGTCGATGCTGGTGTGGTAACTATTGTTGTAGGAAAATTCGATAAGTGTCAAATGTGAGTCCCAATTGCCACCAAAGTCGATGACACAGGCTCTCAGCATGTCTTCCAGGGTTTGGATTGTTCGCTCGGTCTGACCATCAGTTTAGGGATGGTAGGCCGTGCTCAAATCCAATCGTGTACCAAGTGCCTTTTGGAGAGATTGCCAAAACCGAGAAGTGAAACGAGCATCTCTATCGGAGATTATGTTCAAAGGAACACCGTGACGACTCACGATCTCGTCAATGTAAATTCGGGCCAATTTCTCAACCTTATAGTCTTCACGGATAGGCAAGAAGTGTGCGGACTTAGTGAGACGGTCAATGATTACCCAGATGCTATCATAACCGCTTTAAGTGCGAGGGAGTTTAGTGATGAAATCCATAGCTAGATTCTCCCATTTCCACATGGGGATTTCCGGTTGTTCAAGTAAGCCAGAAGGACGTTGATGCTCAGCTTTGACTTTAGAACATGTGAGACATTTTGCTACGAACAAGGCAATGTCTTTCTTCATGCCGGGCCACCAATATTGTGGACGAAGATTCTGGTACATTTTATCCGCACCGGGATGAATAGAATATCGAGACTTGTGTGATATCGATGCGAAATTCCACTTGCCGAACAGGTGGAAGACCTGGTAAGTCATTAGGGAAAACTTCAGGAAAATCCCGAACGATGGGGATGTCTTGTACACTCCTCTTCTTGTCTTCTTTTTGGATAACATGGGCTAGGAAAACCATGCACTTCTTTCGTATATACTTTTGGACGGTAATGCATGACATTAGTTTGAGTCCTTTGCAAGGTTTCTCACCAAAGATCTTCAACGTTTCACCGGATGGGAGTGGTATACGGATGCATTTTTCAAAGCACATGACTTCGGCATGGTGCTTTGACAACCAGTCCATACCTATGATGACGTCAAAACTCCCTAATGGCATTGGTACGAGGTTGATTGGAAAAGTGTGTTTATTTAGTTCTAGGGAGCAATCACAAATGATGGTGTCAATTGTAACGGTGTTACCATCGGCTACCTCAACGGTAAAGGTCTTCTCTAGTTTAGACCGGGTTTTTCCAAGTAACGGTTCGAAGTCTAGTGACACAAAACTTTTATCGGCTCCGATATCAAATAGTATAGAAGCATAACGATTATTCATAAGGAACGTACCGTTAACCACATCTGTGTTGGCCTGAGCCACATTGGCGTTGATGTTGAAAGCACGCCCACGAGCTCCGCCTTGGTTAACATTGACCAGTCTTGGGCACTGGTTACGGAAGTGGTTCCGGTCGCCACATTCAAAGCAAACACGTCCATTTGCAATGGTTGGGATGACTTTGTTAGTTGCTTGTTGATTGGCTTGATTTGCTGGGTTGGTTTGGTTGGCAAGTGCCTTGGCTCGACAAATATTGGCTGTGTGGCCATGTTTCCCGCAGTGGTTGCAAAGGCGACAAGGTATGCTTGGAGGGTGATGATAGTTGCAGGTGTTGCAAAGTGGGTAGCTGCCCCCATAGGGTTTCTTTGCTGGGTTTTGAGCTATGGGTGTAACTTGATTCACTGGAGCTGCCGGAGTGATTACAGCACAGTTCTTGACCCTTCTCTTCCTAGTGTTGTGGTATGGTTCAGTTTGGACTTCTTTGACATGAGCGGGAGGTGTTGTTGTGTCAGAAACTTTCTTGGCACCCTTTCTTGTAAGTGTACCCGCTTTAACATGGTTGTCAGTAAGTGTAGCTGACAAGCGGATAGCATCCTCCAGAGTAGCAGGATTTCCTCCTACCACAGTATCTTGAATTTGTCTAGGTAGACCACCAATGTACTTTTCAATACACCTAGACAGAGGTGTAACCATGTGTGGCACAAGTAGACTCAGCTCGTGGAAACGGGTGGTGTATGCTAAGCTTTCACCACTAGCTTGAGCAAGATCCCAAAATTCTGCTTCCAGCCTTTTCATTTCATTTCGAGGACAGAATTCCTCAGTCATAATCCTCTTCAACTCATCCCACGGCAGTGCCATTGCTACATCCACTCCCCTAGTCCTTTTCTCACCATTCCACCAAGTAAGCGCCCTTTTTTGAAAGACACTAGTAGCATGACGAACACGGAGGTTGTCGGGACAATCGCTATTGAGGAAAGTGCTCTCAATGCTTTCAAACCATTGAAGGAGGCCCGTAGCTCCTTCGTTGCCATAGAATTTGAGAGGATTGCACGAGTTGAAGTGTTTGAAGGTGCATTATGGCGGCTTGGCACCACCACCACCTCCAGTATTAGCACTCCCACTGGCATGGCCATTAGTGTTGTTGTTGGCTTGGGTAATTTGATTCACCAGCTGTGTGAGTAGAGCAGCCAGGTCAGTGTTATTGCTGTTGTCACGTCGGGGAGGCATTCTACAGATTTAGACACAATAAGAGTTTTTTTTTTTTTTTTTTTTTTCTGGATTAAATAGGAGGATAAATAGATACACGTAATTCATAGTTTAGATTGTACTCAAATAGTGACATAATCACTCGAGTACTATGACATATTAAGGTTAATTTAAACTCAGATAATTATCAAGGAGACGTGCTTTAGCCTATAAGTAAACACTCATCCCGGGAATTCCCAGGAAAGCATACGGGTCCCTCGGTTGATTGGGATTTATATGAAATACTTTCCTAGACAGAAAACCCAGAATACAGGTGTCACTCTTCCAGATTGCACGTGTCCTTTAACAATTAAATAAAGTTTAAAAATCTTAACGGGTGTAAGAGAAAATTTTTATAGACATGGAAGCAGGCAAGAAGGATGTGTGGCTTAGGATGTGGGTAGGGATATTGTTTATTGAATATTTATACTTACATATAAAACATATAGCATATATCATATAGCATGTAGCACATAGCATGTAAATCATGAAGCATGGCATAAGTGGGTATCCTAAAGTTATAGTCTAGGTCAAAGGTGTCTAATAACCTAATTCCCTATAACCAAGTCTCTGATACCAATCTGTCACACCCCAACCGACGGCGGAAACGTCGGGGCGTGAAGCGTGCAGACTGTTCATTGCTCATGGTTTGCTAAAGTTTGAATATTAAATAATTGTTTTCATTGTAATCAACAAGTTTAATCAAAACACAACCAATCCACAAAACAAAAATGTAAATTACATAGAATAAACTAGTTTAATTGAATTCTAGGTCCAAAAATCCTATGTGTAGCATATCTTGATTACTTCAAACATTAGTACCTGAAACATGGTTAAAACAGAGTCAACTAAAAAGTTGGTGAGAATACATAGGTTTTATTGTGTGATAGCAAAATACGTGTTGTGTGCATACAGTTCAATACAACATGACAATTAAGGCAATTATGGAGAGAAACCATCGTGTGACCTATACAATCAAACCTTTGTAACTTGCACTCAAAATTTGTGTTGTCAGTAACAGTCACCCTACCTGGGTGGGTTTGTCAGACTCAATAGATCTACCACTGTTTACTGTCGGCTATTAGTTAATGATTGTACATGAAGAGCATAGTAATTGGCCTACAACTAGTACTCAAGCACAACGCGCAAAATTGTATACATGCATAGGATGGAACTGTATATGTGTATAATTGAAAACATGTAAATAGAACGCATGTTCCACCCCAAAAGTTTGTAAAATAGAGTAAAAGAGGGGCTATGTAACTCACGTGTTATGTAGCGTATAGATTGCACAAGCAAATGGGGAAACGGCGGTGTGTTGTAGATCGCTAAGTTCAACCTAATGAACAAGGTATATGATCATGTGTTATTGATTTGCGTCATTCAATGTCGGAAGTGGATTTGTCGTTTTTAAACGTGTAGGGTTTGTTTTAAAATAATAATTAACTATATTATTTATTTAGAATATTATATATATTTATTTGTATAAGTTTAAGTAATTAAAGTTCGTTTGGAAACAAGTGTAAGGAATATAGGTATTCCAGTAATTAGTTTATAAAAATAATTATTTAAACTGTAATTTTAATTTATTTATCAATTTAAAAGAATAAAAATAAAAATAAAGATTCTGTTAAGGGACGAGCACGACCGTGCTCGTATACGGCACGACCGCGCCCGGCTCGTACGCGACCGCGCTAGGTCGGTAACGCGCCCGTGGTTGGTCAGAAGTCAAAACCAGAGTCTGTTCATCAGACACGACCGTGTTCGTACCCGGCACGACCGCGTCTAGGGTTTTGACTAGGTCAGGACTTGGTTTGTTCGTTAAACACGACCGGGCCTCTTTCGGGCACGACTGTGCTTGGTCAGGCACGACTGCGCTCATAGGTTAGCGCGACCGTGTCTGGTCAATTTCAGAAACAATTATTCTAGTTCTTGTAATAAAACTGATTAGAAACTTAGGGTTTTCATTGAGAGAGTGTTTGCGAATCCAATTAAGTCAATTAATTGGGTTTATAACCTGTTTAATGTGTAGTTCGATTAAAACCTTTTTATTACCAAAACTTAGATTCGAATCGTTCAAATTCCGTATTTTGGATTCAAATTAGGTTAGGGTTTTTGTTTGGAATGAAGAAACCAAGCAATTGAACTACTACTAACCTGCTTTGATTGGGCAACGATTGTTGTCGGCTACGATGATTATTTCGCGGCTTCTTTTCGATCGGCAGAGAGATGGAGATGTTATTCTGATGATGTTAAGGTTGAGGGAAGTTTATAAAAGTCGTATAAAGTTATTAATGTGGTTTGATTCGTTTGATTTGGTCATAATTACGAGATTTGATTCGATAAGGAAAGTCCGGTCGTAGTCGCGAGAATTCGGACGATTGGACGTGTATTTGGTCGGGTATTAGGCTGAATAAACCGAATATCTTCTTTTGCAAGTCTCGCAAACTTCTAAACGTGTTTACGATCTATTTTTGGACAAGATTTGAGTCGATTTGACCTTTTCAGAGTCAAACTGTAAAAGAGGCGCGACCGTGCTTAATGATAAGCACGACCCTGGTCATGGCACAAGCGCGACCGTGCTTAGGACTAAGCATGGCCGTGCTTGTGTAGGTTTTTGGAAGTTTCAAGACTAGTCCTTGTAGTTTTGTAATATTGATGTTGTTTTGAGTTTTGTTCAAGTTTGGTCCTCGAGGTTTGTAAGATTGTTTTAGTTAATATTGTAATATAATAAACGCGTGTATGCTTGTTATTGTACATGAACAATGAATGTGAGGATGGAATCGGAATCGTCTTTTATTGCACGACATAAAATAAATAGGAAAAACATGAAAATCAGAAAGGTTACACAAATTGTGCTAAGAACCCATCATGATCCTGGTCTCATGGTATGAATGGATTCACTTTGCATTCGAAGAATTAAAGTACAAATATTTGATGAGGATAACACTAAGATTGCAATTTTGTTAATCACACAAATATTGCCTAATTTACATATGTAGAGCCTACTAGCACATAAAAAATTATAACCGATGTCACCATCATATCCAATTCATGCATAAGCTCAGCACACACTTGTACTATCATTTCCTATATATACGTCAATCAGACACACAATTTTTTAACTTTATTTTTAGACTTTTTCTTATTTTCAACTTTATTCACATAGTCACATACTTCATAATTTTTATCAGGAGAATTATTTCAAACTAGAATCAAATACTCAGCAAACTCAGCATATTCAGCATATTTTTCTTTTTCTTTTATTCTCCCGTAAAATTATGATGTAACTTTATTTACTACTTATATCTCTATGAGAGCAACCACGTACTATACTAATAAAGCATAAATAACAACACAAATTTATAAACTTAAAAGAAAATCTTTTTGAAGAACATATTTCTGTGGTCTTTCAGTTCAAATATGGACTGCTTATTATTTTGAAAATATTTATTATTATTATTATTATTATTATTATTTTAAATGAGATCGTCCCCAACATCTCAACCAAAGAGTTAAACCGATCAGCTGAAAATGCTTTTGTAAAAATATCGGCGTTTTGCTCTAGGGTATCGACATGGACCACTTTAATCAGACCGTTCTCAAAACAATCACGAATGAAATGTAACCTGATTGCAATGTGCTTTGTTTTTTAGTGCTGAATGGGATTCTTGACTATACCAAGCACTGCCTCATTGTCACAAAAGATCAGAGTTTCCAAGAAATTTACTCTAAAGTCTAACATTTGATGTTGAATCCAGATGACTTGTGAGCAACAGCTCGAGGCAGCAGTGTACTCAGCTTCAGTAGTGGATGTGGATACATTCGTTTGTTTCTTACAGTGCTAGGAAACCAGTCTCTCCCCTTAAAATTGACACCCGCTTGATGTTGATTTCCTGTCCAAGTTACAACCCCCATAATTGCTGTCAGTATAAGCAAAAAAGTTAAATTCAGAATCAGAAGGATACCATAAACCTAGATTTTCACAACCCTTAAGATATCGAAAGATTCGTTTAACAGCCGATTCATGAGATTCCTTTGGAGCTGCCTGATATCTGGCACGGGAGCAAACAGCAAACATGATATCAAGTCTACTTGCGGTCAGATACATCAAGGAGCCGATTATTGACAGAAACATCTTTTGATTAACGTGAACTCCAGATAAATCCACAATGAGAGGTTCATGGGGAGCAATTGGTATTGAAGCTGATTTACAGTCATTCATTTTGAACTTTGTCAGAATGTCTTTCACATACTTAGCCTGATGGATAAGAATCCCAGCATCACACTGTTCTGCTTGTAACCCTAGAAATAACTGTATTTTTCCCATTAAGCTCACTTTGAATTTCAATTTCATGACTGCTTCAAAATATTTGTAAAGAGCTTCATTTGTTGAACCGTAGATAATGTCATCAACATAGAGTTGTACAATTAACAAATCAGCACCAAATTTATTTAGAAATAAAGTCTTGTCTATTGTTACACGAACAAAGCCATTTGGATGTAAGATGTGTTGACAAGGTTTCATACCATGCACGTGGTGCTTGATGTAACCCATACAATGCCTTATCGAGCTTATACACCTGAAACGGATGATGATTTCTTTGCTCCTGTTGACAAGACGTGCTTTGTTGCGAACTACAATCTCATGATCATCTCTTTTGTTTCGTAAATCCACAAGATGCCATACGTTAAGCTTTTTGAACTGAAGGAGTTCCTCTTGCATGGCTTCAATCCAACTTGGATCTTGTAATGCTACTGTAATATTCTTGGGTTCTTCTTGGGATAAAAAGCAGGAGTACAAACATACATTAATATTTCCAGCTTGACTTCTTGTTTTAACTCCATCCTTAAGAGATCCACTTATATTCTCAACTAGATGGGCAGAATGAACTCTATGAATTGGGATAGTACTTTTCCATTCTTATATGAGGCTGGGAAGTTTATTGGCAACAGGTCGACACGAAGTGATTCATCATCCTCAAACATGAGCCGATCGTTAGTTAGGGACAGTTTATAGATCAGAAAATTCCACAAAGTGAATGAAAAGTGGGTCCATGTAAATAATCGAGACCTTGCAAACAACAATGCTCCTTCCCTATATGGAGTTCGGAACCCAAAGGCAATCGTTGAGTGAACTGTATCTTCTTTGTGTTAGTTAACCTAAGCCGCACCCTTACTGCTGGGATGGGGCTCGGCCCCCTGACATATTTGAAACATTCAAATCTGGTGATTGATCACTTGAATCTTCAACACTTGAAGAACTTGTTTGAATAACATCCTCATTCTGATCATTTACAGGATCCAACTAAACTTCACTAACTGCTGGTTCATCATTAGTAATTTAAACTTCTTGTACTTCAGAATCAGCATCAGTAATTGAATCGTCAACATGATCTTCTTGTGTTTGAGTTGATGAAGTAACATTGTCAAAAATCTTATTTTGAACAATCACATTCTGTGGACCAACCATAAACCTTTCAACAGGTTTATCACTGCTTGTAGGAGACTCGGTTACAATACCTGAACTACTTGCTCCATCAGAATACATTTGAAGTTGCTGATTAAAAGTCTTGAATATTAATTCAGCATCAAAGAACCAGTCAGGTCCATTTTGCTCTGGAGGAACATTCAATTCTTGCCATTCCACATAGTAAGACTCTTGAACAATTTTGGTTCTCTTATTATATACTCTGTAAGCCTTCTGATATGAAGAGTATCCCAGGAAATAGTGTAGGTCCACATGACTCCACTACAGATCGATCTCGTGATGTGATGTATAGAAGACACGGAGTGCGGAATCCAACCGTATCAACGTATGTATACAATAGATAACAGTAGAAACGATAACAATCAACAAGTAAATAATCTTCTCGTTGTACTCCACAAAATCACAGAGTTTATAGAAACATTCAAAGACGGAGTTGGTTCTCTACCAAACTTGAAACTGTAAACTCCTATTTATAGACTAAGCATCTGCTATACGCAAACTTAATAAGTTCGCCTCTAATGAGACTAGGCGAACTTGCTAAGTTCGCCTTTAGCAGAACTTATACACAAACTTACACAAAAACATTAACAAAACATGAAGACAATTAGATCTAAACTATTACAAGCTTTTGTCATACATCTATGTCCTAACAGACTCCCCCTTGACAATAGCTTGATCTTCTGTCTTCAGTCTCTATGATGAGCTCATCCAATTCTCTTGTAGTCTGCTGCCTGCATGCACTCCATATCTGTGACATATCTCCAACAACCTTTTATACTGCAATCCTTGTTCTCTCCATTCATCAGTAAACATGATCTCATTTTTTTTAGAGTTCTTTGATCTTTCTTAGAAAAATTAATAAGATTCATTGCATCATAGAATCTCATAATGATCTTATTATCTTTATCTTCCACTCTGGCTTCACCAGTATTTACATCCACATACCACCATTTCATATTTCCTAGAAAATCTTGTGGTATTTTCTTCAATGGAACCTTTTTCACAGCTCTTACCAGCTTGAATTTATATTTCAAGTAACTACACCAATATTCTGATCAACAAGCTTCACTCTCTTTCCCTTCTGTGGTTTCAGCTTCTCATACTCTCCCGATCCACCTTCTTACTAATCAGTTTAGCTATAACATAAGCTACCCCAAACTTTGATCTATTTATCAATGGTTTAGTAGCAAGACCATTCATTTCACACCTTGGCAAGGTATTCAAATACTTGATCCTGGGCTTTAAGTACTGAACACCATCAGATCTCTTGAGAGCAAACAATTTAATTTCTTCGTCATAGAACCAACTAATGATTCTTCCAACACAACACTCTTTATTTACATATCTTTCTTTTTGAGCTGGTTTTATAGGAGACTTAGGTAACACTTTCTTCCAGTTGTTAACTACTTCCTTCCATTGTTCTCTAGTCATACATGTATTTCTGTACATCACAGGTTCTTCAGTAGTCTTAGGAGACACGGAACGAGTAGTATCAACTTCAATATCCATTTTGGATTGAGCAGTATCATCAGGCTTTGTAACGTCTTCAACGGAGTCCATATAATCTGTTACTCCTTCATTTGAAAATTCAGGAATAACATCATCCTGAATGAAGTTATAAGGCACATTCTGACCGTCACAACCTTCATAAGTAACTTCAACTTTAGTCTTCTCTATTTCAATCTCCACAATTTCTCCTTCTTCAACTTCATTATCAATCATATCATCTTCAACATCATTAAACAGTTCATCAATATCATCCAAACACTCTAACTTCTAAGCATCATCTTCTTCAACATCAAAATCAGTTTGAAAGAATTCCAGTAACAGAATCTCTTCATTAACACCAGAATCTTTCTTGGTTCCTTCAATATTACCTAATGTAGATGACTCCCCCTGAACTCTTGATATTGGATTCATGTCAGCGTATTGATGATCACCCTCAATATTTCCACTAGGATAATTGTTCTCACCATCTTTTCTTTGTATTGACTCAGTATAACAAGTATCATGGATCCTTAACTCCCCTTGAACATCAAGACGCTCCATAAGTTTGGAAACCATGAACTTCATTTCATTAATCTGTTGTGCTTGAGTCTGAAGGACCAACTGCCTCTGAGCATCAGTATTCACTAGAACATCTACCTGATTTTGCAATGCAATCACCTGTGATTCAAGGTAAATAATCCTTTCAGAATCAGATGTCTGTGAAGTACCAGTAGCAGATGATTGAGTAGCTTTAGGAGTGGGAGTAATCACTGGAGAAGGACGTATTGATGAAGGAGGTGTAACAAGTAAGGATTCCACAAAAGTAGCATCCTCTACACCCTGAGACGAATGAGCAGCAGCAATTGAAGCAGACATGAGCTTCTGTGCTTTAGGAACTGGAATAAACTCCCTATCAGAGTCGAAACTCTCATTAATTAATGTTCTTTTCCCAAGTACTAAACCTGAAGGAGGATCCCAAATAGACTTACGCCTCAGCTTCCTGGCCTTAGACTTAACACATTTCCCTGCATTTGCCAATGGCAACTTAGCCAGCCTCTCATAGTGATCCGAGCTAAAATCTCTAGACGAATCTGAGTCAGTAGCTTCAGAATCAGGAAGGATTGTATCACTAGAATTTGTATCCACCACATTCCCTTCAACTTCATGAATGGTTGAGTTCATAGCTTCATCACTAAAATCATCCATATTAAGGCCGAAGTCTTGTTCATCTTCATTTGCGACAGCTTCAACTTGAACTGGTTCATTAACAGGAATATCAAATTGAATATGAACCTGTTCTTACTAAATAGGAACTTGTACTTGTGATTGAGCTTGAGCTTGTGGTTGCTTTTGGTGGTGGTGTTGTTGTTGTTCATGTGGAGGTTGATTATGGTCCTGTTCTTGAACTAACTCCTCCGGATTAAACCAAATATCATTAGGAGGCTCAGCATAATCAGGATTGATTATGTGACCAAACAAAGGAGTTGGAACTGGAATCAAAGCTATGTTCTGTTGTTTAACCTTGGTACAATCAGTAAAGATCCATTTTGACATTGGAGTCAAGGTCAAATGTAGTGGGTGCTGCGGTAAATTTGGAATAAGATGATTCAGAATCATTTGTAAGAACCTAGGGTACATAAGAAACCCTTGACCTTTAGGAGGATTGATTTGCATGACCAACTCATGGTATATATACAAAGCAAAGTTAAACCGCTTGTTTAGACTCAATGCAACCATTGCAGCTTGTAGAGCACTCTTCAGTCCATCAGTTCCAGCCTTTCGTGGAGATAAGCACGGGATGATGACTTGCATAAAGTACCTCCATTCACCAACCAAACCACCTTTTTTGGCTTGAGTATCATTAGGTTTGCCACGGTATCCCATCCTCTGAAAACACCCCATGATCAGTGTTCCAGGATAAGAAATAGGGTGATCATTTGCACCTCCCAATGCTAAAGCATCACGAATAGTATCAACTGATATTGCCACCTCTGTATTATTAACAGTAGCTCGAAGCACATGAGGTTCAACATCAGTGTCTTGATGTACTGTATCCCAGAATTGTTGGATATATGGAAGACTTATGTACGGATCTGCTGATAAGGCCACATGTAATCGTGAATGATTCAGGAAGTTAATGATTCCTTGAAACTTTGCGGCCCCAGACATATGCGAATCTAACAAAGCCACTTGATTATCTTTGAACTCAACACGACGAGCCATCTGTAAATGTATTGGACATTGAACAAAAATTAGTAATATAACAATCACACATAGGATAAACACATGATATAACTAATCATAACGGGATGCCAGTCTTCATATCATCCGGGTAACTCATCAAGTCACCCAGCATCACCGTCCATCATCATAACCTGCCTTAACCTGAATGTGCATACTAAAAAGTCAGCTACGCTGGTGAGTTCTAGATTTTCATAAAACTTTAACTTCAAATATTTGCCAAAAACATATCATTTAACTTCATTAATAAAAGCATACGAAAACATGCAATAACATAACATAACACAACATCAAACACATAAGTCAACGAACATATCGAATCTGCGCCTTCTCGTAACCGTCAAATCCGAACGTCACATACTGGCTGAATAACCTACAGATCACCACCACTAAGCCCATCAACTCTGTACAGTCCTTCGACGGCATCACAAGGATTACACGTACCAACTTGAAGCACTGCACCGCGTAAGGCACAAGTACCGAACTTCAAGCACGACTACCCCGTAAGATAAATCGTACCAACTTCAAGGATCACGATAATCCCCTTGGTGACCGTCATCACCCCAGTTGTACAACAGTTGGCCAGCCATAAAGGCCCCTAAAAGGTAAAGGCCCATAACATACTTCCCATACCCATAACCTTCATTCCCTAAGTAATATTGGCAGATTCATTCGTTTGTGACTTTCGTAAACATTCAGTTCTTTTACTTCAAAACTTTAGTTAAAGCATTCGTACATTTTATTAAAAATCATTCCATTCATAAACTCTTCATAAACTTCTTTTGGAAAAATATTTCACAAACACTTCCTTCATAACCCTTCATTCCAAAACATCATTCATAAACATCATTTTATAAAACGTCACATACAACATTCATAAACATCGTTTTATAAAATAGTCAAATCGTTACGTATACACACCAGCCCAAAATATCATTCAAAACATTTAAAAGAGGCCTTCTAGAACTCATCGGATAAGCTAATCTGGGTTGTCCTACACAAAGGTCCAAGAACGTCACTTCCGATCTGAATTGATTAGTTAAATACACATCAGACCAATCCCAACTCTAACGGTTTAACCATTCTAAATTAAGCGAACATACTGACTACTAACCGGCATGATGCCTGCGGACTTAGCAAGTGCACAGGGCCTTGTTCTTGCGTACGTAATAAGTGCGCAGACTTCGTTTCATGTGTACTTGATAAGTACGCAAGTTTTACCTCATGCGTACTTGATAAGTACGCATGACCTTCTTCTTTCATACTTGATAAGTACGCCAAACCTTCTTCTTGCGTACTTGATAAGTACGCAGAACCTTCTTCTTGCGTACTTGATAAGTACGCAGGATCTGCTTCCCCGCAAAAACCCTAACTTTTGTATGCGGGTCTAATCACGTCAAGATCCCGAACTTGTTTACATTCAAAACGTTTGCTTTTCATTTAAGAACACAAATCTATGTTTTTCTTCTAGTTTCATCCGTATAAACGTTACCTTTTCATCCAAAACCCGAAAAACCCCAAAACGAACAAAAACTCAAATCTAGGCCAGATCGTTACCTGTATCGAGCTTCTGATCCAGAGGTTCTTCTCACAAGCTATGGAGCAACACTTGGCTGGAATCTCGGTTCGATCCGCCAACTTTCTCTCTCTATGGTTTCTCTCTCTAGATGTTGCAAATGAGAGAAAAGGGTGGTGACTTAGGCTATTTATAGGGAAGGCTCATGTTCACCCCTTCTAGCCCGCCGGCCCATCAAGCCCGACCCGTCATGCCTCGTTCGTTTATTCCATTATTTTAACTGTCGTTTTTTTGGGATGTTACGACTCCCTCATTTCCATCTCCGTTTCCCAAGTAGATTCCGATCCCTTTTGGTGCTTCTATTGGATTTTAACTAATTGAATAATCTTATTACTCAACGCTTCTCCTTCCCGTCTAAGATAGCCACGGGTTCTTCGATCTAGTTAAGGCTGTTGTCGACCTCGATGCCAGTAAGTGGTACGTGAGCCGATTCACCCGCTAAACACTTTCGCAAGTGTCATACATGGAAGGTAGGATGAATCGCACTTAACTCATCAGGCAACTCTAACCGATAAGCGACTTCACCAACCCGTGGTATTATCCTGAATGGTCCGACAAACCTCGGACTTAACTTTCCTCTCTTTCTGAATCGTATGATTCCTTTCCAGGGTGACACTTTCAACATTACTCTGTCCCCAACATCAAACTCAATAGGCCTTCGTCGTTTATCCGTATAGGATTTCTGACGATCTTGTGCGGCCTTCATTCGTGCTTTGATTTGATCAAACCTTTTCGACATTTCTCTTACGACTTCAAGACTTCCTAATTCCTTCTGTCCAATCTCACCCCAACAAACCAGGGTCCTGCATCTTCTCCCATACAACCTTTCGTAAGGCGGCATGCCTATCATCGTATGATGACTATTGTTGTAGGAGAATTCGACTAACCACAGATGACTGTCCCAACAACCGCCAAATCGATAATATAAGCACGAAGCATATCCTCCAATGTCTGAATGGTCCTTTCGGACTGAGCATCCGTTTGTGGGTGGTATGTTGTGCTAACATTGAGTGTCGTGCCATCGCCTCGTGAAATCTTTTCCAGAACCTCGATGTGAATCGTGTGTCCGGGTCAGATATGATCGTCAAAGGCATTCCATGCCGTGCTACTACTTCGTTAATAAATACTTTCCGACGAGAATGTCTCGCGAATAGGTAGGAAATGAGCACTCTTCGTTAAACGGTCCACAATTACCCAGATAGTGTCATGACCCTTAGCTGTGCGAGGTAGCTTGGTTATGAAGTCCATGGTAATGTGTTCCCACTTCTAGTCCGGTATATCAAGAGGTTGAATCTTTTCATAAGGTTTCTGGTGTTTAGCCTTTACTTGCGAGCAAGTCAAGCACTTGCTTACGTACTTTGTCACTTCGTGTTTCATTCCAGGCCACCAGTATTCCTTCCTCAGATCTTGGTACATTTTGTTGGTACCGGGATGGATAGAGTAACGAGACTTATGAGCATCATCCAAGATTTTGGTCCTAAGCTCGCCACCCATAGGTATCCATACCCGTCCAAAACGTGTCCTAACACCAAGGGTGTTATATTCCAACTTGTCCTGTTGGCCAACCATTCTTTCCTTCTTTATGTTTTCTTCCTTAAGTGCTTCATCTTGAGCTCTTTCAATTTCCCTCATCATATTTGATGTTACCACCAACTGGCAGCTTTCACTCTAATAGGAGCAGGCACATCCTTTCGGCTTAAAGCGTCAGCCACCACGTTTGCCTTTCCAGGATGGTATATGATTTCACAGTCATAATCTTTCAGGAGTTCTAACCATCGTCTCTGCCTCTTATTAAGCTCTCTTTGTTCGAAGAAGTACTTCAAACTTTTGTGGTCGGAGTAAATAGTAAACTTCACCCCGTAGAGGTAGTGCCTCCAGATTTTTAATGCAAATATGACAGCAGCAAGTTCCAAGTCATGAGTCGGATAGTTGACTTCGTGAACTTTCAACTTCTGCGACGCATATGCAATCACTATCCCGCGTTGCATCAATACGCACCCTAGTCCCTTACCCGAAGCTTCAGAGTATACCACCAAGTCTTCATTACCCTCGGGAAGGGCCAAGACTGGAGCTTTGGTTAGCTTCTCCTTCAATTCCTTAAAGGCCTCATCGTGGGTCGAACCCCATTCGTACTTTACCTCCTTCCGAGTCAACTTTATCAACGGCGAAGCTATTTTCGAGAAATCATGGATGAATATCCGATAGTAGCCTGCCAATCCCACGAAAATGCGGATTTCAGTTGGCGTCTTTGGAATATTCCATTCCCTTACCGTTATTATCTTTGACGTGTCAACCATAATGTCGTTCGGGTTAATGACGTGACCTAGGAATTGGACTTCCATAAGCCAGAACGCGCATTTGGGAAACTTAGCATACAACTTTTCCTTTTTCGAAGCTTCCAATACCTCCTTCAAGTGACACGCATGATCATCCTCATTCTTGGAGTAGATGAGGATATCATCGATGAACACGATTACTGTAGAAGCATGTTTTGTAACTATAGATTAAATTCTATGTATCGGTGTACGTGGCTAGTACGTAGGAGGGTGTTCCTGAGTACTTAGCCCGCACACCAGTTTGGTCCTGCGTACTTAGTAAGTACGCAAGGCTTTTGCCTTGCGTACTTGTCAAGTACGCATGACCAAACCATGCGTACTTAGTAAGTACGCAAGGCTTTTGCCTTGCGTACTTGTCAAGTACGCAGGAAGTGTTCCTTCGCCTATAAATAGAAGACTTGTCTTCATTTGTAGGTGGAACTCTCGAACATGTTGAGAGGTGTCCGGGTCGGGAAGAGCTCTCCCGACCCCAGGACCGTGAGCTTAGATAAGAGATGTGTGTTCCTTCGGTATGTAGTCTGTAATACGGGATGACTTCTTTCTTATGGATTACGTTTCGTTTCATCGTCTTTTGTCTTTGTTCGTGTTCTCTGTCTCGTTTCTTGGTTCCCACACATATCACAGAACAGATCGTGTTATTATCCGCTGCGCGACGAGGCTCCCGGGACCTACAAGTGGTATCAGAGCTTTGCTGTTGAAATTGAGTGTTATAGGAGTGATATTGAACATTTTCGACTAGATTTGGACTGAATTACAAGGTTTGTTGAGCAAAAACTGAGCGTTCTTGTTCCTCACTTTCACGTACTGAGATTGCTTCAAAATATCTCAATAGTTGTTTGATTTTATAAATTATTCATCAAGGGTTTGTTAGAATTGGATTTCTAAGCTTTTGGGTGGATTAATTTCATATTTTAGATAAGATTTGAGTGATTGATTGAAAAAGTAGGTGAACAGGCCTTACTTTCCGACTTTTTTGCGTACTTAATTTTGTTCCTGCGTACTTAGTTTTGTTCCTGCGTACTTAGTTTTGTTCCTGCGTCCTTAATTTTGTTCCTGCGCACTTATATTTGTTCATGCGTACTTAATTTTGTTCCTGCGTACTTAATTTTGTTCCTGCGTACTTATATTTGTTCCTGCGTACTTAATTTTGTTCCTGCGTACTTATATTTGTTCCTGCGTACTTAATTTTGTTCCTGCGTACTTAAAAAAAAAAATTATTTTATTTACTTGGTTTAAGTGTTACAATGATGTTGTGTTACAAGAATGAGTTTGGAACATGGCCCCCGCCTCCTAGACTCGTATCTCTAAATGATTATACTACTTGGAAAGCTCGGCTTTCTAAGTACGTTTCTTTGACCGATGAAGGTTTTTGGAAACCAATAGAGGAAGAATATACCCCTCCTACTTACACTTTCTTGGGTGATCCGAACACTCCAAAACCTCCATCAATGTTCACGGTGAAAGAAAAGAAAGAATTTGATAGAGAAAAGAAGACTAGAGAGGTTCTTGAAATGGCTTTTTCACAAGAATTCAACTATAAATTTTGCAGTTACTACACTTCAAAAAGCTTATGGGAAGCAGTTCAAATGAAGTGTGAAGGATGCTTGAACGAGAAAGTAAAGACGATGAATTATGTGGATTCACCAAAATCTTCGGTTGCTCAAAAGGATAAAAAAAATGAATGTGAAATTCCTCTTGAAGAAGAAAGGGAAGCTTCTGTAGCTGACCAAGAAGAGTCTGCCACTGCTGTTGCTCTCATGGCGATTGGAGAGGCATCTTGTTCGTCAAATGAGGTAGATTCTAACTCTTTTGCTGTTATTTCTTGTTCTAAATGTCTAGAGCTAAAGCATGAAATTTCTAAGCTCCAAGACAAAATCGAACCCCTAACTATGGCAGCTCATAATTACAAAGCAAACGAAAAACGTTTTAAAGAATCGGTTGAAACATTAAAAAAGGAAAAATGTGAATATTCTTTACAAATAAGTGAGCAACAAGTTCACTTGGATATTGCGTATAGGGGGTTAGAAAAACGGAACAATGAAATCAACAAACTGCAAAATGAGATCCTACAGTTAAAATGTACAAATGAGAAGTTGAAAAACTCTCGCTTTGTGGTGGAGCACTACGAATCAGTAGTGAGGAATATGAAGGGTATAGGTCTTGGTACCAATGCCATTCCTCCACCAATAAATGGGAAGTTTGTCAATAGCTTGATAGACATTGATCTCACTTGTCTAGATGAGTCCTCTGATAAGGATGATTCCCCTAAAAAGGATGAATCCTCAAGTAAGGCTAACTCCACATCTAGTGAGGAGTATGTTACTGCCTCTGAAGATGGGTCGGTTAACACTTGCCCTGAAGGAGTAGTCTCTGAGGAGTTGCTGACTGAATAGAAAGTCCACAAAAACATTATCACTAATGGTGATAACTGCATTTTAACTGAACCTGATATCATTGAAACAAATGATAAACTTAAGGTAATGCTTTACGGGGGTTATAAAAACATTAATCAAGTTAAAAAGGAAGCTTTTTCAGCTCACTACGGGCTTGGCTATAAAGAAAATTTGCAAAAATACTACACTCCCAAAAGCCAATTACCATCGGGTAAACCAAATGTTCACCAAACAAATTCTCCTGTTCATCATGTCGAGTCCTCAAATAGCAAATCAAATGAGCCTTACAGGAGGACTTACAAAGAGAAGAGAGCTTGTTTTCATTGTGGTATTGTAGGACACATTGTGGTGAAGTGTCCTCACAAGAACCAGAGTAAGAAACCAGTTGATCCACAACAAGTTAAATCATCTGTGAAGCCACCGGTCAAACTAGTGGACAGATTTGTTGCTCCACGGGTTCAGAAAGATAAAAGACCACCAGTTCAGAAGAAAGGTATCTCAAAAAGACAGCCTGGTAGAATACCAAAGGCTAGTCTAAATGTGCCCAAATCAGTTGGTGAACAACATTTTGAGACACCTGTGGTGAAGCTTTCTAAACCACAAAAACGGAGACTGAACAAACGTTTGAGAAAATTAGAAAGAGAATTTCTTGAGGGTAAGTTTGATCAAAAACCTGTTTCTGGAAAGCTAACTGGTGAAAGACCAAATTTTTCAAAACCTGATTTACAGAGTATAGCCACAAAACGGTTGTACCTGAGTTTTCAAAACACCAAAGTTTTCAAAAGAAAGAGGTTCAAAACAAGAAGGTTTGGAAAAGAAAAGATCCAGTCTCTGATTCTGATTCTAACTCTAAGTTACAATCACCACAACTTGATGACGGGCTTGATTGTGAACTTAGAGAAGTGAGTTATATTGGTAAAGATGGACGACCCAAGACAACGATGGCTTGGGTTTCTATTTCAAATTAATGTGTTTGTTTTGGTATGTGCAGGGTCAACCAAAGAGAACTATTACCTGAAATTTTTCTTTATTAACATTGATTTGATGTAGGTCGATAGTGGTTGTTTCATGGCACATAATAGGCATGTCACACTTCTACAAAATGTCAAAAATCAGTTGGATGTGGCGACATGGCATAACCATTGCACTAAATGAGTTGTTGAGATATTTCAACGACTTGATGCTTAGAGGGAGAAGTTGAAGAAGGTATCTGGATTTTGAGGTCACACAGTAGATGAGTCTAAGATGACAATGAATCTTGACACAAGAAGTAGGTGAGTGGGCATCAAGCTTTTGATGTTGTACCTAGTTCTAGTGTTCAAGGGGAATCATCTGGACAGGGGGAGTCTACCACTCAAGTGATAAAATTTTAATTTTTATTGTGTTGACATATCACTGTTATTGGTAACTTCTGATGATATCTTCTATCTCATCTTGAACATTTTGCCCAAGTTAAAAAAAAAAAAAAACGTTTTTCATGGAAGTGTTTATTTTTTATTTTTCTTTCATTTAAGGTCTTTTTAATTTAATTTACTTTCACATTTACAGTTCCTTTTATTTGGTACATTTCTTTTAATTTTGTACAGATCTTAAAACAAAAATCTATAAAATATATTATATATATATATATATATATATATACATATATATAGAAAATTTTGAAAAATCAAGGTCGTTTGAAGTTTTAGGGGAAATGATAGTACATCAGGTGATTGTTTGACACACTAGACCATAGGATTTGACTGAAATGGTAATTTAAGTGTTTAATTGAAGTTTATGTTGATCTAGACATCTAAGACTGCACAAATGGGAAATGATTGTCTCATGATTACCTGATTTATTAGAAAATTACAAAAATAGAATAAAGGTGTGTAATTTGGATTGTTGATAGGCTATAAGCGTGTTTATAACTTGAGTAGTGTGAAAATATAATTAACATGATTCATCTGTGACGTAAACCCGCGTCTAAGTATGTTTAACATCTATGGTGAGCTCTATCAGATATAGATTGTGTGATGAATCTTAGATATTTTATGAGATTACCGTCATGAAGAAGTTTTAGCACAATTGGATTGATTTCATGCATATGCCACAAGCATAGAATTGGAATTTAATTCAGAGATGACCTCCTCTGCTTTGTTTACACAATGACCTGGAGTGTTTATCTCACCTAAATAAATGTGTTGATCAAGTGATCAAAACATGAGTCAATCTTTGCAAATGCAAAGTATTTGAAAGATAAAAAAAAATACATATATTAAGGTGTCATCCACTTGGATATTTTCCTGTGCTAAAACAGCTTCATCACTGTAAAGATTGAATGTCTGAATGAAGTCTAGCATGTCTTGAGGATAGATAAAGACTTAGATTGTGGGTAACACGATAATATCTACTAAAAGTATCATAATCACACGAAATTAGGGACTAAACATGATTTTAGTTTCAAGTCTTATAATATCGGCAACTTAAATTATATGCTATGGGGTTTAAATTGCAACACCTAGGAAATTCATGATATGATCCCATTTTCTATGATGTCTATAGTATCATTGCTATTTAATCTTGAAATAATGAAATATAATGAATTATCTAACTGTTTGCAGTTCATGATTAAGGCTGAAATTGATACTAGAACCCATAGAAGTTAGTTCAATGTGTGTGTCATTCAATTTGTATCTGGTATGATCCCCTTTCTCGCGACTCTTGAACAAAAAGAAGTTGCTTGGTAAATAGCTTTCTGTAAATAACTTTGTTATTTTCCTGTATATTCTAATCTCTTTCTCATTTATTTAAAAAAAAAAATATTCTAAACTTCCATGAAGTTCACATTTTTTATGACTTGGGAAATTAAGTGTTTGAGAATCCTTGAATGTAGACAAATAGTTCTCTTTCTTATGTCTTGTTCGAGATTAAGTGCAGATATACTAGGCAAGGACTGAAGATACAGACTGGACTTCATGATGTGAGCAGACTTGAAGACAACTTCTGAAGACTTCTGAAGCTGTTGTCAAGGGGGAGTCTGTTAGAGCTTATTTGGAAGCATGTGACAAACATCTTCAGAGCTGTTGTCAAGGGGGAGTTTGTTGGAGCATGTTTTGTGACAAGCAGCTTGAAGATTTTTTGTAGTTTATGAGAGTCGTTTGTATCTGATCGAGCTGTATAGTCGAGTCTTTGTTCATGTGTGTTTTCGGTTGTTTTAGTGGATGCGTACTTAGCAAGTACGCAGGGAGAGTTTGTCCTGCGTACTTAGCAAGTACGCAACCTAAGTCTGTGAGTATAAATAGCTGTTAGGGTTCTTGTAGAAACTAGGTCTGAACAAGTTCTTGAGAGAAAACCCTTTGTAATCGGTTCTTTGATGCTAATAGACAAAGTTTTATATACTTGTGTTTGTTCTCATCGTATCTAGTCATCTTGTTTAAGCTAATCACAGAGGATTCCGCACTCTGTTGATTGGTTTCATCTCCTATACGTCAATCGATCTAACACCAGGGGACCTACAAGTGGTATCAGAGCCTCGGTGTTCGTTGATTTGTGTTCCAGTTTCGATTTTTTAGGGTTTTGAGCAAAAACGGTTCGTAACATAAAATCCTTAAAATCGAGTTTGTTATCACTTCATTTGGTGTTTGGAAGGCTAAGGGTTTGTTAGATGATGTTTTCGAAGCTTTTTGAAGCATTAATTTCTCAGATCCGTCACTTTTCGAGCATTCTCCTCAAGATCCGTCAAGAACACTGTTGTACTGAACAAGTACGCAGAATCACCTTTTCTGCGTATTTGCTAAGTACGCATGGGTTAGCCCAGCGTACTTAGTAAGTACGCATGAGAAGTGACCTGCGTACTTAGCTAAGTACGCAAGAGCATTTCTCTGCGCACTTAGCAAGTACGCATGAGTACTTGGCTTTGCGAACTTACTAAATACGCAGCAACACCCTACATATGGGTATTTACTAAGTACGCATTGACTAGCCTCTGGGATTCGAAAAAAATAAAATAAAATAAAATAAAATAAAAATAAAATAAAATAAAATTCTAAACTTCCATGAAGTTCACATTTTTTATGACTTGGAAAATTAAGTGTTTGAGAATCCTTGAATGTAGACAAATAGTTTTCTTTCTTATGTCTTGTTCGAGATTAAGTGCAGATATACTAGGCAAGGACTGAAGATACAGACTGGACTTCATGATGTGAGCAGACTTGAAGACAACTTCTGAAGACTTCTGAAGCTGTTGTCAAGGGGGAGTCTGTTAGAGCTTATTTGGAAGCATGTGACAAACATCTTCAGAGCTGTTGTCAAGGGGGAGTTTGTTGGAGCATGTTTTGTTACAAGCAGCTTGAAGATTGTTTGTAGTTTATGAGAGTCGTTTGTATCTGATCGAGCTGTATAGTCGAGTCTTTGTTCATGTGTGTTTTTGGTTGTTTTAGTGGATGCGTACTTAGCAAGTACGCAGGGAGAGTTTGTCCTGCGTACTTAGCAACTACGCAACCTGAGTCTGTGAGTATAAATAGCTGTTAGGGTTCTTGTAGAAACTAGGTCTGAACAAGTTCTTGAGAGAAAACCCTTTGTAATCGGTTGTTTGATGCTAATAGACAAAGTTTTATATACTTGTGTTTGTTCTCATCGTATCTAGTCATCTTGTTCAAGCTAATCACAGAGGATTCCGCACTCTGTTGATTGGTTTCATCTCCTATACGTCAATCGATCTAACACCAGGGGACCTACAAGTGGTATCAGAGCCTCGGTGTTTGTTGATTTGTGTTCCAGTTTCGATTTTTTAGGGTTTTGAGCAAAAACGGTTCGTAACGTAAAATCCATAAAATCGAGTTTGTTATCACTTCATTTGGTGTTTGGAAGGCTAAGGGTTTGTTAGATGATGTTTTCGAAGCTTTTGGAATCATTAATTTCTCAGATACGTCACTTTTCGAGCATTCTCCTCAGGATCCGTGAAGAACATTGCTGTACTGAGCAAGTACGCAGAATCACCTTTTCTGCGTATTTGCTAAGTACGCATGGGTTAGCCTTGCGTACTTAGTAAGTACGCATGAGAAGTGACCTGCGTACTTAGCTAAGTACGCAAGAGCATTTCTCTGCGCACTTAGTAAGTACGCATGAGTACTTGGCTTTGCGAACTTACTAAATACGCAGCAACACCCTACATATGGGTATTTACTAAGTACGCATTGACTAGCCTCTGGGATTCGAAAAAAATAAAATAAAATAAAATAAAATAAAAATAAAATAAAATAAAATTCTAAACTTCCATGAAGTTCACATTTTTTATGACTTGGGAAATTAAGTGTTTGAGAATCCTTGAATGTAGACAAATAGTTCTCTTTCTTATGTCTTGTTCGAGATTAAGTGCAGATATACTAGGCAAGGACTGAAGATACAGACTGGACTTCATGATGTGAGCAGACTTGAAGACAACTTCTGAAGACTTCTGAAGCTGTTGTCAAGGTGGAGTCTGTTAGAGCTTATTTGGAAGCATGTGACAAACATCTTCAGAGCTGTTGTCAAGGGGGAGTTTGTTGGAGCATGTTTTGTGACAAGCAGCTTGAAGATTGTTTGTAGTTTATGAGAGTCATTTGTATCTGATCGAGCTATATAGTCGAGTCTTTGTTCATGTGTGTTTTCGGTTGTTTTAGTGGATGCGTACTTAGCAAGTACGCAGGGAGAGTTTGTCCTGCGTACTTAGCAAGTACGCAACCTGAGTCTGTGAGTATAAATAGCTGTTAGGGTTCTTGTAGAAACTAGGTCTGAACAAGTTCTTGAGAGAAAACCCTTTGTAATCGGTTGTTTGATGCTAATAGACAAAGTTTTATATACTTGTGTTTGTTCTCATCGTATCTAGTCATCTTGTTCAAGCTAATCACAGAGGATTCCGCACTCTGTTGATTGGTTTCATCTCCTATACGTCAATCGATCTAACACCAGGGGACCTACAAGTGGTATCAGAGCCTCGGTGTTCGTTGATTTGTGTTCCAGTTTCGATTTTTTAGGGTTTTGAGCAAAAACGGTTCGTAACATAAAATCCTTAAAATCGAGTTTGTTATCACTTCATTTGGTGTTTGGAAGGCTAAGGGTTTTTAGATGATGTTTTTGAAGCTTTTGGAAGCATTAATTTCTCAGATCCGTCACTTTTCGAGCATTCTCCTCAAGATCCGTCAAGAACACTGCTGTACTGAACAAGTACGCAAAATCACCTTTTCTGCGTATTTGCTAAGTACGCATGGGTTAGCCCAGCGTACTTAGTAAGTACGCATGAGAAGTGACCTGCGTACTTAGCTAAGTACGCAAGAGCATTTCTCTGCGCACTTAGCAAGTACGCATGAGTACTTGGCTTTGCGAACTTACTAAATACGCAGCAACACCCTACATATGCGTATTTACTAAGTACGCATTGACTAGCCTCTGGGATTCGAAAAAATATATATATATATATATATATATTCTACACTTCCATGAAGTTCACATTTTTTATGACTTGGGAAATTAAGTGTTTGAGAATCCTTGAATGTAGACAAATAGTTCTCTTTCTTTTTTCTTTTTCGAGATTAAGTGCAGATATACTAGGCAAGGACTGAAGAAACAGACGGGACTTCATGATGTGAGCAGACTTGAAGACAACTTCTGAAGACTTCTGAAGCTGTTGTCAAGGAGGAGTCTGTTAGAGCTTATTTGGAAGCATGTGACAAACATCTTCAGAGCTGTTGTCAAGGGAGAGTTTATTGGAGCATGTTTTGTGACAAGCATCTTGAAGATTGTTTGTAGTTTATGAGAGTCGTTTGTATCTGATCGAGCTGTATAGTCGAGTCTTTGTTCATGTGTGTTTTCGGTTGTTTTAGTGGATGCGTACTTAGCAAGTACGCAGGGAGAGTTTGTCCTGCGTACTTAGCAAGTACGCAACCTGAGTCTGTAAGTATAAATAGCTGTTAGGGTTCTTGTAGAAACTAGGTCTGAACAATTTCTTGAGAGAAAACCCTTTGTAATCGGTTGTTTGATGCTAATAGACAAATTTTTATATACCTGTGTTTGTTCTCATCGTATCTAGTCATCTTGTTCAAGCTAATCACAGAGGATTCCGCACTCTGTTGATTGGTTTCATCTCCTATACGTCAATCGATCTAACACCAGGGGACCTACAAGTGGTATCAGAGCCTCGGTGTTCGTTGATTTGTGTTCCAGTTCCGATTTTTTAGGGTTTTGAGCAAAAACGGTTCGTAACATAAAATCCTTAAAATCGAGTTTGTTATCACTTCATTTGGTGTTTGGAAGGCTAAGGGTTTGTTAGATGATGTTTTTGAAGCTTTTGGAAGCATTAATTTCTCAGATCCGTCACTTTTGGAGCATTCTCCTCAAGATCCGTCAAGAACACTGCTGTACTGAACAAGTACACAGAATCACCTTTTCGGCGTATTTGCTAAGTACGCATGGGTTAGCCCTGCGTACTTAGTAAGTACGCATGAGAAGTGACCTGCGTACTTAGCTAAGTACGCAAGAGCATTTCTCTGCGCACTTAGCAAGTACGCATGACTACTTGTCTTTGCGAACTTACTAAATACGCAGCAACACCCTACATATGCGTATTTACTAAGTACGCATTGACTAGCCTCTGGGATTCGAAAAAAAAAAATATTATAAACTTCCATGAAGTTCACATTTTTTATGACTTGGGAAATTAAGTGTTTGAGAATCCTTGAATGTAGACAAATAGTTCTCTTTCTTATGTCTTGTTCGAGATTAAGTGCAGATATACTAGGCAAGGACTGAAGATACAGACTGGACTTCATGATGTGAGCAGACTTGAAGACAACTTCTGAAGACTTCTGAAGTTGTTGTCAAGGGGGAGTCTGTTAGAGCTTATTTGGAAGCTTGTGACAAACATCGTCAGAGCTGTTGTCAAGGGGGAGTTTGTTGGAGCATGTTTTGTGACAAGCAGCTTTAAGATTGTTTGTAGTTTATGAGAGTCGTTTGTATCTGATCGAGCTGTATAGTCGAGTCTTTGTTCATGTGTGTTTTCGGTTGTTTTAGTGGATGCGTACTTAGCAAGTACGCAGGGAGAGTTTGTCCTGCGTACTTAGCAAGTACGCAACCTGAGTCTGTGAGTATAAATAGTTGTTAGGGTTCTTGTAGAAACTAGGTCTGAACAAGTTCTTGAGAGAAAACCCTTTGTAATCGGTTGTTTGATGCTAATAGACAAAGTTTTATATACTTGTGTTTGTTCTCATCGTATCTAGTCATCTTGTTCAAGCTAATCACAGAGGATTCCGCACTCTGTTGATTGGTTTCATCTCCTATACGTCAATCGATCTAACACCAGGGGACCTACAAGTGGTATCAGAGCCTCGGTGTTCGTTGATTTGTGTTCCAGTTTCGATTTTTTAGGGTTTTGAGCAAAAACGGTTCGTAACATAAAATCCTTAAAATCGAGTTTGTTATCACTTCATTTGGTGTTTGGAAGGCTAAGGGTTTGTTAGATGATGTTTTCGAAGCTTTTGGAATCATTAATTTATCAGATCCGTCACTTTTCGAGCATTCTCCTCAAGATCCGTCAAGAACACTGCTGTACTGAACAAGTACACAGAATCACCTTTTCGGCGTATTTGCTAAGTACGCATGGGTTAGCCCTGCGTACTTAGTAAGTACGCATGAGAAGTGACCTGCGTACTTAGCTAAGTACGCAAGAGCATTTCTCCGCGCACTTAGCAAGTACGCATGACTACTTGGCTTTGCGAACTTACTAAATACGCAGCAACACCCTACATATGCGTATTTACTAAGTACGCATTGACTAGCCTCTGGGATTCGAAAAAAATAAAAAAAATTATAAACTTCCATGAAGTTCACATTTTTTATGACTTGGGAAATTAAGTGTTTGAGAATCCTTGAATGTAGACAAATAGTTCTCTTTCTTAAGTCTTGTTCGAGATTAAGTGCAGATATACTAGGCAAGGACTGAAGATACAGACTGGACTTCATGATGTGAGCAGACTTGAAGACAACTTCTGAAGACTTCTGAAGTTGTTGTCAAGGGGGAGTCTGTTAGAGCTTATTTGGAAGCTTGTGACAAACATCTTCAGAGCTGTTGTCAAGGGGGAGTTTGTTGGAGCATGTTTTGTGACAAGCAGCTTGAAGATTGTTTGTAGTTTATGAGAGTCGTTTATATCTGATCGAGCTGTATAGTCGAGTCTTTGTTCATGTGTGTTTTCGGTTGTTTTAGTGGATGCGTACTTAGCAAGTACGCAGGGAGAGTTTGTCCTGCGTACTTAGCAAGTACGCAACCTGAGTCTGTGAGTATAAATAGTTGTTAGGGTTCTTGTAGAAACTAGGTCTGAACAAGTTCTTGAGAGAAAACCCTTTGTAATCGGTTGTTTGATGCTAATAGACAAAGTTTTATATACTTGTGTTTGTTCTCATCGTATCTAGTCATCTTGTTCAAGCTAATCACAGAGGATTCCGTACTCTGTTGATTGGTTTCATCTCCTATACGTCAATCGATCTAACACCAGGGGACCTACAAGTGGTATCAGAGCCTCGGTGTTCGTTGATTTGTGTTCCAGTTTCGATTTTTTAGGGTTTTGAGCAAAAACGGTTCGTAACATAAAATCCTTAAAATCGAGTTTGTTATCACTTCATTTGGTGTTTGGAAGGCTAAGGGTTTGTTAGATGATGTTTTCGAAGCTTTTGGAATCATTAATTTCTCAGATCCGTCACTTTTCGAGCATTCTCCTCAAGATCCGTCAAGAGCACTGCTGTACTGAACAAGTACGCAGAATCACCTTTTCTGCGTATTTGCTAAGTACGCATGGGTTAGCCCTGCGTACTTAGTAAGTACGCATGAGAAGTGACCTGCGTACTTAGCTAAGTACGCAAGAGCATTTCTCTGCGCACTTAGCAAGTACGCATGAGTACTTGGCTTTGCGAACATACTAAATACGCAGCAACACCCTACATATGCGTATTTACTAAGTACGCATTGACTAGGCTCTGGGATTCGAAAAAAAAAAATATTATAAACTTCCATGAAGTTCACTTTTTTTATGACTTGGGAAATTAAGTGTTTGAAAATCCTTGAATGTAGACAAATAGTTCTCTTTCTTATGTCTTGTTCGAGATTAAGTGCAGATATACTAGGCAAGGACTGAAGATACAGATTGGACTTCATGATGTGAGCAGACTTGAAGACAACTTCTGAAGACTTTTGAAGCTGTTGTCAAGGGGGAGTCTGTTAGAGCTTATTTGGAAGCATGTGACAAACATCTTCAGAGCTGTTGTCAAGGAGGAGTTTGTTGGAGCATGTTTTGTGACAAGCAGCTTGAAGATTGTTTGTAGTTTATGAGAGTCGTTTGTATCTGATCGAGCTGTATAGTCGAGTCTTTGTTCATGTGTGTTTTCGGTTGTTTTAGTGGATGCGTACTTAGCAAGTACGCAGGGAGAGTTTGTCCTGCGTACTTAGCAAGTACGCAACCTGAGTCTGTGAGTATAAATAGTTGTTAGGGTTCTTGTAGAAACTAGGTCTGAACAAGTTCTTGAGAGAAAACCCTTTGTAATCGGTTGTTTGATGCTAATAGACAAAGTTTTATATACTTGTGTTTGTTCTCATCGTATCTAGTCATCTTGTTCAAGCTAATCACAGAGGATTCCGCACTCTGTTGATTGGTTTCATCTCCTATACGTCAATCGATCTAACACCAGGGGACCTACAAGTGGTATCAGAGCCTCGGTGTTCGTTGATTTGTGTTCCAGTTTTGATTTTTTAGGGTTTTGAGCAAAAACGGTTCGTAACATAAAATCCTTAAAATCGAGTTTGTTATCACTTCATTTGGTGTTTGGAAGGCTAAGGGTTTGTTAGATGATGTTTTCGAAGCTTTTGGAATCATTAATTTATCAGATCCGTCACTTTTCGAGCATTCTCCTCAAGATCCGTCAAGAACACTGCTGTACTGAACAAGTACACAGAATCACCTTTTCGGCGTATTTGCTAAGTACGCATGGGTTAGCCCTGCGTACTTAGTAAGTACGCATGAGAAGTGACCTGCGTACTTAGCTAAGTACGCAAGAGCATTTCTCTGCGCACTTAGCAAGTACGCATGACTACTTGGCTTTGCGAACTTACTAAATACGCAGCAACACCCTACATATGCGTATTTACTAAGTACGCATTGACTAGCCTCTGGGATTCGAAAAAAATAAAAAAAATTATAAACTTCCATGAAGTTCACATTTTTTATGACTTGGGAAATTAAGTGTTTGAGAATCCTTGAATGTAGACAAATAGTTCTCTTTCTTAAGTCTTGTTCGAGATTAAGTGCAGATATACTAGGCAAGGACTGAAGATACAGACTGGACTTCATGATGTGAGCAGACTTGAAGACAACTTCTGAAGACTTCTGAAGTTGTTGTCAAGGGGGAGTCTGTTAGAGCTTATTTGGAAGCTTGTGACAAACATCTTCAGAGCTGTTGTCAAGGGGGAGTTTGTTGGAGCATGTTTTGTGACAAGCAGCTTGAAGATTGTTTGTAGTTTATGAGAGTCGTTTATATCTGATCGAGCTGTATAGTCGAGTCTTTGTTCATGTGTGTTTTCGGTTGTTTTAGTGGATGCGTACTTAGCAAGTACGCAGGGAGAGTTTGTCCTGCGTACTTAGCAAGTACGCAACCTGAGTCTGTGAGTATAAATAGTTGTTAGGGTTCTTGTAGAAACTAGGTCTGAACAAGTTCTTGAGAGAAAACCCTTTGTAATCGGTTGTTTGATGCTAATAGACAAAGTTTTATATACTTGTGTTTGTTCTCATCGTATCTAGTCATCTTGTTCAAGCTAATCACAGAGGATTCCGCACTCTGTTGATTGGTTTCATCTCCTATACGTCAATCGATCTAACACCAGGGGACCTACAAGTGGTATCAGAGCCTCGGTGTTCGTTGATTTGTGTTCCAGTTTCGATTTTTTAGGGTTTTGAGCAAAAACGGTTCGTAACATAAAATCCTTAAAATCGAGTTTGTTATCACTTCATTTGGTGTGTGGAAGGCTAAGGGTTTGTTAGATGATGTTTTCGAAGCTTTTGGAATCATTAATTTCTCAGATCCGTCACTTTTCGAGCATTCTCCTCAAGATCCGTCAAGAACACTGCTGTACTGAACAAGTACGCAGAATCACCTTTTCTGCGTATTTGCTAAGTACGCATGGGTTAGCCCTGCGTACTTAGTAAGTACGCATGAGAAGTGACCTGCGTACTTAGCTAAGTACGCAAGAGCATTTCTCTGCGCACTTAGCAAGTTCGCATGAGTACTTGGCTTTGCGAACTTACTAAATACGCAGCAACACCCTACATATGCGTATTTACTAAGTACGCATTGACTAGCCTCTGGGATTCGAAAAAAAAAAAAAAATATTATAAACTTCCATGAAGTTCACATTTTTTATGACTTGGGAAATTAAGTGTTTGAGAATCCTTGAATGTAGACAAATAGTTCTCTTTCTTATGTCTTGTTCGAGATTAAGTGCAGATATACTAGGCAAGGACTGAAGATACAGACTGGACTTCATGATGTGAGCAGACTTGAAGACAACTTCTGAAGACTTCTGAAGCTGTTTTCAAGGGGGAGTCTGTTAGAGCTTATTTGGAAGCATGTGACAAACATCTTCAGAGCTGTTGTCAAGGGGGAGTTTGTTGGAGCATGTTTTGTGACAAGCAGCTTGAAGATTGTTTGTAGTTTATGAGAGTCGTTTATATCTGATCGAGCTGTATAGTCGAGTCTTTGTTCATGTGTGTTTTCGGTTGTTTTAGTGGATGCGTACTTAGCAAGTACGCAGGGAGAGTTTGTCCTGCGTACTTAGCAAGTACGCAACCTGAGTCTGTGAGTATAAATAGCTGTTAGGGTTCTTGTAGAAACTAGGTCTGAACAAGTTCTTGAGAGAAAACCCTTTGTAATCGGTTGTTTGATGCTAATAGACAAAGTTTTATATACTTGTGTTTGTTCTCATCGTATCTAGTGATCTTGTTCAAGCTAATCACAGAGGATTCCGCACTCTGTTGATTGGTTTCATCTCCTATACGTCAATCGATCTAACACCAGGGGACCTACAAGTGGTATCAGAGCCTCGGTGTTCGTTGATTTGTGTTCCAGTTTCGATTTTTTAGGGTTTTGAGCAAAAACGGTTCGTAACATAAAATCCTTAAAATCGAGTTTGTTATCACTTCATTTGGTGTTTGGAAGGCTAAGGGTTTGTTAAATGATGTTTTCGAAGCTTTTGGAAGCATTAATTTCTCAGATCCGTCACTTTTCGAGCATTCTCCTCAAGATCTGTCAAGAACACTGCTGTACTAAACAAGTACGCAGAATCACCTTTTCTGCGTATTTGCTAAGTACGCATGGGTTAGCCCTGCGTACTTAGTAAGTACGCGTACTTAGTAAGTACGCATGAGAAGTGACCTGCGTACTTAGCTAAGTACGCAAGAGGATTTCTCTGCGCACTTACCAAGTACGCATGAGTACTTGGCTTTGCGAACTTACTAAATACGTAGCAACACTCTACATATGCGTATTTACTAAGTACGCATTGACTAGCCTCTGGGATTCGAAAAAAATAAAATATTCTAAACTTCCATGAAGTTCACATTTTTTATGACTTGGGAAATTAAGTGTTTGAGAATCCTTGAATGTAGACAAATAGTTCTCTTTCTTATGTCTTGTTCGAGATTAAGTGCAGATATACTAGGCAAGGACTGAAGATACAGACTGGACTTCATGATGTGAGCAGACTTGAAGACAACGTCTGAAGACTTCTGAAGCTGTTGTCAAGGGGGAGTCTGTTAGAGCTTATTTGGAAGCCTGTGACAAACATCTTCAGAGCTGTTGTCAAGGGGTAGTTTGTTGGAGCATGTTTTGTGACAAGCAGCTTGAAGATTGTTTGTAGTTTATGAGAGTCGTTTGTATCTGATCGAGCTGTATAGTCGAGTCTTTGTTCATGTGTGTTTTCGGTTGTTTTAGTGGATGCGTACTTAGCAAGTACGCAGGGAGAGTTTGTCCTGCGTACTTAGCAACTACGCAACCTGAGTCTGTGAGTATAAATAGCTGTTAGGGTTCTTGTAGAAACTAGGTCTGAACAAGTTCTTGAGAGAAAACCCTTTGTAATCGGTTGTTTGATGCTAATAGACAAAGTTTTATATACTTGTGTTTGTTCTCATCGTATCTAGTCATCTTGTTCAAGCTAATCACAGAGGATTCCGCACTCTGTTGATTGGTTTCATCTCCTATACGTCAATCGATCTAACACCAGGGGACCTACAAGTGGTATCAGAGCCTCGGTGTTCGTTGATTTGTGTTCCAGTTTCGATTTTTTAGGGTTTTGAGCAAAAACGGTTCGTAACGTAAAATCCATAAAATCGAGTTTGTTATCACTTCATTTGGTGTTTGGAAGGCTAAGGGTTTGTTAGATGATGTTTTCGAAGCTTTTTGAAGCATTAATTTCTCAGATCCGTCACTTTTCGAGCATTCTCCTCAAGATCCGTCAAGAACACTGTTGTACTGAACAAGTACGCAGAATCACCTTTTCTGCGTATTTGCTAAGTACGCAAGGGTTAGCCCAGCGTACTTAGTAAGTACGCATGAGAAGTGACCTGCGTACTTAGCTAAGTACGCAAGAGCATTTCTCCGCGCACTTAGCAAGTACGCATGAGTACTTGGCTTTGCGAACTTACTAAATACACAGCAACACCCTACATATGGGTATTTACTAAGTACGCATTGACTAGCCTCTGGGATTCGAAAAAAATAAAATAAAATAAAATAAAATAAAAATAAAATAAAATTCTAAACTTCCATGAAGTTCACATTTTTTATGACTTGGGAAATTAAGTGTTTGAGAATCCTTGAATGTAGACAAATAGTTCTCTTTCTTATGTCTTGTTCGAGATTAAGTGCAGATATACTAGGCAAGGACTGAAGATACAGACTGGACTTCATGATGTGAGCAGACTTGAAGACAACTTCTGAAGACTTCTGAAGCTGTTGTCAAGGGGGAGTCTGTTAGAGCTTATTTGGAAGCATGTGACAAACATCTTCAGAGCTGTTGTCAAGGGGGAGTTTGTTGGAGCATGTTTTGTGACAAGCAGCTTGAAGATTGTTTGTAGTTTATGAGAGTCGTTTGTATCTGATCGAGCTGTATAGTCGAGTCTTTATTCATGTGTGTTTTCGGTTGTTTTAGTGGACGCGTACTTAGCAAGTACGCAGGGAGAGTTTGTCCTGCGTACTTAGCAACTACGCAACCTGAGTCTGTGAGTATAAATAGCTGTTAGGGTTCTTGTAGAAACTAGGTCTGAACAAGTTCTTGAGAGAAAACCCTTTGTAATCGGTTGTTTGATGCTAATAGACAAAGTTTTATATACTTGTGTTTGTTCTCATCGTATCTAGTCATCTTGTTCAAGCTAATCACAGAGGATTCCGCACTCTGTTGATTGGTTTCATCTCCTATACGTCAATCGATCTAACACCAGGGGACCTACAAGTGGTATCAGAGCCTCGGTGTTCGTTGATTTGTGTTCCAGTTTCGATTTTTTAGGGTTTTGAGCAAAAACGGTTCGTAACGTAAAATCCATAAAATCGAGTTTGTTATCACTTCATTTGGTGTTTGGAAGGCTAAGGGTTTGTTAGATGATGTTTTCGAAGCTTTTTGAAGCATTAATTTCTCAGATCCGTCACTTTTCGAGCATTCTCCTCAAGATCCGTCAAGAACACTGCTGTACTGAACAAGTACGCAGAATCACCTTTTCTGCGTATTTGCTAAGTACACATGGGTTAGCCCAGCGTACTTAGTAAGTACGCATGAGAAGTGACCTGCGTACTTAGCTAAGTACGCAAGAGCATTTCTCTGCGCACTTAGCAAGTACGCATGAGTACTTGGCTTTGCGAACTTACTAAATACGCAGCAACACCCTACATATGGGTATTTACTAAGTACGCATTGACTAGCCTCTGGGATTCGAAAAAAATAAAATAAAATAAAATAAAATAAAAATAAAATAAAATAAAATTCTAAACTTCCATGAAGTTCACATTTTTTATGACTTGGGAAATTAAGTGTTTGAGAATCCTTGAATGTAGACAAATAGTTCTCTTTCTTATATCTTGTTCGAGATTAAGTGCAGATATACTAGGCAAGGACTGAAGATACAGACTGGACTTCATGATGTGAGCAGACTTGAAGACAACTTCTGAAGACTTCTGAAGCTGTTGTCAAGGGGGAGTCTGTTAGAGCTTATTTGGAAGCATGTGACAAACATCTTCAGAGCTGTTGTCAAGGGGAAGTTTGTTGGAGCATGTTTTGTGACAAGCAGCTTGAAGATTGTTTGTAGTTTATGAGAGTCGTTTGTATCTGATCGAGCTGTATAGTCGAGTCTTTGTTCATGTGTGTTTTCGGTTGTTTTAGTGGATGCGTACTTAGCAAGTACGCAGGGAGAGTTTGTCCTGCGTACTTAGCAACTACGCAACCTGAGTCTGTGAGTATAAATAGCTGTTAGGGTTCTTGTAGAAACTAGGTCTGAACAAGTTCTTGAGAGAAAACCCTTTGTAATCGGTTGTTTGATGCTAATAGACAAAGTTTTATATACTTGTGTTTGTTCTCATCGTATCTAGTCATCTTGTTCAAGCTAATCACAGAGGATTCCGCACTCTGTTGATTGGTTTCATCTCCTATACGTCAATCGATCTAACACCAGGGGACCTACAAGTGGTATCAGAGCCTCGGTGTTCGTTGATTTGTGTTCCAGTTTCGATTTTTTAGGGTTTTGAGCAAAAACGGTTCGTAACGTAAAATCCATAAAATCGAGTTTGTTATCACTTCATTTGGTGTTTGGAAGGCTAAGGGTTTGTTAGATGATGTTTTCGAAGCTTTTTGAAGCATTAATTTCTCAGATCCGTCACTTTTCGAGCATTCTCCTCAAGATCCGTCAAGAACACTGCTGTACTGAACAAGTACGCAGAATCACCTTTTCTGCGTATTTGCTAAGTACGCATGGGTTAGCCCAGCGTACTTAGTAAGTACGCATGAGAAGTGACCTGCGTACTTAGCTAAGTACGCAAGAGCATTTCTCTGCGCACTTAGCAAGTACGCATGAGTACTTGGCTTTGCGAACTTACTAAATACGCAGCAACACCCTACATATGGGTATTTACTAAGTACGCATTGACTAGCCTCTGGGATTCGAAAAAAATAAAATAAAATAAAATAAAAATAAAATAAAATAAAATTCTAAACTTCCATGAAGTTCACATTTTTTATGACTTGGGAAATTAAGTGTTTGAGAATCCTTGAATGTAGACAAATAGTTCTCTTTCTTATGTCTTGTTCGAGATTAAGTGCAGATATACTAGGCAAGGACTGAAGATACAGACTGGACTTCATGATGTGAGCAGACTTGAAGACAACTTCTGAAGACTTCTGAAGCTGTTGTCAAGGGGGAGTCTGTTAGAGCTTATTTGGAAGCATGTGACAAACATCTTCAGAGCTGTTGTCAAGGGGGAGTTTGTTGGAGCATGTTTTGTGACAAGCAGCTTGAAGATTGTTTGTAGTTTATGAGAGTCGTTTGTATCTGATCGAGCTGTATAGTCGAGTCTTTGTTCATGTGTGTTTTCGGTTGTTTTAGTGGATGCGTACTTAGCAAGTACGCAGGGAGAGTTTGTCCTGCGTACTTAGCAACTACGCAACCTGAGTCTGTGAGTATAAATAGCTGTTAGGGTTCTTGTAGAAACTAGGTCTGATCAAGTTCTTGAGAGAAAACCCTTTGTAATCGGTTGTTTGATGCTAATAGACAAAGTTTTATATACTTGTGTTTGTTCTCATCGTATCTAGTCATCTTGTTTAAGCTAATCACAGAGGATTCCGCACTCTGTTGATTGGTTTCATCTCCTATACGTCAATCGATCTAACACCAGGGGACCTACAAGTGGTATCAGAGCCTCGGTGTTCGTTGATTTGTGTTCCAGTTTCGATTTTTTAGGGTTTTGAGCAAAAACGGTTCGTAACGTAAAATCCATAAAATCGAGTTTGTTATCACTTCATTTGGTGTTTGGAAGGCTAAGGGTTTGTTAGATGATGTTTTCGAAGCTTTTGGAAGCATTAATTTCTCAGATCCGTCACTTTTCGAGCATTCTCCTCAGGATCCGTCAAGAACATTGCTGTACTGAGCAAGTACGCAGAATCACCTTTTCTGCGTATTTGCTAAGTACGCATGGGTTAGCCCTGCGTACTTAGTAAGTACGCATGAGAAGTGACCTGCGTACTTAGCTAAGTACGCAAGAGCATTTCTCTGCGCACTTAGCAAGTACGCATGAGTACTTGGCTTTGCGAACTTACTAAATACGCAGCAACACCCTACATATGGGTATTTACTAAGTACGCATTGACTAGCCTCTGGGATTCGAAAAAAATAAAATAAAATAAAAATAAAATAAAATAAAATTCTAAACTTCCATGAAGTTCACATTTTTTATGACTTGGGAAATTAAGTGTTTGAGAATCCTTGAATGTAGACAAATAGTTCTCTTTCTTATGTCTTGTTCGAGATTAAGTGCAGATATACTAGGCAAGGACTGAAGATACAGACTGGACTTCATGATGTGAGCAGACTTGAAGACAACTTCTGAAGACTTCTGAAGCTGTTGTCAAGGGGGAGTCTGTTAGAGCTTATTTGGAAGCATGTGACAAACATCTTCAGAGCTGTTGTCAAGGGGGAGTTTGTTGGAGCATGTTTTGTGACAAGCAGCTTGAAGATTGTTTGTAGTTTATGAGAGTCATTTGTATCTGATCGAGCTGTATAGTCGAGTCTTTGTTCATGTGTGTTTTCGGTTGTTTTAGTGGATGCGTACTTAGCAAGTACGCAGGGAGAGTTTGTCCTGCGTACTTAGCAAGTACGCAACCTGAGTCTGTGAGTATAAATAGCTGTTAGGGTTCTTGTAGAAACTAGGTCTGAACAAGTTCTTGAGAGAAAACCCTTTGTAATCGGTTGTTTGATGCTAATAGACAAAGTTTTATATACTTGTGTTTGTTCTCATCGTATCTAGTCATCTTGTTCAAGCTAATCATAGAGGATTCCGCACTCTGTTGATTGGTTTCATCTCCTATACGTCAATCGATCTAACACCAGGGGACCTACAAGTGGTATCAGAGCCTCGGTGTTCGTTGATTTGTGTTCCAGTTTCGATTTTTTAGGGTTTTGAGCAAAAACGGTTCGTAACATAAAATCCTTAAAATCGAGTTTGTTATCACTTCATTTGGTGTTTGGAAGGCTAAGGGTTTTTAGATGATGTTTTTGAAGCTTTTGGAAGCATTAATTTCTCAGATCCGTCACTTTTCGAGCATTCTCCTCAAGATATACTAGGCAAGGACTGAAGATACAGACTGGACTTCATGATGTGAGCAGACTTGAAGACAACTTCTGAAGACTTCTGAAGCTGTTGTCAAGGGGGAATCTGTTAGAGCTTATTTGGAAGCTTGTGACAAACATCTTCAGAGTTGTTGTCAAGGGGGAGTTTGTTGGAGCATGTTTTGTGACAAGCAGCTTGAAGATTGTTTGTAATTTATGAGAGTCGTTTGTATCTGATCGAGCTGTATAGTAGAGTCTTTGTTCATGTGTGTTTTCGGTTGTTTTAGTGGATGCGTACTTAGCAAGTACGCAGGGAGAGTTTGTCCTGCGTACTTAGCAAGTACGCAACCTGAGTCTGTGAGTATAAATAGTTGTTAGGGTTCTTGTAGAAACTAGGTCTGAACAAGTTCTTGAGAGAAAACCCTTTGTAATCGGTTGTTTGATGCTAATAGACAAAGTTTTATATACTTGTGTTTGTTCTCATCGTATCTAGTCATCTTGTTCAAGCTAATCACAGAGGATTCCGCACTCTGTTGATTGGTTTCATCTCCTATACGTCAATCGATCTAACACCAGGGGACCTACAAGTGGTATCAGAGCCTCGGTGTTCGTTGATTTGTGTTCCAGTTTCGATTTTTTAGGGTTTTGAGCAAAAACGGTTCGTAACATAAAATCCTTAAAATCGAGTTTGTTATCACTTCATTTGGTGTGTGGAAGGCTAAGGGTTTGTTAGATGATGTTTTCGAAGCTTTTGGAATCATTAATTTCTCAGATCCGTCACTTTTCGAGCATTCTACTCAAGATCCGTCAAGAACACTGCTGTACTGAACAAGTACGCAGAATCACCTTTTCTGCGTATTTGCTAAGTACGCATGGGTTAGCCCTGCGTACTTAGTAAGTACGCATGAGAAGTGACCTGCGTACTTAGCTAAGTACGCAAGAGCATTTCTCTGCGCACTTAGCAAGTACGCATGAGTACTTGGCTTTGCGAACTTACTAAATACGCAGCAACACCCTACATATGCGTATTTACTAAGTACGCATTGACTAGCCTCTGGGATTCGAAAAAAAAAAATATTATAAACTTCCATGAAGTTCACATTTTTTATGACTTGGGAAATTAAGTGTTTGAGAATCTTTGAATGTAGACAAATAGTTCTCTTTCTTATGTCTTGTTCGAGATTAAGTGCAGATATACTAAGCAAGGACTGAAGATACAGACTGGACTTCATGATGTGAGCAGACTTGAAGACAACTTATGAAGACTTCTGAAGCTGTTGTCAAGGGGGAGTCTGTTAGAGCTTATTTGGAAGCATGTGACAAACATCTTCAGAGCTGTTGTCAAGGAGGAGTTTGGTGGAGCATGTTTTGTGACAAGCAGCTTGAAGATTGTTTGTAGTTTATGAGAGTCGTTTGTATCTGATCGAGCTGTATAGTCGAGTCTTTGTTCATGTGTGTTTTCGGTTGTTTTAGTGGATGCGTACTTAGCAAGTACGCAGGGAGAGTTTGTCCTGCGTACTTAGCAAGTACGCAACCTGAGTCTGTGAGTATAAATAGGTGTTAGGGTTCTTGTAGAAACTAGGTCTGAACAAGTTCTTGAGAGAAAACCCTTTGTAATCGGTTGTTTGATGCTAATAGACAAAGTTTTATATACTTGTGTTTGTTCTCATCGTATCTAGTCATCTTGTTCAAGCTAATCACAGAGGATTCCGCACTCTGTTGATTGGTTTCATCTCCTATACGTCAATCGATCTAACACCAGGGGACCTACAAGTGGTATCAGAGCCTCGGTGTTCGTTGATTTGTGTTCCAGTTTCGATTTTTTAGGGTTTTGAGCAAAAACGGTTCGTAACATAAAATCCTTAAAATCGAGTTTGTTATCACTTCATTTGGTGTGTGGAAGGCTAAGGGTTTGTTAGATGATGTTTTCGAAGCTTTTGGAATCATTAATTTCTCAGATCCGTCACTTTTCGAGCATTCTACTCAAGATCCGTCAAGAACACTGCTGTACTGAACAAGTACGCAGAATCACCTTTTCTGCGTATTTGCTAAGTACGCATGGGTTAGCCCTGCGTACTTAGTAAGTACGCATGAGAAGTGACCTGCGTACTTAGCTAAGTACGCAAGAGCATTTCTCTGCGCACTTAGCAAGTACGCATGAGTACTTGGCTTTGCGAACTTACTAAATACGCAGCAACACCCTACATATGCGTATTTACTAAGTACGCATTGACTAGCCTCTGGGATTCGAAAAAAAAAAATATTATAAACTTCCATGAAGTTCACATTTTTTATGACTTGGGAAATTAAGTGTTTGAGAATCTTTGAATGTAGACAAATAGTTCTCTTTCTTATGTCTTGTTCGAGATTAAGTGCAGATATACTAAGCAAGGACTGAAGATACAGACTGGACTTCATGATGTGAGCAGACTTGAAGACAACTTATGAAGACTTCTGAAGCTGTTGTCAAGGGGGAGTCTGTTAGAGCTTATTTGGAAGCATGTGACAAACATCTTCAGAGCTGTTGTCAAGGAGGAGTTTGTTGGAGCATGTTTTGTGACAAGCAGCTTGAAGATTGTTTGTAGTTTATGAGAGTCGTTTGTATCTGATCGAGCTGTATAGTCGAGTCTTTGTTCATGTGTGTTTTCGGTTGTTTTAGTGGATGCGTACTTAGCAAGTACGCAGGGAGAGTTTGTCCTGCGTACTTAGCAAGTACGCAACCTGAGTCTGTGAGTATAAATAGGTGTTAGGGTTCTTGTAGAAACTAGGTCTGAACAAGTTCTTGAGAGAAAACCCTTTGTAATCGGTTGTTTGATGCTAATAGACAAAGTTTTATATACTTGTGTTTGTTCTCATCGTATCTAGTCATCTTGTTCAAGCTAATCACAGAGGATTCCGCACTCTGTTGATTGGTTTCATCTCCTATACGTCAATCGATCTAACACCAGGGGACCTACAAGTGGTATCAGAGCCTCGGTGTTCGTTGATTTGTGTTCCAGTTTCGATTTTTTAGGGTTTTGAGCAAAAACGGTTCGTAACATAAAATCCTTAAAATCGAGTTTGTTATCACTTCATTTGGTGTGTGGAAGGCTAAGGGTTTGTTAGATGATGTTTTCGAAGCTTTTGGAATCATTAATTTCTCAGATCCGTCACTTTTCGAGCATTCTCCTCAAGATCCGTCAAGAACACTGCTGTACTGAACAAGTACGCAGAATCACCTTTTCTGCGTATTTGCTAAGTACGCATGGGTTAGCCCTGCGTACTTAGTAAGTACGCATGAGAAGTGACCTGCGTACTTAGCTAAGTACGCAAGAGCATTTCTCTGCGCACTTAGCAAGTACGCATGAGTACTTGGCTTTGCGAACTTACTAAATACGCAGCAACACCCTACATATGCGTATTTACTAAGTACGCATTGACTAGCCTCTGGGATTCGAAAAAAAAAAATATTATAAACTTCCATGAAGTTCACATTTTTTATGACTTGGGAAATTAAGTGTTTGAGAATCCTTGAATGTAGACAAATAGTTCTCTTTCTTATGTCTTGTTCGAGATTAAGTGCAGATATACTAGGCAAGGACTGAAGATACAGACTGGACTTCATGATGTGAGCAGACTTGAAGACAACTTCTGAAGACTTCTGAAGCTGTTTTCAAGGGGGAGTCTGTTAGAGCTTATTTGGAAGCATGTGACAAACATCTTCAGAGCTGTTGTCAAGGGGGAGTTTGTTGGAGCATGTTTTGTGACAAGCAGCTTGAAGATTGTTTGTAGTTTATGAGAGTCGTTTATATCTGATCGAGCTGTATAGTCGAGTCTTTGTTCATGTGAGTTTTCGGTTGTTTTAGTGGATGCGTACTTAGCAAGTACGCAGGGAGAGTTTGTCCTGCGTACTTAGCAAGTACGCAACCTGAGTCTGTGAGTATAAATAGCTGTTAGGGTTCTTGTAGAAACTAGGTCTGAACAAGTTCTTGAGAGAAAACCCTTTGTAATCGGTTGTTTGATGCTAATAGACAAAGTTTTATATACTTGTGTTTGTTCTCATCGTATCTAGTCATCTTGTTCAAGCTAATCACAGAGGATTCCGCACTCTGTTGATTGGTTTCATCTCCTATACGTCAATCGATCTAACACCAGGGGACCTACAAGTGGTATCAGAGCCTCGGTGTTCGTTGATTTGTGTTCCAGTTTCGATTTTTTAGGGTTTTGAGCAAAAACGGTTCGTAACATAAAATCCTTAAAATCGAGTTTGTTATCACTTCATTTGGTGTTTGGAAGGCTAAGGGTTTGTTAAATGATGTTTTCGAAGCTTTTGGAAGCATTAATTTCTCAGATCCGTCACTTTTCGAGCATTCTCCTCAAGATCCGTCAAGAACACTGCTGTACTGAACAAGTACGCAGAATCACCTTTTCTGCGTATTTGCTAAGTACGCATGGGTTAGCCCTGCGTACTTAGTAAGTACGCATGAGAAGTGATCTGCGTACTTAGCTAAGTACGCAAGAGCATTTCTCTGCGCACTTAGCAAGTACGCATGAGTTCTTGGCTTTGCGAACTTACTAAATACGCAGCAACACCCTACATATGCGTATTTACTAAGTACGCATTGACTAGCCTCTGGGATTCGAAAAAAAAATAAATAAATAAAATTAAAATATTCTAAACTTCTATGAAATTCACATTTTTTATGACTTGGGAAATTAAGTGTTTGAGAATCCTTGAATGTAGACATATAGTTCTCTTTCTTATGTCTTGTTCGAGATTAAGTGCAGATATACTAGGCAAGGACTGAAGATACAGACTTGACTTCATGATGTGAGCAGACTTGAAGACAACTTCTGATGACTTCTGAAGCTGTTGTCAAGGGGGAGTCTGTTAGAGCTTATTTGGAAGCATGTGACAAACATCTTCAGAGTTGTTGTCAAGGGGGAGTTTGTTGGAGCATGTTTTGTGACAATCAGCTTGAAGATTGTTTGTAGTTTATGAGAGTCGTTTGTATCTGATCGAGCTGTATAGTCGAGTCTTTGTTCATGTGTGTTTTTGGTTGTTTTAGTGCATGCGTACTTAGCAAGTACGCAGGGAGAGTTTGTCCTGCGTACTTAGCGAGTACGCAACCTGAGTCTGTGAGTATAAATAGCTGTTAGGGTTCTTGTAGAAACTAGGTCTGAACAAGTTCTTGAGAGAAAACCCTTTGTAATCGGTTGTTTAATGCTAATAGACAAAATTTTATATACTTGTGTTTGTTCTCATCGTATCTAGTCATCTTGTTCAAGCTAATCACAGAGGATTCCGCACTCTGTTGATTGGTTTCATCTCCTATACGTCAATCGATCTAACACCAGGGGACCTACAAGTGGTATCAGAGCCTCGGTGTTCGTTGATTTGTGTTCCAGTTTCAATTTTTTAGGGTTTTGAGCAAAAACGGTTCGTAACATAAAATCCTTAAAATCGAGTTTGTTATCACTTCATTTGGTGTTTGGAAGGCTAAGGGTTTGTTAGATTATGTTTTCGAAGCTTTTGGAAGCATTAATTTCTCAGATGCGTCACTTTTCGAGCATTCTCCTCAAGATCCGTCAAGAACACTGTTGTACTGAACAAGTACGCAGAATCACCTTTTCTGCGTATTTGCTAAGTACGCATGGGTTAGCCCTGCGTACTTAGTAAATACGCATGAGGAGTGACCTGCGTACTTAGCTAAGTACGCAAGAGCATTTCTCTGCGCACTTAGCAAGTACGCATGAGTACTTGGCTTTGCGAACTTACTAAATACGCAGCAACACCCTACATATGCGTATTTACTAAGTACGCATTGACTAGCCTCTGGGATTCGAAAAAAAAAAAAATTAAAATATTCTAAACTTCCATGAAATTCACATTTTTTATGACTTGGGAAATTAAGTGTTTCAGAATCCTTGAATGTAGACAAATAGTTCTCTTTCTTATGTCTTGTTCGAGATTAAGTGCAGATATACTAGGCAAGGACTGAAGATACAGACTGGACTTCATGATGTGAGCAGACTTGAAGACAACTTCTGAAGACTTCTGAAGCTGTTGTCAAGGGGGAGTCTGTTAGGGCTTATTTGGAAGCATGTGACAAACATCTTCAGAGCTGTTGTCAAGGGGGAGTTTGTTGGGGCATGTTTTGTGACAAGCAGCTTGAAGATTGTTTGTAGTTTATGAGAGTCGTTTGTATCTGATCGAGTTGTATAGTCGAGTCTTTGTTCATGTGTGTTTTCGGTTGTTTTAGTGGATGCGTACTTAGCAAGTACGCAGGGAGAGTTTGTCCTGCGTACTTAGCAACTACGCAACCTGAGTCTGTGAGTATAAATAGCTGTTAGGGTTCTTGTAGAAACTAGGTCTGAACAAGTTCTTGAGAGAAAACCCTTTGTAATCGGTTGTTTGATGCTAATAGACAAAGTTTTATATACTTGTGTTTGTTCCCATCGTATCTAGTCATCTTGTTCAAGCTAATCACAGAGGATTCCGCACTCTGTTGATTGGTTTCATCTCCTATACGTCAATCGATCTAACACCAGGGGACCTACAAGTGGTATCAGAGCCTCGGTGTTCGTTGATTTGTGTTCCAGTTTCGATTTTTTAGGGTTTTGAGCAAAAACGGTTCGTAACATAAAATCCTTAAAATCGAGTTTGTTATCACTTCATTTGGTGTTTGGAAGGCTAAGGGTTTGTTAGATGATGTTTTCGAAGCTTTTGGAAGCATTAATTTCTCAGATCCGTCACTTTTCGAGCATTCTCCTCAAGATCCGTCAAGAACACTGCTGTACTGAACAAGTACGCAGAATCACCTTTTCTGCGTATTTGCTAAGTACGCATGGGTTAGCCCTGCGTACTTAGTAAATACGCATGAGGAGTGACCTGCGTACTTAGCTAAGTACGCAAGAGCATTTCTCTGCGCACTTAGCAAGTACGCATGAGTACTTGGCTTTGCGAACTTACTAAATACGCAGCAACACCCTACATATGCGTATTTACTAAGTACGCATTGACTAGCCTCTGGGATTCGAAAAAAAAAAAAATTAAAATATTCTAAACTTCCATGAAATTCACATTTTTTATGACTTGGGAAATTAAGTGTTTCAGAATCCTTGAATGTAGACAAATAGTTCTCTTTCTTATGTCTTGTTCGAGATTAAGTGCAGATATACTAGGCAAGGACTGAAGATACAGACTGGACTTCATGATGTGAGCAGACTTGAAGACAACTTCTGAAGACTTCTGAAGCTGTTGTCAAGGGGGAGTCTGTTAGAGCTTATTTGGAAGCATGTGACAAACATCTTCAGAGCTGTTGTCAAGGGGGAGTTTGTTGGAGCATGTTTTGTGACGAGCAGCTTGAAGATTGTTTGTAGTTTATGAGAGTCGTTTGTATCTGATCGAGCTGTATAGTCGAGTCTTTGTTCATGTGTGTTTTCGGTTGTTTTAGTGGATGCGTACTTAGCAAGTACGCAGGGAGAGTTTGTCCTGCGTACTTAGCAAGTACGCAACCTGAGTCTGTGAGTATAAATAGCTGTTAGGGTTCTTGTAGAAACTAGGTCTGAACAAGTTCTTGAGAGAAAACCCTTTGTAATCGGTTGTTTGATGCTAATAGACAAAGTTTTATATACTTGTGTTTGTTCTCATCGTATCTAGTCATCTTGTTCAAGCTAATCACAGAGGATTCCGCACTCTGTTGATTGGTTTCATCTCCTATACGTCAATCGATCTAACACCAGGGGACCTACAAGTGGTATCAGAGCCTCGGTGTTCGTTGATTTGTGTTCCAGTTTCGATTTTTTAGGGTTTTGAGCAAAAACGGTTCGTAACATAAAATCCTTAAAATCGAGTTTGTTATCACTTCATTTGGTGTTTGGAAGGCTAAGGGTTTGTTAGATGATGTTTTCGAAGCTTTTGGAAGCATTAATTTCTCAGATCCGTCACTTTTCGAGCATTCTCCTCAAGATCCGTCAAGAACACTGCTGTACTGAACAAGTACGCAGAATCACCTTTTCTGCGTATTTGCTAAGTACGCATGGGTTAGCCCTGCGTACTTAGTAAGTACGCATGAGAAGTGACCTGCGTACTTAGCTAAGTACGCAAGAGCATTTCTCTGCGCACTTAGCAAGTACGCATAAGTACTTGGCTTTGCGAACTTACTAAATACGCAGCAACACCCTACATATGCGTATTTACTAAGTACGCATTGACTAGCCTCTGGGATTCGAAAAAAAAAAAAAGAATATTCTAAACTTCAATGAAGTTCACATTTTTTATGGCTTTGGAAATTAAGTGTTTGAGAATCCTTGAATGTAGACAAATAGTTCTCTTTCTTATGTCTTGTTCGAGATTAAGTGCAGATATACTAGGCAAGGACTGAAGATACAGACTGGACTTCATGATGTGAGCAGACTTGAAGACAACTTCTGAAGACTTCTGAAGCTGTTGTCAATGGGGAGTCTGTTAGAGCTTATTTGGAAGCATGTGACAAACATCTTCAGAGCTGTTGTCAAGGGGGAGTTTGTTGGAGCATGTTTTGTGACAAGCAGCTTGAAGATTGTTTGTAGTTTATGAGAGTCGTTTGTATCTGATCGAGCTGTATAGTCGAGTCTTTGTTCATGTGTGTTTTCGGTTGTTTTAGTGGATGCGTACTTAGCAAGTACGCAGGGAGAGTTTGTCCTGCGTACTTAGCAAGTACGCAACCTGAGTCTGTGAGTATAAATAGTTGTTAGGGTTCTTGTAGAAACTAGGTCTGAACAAGTTCTTGAGAGAAAACCCTTTGTAATCGGTTGTTTGATGCTAATAGACAAAGTTTTATATACTTGTGTTTGTTCTCATCGTATCTAGTCATCTTGTTCAAGCTAATCACAGAGGATTCCGCACTCTGTTGATTGGTTTCATCTCCTATACGTCAATCGATCTAACACCAGGGGACCTACAATTGGTATCAGAGCCTCGGTGTTCGTTGATTTGTGTTCCAGTTTCGATTTTTTAGGGTTTTGAGCAAAAACGGTTCGTAACATAAAATCCTTAAAATCGAGTTTGTTATCACTTCATTTGGTGTTTGGAAGGCTAAGGGTTTGTTAGATGATGTTTTCGAAGCTTTTGGAATCATTAATTTCTCAGATCCGTCACTTTTCGAGCATTCTCCTCAAGATCCGTCAAGAACACTGCTGTACTGAACAAGTACGCAGAATCACCTTTTCTGCGTATTTGCTAAGTACGCATGGGTTAGCCCTGCGTACTTAGTAAGTACGCATGAGAAGTGACCTGCGTACTTAGCTAAGTAGCAGGAGCATTTCTCTGCGCACTTAGCAAGTACGCATGAGTACATGGCTTTGCGAACTTACTAAATACGCAGCAACACCCTACATATGCGTATTTACTAAGTACGCATTGACTAGCCTCTGGGATTCGAAAAAAAAAAAATATATATATTCTAAAGTTCCATGAAGTTCACATTTTTTATGACTTGGGAAATTAAGTGTTTGAGAATCCTTGAATGTAGACAAATAGTTCTCTTTCTTATGTCTTGTTCGAGATTAAGTGCAGATATACTAGGCAAGGACTGAAGATACAGACTGGACTTCATGATGTGAGCAGACTTGAAGACAACTTCTGAAGACTTCTGAAGCTGTTGTCAAGGGGGAGTCTGTTAGAGCTTATTTGGAAGCATGTGATAAACATCTTCAGAGCTATTGTCAAGGGGTAGTTTGTTGGAGCATGTTTTGTGACAAGCAGCTTGAAGATTGTTTGTAGTTTATGAGAGTCGTTTGTATCTGATCGAGCTGTATAGTCGAGTCTTTGTTCATGTGTGTTTTCGGTTGTTTTAGTGGATGCGTACTTAGCAAGTACGCAGGGAGAGTTTGTCCTGCGTACTTAGCAAGTACGCAACCTGAGTCTGTGAGTATAAATAGCTGTTAGGGTTCTTGTAGAAACTAGGTCTGAACAAGTTCTTGAGAGAAAACCCTTTGTAATCGGTTGTTTTATGCTAATAGACAAAGTTTTATATACTTGTGTTTGTTCTCATCGTATCTAGTCATCTTGTTCAAGCTAATCACAGAGGATTCCGCACTCTGTTGATTGGTTTCATCTCCTATACGTCAATCGATCTAAAACCAGGGGACCTACAAGTGGTATCAGAGCCTCGGTGTTCGTTGATTTGTGTTCCAGTTTCGATTTTTTAGGGTTTTTGAGCAAAAACGGTTCATAACATAAAATCCTTAAAATCGAGTTTGTTATCACTTCATTTGGTGTTTGGAAGGCTAAGGGTTTGTTAGATGATGTTTTCGAAGCTTTTGGAATCATTAATTTCTCAGATCCGTCACTTTTCGAGCATTCTCCTCAAGATCCGTTAAGAACACTGCTGTACTGAACAAGTACGCAGAATTACCTTTTCTGCGTATTTGCTAAGTACGCATGGGTTAGCCCTGCGTACTTAGTAAGTACGCATGAGAAGTGACCTGCGTACTTAGCTAAGTACGCAAGAGCATTTCTCTGCGCACTTAGCAAGTACGCATGAGTACTTGGTTTTGCGAACTTACTAAATACGCAGCAACACCCTACATATGCGTATTTACTAAGTACGCATTGACTAGCCTTTGGGATTCGAAAAAAAATAAATAAATAAAAATAAATAAAAAAATATTCCAAACTTCCATGAAGTTCACATTTTTTATGACTTGGGAAATTAAGTGTTTGAGAATCCTTGAATGTAGACAAATAGTTCTCTTTCTTATGTCTTGTTCGAGATTAAGTGCAGATATACTAGGCAAGGACTGAAGATACAGACTAGACTTCATGATGTGAGCAGACTTGAAGACAACTTCTGAAGACTTCTGAAGCTGTTGTCAAGGGGGAGTCTGTTAGAGCTTATTTGGAAGCATGTGACAAACATCTTCAGAGCTGTTGTCAAGGGGGAGTTTGTTGGAGCATGTTTTGTGACAAGCAGCTTGAAGATTGTTTGTAGTTTATGAGAATCGTTTGTATCTGATCGAGCTGTATAGTCGAGTCTTTGTTCATGTGTGTTTTCAGTTGTTTTAGTGGATGCGTACTTAGCAAGTACGCAGGGAGAGTTTGTCCTGCGTACTTAGCAAGTACGCAACCTGAGTCTGTGAGTATAAATAGCTGTTAGGGTTCTTGTATAAACTAGGTCTGAACAAGTTCTTGAGAGAAAACCCTTTGTAATCGGTTGTTTGATGCTAATAGACAAAGTTTTATATGCTTGTGTTTGTTCTCATCGTATCTAGTCATCTTGTTCAAGCTAATCACAGAGGATTCCGCACTCTGTTTATTGGTTTCATCTCCTATACGTCAATCGATCTAACACCAGGGGACCTACAAGTGGTATCAGAGCCTCGGTGTTCGTTGATTTGTGTTCCAGTTTCGATTTTTTAGGGTTTTGAGCAAAAACGGTTCTTAACATAAAATCCTTAAAATCGAGTTTGTTATCACTTCGTTTGGTGTTTGGAAGGCTAAGGGTTTGTTAGATGATGTTTTCGAAGCTTTTGGAATCATTAATTTCTCAGATCTTTCAGTTTTCGAGCATTCTCCTCAAGATCCGTCAAGAACACTGCTGTACTGAACAAGTACGCAGAATCACCTTTTCTGCGTATTTGCTAAGTACGCATGGGTTAGCCCTGCGTACTTAGTAAGTACGCATGAGAAGTGACCTGCGTACGTAGCTAAGTACGCAAGAGCATTTCTCTGCGCACTTAGCAAGTACGCATGAGTACTTGGCTTTGCGAACTTACTAAATACGCAGCAACATCCTACATATGCGTATTTACTAAGTACGCATTGACTAGCCTCTGAGATTCGAAAAAAAAAAAAAATAATATTCTAAACTTCCATGAAGTTCACATTTTTTATGACTTGGGAAATTAAGTGTTTGAGAATCCTTGAATGTAGACAAATAGTTCTCTTTCTTATGTCTTGTTCGAGATTAAGTGCAGATATACTAGGCAAGGACTGAAGATACAGACTGGACTTCATGATGTGAGCAGACTTGAAGACAACTTCTGAAGACTTCTGAAGCTGTTGTCAAGGGGGAGTCTGTTAGAGCTCATTTGGAAGCATGTGACAAACATCTTCAGAGCTGTTGTCAAGGGGGAGTTTGTTGGAGCATGTTTTGTGACAAGCAGGTTGAAGATTGTTTGTAGTTTATGAGAGTCGTTTGTATCTGATCGAGCTGTATAGTCGAGTCTTTGTTCATGTGTGTTTTCGGTTGTTTTAGTGGATGCGTACTTAGCAAGTACGCAGGGAGAGTTTGTCCTGCGTACTTAGCAACTACGCAACCTGAGTCTGTGAGTATAAATAGCTGTTAGGGTTCTTGTAGAAACTAGGTCTGAACAAGTTCTTGAGAGAAAACCCTTTGTAATCGGTTGTTTGATGCTAATAGACAAAGTTTTATATACTTATGTTTGTTCTCATCGTATCTAGTCATCTTGTTCAAGCTAATCACAGAGGATTCCGCACTCTGTTGATTGATTTCATCTCCTATACGTCAATCGATCTAACACCAGGGGACCTACAAGTGGTATCAGAGCCTCGGTGTTCGTTGATTTGTGTTTCAGTTTCGATTTTTTAGGGTTTTGAGCAAAAACGGTTCGTAACATAAAATCCTTAAAATCGAGTTTGTTATCACTTCGTTTGGTGTTTGGAAGGCTAAGGGTTTGTTAGATGATGTTTTCGAAGCTTTTGGAATCATTAATTTCTCAGATCCGTCACTTTTCGAGCATTCTCCTCAAGATCCGTCAAGAACACTGCTGTACTGAACAAGTACGCAGAATCACCTTTTCTGCGTATTTGCTAAGTACGCATGGGTTAGCCCTGCGTACATAGTAAGTACGCATGAGAAGTGACCTGCGTACTTAGCTAAGTACGCAAGAGCATTTCTCTGCGCACTTAGCAAGTACGCATGAGTACTTGGCTTTGCGAACTTACTAAATACGCAGCAACACCCTACATATGCGTATTTACTAAGTATGCATTGACTAGCCTCTGGGATTCGAAAAAAAAAATAAAAAATAAAAAATTCTAAACTTCCATGAAGTTCACATTTTTTATGACTTGGGAAATTAAGTGTTTGAGAATCCTTGAATGTAGACAAATTGTTCTCTTTCTTATGTCTTGTTCGAGATTAAGTGCAGATATACTAGGCAAGGACTGAAGATACAGACTGGACTTCATGATGTGAGCAGACTTGAAGACAACTTCTGAAGACTTCTAAAGCTGTTGTCAAGGGGGAGTCTATTAGAGCTTATTTGGAAGTATGTGACAAACATCTTCAGAGCTGTTGTCAACGGGGAGTTTGTTGGAGCATGTTTTGTGACAAGCAGCTTGAAGATTGTTTGTAGTTTATGAGAGTCGTTTGTATCTGATCGAGCTGTATAGTCGAGTCTTTGTTCATGTGTGTTTTCGGTTGTTTTAGTGGATGCGTACTTAGCAAGTACGCAGGGAGAGTTTGTCCTGCGTACTTAGAAAGTACGCAACCTGAGTCTGTGAGTATAAATAGCTGTTAGGGTTCTTGTAGAAACTAGGTCTGAACAAGTTCTTGAGAGAAAATCCTTTGTAATCGGTTGTTTGATGCTAATAGACAAAGTTTTATATACTTGTGTTTGTTCTCATCGTATCTAGTCATCTTGTTCAAGCTAATCACAGAGGATTCCGCACTCTGTTGATTGGTTTCATCTCCTATACGTCAATCGATCTAACACCAGGGGACCTACAAGTGGTATCAGAGCCTCGGTGTTCGTTGATTTGTGTTCCAGTTTCGATTTTTTAGGGTTTTGAGCAAAAACGGTTCGTAACATAAAATCCTTAAAATCGAGTTTGTTATCACTTCATTTGGTGTTTGGAAGGCTAAGGGTTTGTTAGATGATGTTTTCGAAGCTTTTGGAATCATTAATTTCTCAGATCCGTCACTTTTCGAGCATTCTCCTCAAGATCCGTCAAGAACACTGCTGTACTGAACAAGTACGCAGAATCACCTTTTCTGCGTATTTGCTAAGTACGCATGGGTTAGCCCTGCGTACTTAGTAAGTACGCATGAGAAGTGACCTGCGTACTTAGCTAAGTACGCAAGAGCATTTCTCTGCGCACTTAGCAAGTACGCATGAGTACTTGGCTTTGCGAACTTACTAAATACGCAGCAACACCCTACATATGCGTATTTACTAAGTATGCATTGACTAGCCTCTGGGATTCGAAAAAAAAAATAAAAAATAAAAAATTCTAAACTTCCATCAAGTTCACATTTTTTATGACTTGGGAAATTAAGTGTTTGAGAATCCTTGAATGTAGACAAATTGTTCTCTTTCTTATGTCTTGTTCGAGATTAAGTGCAGATATACTAGGCAAGGACTGAAGATACAGAATGGACTTCATGATGTGAGCAGACTTGAAGACAACTTCTGAAGACTTCTGAAGCTGTTGTCAAGGGGGAGTCTATTAGAGCTTATTTGGAAGTATGTGACAAACATCTTCAGAGCTGTTGTCAACGGGGAGTTTGTTGGAGCATGTTTTGTGACAAGCAGCTTGAAGATTGTTTGTAGTTTATGAGAGTCGTTTGTATCTGATCGAGCTGTATAGTCGAGTCTTTGTTCATGTGTGTTTTCGGTTGTTTTAGTGGATGCGTACTTAGCAAGTACGCAGGGAGAGTTTGTCCTGCATACTTAGCAAGTACGCAACCTGAGTCTGTGAGTATAAATAGCTGTTAGGGTTCTTGTAGAAACTAGGTCTGAACAAGTTCTTGAGAGAAAACCCTTTGTAATCGGTTGTTTGATGCTAATAGACAAAGTTTTATATACTTGTGTTTGTTCTCATCGTATCTAGTCATCTTGTTCAAGCTAATAACAGAGGATTCCGCACTCTGTTGATTGGTTTCATCTCCTATACGCCAATCGATCTAACACCAGGGGACCTACAAGTGGTATCAGAGCCTCGGTGTTCGTTGATTTGTGTTCCAGTTTCGATTTTTTAGGGTTTTGAGCAAAAACGGTTCGTAACATAAAATCCTTAAAATCGAGTTTGTTATCACTTCATTTGGTGTTTGGAAGGCTAAGGGTTTGTTAGATGATGTTTTCGAAGCTTTTGGAATCATTAATTTCTCAGATCCGTCACTTTTCGAGCATTCTACTCAAGATCCGTCAAGAACACTGCTGTACTGAACAAGTACGCAGAATCACCTTTTCTGCGTATTTGCTAAGTACGCATGGGTTAGCCCTGCGTACTTAGTAAGTACGCATGAGAAGTGACCTGCGTACTTAGCTAAGTACGCAAGAGCATTTCTCTGCGCACTTAGCAAGTACGCATGAGTACTTGGCTTTGCGAACTTACTAAATACGCAGCAACACCCTACATATGCGTATTTACTAAGTACGCATTGACTAGCCTCTGGGATTCGGGAAAAAAAAAATATATATTCTAAACTTCAATGAAGTTCACATTTTTTATGACTTGGGAAATTAAGTGTTTGAGAATCCTTGAATGTAGACAAATAGTTCTCTTTCTTATGTCTTGTTCGAGATCAAGTGCAGATATACTAGGCAAGGACTGAAGATACAGACTGGACTTCATGATGTGAGCAGACTTGAAGACAACTTCTGAAGACTTCTGAAGCTGTTGTCAAGGGGGAGTCTGTTAGAGCTTATTTGGAAGCATGTGACAAACATCTTCAGAGCTGTTGTCAAGGGGGAGTTTGTTGGAGCATGTTTTGTGACAAGCAGCTTGAAGATTGTTTGTAGTTTATGAGAGTCGTTTGTATCTGATCGAGCTGTATTATCGAGTCTTTGTTCATGTGTGTTTTCGGTTGTTTTAGTGGATGCGTACTTAGCAAGTACGCAGGGAGAGTTTGTCCTGCGTACTTAGCAAGTACGCAACCTGAGTCTGTGAGTATAAATAGCTGTTAGGGTTCTTGTAGAAACTAGGTCTGAACAAGTTCTTGAGAGAAAACCCTTTGTAATCGGTTGTTTGATTCTAATAGACAAAGTTTTATATACTTGTGTTTGTTCTCATCGTATCTAGTCATCTTGTTCAAGCTAATCACAGAGGATTCCGCTCTCTGTTTATTGGTTTCATCTCCTATACGTCAATCGATCTAACACCAGGGGACCTACAAGTGGTATCAGAGCCTCGGTGTTCGTTGATTTGTGTTCCAGTTTCGATTTTTTAGGGTTTTGAGCAAAAACGGTTCGTAACATAAAATCCTTAAAATCGAGTTTGTTATCACTTCATTTGGTGTTTGGAAGGCTAAGGGTTTGTTAGATGATGTTTTCGAAGCTTTTGGAATCATTAATTTCTTAGATCCGTCACTTTTCGAGCATTCTCCTCAAGATCCGTTAAGAACACTGCTGTACTGAACAAGTACGCAGAATCACCTTTTCTGCGTATTTGCTAAGTACGCATGGGTTAGCCCTGCGTACTTAGTAAGTACGCATGAGAAGTGACCTGCGTACTTAGCTAAGTACGCAAGAGCATTTCTTTGCGCACTTAGCAAGTACGCATGAGTACTTGGCTTTGCGAACTTACTAAATACGCAGCAACACCCTACATATGCGTATTTACTAAGTACGCATTGACTAGCCTCTGGGATTCGGAAAAAAAAAATATATTCTAAACTTCCATGAAGTTCACATTTTTTATGACTTGGGAAATTAAGTGTTTGAGAATCCTTGAATGTAGACAAATAGTTCTCTTTCTTATGTCTTGTTCGAGATTAAGTGCAGATATACTAGGCAAGGACTGAAGATACAGACTGGACTTCATGATGTGAGCAGACTTGAAGACAACTTCTGAAGACTTCTGAAGCTGTTGTCAAGGGGGAGTCTGTTAGAGCTTATTTGGAAGCATGTGACAAACATCTTCAGAGTTGTTGTCAAGGCGGAGTTTGTTGGAGCATGTTTTGTGACAAGCAGCTTGAAGATTGTTTGTAGTTTATGAGAGTCGTTTGTATCTGATCGAGCTGTATAGTCGAGTCTTTGTTCATGTGTGTTTTCGGTTGTTTTAGTGGATGCGTACTTAGCAAGTACGCAGGGAGAGTTTGTCCTGCGTACTTAGCAAGTACGCAACCTGAGTCTGTGAGTATAAATAGCTGTTAGGGTTCTTGTAGAAACTAGGTCTGAACAAGTTCTTGACAGAAAACCCTTTGTAATCGGTTGTTTGATGCTAATAGACAAAGTTTTATATACTTGTGTTTGTTCTCTTCGTATCTAGTCACCTTGTTCAAGCTAATCATAGAGGATTCCGCACTCTGTTGATTGGTTTCATCTCCAATACGTCAATCGATCTAACACCAGGGGACCTACAAGTGGTATCAGAGCCTCGGTGATCGTTGATTTGTGTTCCAGTTTCGATTTTTTAGGGTTTTGAGCAAAAACGGTTCGTATCATAAAATCCTTAAAATCGAGTTTGTTATCACTTCATTTGGTGTTTGGAAGGCTAAGGGTTTGTTAGATGATGTTTTCGAAGCTTTTGGAATCATTAATTTCTTAGATCCGTCACTTTTCGAGCATTCTCCTCAAGATCCGTTAAGAACACTGCTGTACTGAACAAGTACGCAGAATCACCTTTTCTGCGTATTTGCTAAGTACGCATGGGTTAGCCCTGCGTACTTAGTAAGTACGCATGAGAAGTGACCTGCGTACTTAGCTAAGTACGCAAGAGCATTTCTCTGCGCACTTAGCAAGTACGCATGAGTACTTGGCTTTGCGAACTTACTAAATACGCAGCAACACCCTACATATGCGTATTTACTAAGTACGCATTGACTAGCCTCTGGGATTCGGAAAAAAAAAATATATTCTAAACTTCCATGAAGTTCACATTTTTTATGACTTGGGAAATTAAGTGTTTGAGAATGCTTGAATGTAGACAAATAGTTCTCTTTCTTATGTCTTGTTCGAGATTAAGTGCAGATATACTAGGCAAGGACTGAAGATACAGACTGGACTTCATGATGTGAGCAGACTTGAAGACAACTTCTGAAGACTTCTGAAGCTGTTGTCAAGGGGGAGTCTGTTAGAGCTTATTTGGAAGCATGTGACAAACATCTTCAGAGTTGTTGTCAAGGCGGAGTTTGTTGGAGCATGTTTTGTGACAAGCAGCTTGAAGATTGTTTGTAGTTTATGAGAGTCGTTTGTATCTGATCGAGCTGTATAGTCGAGTCTTTGTTCATGTGTGTTTTCGGTTGTTTTAGTGGATGCGTACTTAGCAAGTACGCAAGGAGAGTTTGTCCTGCGTACTTAGCAAGTACGCAACCTGAGCCTGTGTGTATAAATAGCTGTTAGGGTTCTTGTAGAAACTAGGTCTGAACAAGTTCTTGAGAGAAAACCCTTTGTAATCGGTTGTTTGATGCTAATAGACAAAGTTTTATATACTTGTGTTTGTTCTCATCGTATCTAGTCATCTTGTTCAAGCTAATCACAGAGGATTCCGCACTCTGTTGATTGGTTTCATCTCCTATACGTCAATCGATCTAACACCAGGGGACCTACAAGTGGTATCAGAGCCTCGGTGTTCGTTGATTTGTGTTACAGTTTCGATTTTTTACGGTTTTGAGCAAAAATGGTTCGTAACATAAAATCCTTAAATCGAGTTTGGTATCACTTCATTTGGTGTTTGGAACGCTAAGGGTTTGTTAGATGATGTTTTCGAAGCTTTTGGAATCATTAATTTCTGAGATCCGTCACTTTTCGAGCATTCTCCTCAAGATCCATCAAGAACACTGCTGTACTGAACAAGTACGCAGAATCACCTTTTCTGCGTATTTGCTAAGTACGCATGGGTTAGCCCTACGTACTTAGTAAGTACGCATTAGAAGTGACCTGCGTACTTAGCTAAGTACGCAAGAGCATTTCTCTGCGCACTTAGCAAGTACGCATGAGTACTTGGCTTTGCGAACTTACTAAATACGCAGCAACACCCTACATATGCGTATTTACTAAGTATGCATTGACTAGCCTCTGGGATTCGAAAAAAAAAATATATATTCTAAACTTCCATGAAGTTCACATTTTTTATGACTTGGGAAATTAAGTGTTTGAGAATCCTTGAATGTAGACAAATAGTTCTCTTTCTTATGTCTTGTTCGAGATTAAGTGCAGATATACTAGGCAAGGACTGAAGATACAGACTGGACTTCATGATGTGAGCAGACTTGAAGACAACTTCTGAAGACTTCTGAAGCTGTTGTCAAGGGGGAGTCTGTTAGAGCTTATTTGGAAGCATGTGACAAACATCTTCAGAGCTGTTGTCAAGGGGGAGTTTGTTGGAGCATGTTTTGTGACAAGCAGCTTGAAGATTGTTTGTAGTTTATGAGAGTCGTTTGTATCTGATCGAGCTGTATAGTCGAGTCTTTGTTCATGTGTGTTTTCCGTTGTTTTAGTGGATGCGTACTTAGCAAGTACGCAGGGAGAGTTTGTCCTGCGTACTTAGCAAGTACGCAACCTGAGTCTGTGGGTATAAATAGCTGTTAGGGTTCTTGTACAAACTAGGTCTGAACAAGTTCTTGAGAGAAAACCCTTTGTAATCGGTTGTTTGATGCTAATAGACAAAGTTTTATATACTTGTGTTTGTTCTCATCGTATCTAGTCATCTTGTTCGAGCTAATCACAGAGGATTCCGCACTCTGTTGATTGGTTTCATCTCCTATACGTCAATCGATCTAACACCAGGGGACCTACAAGTGGTATCAGAGCCTCGGTGTTCGTTGATTTGTGTTCCAGTTTTGATTTTGTAGGGTTTTGAGCAAAAACAGTTCGTAACATAAAATCCTTAAAATCGAGTTTGTTATCACTTCATTTGGTGTTTGGAAGGCTAAGGGTTTGTTAGATGATGTTTTCGAAGCTTTTGGAATCATTAATTTCTCAGATCCGTCACTTTTCGAGCATTCTCCTCAATATCCGACAAGAACATTGCTGTACTGAACAAGTACGCAGAATCACCTTTTCTGCGTATTTGCTAAGTACGCATGGGTTAGCCCTGCGTACTTAGTAAGTACGCATGAGAAGTGACCTGCGTACTTAGCTAAGTACGCAAGAGCATTTCTCTGCGCACTTAGCAAGTACGCATGAGTACTTGGCTTTGCGAACTTACTAAATACGCAGCAACACCCTACATATGTGTATTTACTAAGTACGCATCGACTAGCCTCTGGGATTCGGAAAAAAAAAATAAAAATAAAAATAAAAAAATTAAAAAAAAATTCTAAACTTCCATGAAGTTCACATTTTTTATGACTTGGGAAATTAAGTGTTTGAGAATCCTTGAATGTAGACAAATAGTTCTCTTTCTTATGTCTTGTTCGAGATTAAGTGCAGATATACTAGGCAAGGACTGAAGATACAGACTGGACTTCATGATGTGAGCAGACTTGAAGACAACTTCTGAAGACTTCTGAAGCTGTTGTCAAGGGGGAGTCTGTTAGAGCTTATTTGGAAGCATGTGACAAACATCTTCAGAGCTGTTGTCAAGGGGAGTTTGTTGGAGCATGTTTTGTGACAAGCATCTTGAAGATTGTTTGTAGTTTATGAGAGTCGTTTGTATCTGATCGAGCTGTATAGTCGAGTCTTTGTTCATGTGTGTTTTCGGTTGTTTTAGTGGATGCGTACTTAGCAAGTACGCAGGAAGAGTTTGTCCTGCGTACTTAGCAAGTACGCAACCTGAGTCTGTGAGTATAAATAGCTGTTAGGGTTCTTGTAGAAACTAGGTCTGAACAAGTTCTTGAGAGAAAACCCTTTGTAATCGGCTGTTTGATGCTAATAGACAAAGTTTTATATACTTGTGTTTGTTCTCATCGTATCTAGTCATCTTGTTCAAGCTAATCACAGAGGATTCCGCACTCTGTTGATTGGTTTCATCTCCTATACGTCAATCGATCTAACACCAGGGGACCTACAAGTGGTATCAGAGCCTCGGTGTTCGTTGATTTGTGTTCCAGTTTTGATTTTTTAGGGTTTTGAGCAAAAACGGTTCGTAACATAAAATCCTTAAAATCGAGTTTGTTATCACTTCATTTGGTGTTTGGAAGGCTAAGGGTTTGTTAGATGATGTTTTCGAAGCTTTTGGAATCATTAATTTCTCAGATCCGTCACTTTTCGAGCATTCTCCTCAAGATCCGTCAAGAACACTGCTGTACTGAACAAGTACGCAGAATCACCTTTTCTGCGTATTTGCTAAGTACGCATGGGTTAGCCCTGCGTACTTAGTAACTACGCATGAGAATAAGTACGCAAGAGCATTTCTCTGCGCACTTAGCAAGTACGCATGAGTACTTGGCTTTGCGAACTTACTAAATACGCAGCAACACCCTACATATGCGTATTTACTAAGTACGCATTGACTAGCCTCTGGGATTCGGAAAAAAAAAAATTCTAAACTTCCATGAAGTTCACATTTTTTATGACTTGGGAAATTAAGTGTTTGAGAATCCTTGAATGTAGACAAATAGTTCTCTTTCTTATGTCTTGTTCGAGATTAAGTGCAGATATACTAGGCAAGGACTGAAGATACAGACTGGACTTCATGATGTGAGCAGACTTGAAGACAACTTCTGAAGACTTCTGAAGCTGTTGTCAAGGGGGAGTCTGTTAAAGCTTATTTGGAAGCATGTGACAAACATCTTCAGAGCTGTTGTCAAGGGGGAGTTTGTTGGAGCATGTTTTGTTACAAGCAGCTTGAAGATTGTTTGTAGTTTATGAGAGTCATTTGTATCTGATCGAGCTGAATAGTCGAGTCTTTGTTCATTTGTGTTTTCGGTTGTTTTAGTGGATGCGTACTTAGCAAGTACGCAGGGAGAGTTTGTCCTGCGTACTTAGCAAGTACGCAACCTGAGTCTGTGAGTATAAATAGCTGTTAGGGTTCTTGTAGAAACTAGGTCTGAACAAGTTCTTGAGAGAAAACCCTTTGTAATCGGTTGTTTGATGCTAATAGACAAAGTTTTATATACTTGTGTTTGTTCTCATCGTATCTAGTCATCTTGTTCAAGCTAATCACAGAGGATTCCGCACTCTGTTGATTGGTTTCATCTCCTATACGTCAATCGATCTAACACCAGGGGACCTACAAGTGGAATCAGAGCCTCGATGTTCGTTGATTTGTGTTCCAGTTTTGATTTTTTAGGGTTTTGAGCAAAAATGTTTCGTAACATAAAATCCTTAAAATCGATTTTGTTATCACTTCATTTGGTGTTTGGAAGGCTAAGGGTTTGTTAGATGATGTTTTCGAAGCTTTTGGAATCATTAATTTCTCAGATCCGTCACTTTTCGAGCATTCTCCTCAAGATCAGTCAAGAACACTGTTGTACCGAACAAGTACGCAGAATTACCTTTTCTGCGTAATTGCTATGTACGCATGGGTTAGCCCTGCGTACTTAGTAAGTACGCATGAGAAGTGACCTGCGTACTTAGCTAAGTACGCAAGAGCATTTCTCTGCGCACTTAGCAAGTACGCATGAGTACTTGGCTTTGCGAACTTACTAAATACGCAGCAACACCCTACATATGCGTATTTACTAAGTACGCATTGACCAGCCTCTGGGATTCTAAAAAAAAATATAAAAAAAAAAATATTCTAAACTTCCATGAAGTTAACATTTTTTATGACTTGGGAAATTAAGTGTTTGAGAATCCTTGAATGTAGACAAATAGTTGTCTTTCTTATGTCTTGTTCGAGATTAAGTGCAGATATACTAGGCAAGGACTGAAGATACAGACTGGACTTCATGATGTGAGCAGACTTGAAGACAACTTCTGAAGACTTCTGAAGCTGTTGTCAAGGGGGAGTCTGTTAGAGCTTATTTGGAAGCATGTGACAAACATCTTCAGAGCTGTTGTCAAGGGGAGTTTGTTGGAGCACGTTTTGTGACAAGCAGCTTGAAGATTGTTTGTAGTTTATGAGAGTCGTTTGTATCTGATCGAGCTGTATACTCGAGTCTTTGTTCATGTGTGTTTTCGGTTGTTTTAGTGGATGCGTACCTAGCAAGTACGCAGGGAGAGTTTGTCCTGCGTACTTAGCAAGTACGCAACCTGAGTATGTGAGTATAAATACCTGTTAGGGTTCTTGTAGAAACTAGGTCTGAACAAGTTCTTGAGAGAAAACCCTTTGTAATCGGTTGTTTGATGCTAATAGAAAAAGTTTTATATACTTGTGTTTGTTCTCATCGTATCTAGTCATCTTGTTCAAGCTAATCACAGAGGATTCCGCACTCTGTTGATTGGTTTCATCTCCTATACGTCAATCGATCTAACACCAGGGGACCTACAAGTGGTATCAGAGCCTCGGTGTTCGTTGATTTGTGTTCCAGTTTTGATTTTTTAGGGTTTTGAGCAAAAATGGTTCGTAACATAAAATCCTTAAAATCGAGTTTGTTATCACTTCATTTGGTGTTTGGAAGGCTAAGGGTTTGTTAGATGATGTTTTCGAAGCTTTTGGAATCATTAATTTCTCAGATCCGTCACTTTTCGAGTATTCTCCTCAAAATCCGTCAAGAACACTGCTGTACTGAACTAGTACGCAGAATCACCTTTTCTGCGTATTTGCTAAGTACGCATGGGTTAGCCCTGCGTACTTAGTAAGTACGCATGAGAAGTGACCTGCGTACTTAGCTAATTACGCAAGAGCATTTCTCTGCGCACTTAGCAAGTACGCTTGAGAACTTGGCTTTGCAAACTTACTAAATACACAGCAACACCCTACATATGCGTATTTACTAAGTACGCATTGACTAGCCTCTGGGATTCGGAAAAAAAAAATAATATTCTAAACTTCGATGAAGTTCACATTTTTTATGACTTGGGAAATTAAGTGTTTGAGAATCCTTGAATGTAGACAAATAGTTCTCTTTCTTATGCCTTGTTCGAGATTAAGTGCAGATATACTAGGCAAGGACTGAAGATACAGACTGGACTTCATGATGTGAGCAGACTTGAAGACAACTTCTGAAGACTTCTGAAGCTGTTGTCAAGGGGGAGTCTGTTAGAGCTTATTTGGAAGCATGTGACAAACATCTTCAGAGCTGTTGTCAAGGGGAGTTTGTTGGAGCACGTTTTGTGACAAGCAGCTTGAAGATTGTTTGTAGTTTATGAGAGTCGTTTGTATCTGATCGAGCTGTATACTCGAGTCTTTGTTCATGTGTGTTTTCGGTTGTTTTAGTGGATGCGTACTTAGCAAGTACGCAGGGAGAGTTTGTCCTGCGTACTTAGCAAGTACGCAACCTGAGTATGTGAGTATAAATAGCTGTTAGGGTTCTTGTAGAAACTAGGTCTGAACAAGTTCTTGAGAGAAAACCCTTTGTAATCGGTTGTTTGATGCTAATAGACAAAGTTGTATATACTTGTGTTTGTTCTAATCGTATCTAGTCATCTTGTTCAAGCTAATCACAGAGGATTCCGCACTCTGTTGATTGGTTTCATCTCCTATACATCAATCGATCTAACACCAGGAGACCTACAAGTGGTATCAGAGCCTCGGTGTTCGTTGATTTGTGTTCCAGTTTCGATTTTTTAGGGTTTTGAGCAAAAACGGTTCGTAACATAAAATCCTTAAAATCGAGTTTGTTATCACTTCATTTGGTGTTTGGAAGGCTAAGGGTTTGTTAGATGATGTTTTCGAAGCTTTTGGAATCATTAATTTCTCAGATCCGTCACTTTTCAAGCATTCTCCTCAAGATCCGTCAAGAACACTGATGTACTGAACAAGTACGCAGAATCACCTTTTCTGCGTATTTGCTAAGTACGCATGGGTTAGCCCTGCGTACTTAGTAAGTACGCATGAGAAGTGACCTGCGTACTTAGCTAAGTACGCAAGAGCATTTCTCTGCGCACTTAGCAAGTACGCTTGAGTACTTGGCTTTGCGAACTTACTAAATACGCAGCAACACCCTACATATGCGTATTTACTAAGTACGCATTGACTAGCCTCTCGGATTCGGAAAAAAAAATAAAAAAAATAAAAAAAATATTCTAATCTTCCATGAAGTTCACATTTTTTATGACTTGGGAAATTAAGTGTTTGAGAATCCTTGAATGTAGACAAATAGTTCTCTTTCTTATGTCTTGTTCGAGATTAAGTGCAGATATACTAGGCAAGGACTGAAGATACAGACTGGACTTCATGATATGAGCAGACTTGAAGACAACTTCTGAAGACTTCTGAAGCTGTTGTCAAGGGGGAGTCTGTTAGAGCTTATTTGGAAGCATGTGACAAACATCTTCAGAGCTGTTGTCAAGGGGAGTTTGTTGGAGCATGTTTTGTGACAAGCAGCTTGAAGATTGTTTGTAGTTTATGAGAGTCGTTTGTATCTGATCGAGCTGTATAGTCGAGTCTTTGTTCATGTGTGTTTTCGGTTGTTTTAGTGGATGCGTACTTAGCAAGTACGCAGGGAGAGTTTGTCCTGCGTACTTAAGAAGTACGCAACCTGAGTCTGTGAGTATAAATAGCTATTAGGGTTCTTGTAGAAACTAGGTCTGAACAAGTTCTTGAGAGAAAACCCTTTGTAATCGGTTGTTTGATGATAATAGACAAAGTTTTATATACTTGTGTTTGTTCTCATCGTATCTAGTCATCTTGTTCAAGCTAATCACAGAGGATTCCGCACTCTGTTGATTGGTTTCATCTCCTATACGTCAATCGATCTAACACCAGGGGACCTACAAGTGGTATCAGAGCCTCGGTGTTCGTTGATTTGTGTTCCAGTTTCGATTTTTTAGGGTTTTGAGCAAAAACGGTTCGTAACATAAAATCCTAAAAATCGAGTTTGTTATCACTTCATTTGGTGTTTGGAAGGCTAAGGGTTTGTTAGATGATGTTTTCGAAGCTTTTGGAATCATTAATTTCTCAGATCCGTCACTTTTCGAGCATTCTCCTCAAGATCCGTCAAGAACATTGCTGTACTGAACAAGTACGCAGAATCACCTTTTCTGTGTATTTGCTAAGTACGCATGGGTTAGCCCTGCGTACTTAGTAAGTACGCATGAGAAGTGACCTGCGTACTTAGCTAAGTACGCAAGAGCATTTCTCTGCGCACTTAGCAAGTACGCATGAGTACTTGGCTTTGCGAACTTACTAAATACGGAGCAACACCCTACATATGCGTATTTACTAAGTACGCATTGACTAGCCTCTGGGATTCGAAAAAAAAAATAAATAAATAAAAAATATATATATATTCTAAACTTCCATGAAGTTCACATTTTTTATGACTTGGGAAATTAAGTGTTTGAGAATCCTTGAATGTAGACAAATAGTTTTCTTTCTTATGTCTTGTTCGAGATTAAGTGCAGATATACTAGGCAAGGACTGAAGATACAGACTCGACTTCTTGATGTGAGCATACTTGAAGACAACTTCTGAAGACTTCTGAAGCTGTTGTCAAGGGGGAGTCTGTTAGAGCTTATTTGCAAGCATGTGACAAACATCTTCAGAGCTGTTGTCAAGGGGGAGTTTGTTGGAGCATGTTTTGTGACAAGCAGCTTGAAGATTGTTTGTAGTTTATGAGAGTCGTTTGTATCTGATCGAGCTGTATAGTCGAGTCTTTGTTCATGTGTGTTTTCGGTTGTTTTAGTGGATGCGTACTTAGCAAGTACGCAGGGAGAGTTTGTCCTGCGTACTTAGCAAGTACGCAACCTGAGTCTGTGAGTATAAATAGCTGTTAGGGTTCTTGTAGAAACTAGGTCTGAACAAGTTCTTGGGAGAAAACCCTTTGTAATCGGTTGTTTGATGCTAATAGACAAAGTTTTATATACTTGTGTTTGTTCTCATCGTATCTAGTCATCTTGTTCAAGCTAATCACAGAGGATTCCGCACTCTGTTGATTGGTTTCATCTCCTATACGTCAATCGATCTAACACCAGGGGACCTACAAGTGGTATCAGAGCCTCGGTGTTCGTTGATTTGTGTTCCAGTTTTGATTTTTTAGGGTTTTGAGCAAAAATGGTTCGTAACATAAAATCCTTAAAATCGAGTTTGTTATCACTTCATTTGGTGTTTGGAAGGCTAAGGGTTTGTTAGATGATGTTTTCGAAGCTTTTGGAATCATTAATTTCTCAGATCCGTCACTTTTCGAGCATTCTCCTCAAGATCCGTCAAGAACATTGCTGTACTGAACAAGTACGCAGAATCACCTTTTCTGCGTATTTGCTAAGTACGCATGGGTTAGCCCTGCGTACTTAGTAAGTACGCATGAGAAGTGACCTGCGTACTTAGCTAAGTACGCAAGAGCATTTCTCTGCGCACTTAGCAAGTACGCATGAGTACTTGGCTTTGCGAACTTTCTAAATACGCAGCAACACCCTACATATGCGTATTTACTAAGTACGCATTGACTAGCCTCTGGGATTCGGAAAAAAAAAATATATATATATATATATATATATATTCTAAACTTCCATGAAGTTCACATTTTTTATGACTTGGGAAATTAAGTGTTTGAGAATCCTTGAATGTAGACAAATAGTTCTCTTTCTTATGTCTTGTTCGAGATTAAGTGCAGATATACTAGGCAAGGACTGAAGATACAGACTCAACTTCTTGATGTGAGCAGACTTGAAGACAACTTCTAAAGACTTCTGAAGACTTCTGAAGCTGTTGTCAAGGGGGAGTCTGTTAGAGCTTATTTGCAAGCATGTGACAAACATCTTCAGAGCTGTTGTCAAGGGGGAGTTTGTTGGAGCATGTTTTGTGACAAGCAGCTTGAAGATTGTTTGTAGTTTATGAGAGTCGTTTGTATCTGATCGAGCTGTATAGTCGAGTCTTTGTTCATGTGTGTTTTCGGTTGTTTTAGTGGATGCGTACTTAGCAAGTACGCAGGGAGAGTTTGTCCTGCGTACTTAGCAAGTACGCAACCTGAGTCTGTGAGTATAAATAGCTGTTAGGGTTCTTGTAGAAACTAGGTCTGAACAAGTTCTTGAGAGAAAACCCTTTGTAATCGGTTGTTTGATGCTAATAGACAAAGTTTTATATACTTGTGTTTGTTCTCATCGTATCTAGTCATCTTGTTCAAGCTAATCACAGAGGATTCCGCACTCTGTTGATTGGTTTCATCTCCTATACGTCAATCGATCTAACACCAGGGGACCTACAAGTGGTATCAGAGCCTCGGTGTTCGTTGATTTGTGTTCCAGTTTTGATTTTTTAGGGTTTTGAGCAAAAATGGTTCGTAACATAAAATCCTTAAAATCGAGTTTGTTATCACTTCATTTGGTGTTTGGAAGGCTAAGGGTTTGTTAGATGATGTTTTCGAAGCTTTTGGAATCATTAATTTCTCAGATCCGTCACTTTTCGAGCATTCTCCTCAAGATCCGTCAAGAACACTGCTGTACTGAACAAGTACGCAGAATCACCTTTTCTGCGTATTTGCTAAGTACGCATGGGTTAGCCCTGCGTACTTAGTAAGTACGCATGAGAAGTGACCTGCGTACTTAGCTAAGTACGCAAGAGCATTTCTCTGCGCACTTAGCAAGTACGCATGAGTACTTGGCTTTGCGAACTTACTAAATACGGAGCAACACCCTACATATGCGTATTTACTAAGTACGCATTGACTAGCCTCTGGGATTCGGAAAAAAAAAAATTTCTAAACTTCCATGAAGTTCACATTTTTTATGACTTGGGAAATTAAGTGTTTGAGAATCCTTGAATGTAGACAAATAGTTCTCTTTCTTATGTCTTGTTCGAGATTAAGTGCAGATATACTAGGCAAGGACTGAAGATACAGACTGGACTTCATGATGTGAGCAGACTTGAAGACAACTTCTGAAGACTTCTGAAGCTGTTGTCAAGGGGGAGTCTGTTAGAGCTTATTTGGAAGCATGTGACAAACATCTTCAGAGCTGTTGTCAAGGGGGAGTTTGTTGGAGCATGTTTTGTGACAAGCAGCTTGAAGATTGTTTGTAGTTTATGAGAGTCATTTGTATCTGATCGAGCTGAATAGTCGAGTCTTTGTTCCTTTGTGTTTTCGGTTGTTTTAGTGGATGCTTACTTAGCAAGTACGCAGGGAGAGTTTGTCCTGCGTACTTAGCAAGTACGCAACCTGTGTCTGTGAGTATAAATAGCTGTTAGGGTTCTTGTAGAAACTAGGTCTGAACAAGTTCTTGAGAGAAAACCCTTTGTAATCGGTTGTTTGATGCTAATAGACAAAGTTTTATATACTTGTGTTTGTTCTCATCGTATCTAGTCATCTTGTTCAAGCTAATCACAGAGGATTCTGCACTCTGTTGATTGGTTTCATCTCCTATACGTCAATCGATCTAACACCAGGGGACCTACAAGTGGTATCAGAGCCTCGGTGTTAGTTGATTTGTGTTCCAGTTTTGATTTTTTAGGGTTTTGAGCAAAAATGTTTCGTAACATAAAATCCTTAAAATCGATTTTGTTATCACTTCATTTGGTGTTTGGAAGGCTAAGGGTTTGTTAGATGATGTTTTCGAAGCTTTTGGAATCATTAATTTCTCAGATCCGTCACTTTTCGAGCATTCTCCTCAAGATCCGTCAAGAACACTGTTGTACCGAACAAGTACGCAGAATCACCTTTTCTGCGTATTTGCTATGTACGCATGGGTTAGCCCTGCGTACTTAGTAAGTACGCATGAGAAGTGACCTGCGTACTTAGCTAAGTACGTAAGAGCATTTCTCTGCGCACTTAGCAAGTACGCATGAGTACTTGGCTTTGCGAACTTACTAAATACGCAGCAACACCCTACATATGCGTATTTACTAAGTACGCATTGACTAGCCTTTGGGATTCGAAAAAAAAAATATAAAAAAAAATATTCTAAACTTCCATGAAGTTCACATTTTTTATGACTTGGGAAATTAAGTGTTTGAGAATCCTTGAATGTAGACAAATAGTTCTCTTTCTTATGTCTTGTTCGAGATTAAGTGCAGATATACTAGGCAAGGACTGAAGATACAGACTGGACTTCATGATGTGAGCAGACTTGAAGACAACTTCTGAAGACTTCTGAAGCTGTTGTCAAGGGGGAGTCTGTTAGAGCTTATTTGGAAGCATGTGACAAACATCTTCAGAGCTGTTGTCAAGAGGGAGTTTGTTGGAGCATGTTTTGTGACAAGCAGCTTGAAGATTGTTTGTAGTTTATGAGAGTCGTTTGTATCTGATCGAGCTGTATAGTCGAGTCTTTGTTCATGTGTGTTTTCGGTTGTTTTAGTGGATGCGTACTTAGCAAGTACGCAGGGAGAGTTTGTCCTGCGTACTTAGCAAGTACGCAACCTGAGTCTGTGAGTATAAATAGCTGTTAGGGTTCTTGTAGAAACTAGGTCTGAACAAGTTCTTGACAGAAAACCCTTTGTAATCGGTTGTTTGATGCTAATAGACAAAGTTTTATATACTTGTGTTTGTTCTCATCGTATCTAGTCATCTTGTTCAAGCTAATCATAGAGGATTCCGCACTCTGTTGATTGGTTTCATCTCCTATACGTCAATCGATCTAACACCAGGGGACCTACAAATGGTATCAGAGCCTCGGTGTTCGTTGATTTGTGTTCCAGTTTCGATTTTTTAGGGTTTTGAGCAAAAACGGTTCGTAACATAAAATCCTTAAAATCGAGTTTGTTATCACTTCATTTGGTGTTTGGAAGGCTAAGGGTTTGTTAGATGATGTTTTCGAAGCTTTTGGCATCATTAATTTCTCAGATCTGTCACTTTTCGAGCATTCTCCTCAAGATCCGTCAAGAACACTGTTGTACCGAACAAGTACGCAGAATCACCTTTTCTGCGTATTTGCTATGTACGCATGGGTTAGCCCTGCGTACTTAGTAAGTACGCATGAGAAGTGACCTGCGTACTTAGCTAAGTACGCAAGAGCATTTCTCTGCGCACTTAGCAAGTACGCATGAGTACTTGGCTTTGCGAACTTACTAAATACGCAGCAACACCCTACATATGCGTATTTACTAAGTACGCATTGACTAGCCTTTGGGATTCGAAAAAAAAAATATAAAAAAAAAAATATTCTAAACTTCCATGAAGTTCACATTTTTTATGACTTGGGAAATTAAGTGTTTGAGAATCCTTGAATGTAGACAAATAGTTCTCTTTCTTATGTCTTGTTCGAGATTAAGTGCAGATATACTAGGCAAGGACTGAAGATACAGACTGGACTTCATGATGTGAGCAGACTTGAAGACAACTTCTGAAGACTTCTGAAGCTGTTGTCAAGGGGGAGTCTGTTAGAGCTTATTTGGAAGCATGTGACAAACATCTTCAGAGCTGTTGTCAAGAGGGAGTTTGTTGGAGCATGTTTTGTGACAAGCAGCTTGAAGATTGTTTGTAGTTTATGAGAGTCGTTTGTATCTGATCGAGCTGTATAGTCGAGTCTTTGTTCATGTGTGTTTTCGGTTGTTTTAGTGGATGCGTACTTAGCAAGTACGCAGGGAGAGTTTGTCCTGCGTACTTAGCAAGTACGCAACCTGAGTCTGTGAGTATAAATAGCTGTTAGGGTTCTTGTAGAAACTAGGTCTGAACAAGTTCTTGACAGAAAACCCTTTGTAATCGGTTGTTTGATGCTAATAGACAAAGTTTTATATACTTGTGTTTGTTCTCATCGTATCTAGTCATCTTGTTCAAGCTAATCATAGAGGATTCCGCACTCTGTTGATTGGTTTCATCTCCTATACGTCAATCGATCTAACACCAGGGGACCTACAAATGGTATCAGAGCCTTGGTGTTCGTTGATTTGTGTTCCAGTTTCGATTTTTTGGGGTTTTGAGCAAAAACGGTTCGTAACATAAAATCCTTAAAATCGAGTTTGTTATCACTTCATTTGGTGTTTGGAAGGCTAAGGGTTTGTTAGATGATGTTTTCGAAGCTTTTGGAATCATTAATTTCTCAGATCCGTCACTTTTCGAGCATTCTCCTCAAGATCCGTCAAGAACACTGCTGTACTGAACAAGTATGCAGAATCACCTTTTCTGCGTATTTGCTAAGTACGCATGGGTTAGCCCTGCGTACTTAGTAAGTACGCATGAGAAGTGACCTGCGTACTTAGCTAAGTACGCAAGAGCATTTCTCTACGCACTTAGCAAGTACGCTTGAGTACTTGGCTTTGCGAACTTACTAAATACACAGCAACACCCTACATATGCGTATTTACTAAGTACGCATTGACTAGCCTCTGGGATTCGGAAAAAAAAAATAAAAAAAAAATAAAATAAAAAAAAAAAAAATTCTAAACTTCGGTGAAGTTCACATTTTTTATGACTTGGGAAATTAAGTGTTTGAGAATCCTTGAATGTAGACAAATAGTTCTCTTTCTTATGTCTTGTTCGAGATTAAGTGCAGATATACTAGGCAAGGACTGAAGATACAGACTGGACTTCATGATGTGAGCAGACTTGAAGACAACTTCTGAAGACTTCTGAAGCTGTTGTCAAGGGGGAGTCTGTTAGAGCTTATTTGGAAGCATGTGACAAACATCTTCAGAGCTGTTGTCAAGGGGAGTTTGTTGGAGCATGTTTTGTGAAAAGCAGCTTGAAGATTGTTTGTAGTTTATGAGAGTCGTTTGTATCTGATCGGGCTGTATACTCGAGTCTTTGTTCATGTGTGTTTTCGGTTGTTTTAGTGGATGCGTACTTAGCAAGTACGCAGGGAGAGTTTGTCCTGCGTACTTAGCAAGTACGCAACCTGAGTATGTGAGTATAAATAGCTGTTAGGGTTCTTGTAGAAACTAGGTCTGAACAAGTTCTTGAGAGAAAACCCTTTGTAATCGGTTGTTTGATGTTAATAGACAAAGTTTTATATACTTGTGTTTGTTCTCATCGTATCTAGTCATCTTGTTCAAGCTAATCACAGAGGATTCCGCACTCTGTTGATTGGTTTCATCTCCTATACGTCAATCGATCTAACACCAGGGGACCTACAAGTGGTATCAGAGCCTCGGTGTTCGTTGATTTGTGTTCCAGTTTCGATTTTTTAGGGTTTTGAGCAAAAACGGTTCGTAACATAAAATCCTTAAAATCGAGTTTGTTATCACTTCATTTGGTGTTTGGAAGGCTAAGGGTTTGTTAGATGATGTTTTCGAAGCTTTTGGAATCATTAATTTCTCAGATCCGTCACTTTTCAAGCATTCTCCTCAAGATCCGTCAAGAACACTGATGTACTGAACAAGTACGCAGAATCACCTTTTCTGCGTATTTGCTAAGTACGCATGGGTTAGCCCTGCGTACTTAGTAAGTACGCATGAGAAGTGACCTGCGTACTTAGCTAAGTACGCAAGAGCATTTCTCTGCGCACTTAGCAAGTACGCTTGAGTACTTGGCTTTGCGAACTTACTAAATACGCAGCAACACCCTACATATGCGTATTTACTAAGTACGCATTGACTAGCCTCTGGGATTCGGAAAAAAAAAATTAAAAAAAAATATTCTAATCTTCCATGAAGTTCACATTTTTTATGACTTGGGAAATTAAGTGTTTGAGAATCCTTGAATGTAGACAAATAGTTCTCTTTCTTATGTCTTGTTCGAGATTAAGTGCAGATATACTAGGCAAGGACTGAAGATACAGACTGGACTTCATGATGTGAGCAGACTTGAAGACAACTTCTGAAGACTTCTGAAGCTGTTGTCAAGGGGGAGTCTGTTAGAGCTTATTTGGAAGCATGTGACAAGCATCTTCGGAGCTGTTGTCAAGGGGAGTTTGTTGGAGCATGTTTTGTGACAAGCAGCTTGAAGATTGTTTGTAGTTTATGAGAGTCGTTTGTATCTGATCGAGCTGTATAGTCGAGTCTTTGTTCATGTGTGTTTTCGGTTGTTTTAGTGGATGCGTACTTAGCAAGTACGCAGGGAGAGTTTGTCCTGCGTACTTAGGAAGTACGCAACCTGAGTCTGTGAGTATAAATAGCTGTTAGGGTTCTTGTAGAAACTAGGTCTGAACAAGTTCTTGAGAGAAAACCCTTTGTAATCGGTTGTTTGATGCTAATAGACAAAGTTTTATATACTTGTGTTTGTTCTCATCGTATCTAGTCATCTTGTTCAAGCTAATCACAGAGGATTCCGCACTCTGTTGATTGGTTTCATCTCCTATATGTCAATCGATCTAACACTAGGGGACCTACAAGTGGTATCAGAGCCTCGGTGTTCGTTGATTTGTGTTCCAGTTTCGATTTTTTAGGGTTTTGAGCAAAAACGGTTCGTAACATAAAATCCTTAAAATCGAGTTTGTTATCACTTCATTTGGTGTTTGGAAGGCTAAGGGTTTGTTAGATGATGTTTTCGAAGCTTTTGGAATCATTAATTTCTCAGATCCGTCACTTTTCGAGCATTCTCCTCAAGATCCGTCAAGAACACTGCTGTACTGAACAAGTACGCAGAATCACCTTTTCTGCGTATTTGCTAAGTACGCATGGGTTAGCCCTGCGTACTTAGTAAGTACGCATGAGAAGTGACCTGCGTACTTAGCTAAGTACGCAAGAGCATTTCTTTGCGCACTTAGCAAGTACGCATGAATACTTGGCTTTGCGAACTTACTAAATACGCAGCAACACCCTACATATGCGTATTTACTAAGTACGCATTGACTAGCCTCTGAGATTCGAAAAAAAAAAAAAAAAAAATTCTAAACTTCCATGAAGTTCACATTTTTTATGACTTGGGAAATTAAGTGTTTGAGAATCCTTGAATGTAGACAAATAGTTCTCTTTCTTATGTCTTGTTCGAGATTAAGTGCAGATATACTAGGCAAGGACTGAAGATACAGACTCGACTTCTTGATGTGAGCAGACTTGAAGACAACTTCTGAAGACTTCTGAAGCTGTTGTCAAGGGGGAGTCTGTTAGAGCTTATTTGGAAGCATGTGACAAACATCTTCAGAGCTGTTGTCAAGGGGGAGTTTGTTGGAGCATGTTTTGTGACAAGCAGCTTGAAGATTGTTTGTAGTTTATGAGAGTCGTTTGTATCTGATCGAGCTGTATAGTCGAGTCTTTGTTCATGTGTGTTTTCGGTTGTTTTAGTGGATGCGTACTTAGCAAGTATGCAGGGAGAGTTTGTCCTGCGTACTTAGAAAATACGCAACCTGAGTCTGTGAGTATAAATAGCTGTTAGGGTTCTTGTAGAAACTAGGTCTGAACAAGTTCTTGACAGGAAACCCTTTGTAATCGGTTGTTTGATGCTAATAGACAAAGTTTTATATACTTGTGTTTGTTCTCATCGTATCTAGTCATCTTGTTCAAGCTAATCACAGAGGATTCCGCACTCTGTTGATTGGTTTCATCTCCTATACGTCAATCGATCTAACACCAGGGGACCTACAAGTGGTATCAGAGCCTCGGTGTTCGTTGATTTGTGTTCCAGTTTTGATTTTTTAGGGTTTTGAGCAAAAACGGTTCGTAACATAAAATCCTTAAAATCGAGTTTGTTATCACTTCATTTGGTGTTTGGAAGGCTAAGGGTTTGTTAGATGATGTTTTCGAAGCTTTTGGAATCATTAAATTCTCAGATCCGTTTCTTTTCGAGCATTCTCCTCAAGATCCGTCAAGAACACTGCTGTACTGAACAAGTACGCAAAATCACCTTTTCTGCGTATTTGCTAAGTACGCATGGGTTAGCCCTGCGTACTTAGTAAGTACGCATGAGAAGTGACCTGCGTACTTAGTTAAGTACGCAAGAGCATTTCTCTGCGCACTTAGCAAGTACGCATGAGTACTTGGCTTTGCGAACTTACTAAATACGCAGCAACACCCTACATATGCGTATTTACTAAGTACGCATTGACTATCCCCTGGGATTCGAAAAAAAAAAAAATAAAAAATAAAAAAAAAAAATTCTAAACTCCATGAAGTTCACATTTTTTATGACTTGGGAAATTAAGTGTTTGAGAATCGTTGAATGTAGACAAATAGTTCTCTTTCTTATGTCTTGTTCGAGATTAAGTGCAGATATACTAGGCAAGGACTGAAGATACAGACTGGACTTCATGATGTGAGCAGACTTGAAGACAACTTCTGAAGACTTCTGAAGCTGTTGTCAAGGGGGAGTCTGTTAGAGCTTATTTGGAAGCATGTGACAAACATCTTCAGAGGTGTTGTCAAGGGGGAGTTTGTTGGAGCATGTTTTGTGACAAGCAGCTTGAAGATTGTTTGTAGTTTATGAGAGTCGTTTGTATATGATAGAGCTGTATAGTCGAGTCTTTGTTCATGTGTGTTTTCGGTTGTTTTAGTGGATGCGTACTTAGCAAGTACGCAGGGAGAGTTTGTCCTGCGTACTTAGCAAGTACGCAACCTGAGTCTGTGAGTATAAATAGCTGTTAGGGTTCTTGTAGAAACTAGGTCTGAACAAGTTCTTGAGAGAAAACCCTTTGTAATCGGTTGTTTGATGCTAATAGACAAAGTTTTATATACTTGTGTTTGTTCTCATCGTATCTAGTCATCTTGTTCAAGCTAATCACAGAGGATTCCGCACTCTGTTGATTGGTTTCATCTCCTATACGTCAATCGATCTAACACAAGGGGACCTACAAGTGGTATCAGAGCCTCGGTGTTCGTTGATTTGTGTTCCAGTTTTGATTTTTTAGGGTTTTGAGCAAAAACGGTTGGTAACATAAAATCCCTAAAATCGAGTTTGTTATCACTTCATTTGGTGTTTGGAAGGCTAAGGGTTTGTTAGATGATGTTTTCGAAGCTTTTGGAATCATTAATTTCTCAGATCCGTCACTTTTCAAGCATTCTCCTCAAAATCCGTCAAGAACACTGCTGTACTGAACAAGTACGCAGAATCACCTTTTCTGCGTATTTGCTAAGTACGCATGGGTTAGCCCTGCGTACTTAGTAAGTACGCATGAGAAGTGACCTGCGTACTTAGCTAAGTACGCAAGGGCAATTCTCTGCGCACTTAGCAAGTACGCATGAGTACTTGGCTTTGCGAACTTACTAAATACGCAGCAACACCCTACATATGCGTATTTACTAAGTACGCATTGACTAGCCTCTGGGATTCGGAAAAAAAAATAAAAAAATAAAGAAATAAAAAAATATTCTAAACTTCCATGAAGTTCACATTTTTTATGACTTGGGAAATTAAGTGTTTGAGAATCCTTGAATGTAGACAAATAGTTCTCTTTCTTATGTCTTGTTCGAGATTAAGTGCAGATATACTAGGCAAGGACTGAAGATACAGACTCCACTTCATGATGTGAGCACACTTGAAGACAACTTCTGAAGACTTCTGAAGCTGTTGTCAAGGGGGAGTCTATTAGAGCTTATTTGGAAGAATGTGACAAACATCTTCAGAGCTGTTGTCAAGGGGGAGTTTGTTGGAGCATGTTTTGTGACAAGCAGCTTGAAGATTGTTTGTAGTTTATGAGAGTCGTTTGTATCTGATCGAGCTGTATAGTCGAGTCTTTGTTCATGTGTGTTTTTGGTTGTTTTAGTGGATGCGTACTTAGCAAGTACGCAGGGAGAGTTTGTCCTGCGTACTTAGCAAGTACGCAACCTGAGTCTGTGAGTATAAATAGCTGTTAGGGTTCTTGTAGAAACTAGGTCTGAACAAGTTCTTGAGAGAAAACCCTTTGTAATCGGTTGTTTGATGCTAATAGACAAAGTTTTATATACTTGTGTTTGTTCTCATCGTATCTAGTCATCTTGTTCAAGCTAATCACAGAGGATTCCGCACTCTGTTGATTGGTTTCATCTCCTATACGTCAATCGATCTAACACAAGGGGACCTACAAGTGGTATCAGAGCCTCGGTGTTCGTTGATTTGTGTTCCAGTTTCGATTTTTTAGGGTTTTGAGCAAAAACGGTTGGTAACATAAAATCCTTAAAATCGAGTTTGTTATCACTTCATTTGGTGTTTGGAAGGCTAAGGGTTTGTTAGATGATGTTTTCGAAGCTTTTGGAATCATTAATTTCTCAGATCCGTCACTTTTCAAGCATTCTCCTCAAAATCCGTCAAGAACACTGCTGTACTGAACAAGTACGCAGAATCACCTTTTCTGCGTATTTGCTAAGTACGCATGGGTTAGCCCTGCGTACTTAGTAAGTACGCATGAGAAGTGACCTGCGTACTTAGCTAAGTACGCAAGGGCAATTCTCTGCGCACTTAGCAAGTACGCATGAGTACTTGGCTTTGCGAACTTACTAAATACGCAGCAACACCCTACATATGCGTATTTACTAAGTACGCATTGACTAGCCTCTGGGATTCGGAAAAAAAAAATAAAAAAATAAAGAAATAAAAAAATATTCTAAACTTCCATGAAGTTCACATTTTTTATGACTTGGGAAATTAAGTGTTTGAGAATCCTTGAATGTAGACAAATAGTTCTCTTTCTTATGTCTTGTTCGAGATTAAGTGCAGATATACTAGGCAAGGACTGAAGATACAGACTCCACTTCATGATGTGAGCACACTTGAAGACAACTTCTGAAGACTTCTGAAGCTGTTGTCAAGGGGGAGTCTATTAGAGCTTATTTGGAAGAATGTGACAAACATCTTCAGAGCTGTTGTCAAGGGGGAGTTTGTTGGAGCATGTTTTGTGACAAGCAGCTTGAAGATTGTTTGTAGTTTATGAGAGTCGTTTGTATCTGATCGAGCTGTATAGTCGAGTCTTTGTTCATGTGTGTTTTCGGTTGTTTTAGTGGATGCGTACTTAGCAAGTACGCAGGGAGAGTTTGTCCTGCGTACTTAGCAAGTACGCAACCTGAGTCTGTGAGTATAAATAGCTGTTAGGGTTCTTGTAGAAACTAGGTCTGAACAAGTTCTTGAGAGAAAACCCTTTGTAATCGGTTGTTTGATGCTAATAGACAAAGTTTTATATACTTGTGTTTGTTCTCATCGTATCTAGTCATCTTGTTCAAGCTAATCACAGAGGATTCCGCACTCTGTTGATTGGTTTCATCTCCTATACGTCAATCGATCTAACACCAGGGGACCTACAAGTGGTATCAGAGCCTCGGTGTTCGTTGATTTGTGTTCCAGTTTCGATTTTTTAGGGTTTTGAGCAAAAACGGTTCGTAACATAAAATCCTTAAAATCGAGTTTGTTATCACTTCATTTGGTGTTTGGAAGGCTAAGGGTTTGTTAGATGATGTTTTCGAAGCTTTTAGAATCATTAATTTCTCAGATCCGTCACTTTTCGATCATTCTCCTCAAGATCCGTCAAGAACACTGCTGTACTGAACAAGTACGCAGAATCACCTTTTCTGCGTATTTGCTAAGTACGCATGGGTTAGCCCTGCGTACTTAGTAAGTACGCATGAGAAGTGACCTGCGTACTTAGCTAAGTACGCAAGGGCAATTCTCTGCGCACTTAGCAAGTACGCATGAGTACTTGGCTTTGCGAACTTACTAAATACGCAGCAACACCCTACATATGCGTATTTACTAAGTACGCATTGACTAGCCTCTGGGATTCGAAAAAAAAAATAAATAAATAAAGAAATAAAAAAATATTCTAAACTTCCATGAAGTTCACATTTTTTATGACTTGGGAAATTAAGTGTTTGAGAATCCTTGAATGTAGACAAATAGTTCTCTTTCTTATGTCTTGTTCGAGATTAAGTGCAGATATACTAGGCAAGGACTGAAGATACAGACTCGACTTCATGATGTGAGCAAACTTGAAGACAACTTCTGAAGACTTCTGAAGCTGTTGTCAAGGGGGAGTCTGTTAGAGCTTATTTGGAAGCATGTGACAAACATCTTCAGAGCTGTTGTCAAGGGGGAGTTTGTTGGAGCATGTTTTGTGACAAGCAGCTTGAAGATTGTTTGTAGTTTATGAGAGTCGTTTGTATCTGATCGAGCTGTATAGTCGAGTCTTTGTTCATGTGTGTTTTCGGTTGTTTTAGTGGATGCGTACTTAGCAAGTACGCAGGGAGAGTTTGTCCTGCGTACTTAGCAAGTACGCAACCTGAGTCTGTGAGTATAAATAGCTGTTAGGGTTCTTGTAGAAACTAGGTCTGAACAAGTTCTTGACAGAAAACCCTTTGTAATCGGTTGTTTGATGCTAATAGACAAAGTTTTATATACTTGTGTTTGTTCTCATCGTATCTAGTCATCTTGTTCAAGCTAATCACAGAGGATTCCGCACTCTGTTGATTGGTTTCATCTCCTATACGTCAATCGATCTAACACCAGGGGACCTACAAGTGGTATCAGAGCCTCGGTGTTCGTTGATTTGTGTTCCAGTTTCGATTTTTTAGGGTTTTGAGCAAAAACGGTTCGTAACATTAAATCCTTAAAATCGAGTTTGTTATCACTTCATTTGGTGTTTGGAAGGCTAAGGGTTTGTTAGATGATGTTTTCGAAGCTTTTGGAATCATTAATTTCTCAGATCCGTCACTACTTTTCGAGCATTCTCCTCAAGATCCGTCAAGAACACTGCTATACTGAACAAGTACGCAGAATCACCTTTTCTGCGTATTTGCTAAGTACGCATGGGTTAGCCCTGCGTACTTAGTAAGTACGCATGAGAAGTTACCTGCGTACTTAGTTAAGTACGCAAGAGCATTTCTCTACGCACTTAGCAAGTACGCATGAGTACTTGGCTTTGCGAACTTACTAAATACGCAGCAACACCCTACATATGCGTATTTACTAAGTACGCATTGACTAGCCTCTGGGAATCGAAAAAAATAAATAAAAAAAATTCTAAACTTCCATGAAGTTCACATTTTTTATGACTTGGGAAATTAAGTGTTTGAGAATCCTTGAATGTAGACAAATAGTTCTCTTTCTTATGTCTTGTTCGAGATTAAGTGCAGATATACTAGGCAAGGACTGAAGATACAGACTGGACTTCATGATGTGAGCAGACTTGAAGACAACTTTTGAAGACTTCTGAAGCTGTTGTCAAGGGGGAGTTTGTTAGAGCTTATTTGGAAGCATGTGACAAACATCTTCAGAGCTGTTGTCAAGGGGGAGTTTGTTGGAGCATGTTTTGTGACAAGCAGCTTGAAGATTGTTTGTAGTTTATGAGAGTCGTTTGTATCTGATCGACCTGTATAGTCGAGTCTTTGTTCATGTGTTTTTCGGTTGTTTTAGTGGATGCGTACTTAGCAAGTACGCAGGGAGAGTTTGTCCTGCGTACTTAGCAAGTACGCAACCTGAGTCTGTGAGTATAAATAGCTGTTAGGGTTCTTGTAGAAACTAGGTCTGAACAAGTTCTTGAGAGAAAACCCTTTGTAATCGGTTGTTTGATGCTAATAGACAAAGTTTTATATACTTGTGTTTGTTCTCATCGTATCTAGTCATCTTGTTCAAGCTAATCACAGAGGATTCCGCACTCTGTTGATTGGTTTCATCTCCTATACGTCAATCGATCTAACACCAGGGGACCTACAAGTGGTATCAGAGCCTCGGTGTTCGTTGATTTGTGTTCCAGTTTCGATTTTTTAGGGTTTTGAGCAAAAACGGTTCGTAACAAAAAATCCTTAAAATCGAGTTTGTTATCACCTCATTTGGTGTTTGGAAGGCTAAGGGTTTGTTAGATGATGTTTTCGAAGCTTTTGGAATCATTAATTTCTCAAATCCGTCACTTTTCGATCATTCTCCTCAAGATCCGTCAAGAACACTGTTGTACTGAACAAGTACGCAGAATCACCTTTTCTGCGTATTTGCTAAGTACGCATGGGTTAGCCCTGCGTACTTAGTAAGTACGCATGAGAAGTGACCTGCGTACTTAGCTAAGTACGCAAGAGCATTTCTCTGCGCACTTAGCAAGTACGCATGAGTACTTGGCTTTGCGAACTTACTATATACGCAGCAACACCCTACATATGCGTATTTACTAAGTACGCATTGACTAGCCTCTGGGATTCGGAAAAAAAATATAAATAAATAAATAAATATTCTAAACTTCCATGAAGTTCACATTTTTTATGACTTGGGAAATTAAGTGTTTGAGAATCCTTGAATGTGGACAAATAGTTCTCTTTCTTATGTCTTGTTCGAGAGTAAGTGCAGATATACTAGGCAAGGACTGAAGATACAGAATGGACTTCATGATGTGAGCAGACTTGAAGACAACTTCTGAAGACTTCTGAAGCTGTTGTCAAGGGGGAGTCTGTTAGAGCTTATTTGGAAGCATGTGACAAACATCTTCAGAGCTGTTGTCAAGGGGGAGTTTGTTGGAGCATGTTTTGTGACAAGCAGCTTGAAGACTGTTTGTAGTTTATGAGAGTCATTTGTATCTGATCGAGCTGTATAGTCGAGTCTTTGTTCATGTGTGTTTTCGGTTGTTTTAGTGGATGCGTACTTAGCAAGTACGCAGGGAGAGTTTGTCCTGCGTACTTTGCAAGTACGCAACCTGAGTCTGTGAGTATAAATAGCTGTTAGGGTTCTTGTAGAAACTAGGTCTGAACAAGTTCTGGAGAGAAAACCCTTTGTAATCGGTTGTTTGATGCTAATAGACAAAGTTTTATATACTTGTGTTTGTTCTCATCGTATCTAGTCATCTTGTTCAAGCTAATCATAGAGGATTCCGCACTCTGTTGATTGGTTTCATCTCCTATACGTCAATCGATCTAACACCAGGGGACCTACAAGTGGTATCAGAGCCTCGGTGTTCGTTGATTTGTGTTCCAGTTTCGATTTTTTAGGGTTTTGAGCAAAAACGGTTCGTAACATAAAATCCTTAAAATCGAGTTTGTTATCACTTCATTTGGTGTTTGGAAGGCTAAGGGTTTGTTAGATGATGTTTTCGAAGCTTTTGGAATCATTAATTTCTCAGATCCGTCACTTTTCGAGCATTCTCCTCAAGATCCGTCAAGAACACTGTTGTACTGAACAAGTACGCAGAATCACCTTTTCTGCGTATTTGCTAAGTACGCATGGGTTAGCCCTGCGTACTTAGTAAGTACGCAAGAGAAGTGACCTGCGTACTTAGCTAAGTACGCAAGAGCATTTCTCTGCGCACTTAGCAAGTACGCATGAGTACTTGGCTTTGCGAACTTACTAAATACGCAGCAACACCCTACATATGCGTATTTACTAAGTACGCATTGACTAGCCTCTGGGATTCGGAAAAAAAATATAAATAAATAAATAAATATTCTAAACTTCCATGAAGTTCACATTTTTTATGACTTGGGAAATTAAGTGTTTGAGAATCCTTGAATGTGGACAAATAGTTCTCTTTCTTATGTCTTGTTCGAGAGTAAGTGCAGATATACTAGGCAAGGACTGAAGATACAGAATGGACTTCATGATGTGAGCAGACTTGAAGACAACTTCTGAAGACTTCTGAAGCTGTTGTCAAGGGGGAGTCTGTTAGAGCTTATTTGGAAGCATGTGACAAACATCTTCAGAGCTGTTGTCAAGGGGGAGTTTGTTGGAGCATGTTTTGTGACAAGCAGCTTGAAGACTGTTTGTAGTTTATGAGAGTCATTTGTATCTGATCGAGCTGTATAGTCGAGTCTTTGTTCATGTGTGTTTTCGGTTGTTTTAGTGGATGCGTACTTAGCAAGTACGCAGGGAGAGTTTGTCCTGCGTACTTTGCAAGTACGCAACCTGAGTCTGTGAGTATAAATAGCTGTTAGGGTTCTTGTAGAAACTAGGTCTGAACAAGTTCTGGAGAGAAAACCCTTTGTAATCGGTTGTTTGATGCTAATAGACAAAGTTTTATATACTTGTGTTTGTTCTCATCGTATCTAGTCATCTTGTTCAAGCTAATCATAGAGGATTCCGCACTCTGTTGATTGGTTTCATCTCCTATACGTCAATCGATCTAACACCAGGGGACCTACAAGTGGTATCAGAGCCTCGGTGTTCGTTGATTTGTGTTCCAGTTTCGATTTTTTAGGGTTTTGAGCAAAAACGGTTCGTAACATAAAATCCTTAAAATCGAGTTTGTTATCACTTCATTTGGTGTTTGGAAGGCTAAGGGTTTGTTAGATGATGTTTTCGAAGCTTTTGGAATCATTAATTTCTCAGATCCGTCACTTTTCGAGCATTCTCCTCAAGATCCGTCAAGAACACTGTTGTACTGAACAAGTACGCAGAATCACCTTTTCTGCGTATTTGCTAAGTACGCATGGGTTAGCCCTGCGTACTTAGTAAGTACGCAAGAGAAGTGACCTGCGTACTTAGCTAAGTACGCAAGAGCATTTCTCTGCGCACTTAGCAAGTACGCATGAGTACTTGGCTTTGCGAACTTACTAAATACGAAGTAACACCCTACATATGCGTATTTACTAAGTACGCATTGACTAGCCTCTGGGATTCGGAAAAAAAATAAAAATAAATAAATAAATATTCTAAACTTCCATGAAGTTCACATTTTTTATGACTTGGGAAATTAAGTGTTTGAGAATCCTTGAATGTAGACAAATAGTTCTCTTTCTTATGTCTTGTTCGAGATTAAGTGCAGATATACTAGGCCAGGAATGAAGATACAGACTGGACTTCATGATGTGAGCAGACTTGAAGACAACTTCTGAAGACTTCTGAAGCTGTTGTCAAGGGGGAGTCTGTTAGAGCTTACTTGGAAGCATGTGACAAACATCTTCAGAGCTGTTGTCAAGGGGGAGTTTGTTGGAGCATGTTTTGTGACAAGCAGCTTGAAGATTGTTTGTAGTTTATGAGAGTCGTTTGTATCTGATCGAGCTGTATAGTCGAGTCTTTGTTCATGTGTGTTTTCGGTTGTTTTAGTGGATGCGTACTTAGCAAGTACGCAGGGAGAGTTTGTCCTGCGTACTTAGCAAGTACGCAACCTGAGTCTGTGAGTATAAATAGCTGTTAGGGTTCTTGTAGAAACTAGGTCTGAACAGGTTCTTGTAGAAACTAGGTCTGAACAAGTTCTTGAGAGAAAACCCTTTGTAATCGGTTGTTTGATGCTAATAGACAAAGTTTTATATACTTGTGTTTGTTCTCATCGTATCTAGTCATCTTGTTCAAGCTAATCACAGAGGATTCCGCACTCTGTTGATTGGTTTCATCTCCTATACGTCAATCGATCTAACACCAGGGGACCTACAAGTGGTATCAGAGCCTCGGTGTTCGTTGATTTGTGTTCCAGTTTCGATTTTTTAGGGTTTTGAGCAAAAACGGTTCATAACATAAAATCCTTAAAATCGAGTTTGTTATCACTTCATTTGGTGTTTGGAAGGCTAAGGGTTTGTTAGATGTTGTTTTCGAAGCTTTTGGAATCATTAATTTCTCAGATCCGTCACTTTTCGAGCATTCTCCTCAAGATCCGTCAAGAACACTGCTGTACTAAACAAGTACGCAGAATCACCTTTTCTGCGTATTTGCTAAGTACGCATGGGTTAGCCCTGCGTACTTAGTAAGTACGCATGAGAAGTGACCTGCGTACTTAGCTAAGTACGCAAGAGCATTTCTCTGCGCACTTAGCAAGTACGCATGAGTACTTGGCTTTGCGAACTTACTAAATACGCAGCAACACCCTACATATGCGTATTTACTAAGTACGCATTGACTAGCCTCTGGGATTCGAAAAAAAAAAAAATAATATTCTAAACTTCCATGAAGTTCACATTTTTTATGACTTGGGAAATGAAGTGTTTGAGAATCCTTGAATGTAGACAAATAGTTCTCTTTCTTATGTCTTGTTCGAGATTAAGTGCAGATATTCTAGGCAAGGACTGAAGATACAGACTGGACTTCATGATGTGAGCAGACTTGAAGACAACTTCTGAAGACTTCTGAAGCTGTTGTCAAGGGGGAGTCTGTTAGAGCTTATTTGGAAGCATGTGACAAACATCTTCAGAGCTGTTGTCAAGGGGGAGTTTGTTGGAGCATGTTTTGTGACAAGCAGCTTGAAGATTGTTTGTAGTTTATGAGACTCGTTTGTATCTGATCGAGCTGTATAGTCGAGTCTTTGTTCATGTGTGTTTTCGGTTGTTTTAGTGGATGCGTACTTAGCAAGTACGCAGGGAGAGTTTGTCCTGCGTACTTTGCAAGTACGCAACCTGAGTCTGTGAGTATAAATAGCTGTTAGGGTTCTTGTAGAAACTAGGTCTGAACAAGTTCTGGAGAGAAAACCCTTTGTAATCGGTTGTTTGATGCTAATAGACAAAGTTTTATATACTTGTGTTTGTTCTCATCGTATCTAGTCATCTTGTTCAAGCTAATCATAGAGGATTCCGCACTCTGTTGATTGGTTTCATCTCCTATACGTCAATCGATCTAACACCAGGGGACCTACAAGTGGTATCAGAGCCTCGGTGTTCGTTGATTTGTGTTCCAGTTTCGATTTTTTAGGGTTTTGAGCAAAAACGGTTCGTAACATAAAATCCTTAAAATCGAGTTTGTTATCACTTCATTTGGTGTTTGGAAGGCTAAGGGTTTGTTAGATGATGTTTTCGAAGCTTTTGGAATCATTAATTTCTCAGATCCGTCACTTTTCGAGCATTCTCCTCAAGATCCGTCAAGAACACTGTTGTACTGAACAAGTACGCAGAATCACCTTTTCTGCGTATTTGCTAAGTACGCATGGGTTAGCCCTGCGTACTTAGTAAGTACGCAAGAGAAGTGACCTGCGTACTTAGCTAAGTACGCAAGAGCATTTCTCTGCGCACTTAGCAAGTACGCATGAGTACTTGGCTTTGCGAACTTACTAAATACGAAGTAACACCCTACATATGCGTATTTACTAAGTACGCATTGACTAGCCTCTGGGATTCGGAAAAAAAATAAAAATAAATAAATAAATATTCTAAACTTCCATGAAGTTCACATTTTTTATGACTTGGGAAATTAAGTGTTTGAGAATCCTTGAATGTAGACAAATAGTTCTCTTTCTTATGTCTTGTTCGAGATTAAGTGCAGATATACTAGGCCAGGAATGAAGATACAGACTGGACTTCATGATGTGAGCAGACTTGAAGACAACTTCTGAAGACTTCTGAAGCTGTTGTCAAGGGGGAGTCTGTTAGAGCTTACTTGGAAGCATGTGACAAACATCTTCAGAGCTGTTGTCAAGGGGGAGTTTGTTGGAGCATGTTTTGTGACAAGCAGCTTGAAGATTGTTTGTAGTTTATGAGAGTCGTTTGTATCTGATCGAGCTGTATAGTCGAGTCTTTGTTCATGTGTGTTTTCGGTTGTTTTAGTGGATGCGTACTTAGCAAGTACGCAGGGAGAGTTTGTCCTGCGTACTTAGCAAGTACGCAACCTGAGTCTGTGAGTATAAATAGCTGTTAGGGTTCTTGTAGAAACTAGGTCTGAACAGGTTCTTGTAGAAACTAGGTCTGAACAAGTTCTTGAGAGAAAACCCTTTGTAATCGGTTGTTTGATGCTAATAGACAAAGTTTTATATACTTGTGTTTGTTCTCATCGTATCTAGTCATCTTGTTCAAGCTAATCACAGAGGATTCCGCACTCTGTTGATTGGTTTCATCTCCTATACGTCAATCGATCTAACACCAGGGGACCTACAAGTGGTATCAGAGCCTCGGTGTTCGTTGATTTGTGTTCCAGTTTCGATTTTTTAGGGTTTTGAGCAAAAACGGTTCATAACATAAAATCCTTAAAATCGAGTTTGTTATCACTTCATTTGGTGTTTGGAAGGCTAAGGGTTTGTTAGATGTTGTTTTCGAAGCTTTTGGAATCATTAATTTCTCAGATCCGTCACTTTTCGAGCATTCTCCTCAAGATCCGTCAAGAACACTGCTGTACTAAACAAGTACGCAGAATCACCTTTTCTGCGTATTTGCTAAGTACGCATGGGTTAGCCCTGCGTACTTAGTAAGTACGCATGAGAAGTGACCTGCGTACTTAGCTAAGTACGCAAGAGCATTTCTCTGCGCACTTAGCAAGTACGCATGAGTACTTGGCTTTGCGAACTTACTAAATACGCAGCAACACCCTACATATGCGTATTTACTAAGTACGCATTGACTAGCCTCTGGGATTCGAAAAAAAAAAAAATAATATTCTAAACTTCCATGAAGTTCACATTTTTTATGACTTGGGAAATGAAGTGTTTGAGAATCCTTGAATGTAGACAAATAGTTCTCTTTCTTATGTCTTGTTCGAGATTAAGTGCAGATATTCTAGGCAAGGACTGAAGATACAGACTGGACTTCATGATGTGAGCAGACTTGAAGACAACTTCTGAAGACTTCTGAAGCTGTTGTCAAGGGGGAGTCTGTTAGAGCTTATTTGGAAGCATGTGACAAACATCTTCAGAGCTGTTGTCAAGGGGGAGTTTGTTGGAGCATGTTTTGTGACAAGCAGCTTGAAGATTGTTTGTAGTTTATGAGACTCGTTTGTATCTGATCGAGCTGTATAGTCGAGTCTTTGTTCATGTGTGTTTTCGGTTGTTTTAGTGGATGCGTACTTAGCAAGTACACAGGGAGAGTTTGTCCTGCGTAGTTAGCAAGTACGCAACCTGAGTCTGTGAGTATAAATAGTTGTTAGGGTTCTTGTAGAAACTAGGTCTGAACAAGTTCTTGAGAGAAAACCCTTTGTAATCGGTTGTTTGATGCTAATTGACAAAGTTTTATATACTTGTGTTTGTTCTCATCGTATCTAGTCATCTTGTTCAAGCTAATCACAGAGGATTCCGCACTCTGTTGATTGGTTTCATCTCCTATACGTCAATCGATCTAACACCAGGGGACCTACAAGTGGTATCAGAGCCTCGGTGTTCGTTGATTTGTGTTCCAGTTTCGATTTTTTAGGGTTTTGAGCAAAAACGGTCCGTAACATAAAATCCTTAAAATCGAGTTTGTTATCACTTCATTTGGTGTTTGGAAGGCTAAGGGTTTGTTAGATGACGTTTTCGAAGGTTTTGGAATCATTAATTTCTCAGATCCGTCACTTTTCGAGCATTCTCCTCAGGATCCGTCAAAAACATTGCTGTACTGAGCAAGTACGCAGAATCACCTTTTCTGCGTATTTGCTAAGTACGCATGGGTTAGCCCTGCGTACTTAGTAAGTACGCATGAGAAGTGACCTGCGTACTTAGCTAAGTACGCAAGAGCATTTCTCTGCGCACTTAGCAAGTACGCATGAGTACTTGGCTTTGCGAACTTACTAAATACGCAGCAACACCCTACATATGAGTATTTACTAAGTACGCAATGACTAGCCTCTGGGATTTGAAAAAAAAATAAATAAATAATTCTAAACTTCTATGAATTTCACATTTTTTATGACTTGGGAAATTAAGTGTTTGAGAATCCTTGAATGTGGACAAATAGTTCTCTTTCTTATGTCTTGTTCGAGAGTAAGTGCAGATATACTAGGCAAGGACTGAAGATACAGACTGGACTTCATGATGTGAGCAGACTTGAAGACAACTTCTGAAGACTTCTGAAGCTGTTGTCAAGGGGGAGTCTGTTAGAGCTTATTTGGAAGCATGTGACAAACATCTTCAGAGCTGTTGTCAAGGGGGAGTTTGTTGGAGAATGTTTTGTGACAAGCAGCTTGAAGACTGTTTGTAGTTTATGAGAGTCGTTTGTATCTGATCGAGCTGTATAGTCGAGTCTTTGTTCATGTGTGTTTTCGGTTGTTTTAGTGGATGCGTACTTAGCAAGTACGCAGGGAGAGTTTGTCCTGCGTACTTAGCAAGTACGCAACCTGAGTCTGTGAGTATAAATAGCTGTTAGGGTTCTTGTAGAAACTAGGTCTGAACAAGTTCTGGAGAGAAAACCCTTTGTAATCGGTTGTTTGATGCTAATAGACAAAGTTTTATATACTTGTGTTTGTTCTCATCGTATCTAGTCATCTTGTTCAAGCTAATCATAGAGGATTCCGCACTCTGTTGATTGGTTTCATCTCCTATACGTCAATCGATCTAACACCAGGGGACCTACAAGTGGTATCAGAGCCTCGGTGTTCGTTGATTTGTGTTCCAGTTTCGATTTTTTAGGGTTTTGAGCAAAAACGGTTCGTAACATAAAATCCTTAAAATCGAGTTTGTTATCACTTCATTTGGTGTTTGGAAGGCTAAGGGTTTGTTAGATGACGTTTTCGAAGCTTTTGGAATCATTAATTTCTCAGATCCGTCACTTTTCGAGCATTCTCCTCAAGATCCGTCAAGAACACTGTTGTACTGAACAAGTACGCAGAATCACCTTTTCAGCGTATTTGCTAAGTACGCATGGGTTAGCCCTGCGTACTTAGTAAGTACGCAAGAGAAGTGACCTGCGTACTTAGCTAAGTACGCAAGAGCATTTCTCTGCGCACTTAGCAAGTACGCATGAGTACTTGGCTTTGCGAACTTACTAAATACGAAGTAACACCCTACATATGCGTATTTACTAAGTACGCATTGACTAGCCTCTGGGATTCGAAAAAAAAATAAAAATAAAAAAATAAATATTCTAAACTTCCATGAAGTTCACATTTTTTATGACTTGGGAAATTAAGTGTTTGAGAATCCTTGAATGTAGACAAATAGTTCTCTTTCTTATGTCTTGTTCGAGATTAAGTGCAGATATACTAGGCAAGGACTGAAGATACAGACTGGACTTCATGATGTGAGCAGACTTGAAGACAACTTCTGAAGACTTCTGAAGCTGTTGTCAAGGGGGAGTCTGTTAGAGCTTATTTGGAAGCATGTGACAAACATCTTTAGAGCTGTTGTCAAGGGGGAGTTTGTTGGAGCATGTTTTGTGACAAGCAGCTTGAAGATTGTTTGTAGTTTAGGAGAGTCGTTTGTATCTGATCGAGCTGTATAGTCGAGTCTTTGTTCATGTGTGTTTTCGGTTGTTTTAGTGGATGCGTACTTAGCAAGTACGCAGGGAGAGTTTGTCCTGCGTACTTAGCAAGTACGCAACCTGAGTCTGTGAGTATAAATAGCTGTTAGGGTTCTTGTAGAAACTAGGTCTGAACAGGTTCTTGTAGAAACTAGGTGTGAACAAGTTCTTGAGAGAAAACCCTTTGTAATCGGTTGTTTGATGCTAATAGACAAAGTTTTATATACTTGTGTTTGTTCTCATCGTATCTAGTCATCTTGTTCAAGCTAATCACAGAGGATTCCGCACTCTGTTGATTGGTTTCATCTCCTATACGTCAATCGATCTAACACCAGGGGACCTACAAGTGGTATCAGAGCCTCGGTGTTCGTTGATTTGTGTTCCAGTTTCGATTTTTTAGGGTTTTCAGCAAAAACGGTTCGTAACATAAAATCCTTAAAATCGAGTTTGTTATCACTTTATTTGGTGTTTGGAAGGCTAAGGGTTTGTTAGATGTTGTTTTCGAAGCTTTTGGAATCATTAATTTCTCAGATCCGTCACTTTTCGAGCATTCTCCTCAAGATCCGTCAAGAACACTGCTGTACTAAACAAGTACGCAGAATCACCTTTTCTGCGTATTTGCTAAGTACGCATGGGTTAGCCCTGCGTACTTAGTAAGTACGCATGAGAAGTGACCTGCGTACTTAGCTAAGTACGCAAGAGCATTTCTCTGCGCACTTAGCAAGTACGCATGAGTACTTGGCTTTGCGAACTTACTAAATACGCAGCAACACCCTACATATGCGTATTTACTAAGTACGCATTGACTAGCCTCTGGGATTCGAAAAAAAAAAAATATATTCTAAACTTCCATGAAGTTCACATTTTTTATGACTTGGGAAATTAAGTGTTTGAGAATCCTTGAATGTAGACAAATTGTTCTCTTTCTTATGTCTTGTTCGAGATTAAGTGCAGATATTCTAGGCAAGGACTGAAGATACAGACTGGACTTCATGATGTGAGCAGACTTGAAGACAACTTCTGAAGACTTCTGAAGCTGTTGTCAAGGGGGAGTCTGTTAGAGCTTATTTGGAAGCATGTGACAAACATCTTCAGAGCTATTGTCAAGGGGGAGTTTGTTGGAGCATGTTTTGTGACAAGCAGCTTGAAGATTGTTTGTAGTTTATGAGACTCGTTTGTATCTGATCGAGCTGTATAGTCGAGTCTTTGTTCATGTGTGTTTTCGGTTGTTTTAGTGGATGCGTACTTAGCAAGTACGCAGGGAGAGTTTGTCCTGCGTAGTTAGCAAGTACGCAACCTGAGTCTGTGAGTATAAATAGCTGTTAGGGTTCTTGTAGAAACTAGGTCTGAACAAGTTCTTGAGAGAAAACCCTTTGTAATCGGTTGTTTGATGCTAATAGACAAAGTTTTATATACTTGTGTTTGTTCTCATCGTATCTAGTCATCTTGTTCAAGCTAATCACAGAGGATTCCGCACTCTGTTGATTGGTTTCATCTCCTATACGTCAATCGATCTAACACCAGGGGACCTACAAGTGGTATCAGAGCCTCGGTGTTCGTTGATTTGTGTTCCAGTTTCGATTTTTTAGGGTTTTGAGCAAAAACGGTTCGTAACATAAAATCCTTAAAATTGAGTTTGTTATCACTTCATTTGGTGTTTGGAAGGCTAAGGGTTTGTTAGATGATGTTTTCGAAGCTTTTGGAATCATTAATTTCTCAGATCCGTCACTTTTCGAGCATTCTCCTCAGGATCCGTCAAGAACATTGCTGTACTGAGCAAGTACTCAGAATCACCTTTTCTGCGTATTTGCTAAGTACGCATGGGTTAGCCCTGCGTACTTAGTAAGTACGCATGAGAAGTGACCTGCGTACTTAGCTAAGTACGCAAGAGCATTTCTCTGTGCACTTAGCAAGTACGCATGAGTACTTGGCTTTGCGAACTTGCTAAATACGCAGCAACACCCTACATATGCGTATTTACTAAGTACGCATTGACTAGCCTCTGGGATTCGAAAAAAAAAAAAAAATTAAAAAATTCTAAACTTCCATGAAGTTCACATTTTTTATGACTTGGGAAATTAAGTGTTTGAGAATCCTTGAATGTAGACAAATAGTTCTCTTTCTTATGTGTTGTTCGAGATTAAGTGCAGATATACTAGGCAAGGACTGAAGATACAGACTCGACTTCATGATGTGAGCAAACTTGAAGACAACTTCTGAAGACTTCTGAAGCTGTTGTCAAGGGGGAGTCTGTTAGAGCTTATTTGGAAGCATGTGACAAACATCTTCAGAGCTGTTGTCAAGGGGGAGTTTGTTGGAACATGTTTTGTGACAAGCAACTTAAAGATTGTTTGTAGTTTATGAGAGTCGTTTGTATCTGCTCGAGCTGTATAGTCGAGTCTTTGTTCATGTGTGTTTTCGGTTGTTTTAGTGGATGCGTACTTAGCAAGTACGCAGGGAGAGTTTGTCCTGCGTACTTAGCAAGTACGCAACCTGAGTCTGTGAGTATAAATAGCTGTTAGGGTTCTTGTAGAAACTAGGTCTGAACAAGTTCTTGACAGAAAACCCTTTGTAATCGGTTGTTTGATGCTAATAGACAAAGTTTTATATATATTTGTTTTTGTTCTCATCGTATCTAGTCATCTTGTTCAAGCTAATCACAGAGGATTCCGCACTCTGTTGATTGGTTTCATCTCCTATACGTCAATCGATCTAACACCAGGGGACCTACAAGTGGTATCAGAGCCTCGGTGTTCGTTGATTTGTGTTCCAGTTTCGATTTTTTAGGGTTTTGAGCAAAAACGGTTCGTAACATAAAATCCTTAAAATCGAGTTTGTTATCACTTCATTTGGTGTTTGGAAGGCTAAGGGTTTGTTAGATGATGTTTTTGAAGCTTTTGGAATCATTAATTTCTCAGATCTGTCACTTTTCGAGCATTCTCCTCAAGATCGGTCAAGAACACTGCTGTACTGAACAAGTACGCAGAATCACCTTTTCTGCGTATTTGCTAAGTACGCATGGGTTAGCCCTGCGTACTTAGTAAGTACGCATGAGAAGTGACCTGCGTACTTAGCTAAGTACGCAAGAGCATTTCTCTGCGCACTTACCAAGTACGCATGAGTACTTGGCTTTGCGAACTTACTAAATACGCAGCAACACCCTACATAAGCGTATTTACTAAGTACGCATTGACTTGCCTCTGGGATTCGAAAAAAAAAAAAATATTCTAAACTTCCATGAAGTTCACATTTTTTATGACTTGGGAAATTAAGTGTTTGAGAATCCTTGAATGTAGACAAATAGTTCTCTTTCTTATGTCTTGTTCGAGATTAAGTGCAGATATACTAGGCAAGGACTGAAGATACAGACTGGACTTCATGATGTGAGCAGACTTGAAGACAACTTCTGAAGACTTCTGAAGCTGTTGTCAAGGGGGAGTCTGTTAGAGCTTATTTGGAAGCATGTGACAAACATCTTCAGAGCTGTTGTCAAGGGGTAGTTTGTTGGAGCATGTTTTGGGACAAGCAGCTTGAAGATTGTTTGTAGTTTATGAGAGTCGTTTGTATCTGATCGAGCTGTATAGTCGAGTCTTTGTTCATGTGTGTTTTCGGTTGTTTTAGTGGATGCGTACTTAGCAAGTACGCAGGGAGAGTTTGTCCTGCGTAGTTAGCAAGTACGCAACCTGAGTCTGTGAGTATAAATAGCTGTTAGGGTTCTTGTAGAAACTAGGTCTGAACAAGTTCTTGAGAGAAAACCCTTTGTAATCGGTTGTTTGATGCTAATAGACAAAGTTTTATATACTTGTGTTTGTTCTCATCGTATCTAGTCATCTTGTTCAAGCTAATCACAGAGGATTCCGCACTCTGTTGATTGGTTTCATCTCCTATACGTCAATCGATCTAACACCAGGGGACCTACAAGTGGTATCAGAGCCTCGGTGTTCGTTGATTTGTGTTCCAGTTTTGATTTTTTAGGGTTTTGAGCAAAAACGGTTCGTAACATAAAATCCTTAAAATTGAGTTTGTTATCACTTCATTTGGTGTTTGGAAGGCTAAAGGTTTGTTAGATGATGTTTTCGAAGCTTTTGGAATCATTAATTTCTCAGATCCGTCACTTTTCGAGCATTCTCCTCAGGATCCGTCAAGAACATTGCTGTACTGAGCAAGTACGCAGAATCACCTTTTCTGCGTATTTGCTAAGTACGCATGGGTTAGCCTTGCGTACTTAGTAAGTACGCATGAGAAGTGACCTGCGTACTTAGCTAAGTACGCAAGAGCATTTCTCTGCGCACTTACCAAGTACGCATGAGTACTTGGCTTTGCGAACTTACTAAATACGCAGCAACACTCTACATATGCGTATTTACTAAGTACGCATTGACTAGCCTCTGGGATTCGAAAAAAAAAAAATATTCTAAACTTCCATGAAGTTCACATTTTTTATGACTTGGGAAATTAAGTGTTTGAGAATCCTTGAATGTAGACAAATAGTTCTCTTTCTTATGTCTTGTTCGACATTAAGTGCAGATATACTAGGCAAGGACTGAAGATACAGACTGGACTTCATGATGTGAGCAGACTTGAAGACAACTTCTGAAGACTTCTGAAGCTGTTGTCAAGGGGGAGTCTGTTAGAGCTTATTTGGAAGCCTGTGACAAACATCTTCAGAGCTGTTGTCAAGGGGTAGTTTGTTGGAGCATGTTTTGTGACAAGCAGCTTGAAGATTGTTTGTAGTTTATGAGAGTCGTTTGTATCTGATCGAGCTGTATAGTCGAGTCTTTGTTCATGTGTGTTTTCGGTTGTTTTAGTGGATGCGTACTTAGCAAGTACGCAGGGAGAGTTTGTCCTGCGTACTTAGCAAGTACGCAACCTGAGTCTGTGAGTATAAATAGCTGTTAGGGTTCTTGTAGAAACTAGGTCTGAACAAGTTCTTGAGAGAAAACCCTTTGTAATCGGTTGTTTGATGCTAATAGACAAAGTTTTATATACTTGTGTTTGTTCTCATCGTATCTAGTCATCTTGTTCAAGCTAATCACAGAGGATTCCGCACTCTGTTGATTGGTTTCATCTCCTATACGTCAATCGATCTAACACCAGGGGACCTACAAGTGGTATCAGAGCCTCGGTGTTCGTTGATTTGTGTTCCAGTTTCCATTTTTTAGGGTTTTGAGCAAAAACGGTTCGTAACATAAAATCCTTAAAATCGAGTTTGTTATCACTTCATTTGGTGTTTGGAAGGCTAAGGGTTTGTTAGATGATGTTTTCGAAGCTTTTGGAATCATTAATTTCTCAGATCCGTCACTTTTCGAGCATTCTCCTCAAGATCCGTCAAGAACACTGCTGTACTGAACAAGTACGCAGAATCACCTTTTCTGCGTATTTGCTAAGTACGCATGGGTTAGCCCTGCGTACTTAGTAAGTACGCATGAGAAGTGACCTGCGTACTTAGCTAAGTACGCAAGAGCATTTCTCTGCGCACTTACCAAGTACGCATGAGTACTTGGCTTTGCGAACTTACTAAATACGCAGCAACACCCTACATATGCGTATTTACTAAGTACGCATTGACTAGCCTCTGGGATTCGAAAAAAAAAATATTCTAAACTTCCATGAAGTTCACATTTTTTATGACTTGGGAAATTAAGTGTTTGAGAATCCTTGAATGTAGACAAATAGTTCTCTTTCTTATGTCTTGTTCGAGATTAAGTGCAGATATACTAGGCAAGGACTGAAGATACAGACTGGACTTCATGATGTGAGCAGACTTGAAGACAACTTCTGAAGACTTCTGAAGCTGTTGTCAAGGGGGAGTCTGTTAGAGCTTATTTGGAAGCATGTGACAAATATCTTCAGAGCTGTTGTCAAGGGGGAGTTTGTTGGAGCATGTTTTGTGACAAGCAGCTTGAAGATTGTTTGTAGTTTATGAGACTCGTTTGTATCTGATCGAGCTGTATAGTCGAGTCTTTGTTCATGTTAGTTTTCGGTTGTTTTAGTGGATGCGTACTTAGCAAGTACGCAGGGAGAGTTTGTCCTGCGTACTTAGCAAGTACGCAACCTGAGTCTGTGAGTATAAATAGCTGTTAGGGTTCTTGTAGAAACTAGGTCTGAACAAGTTCTTGAGAGAAAACCCTTTGTAATCGGTTGTTTGATGCTAATAGACAAAGTTTTATATACTTGTGTTTGTTCTCATCGTATCTAGTCATCTTTTTCAAGCTAATCACAGAGGATTCCGCACTCTGTTGATTGGTTTCATCTCCTATACGTCAATTGATCTAACACCAGGGGACCTACAAGTGGTATCAGAGCCTCGGTGTTCGTTGATTTGTGTTCCAGTTTCGATTTTTTAGGGTTTTGAGCAAAAACGGTTCGTAACATAAAATCCTTAAAATCGAGTTTGTTATCACTTCATTTGGTGTTTGGAAGGCTAAGGGTTTGTTAGATGATGTTTTCGAAGCTTTTGGAATCATTAATTTCTCAGATCCGTCACTTTTCGAGCATTCTCCGCAAGATCCGTCAAGAACACTGCTGTACTGGACAAGTACGCAGAGTCACCTTTTCTGCGTATTTGCTAAGTACGCATGGGTTAGCCCTGCGTACTTAGTAAGTACGCATGAGAAGTGACCTGCGTACTTAGCTAAGTACGCAAGAGCATTTCTCTGCGCACTGAGCAAGTACGCATGAGTACTTGGCTTTGCGAACTTACTAAATACGCAGCAACACCCTACATATGCGTATTTACTAAGTACGCATTGACTAGCCTCTGGGATTAAAAAAAATATATATTCTAAACTTCCATGAAGTTCACATTTTTTATGACTTGAGAAATTAAGTGTTTGAGAATCCTTGAATGTAGACAAATAGTTCTCTTTCTTTTGTCTTGTTCGAGATTAAGTGCAGATATACTAGGCAAGGACTGAAGATACAGACTGGACTTCATGATGTGAGCAGACTTGAAGACAACTTCTGAAGACTTCTGAAGCTGTTGTCAAGGGGGAGTCTGTTAGATATTATTTGGAAGCATGTGACAAACATCTTCAGAGCTGTTGTCAAGGGGGAGTTTGTTGGAGCATGTTTTGTGACAAGCAGCTTGAAGATTGTTTGTAGTTTATGAGAGTCGTTTGTATCTGATCGAGCTGTATAGTCGAGTCTTTGTTCATGTGTGTTTTCAGTTGTTTTAGTGGATGCGTACTTAGCAAGTACGCTGGGAGAGTTTGTCCTGCGTACTTAGCAAGTACGCAACCTGAGTCTGTGAGTATAAATAGCTGTTAGGGTTCTTGTAGAAACTAGGTCTGAACAAGTTCTTGAGAGAAAACCCTTTGTAATCGGTTGTTTGATGCTAATAGACAAAGTTTTATATACTTGTGTTTGTTCTCATCGTATCTAGTCATCTTGTTCAAGCTAATCACAGAGGATTCCGCACTCTGTTGATTGGTTTCATCTCCTATACGTCAATCGATCTAACACCAGGGGACCTACAAGTGGTATCAGAGCCTCGGTGTTCGTTGATTTGTGTTCCAGTTTCCATTTTTTAGGGTTTTGAGCAAAAACGGTTCGTAACATAAAATCCTTAAAATCGAGTTTGTTATCACTTCATTTGGTGTTTGGAAGGCTAAGGGTTTGTTAGATGATGTTTTCGAAGCTTTTGGAATCATTAATTTCTCAGATCCGTCACTTTTCGAGCATTCTCCTCAAGATCCGTCAAGAACACTGCTGTACTGAACAAGTACGCAGAATCACCTTTTCTGCGTATTTGCTAAGTACGCATGGGTTAGCCCTGCGTACTTAGTAAGTACGCATGAGAAGTGACCTGCGTACTTAGCTAAGTACGCAAGAGCATTTCTCTGCGCACTTACCAAGTACGCATGAGTACTTGGCTTTGCGAACTTACTAAATACGCAGCAACACCCTACATATGCGTATTTACTAAGTACGCATTGACTAGCCTCTGGGATTCGAAAAAAAAAATATTCTAAACTTCCATGAAGTTCACATTTTTTATGACTTGGGAAATTAAGTGTTTGAGAATCCTTGAATGTAGACAAATAGTTCTCTTTCTTATGTCTTGTTCGAGATTAAGTGCAGATATACTAGGCAAGGACTGAAGATACAGACTGGACTTCATGATGTGAGCAGACTTGAAGACAACTTCTGAAGACTTCTGAAGCTGTTGTCAAGGGGGAGTCTGTTAGAGCTTATTTGGAAGCATGTGACAAATATCTTCAGAGCTGTTGTCAAGGGGGAGTTTGTTGGAGCATGTTTTGTGACAAGCAGCTTGAAGATTGTTTGTAGTTTATGAGACTCGTTTGTATCTGATCGAGCTGTATAGTCGAGTCTTTGTTCATGTTAGTTTTCGGTTGTTTTAGTGGATGCGTACTTAGCAAGTACGCAGGGAGAGTTTGTCCTGCGTACTTAGCAAGTACGCAACCTGAGTCTGTGAGTATAAATAGCTGTTAGGGTTCTTGTAGAAACTAGGTCTGAACAAGTTCTTGAGAGAAAACCCTTTGTAATCGGTTGTTTGATGCTAATAGACAAAGTTTTATATACTTGTGTTTGTTCTCATCGTATCTAGTCATCTTTTTCAAGCTAATCACAGAGGATTCCGCACTCTGTTGATTGGTTTCATCTCCTATACGTCAATTGATCTAACACCAGGGGACCTACAAGTGGTATCAGAGCCTCGGTGTTCGTTGATTTGTGTTCCAGTTTCGATTTTTTAGGGTTTTGAGCAAAAACGGTTCGTAACATAAAATCCTTAAAATCGAGTTTGTTATCACTTCATTTGGTGTTTGGAAGGCTAAGGGTTTGTTAGATGATGTTTTCGAAGCTTTTGGAATCATTAATTTCTCAGATCCGTCACTTTTCGAGCATTCTCCGCAAGATCCGTCAAGAACACTGCTGTACTGGACAAGTACGCAGAGTCACCTTTTCTGCGTATTTGCTAAGTACGCATGGGTTAGCCCTGCGTACTTAGTAAGTACGCATGAGAAGTGACCTGCGTACTTAGCTAAGTACGCAAGAGCATTTCTCTGCGCACTGAGCAAGTACGCATGAGTACTTGGCTTTGCGAACTTACTAAATACGCAGCAACACCCTACATATGCGTATTTACTAAGTACGCATTGACTAGCCTCTGGGATTAAAAAAAATATATATTCTAAACTTCCATGAAGTTCACATTTTTTATGACTTGGGAAATTAAGTGTTTGAGAATCCTTGAATGTAGACAAATAGTTCTCTTTCTTTTGTCTTGTTCGAGATTAAGTGCAGATATACTAGGCAAGGACTGAAGATACAGACTGGACTTCATGATGTGAGCAGACTTGAAGACAACTTCTGAAGACTTCTGAAGCTGTTGTCAAGGGGGAGTCTGTTAGATCTTATTTGGAAGCATGTGACAAACATCTTCAGAGCTGTTGTCAAGGGGGAGTTTGTTGGAGCATGTTTTGTGACAAGCAGCTTGAAGATTGTTTGTAGTTTATGAGAGTCGTTTGTATCTGATCGAGCTGTATAGTCGAGTCTTTGTTCATGTGTGTTTTCAGTTGTTTTAGTGGATGCGTACTTAGCAAGTACGCTGGGAGAGTTTGTCCTGCGTACTTAGCAAGTACGCAACCTGAGTCTGTGAGTATAAATAGCTGTTAGGGTTCTTGTAGAAACTAGGTCTGAACAAGTTCTTGAGAGAAAACCCTTTGTAATCGGTTGTTTGATGCTAATAGACAAAGTTTTATATACTTGTGTTTGTTCTCATCGTATCTAGTCATCTTGTTCAAGCTAATCACAGAGGATTCCGCACTCTGTTGATTGGTTTCATCTCCTATACGTCAATCGATCTAACACCAGGGGACCTACAAGTGGTATCAGAGCCTCGGTGTTCGTTGATTTGTGTTCCAGTTTCGATTTTTTAGGGTTTTGAGCAAAAACGGTTCGTAACATAAAATCCTTAAAATCGAGTTTGTTATCACTTCATTTGGTGTTTGGAAGGCTAAGGGTTTGTTAGATGATGCTTTCGAAGCTTTTGGAATCATTAATTTCTCAGATCCGTCACTTTTCGAGCATTCTCCTCAAGATCCGTCAAGAACACTGCTGTACTGAACAAGTACGCAGAATCACCTTTTCTGCGTATTTGCTAAGTACGCATGGGTTAGCCCTGCGTACTTAGTAAGTACGCATGAGAAGTGACCTGCGTACTTAGCTAAGTACGCAAGAGCATTTCTCTGCGCACTTAGCAAGTACGCATGAGTGTTTGGCTTTGCGAACTTACTAAATACGCAGCAACACCCTACATATGCGTATTTACTAAGTACGCATTGACTAGCCTCTGGGATTCGAAAAAAAAATTTAAAAAAAAAAAAAAAAATATTCTAAACTTCCATGAAGTTCACATTTTTTATGACTTGGGAAATTAAGTGTTTGAGAAACCTTGAATGTAGACAAATAGTTCTCTTTCTTATGTCTTGTTCGAGATTAAGTGCAAATATACTAGGCAAGGACTGAAGATACAGACTGGACTTCATGATGTGAGCAGACTTGAAGACAACTTCTGAAGACTTCTGAAGCTGTTGTCAAGGGGGAGTCTGTTAGAGCTTATTTGGAAGCATGTGACAAACATCTTCAGAGCTGTTGTCAAGGGGGAGTTTGTTGGAGCATGTTTTGTGACAAGCAGCTTGAAGATTGTTTGTAGTTTATGAGAGTCGTTTGTACCTGATCGAGCTGTATAGTCGAGTCTTTGTTCATGTGTGTTTTCGGTTGTTTTAGTGGATGCGTACTTAGCAAGTACGCAGGGAGAGTTTGTCCTGCGTACTTAGCAAGTACGCAACCTGAGTCTGTGAGTATAAATAGCTGTTAGGGTTCTTGTAGAAACTAGTTCTGAACAAGTTCTTGAGAGAAAACCCTTTGTAATCGGTTGTTTGATGCTAATAGACAAAGTTTTATATACTTGTGTTTGTTCTCATCGTATCTAGTCATCTTGTTCAAGCTAATCACAGAGGATTCCGCACTCTGTTGATTGGTTTCATCTCCTATACGTCAATCGATCTAACACCAGGGGACCTACAAGTGGTATCAGAGCCTCGGTGTTCGTTGATTTGTGTTCCAGTTTCGATTTTTCAGGGTTTTGAGCAAAAACGGTTCGTAACTTAAAATCCTTAAAATCGAGTTTGTTATCACTTCATTTGGTGTTTGGAAGGCTAAGGGTTTGTTAGATGATGTTTTCGAAGCTTTTGGAATCATTAATTTCTCAGATCCGTCACTTTTCGAGCATTCTCCTCAAGATCCGTCAAGAACACTGCTGTACTGAACAAGTACGCAGAATCACCTTTTCTGCGTATTTGCTAAGTACGCATGGGTTAGCCCTGCGTACTTAGTAAGTACGCATGAGAAGTGACCTGCGTACTTAGCTAAGTACGCAAGAGGATTTCTCTGCGCACTTACCAAGTACGCATGAGTACTTGGCTTTGCGAACTTACTAAATACGCAGCAACACTCTACATATGCGTATTTACTAAGTACGCATTGACTAGCCTCTGGGATTCGAAAAAAAAAAAATATTCTAAACTTCCATGAAGTTCACATTTTTTATGACTTGGGAAATTAAGTGTTTGAGAATCCTTGAATGTAGACAAATAGTTCTCTTTCTTATGTCTTGTTCGAGATTAAGTGCAGATATACTAGGCAAGGACTGAAGATACAGACTGGACTTCATGATGTGAGCAGACTTGAAGACAACTTCTGAAGACTTCTGAAGCTGTTGTCAAGGGGGAGTCTGTTAGAGCTTATTTGGAAGCCTGTGACAAACATCTTCAGAGCTGTTGTCAAGGGGTAGTTTGTTGGAGCATGTTTTGTGACAAGCAGCTTGAAGATTGTTTGTAGTTTATGAGAGTCGTTTGTATCTGATCGAGCTGTATAGTCGAGTCTTTGTTCATGTGTGTTTTCGGTTGTTTTAGTGGATGCGTACTTAGCAAGTACGCAGGGAGAGTTTGTCCTGCGTACTTAGCAAGTACGCAACCTGAGTCTGTGAGTATAAATAGCTGTTAGGGTTCTTGTAGAAACTAGGTCTGAACAAGTTCTTGAGAGAAAACCCTTTGTAATCGGTTGTTTGATGCTAATAGACAAAGTTTTATATACTTGTGTTTGTTCTCATCGTATCTAGTCATCTTGTTCAAGCTAATCACAGAGGATTCCGCACTCTGTTGATTGGTTTCATCTCCTATACGTCAATCGATCTAACACCAGGGGACCTACAAGTGGTATCAGAGCCTCGGTGTTCGTTGATTTGTGTTCCAGTTTCGATTTTTCAGGGTTTTGAGCAAAAACGGTTCGTAACTTAAAATCCTTAAAATCGAGTTTGTTATCACTTCATTTGGTGTTTGGAAGGCTAAGGGTTTGTTAGATGATGTTTTCGAAGCTTTTGGAATCATTAATTTCTCAGATCCGTCACTTTTCGAGCATTCTCCTCAAGATCCGTCAAGAACACTGCTGTACTGAACAAGTACGCAGAATCACCTTTTCTGCGTATTTGCTAAGTACGCATGGGTTAGCCCTGCGTACTTAGTAAGTACGCATGAGAAGTGACCTGCGTACTTAGCTAAGTACGCAAGAGGATTTCTCTGCGCACTTACCAAGTACGCATGAGTACTTGGCTTTGCGAACTTACTAAATACGCAGCAACACTCTACATATGCGTATTTACTAAGTACGCATTGACTAGCCTCTGGGATTCGAAAAAAAAAAAATATTCTAAACTTCCATGAAGTTCACATTTTTTATGACTTGGGAAATTAAGTGTTTGAGAATCCTTGAATGTAGACAAATAGTTCTCTTTCTTATGTCTTGTTCGAGATTAAGTGCAGATATACTAGGCAAGGACTGAAGATACAGACTGGACTTCATGATGTGAGCAGACTTGAAGACAACTTCTGAAGACTTCTGAAGCTGTTGTCAAGGGGGAGTCTGTTAGAGCTTATTTGGAAGCCTGTGACAAACATCTTCAGAGCTGTTGTCAAGGGGGAGTTTGTTGGAGCATGTTTTGTGACAAGCAGCTTGAAGATTGTTTGTAGTTTATGAGAGTCGTTTGTATCTGATCGAGCTGTATAGTCGAGTCTTTGTTCATGTGTGTTTTCGGTTGTTTTAGTGGATGCGTACTTAGCAAGTACGCAGGGAGAGTTTGTCCTGCGTACTTAGCAAGTACGCAACCTGAGTCTGTGAGTATAAATAGCTGTTAGGGTTCTTGTAGAAACTAGGTCTGAACAAGTTCTTGAGAGAAAACCCTTTGTAATCGGTTGTTTGATGCTAATAGACAAAGTTTTATATACTTGTGTTTGTTCTCATCGTATCTAGTCATCTTGTTCAAGCTAATCACAGAGGATTCCGCACTCTGTTGATTGGTTTCATCTCCTATACGTCAATCGATCTAACACCAGGGGACCTACAAGTGGTATCAGAGCCTCGGTGTTCGTTGATTTGTGTTCCAGTTTCCATTTTTTAGGGTTTTGAGCAAAAACGGTTCTTAACATAAAATCCTTAAAATCGAGTTTGTTATCACTTCATTTGGTGTTTGGAAGGCTAAGGGTTTGTTAGATGATGTTTTCGAAGCTTTTGGAATCATTAATTTCTCAGATCCGTCACTTTTCGAGCATTCTCCTCAAGATCCGTCAAGAACACTGCTGTACTGAACAAGTACGCAGAATCACCTTTTCTGCGTATTTGCTAAGTACGCATGGGTTAGCCCTGCGTACTTAGTAAGTACGCATGAGAAGTGACCTGCGTACTTAGCTAAGTACGCAAGAGCATTTCTCTGCGCACTTACCAAGTACGCATGAGTACTTGGCTTTGCGAACTTACTAAATACGCAGCAACACCCTACATATGCGTATTTACTAAGTACGCATTGACTAGCCTCTGGGATTCGAAAAAAAAAAATATTCTAAACTTCCATGAAGTTCACATTTTTTATGACTTGGGAAATTAAGTGTTTGAGAATCCTTGAATGTAGACAAATAGTTCTCTTTCTTATGTCTTGTTCGAGATTAAGTGCAGATATACTAGGCAAGGACTGAAGATACAGACTGGACTTCATGATGTGAGCAGACTTGAAGACAACTTCTGAAGACTTCTGAAGCTGTTGTCAAGGGGGAGTCTGTTAGAGCTTATTTGGAAGCATGTGACAAATATCTTCAGAGCTGTTGTCAAGGGGGAGTTTGTTGGAGCATGTTTTGTGACAAGCAGCTTGAAGATTGTTTGTAGTTTATGAGACTCGTTTGTATCTGATCGAGCTGTATAGTCGAGTCTTTGTTCATGTTAGTTTTCGGTTGTTTTAGTGGATGCGTACTTAGCAAGTACGCAGGGAGAGTTTGTCCTGCGTACTTAGCAAGTACGCAACGTGAGTCTGTGAGTATAAATAGCTGTTAGGGTTCTTGTAGAAACTAGGTCTGAACAAGTTCTTGAGAGAAAACCCTTTGTAATCGGTTGTTTGATGCTAATAGACAAAGTTTTATATACTTGTGTTTGTTCTCATCGTATCTAGTCATCTTGTTCAAGCTAATCACAGAGGATTCCGCACTCTGTTGATTGGTTTCATCTCCTATACGTCAATTGATCTAACACCAGGGGACCTACAAGTGGTATCAGAGCCTCGGTGTTCGTTGATTTGTGTTCCAGTTTCGATTTTTTAGGGTTTTGAGCAAAAACGGTTCGTAACATAAAATCCTTAAAATCGAGTTTGTTATCACTTCATTTGGTGTTTGGAAGGCTAAGGGTTTGTTAGATGATGTTTTCGAAGCTTTTGGAATCATTAATTTCTCAGATCCGTCACTTTTCGAGCATTCTCCGTAAGATCCGTCAAGAACACTGCTGTACTGGACAAGTACGCAGAGTCACCTTTTCTGCGTATTTGCTAAGTACGCATGGGTTAGCCCTGCGTACTTAGTAAGTACGCATGAGAAGTGACCTGCGTACTTAGCTAAGTACGCAAGAGCATTTCTCTGCGCACTGAGCAAGTACGCATGAGTACTTGGCTTTGCGAACTTACTAAATACGCAGCAACACCCTACATATGCGTATTTACTAAGTACGCATTGACTAGCCTCTGGGATTAAAAAAAATATATATTCTAAACTTCCATGAAGTTCACATTTTTTATGACTTGGGAAATTAAGTGTTTGAGAATCCTTGAATGTAGACAAATAGTTCTCTTTCTTATGTCTTGTTCGAGATTAAGTGCAGATATACTAGGCAAGGACTGAAGATACAGACTGGACTTCATGATGTGAGCAGACTTGAAGACAACTTCTGAAGACTTCTGAAGCTGTTGTCAAGGGGGAGTCTGTTAGATCTTATTTGGAAGCATGTGACAAACATCTTCAGAGCTGTTGTCAAGGGGGAGTTTGTTGGAGCATGTTTTGTGACAAGCAGCTTGAAGATTGTTTGTAGTTTATGAGAGTCGTTTGTAGCTGATCGAGCTGTATAGTCGAGTCTTTGTTCATGTGTGTTTTCAGTTGTTTTAGTGGATGCGTACTTAGCAAGTACGCAGGGAGAGTTTGTCCTGCGTACTTAGCAAGTACGCAACCTGAGTCTGTGAGTATAAATAGCTGTTAGGGTTCTTGTAGAAACTAGGTCTGAACAAGTTCTTGAGAGAAAACCCTTTGTAATCGGTTGTTTGATGCTAATAGACAAAGTTTTATATACTTGTGTTTGTTCTCATCGTATCTAGTCATCTTGTTCAAGCTAATCACAGAGGATTCCGCACTCTGTTGATTGGTTTCATCTCCTATACGTCAATCGATCTAACACCAGGGGACCTACAAGTGGTATCAGAGCCTCGGTGTTCGTTGATTTGTGTTCCAGTTTCGATTTTTTAGGGTTTTGAGCAAAAACGGTTCGTAACATAAAATCCTTAAAATCGAGTTTGTTATCACTTCATTTGGTGTTTGGAAGGCTAAGGGTTTGTTAGATGATGCTTTCGAAGCTTTTGGAATCATTAATTTCTCAGATCCGTCACTTTTCGAGCATTCTCCTCAAGATCCGTCAAGAACACTGCTGTACTGAACAAGTACGCAGAATCACCTTTTCTGCGTATTTGCTAAGTACGCATGGGTTAGCCCTGCGTACTAAGTAAGTACGCATGAGAAGTGACCTGCGTACTTAGCTAAGTACGCAAGAGCATTTCTCTGCGCACTTAGCAAGTACGCATGAGTGTTTGGCTTTGCGAACTTACTAAATACGCAGCAACACCCTACATATGCGTATTTACTAAGTACGCATTGACTAGCCTCTGGGATTCGAAAAAAAAATTTAAAAAAAAAAAAAAAATATTCTAAACTTCCATGAAGTTCACATTTTTTATGACTTGGGAAATTAAGTGTTTGAGAAACCTTGAATGTAGACAAATAGTTCTCTTTCTTATGTCTTGTTCGAGATTAAGTGCAAATATACTAGGCAAGGACTGAAGATACAGACTGGACTTCATGATGTGAGAAGACTTGAAGACAACTTCTGAAGACTTCTGAAGCTGTTGTCAAGGGGGAGTCTGTTAGAGCTTATTTGGAAGCATGTGACAAACATCTTCAGAGCTATTGTCAAGGGGGAGTTTGTTGGAGCATGTTTTGTGACAAGCAGCTTGAAGATTGTTTGTAGTTTATGAGAGTCGTTTGTACCTGATCGAGCTGTATAGTCCAGTCTTTGTTCATGTGTGTTTTCGGTTGTTTTAGTGGATGCGTACTTAGCAAGTACGCAGGGAGAGTTTGTCCTGCGTACTTAGCAAGTACGCAACCTGAGTCTGTGAGTATAAATAGCTGTTAGGGTTCTTGTAGAAACTAGTTCTGAACAAGTTCTTGAGAGAAAACCCTTTGTAATCGGTTGTTTGATGCTAATAGACAAAGTTTTATATACTTGTGTTTGTTCTCATCGTATCTAGTCATCTTGTTCAAGCTAATCACAGAGGATTCCGCACTCTGTTGATTGGTTTCATCTCCTATACGTCAATCGATCTAACACCAGGGGACCTACAAGTGGTATCAGAGCCTCGGTGTTCGTTGATTTGTGTTCCAGTTTCGATTTTTCAGGGTTTTGAGCAAAAACGGTTCGTAACTTAAAATCCTTAAAATCGAGTTTGTTATCACTTCATTTGGTGTTTGGAAGGCTAAGGGTTTGTTAGATGATGTTTTCGAAGCTTTTGGAATCATTAATTTCCCAGATCCGTCACTTTTCGAGCATTCTCCTCAAGATCCGTCAAGAACACTGTTGTACTGAACAAGTGCGCAGAATCACCTTTTCTGCGTATTTGCTAAGTACGCATGGGTTAGCCCTGCGTACTTAGTAAGTACGCATGAGAAGTGACCTGCGTACTTAGCTAAGTACGTAAGAGCATTTCTCTGCGCACTTAGCAAGTACGCATGAGTACTTGGCTTTGCGAACTTACTAAATACGCAGCAACATCCTACATATGCGTATTTACTAAGTACGCATTGACTAGCCTCTGGGATTCGAAAAAATAAAAAATAAAAAATATTCCAAACTTCCATGAAGTTCACATTTTTTATGACTTGGGAAATTAAGTGTTTGAGAATCCTTGAATGTAGACAAATAGTTCTCTTTCTTATGTCTTGTTCGAGATTAAGTGCAGATATACTAGGCAAGGACGGAAGATACAGACTGGACTTCATGATGTGAGCAGACTTGAAGACAACTTCTGAAGACTTCTGAAGCTGTTGTCAAGGGGGAGTCTGTTAGAGCTTATTTGGAAGCATGTGACAAACATCTTCAGAGCTGTTGTCAAGGGGTAGTTTGTTGGAGCATGTTTTGTGACAAGCAGCTTGAAGATTGTTTGTAGTTTATGAGAGTCGTTTGTATCTGATCGAGCTGTATAGTCGAGTCTTTGTTCATGTGTGTTTTCGGTTGTTTTAGTGGATGCGTACTTAGCAAGTACGCAGGGAGAGTTTGTCCTGCGTACTTAGCAAGTACGCAACCTGAGTCTGTGAGTATAAATAGCGGTTAGGGTTCTTGTAGAAACTAGGTCTGAACAAGTTCTTGAGAGAAAACCCTTTGTAATTGGTTGTTTGATGCTAATAGACAAAGTTTTATATACTTGTGTTTGTTCTCATCGTATCTAGTCATCTTGTTCAAGCTAATAACTGAGGATTCCGCACTCTGTTGATTGGTTTCATCTCCTATACGTCAATCGATCTAACACCAGGGGACCTACAAGTGGTATCAGAGCCTCGGTGTTCGTTGATTTGTGTTCCAGTTTCGATTTTTTAGGGTTTTGAGCAAAAACGGTTCGTAACATAAAATCCTTAAAATCGAGTTTGTTATCACTTCATTTGGTGTTTGGAAGGCTTAGGGTTTGTTAGATGATGTTTTCGAAGCTTTTGGAATCATTAATTTCTCAGATCCGTCACTTTTCGAGCATTCTCCTCAAGATCCGTCAAGAACACTGCTGTATTGAACAACTACGCAGAATCACCTTTTCTGCGTATTTGCTAAGTACGCATGGGTTAGCCCTGCGTACTTAGTAAGTACGCATGAGAAGTGACCTGCGTACTTAGCTAAGTACGCAAGAGCATTTCTCTGCGCACTTAGCAAGTACGCATGAGTACTTGGCTTTGCGAACTTACTAAATACGCAGCAACACCCTACATATGCGTATTTACTAAGTACATATTGACTAGCCTCTGGGATTCGAAAAAAAAAAAAAAAAAAATTCTAAACTTCCATGAAGTTCACATTTTTTATGACTTGGGAAATTAAGTGTTTGAGAATCCTTGAATGTAGACAAATAGTTCTCTTTCTTATGTCTTGTTCGAGATTAAGTGCAGATATACTAGGCAAGGACTGAAGATACAGACTGGACTTCATGATGTGAGCAGACTTGAAGACAACTTCTGAAGACTTCTGAAGCTGTTGTCAAGGGGGAGTCTGTTAGAGCTTATTTGGAAGCATGTGACAAACATCTTCAGAGCTGTTGTCAAGGGGTAGTTTGTTGGAGCATGTTTTGTGACAAGCAGCTTGAAGATTGTTTGTAGTTTATGAGAGTCGTTTGTATCTGATCGAGCTGTATAGTCGAGTCTTTGTTCATGTGTGTTTTCGGTTGTTTTAGTGGATGCGTACTTAGCAAGTACGCAGGGAGAGTTTGTCCTGCGTACTTAGCAAGTACGCAACCTGAGTCTGTGAGTATAAATAGCTGTTAGGGTTCTTGTAGAAACTAGGTCTGAACAAGTTCTTGAGAGAAAACCCTTTGTAATCGGTTGTTTGATGCTAATAGACAATGTTTTATATACTTGTGTTTGTTCTCATCGTATCTAGTCATCTTGTTTAAGCTAATCACAGAGGATTCCGCACTCTGTTGATTGGTTTCATCTCCTATACGTCAATCGATCTAACACCAGGGGACCTACAAGTGGTATCAGAGCCTCGGTGTTCGTTGATTTGTGTTCCAGTTTCAATTTTTTAGGGTTTTGTGCAAAAACGGTTCGTAACATAAAATCCTTAAAATCGAGTTTGTTATCACTTCATTTGGTGTTTGGAAGGCTAAGGGTTTGTTAGATGATGTTTTCGAAGCTTTTGGAATCATTAATTTCTCAGATCCGTCACTTTTCGAGCATTCTCCTCAAGATCCGTCAAGAACACTGCTGTACTGAACAAGTACGCAGAATCACCTTTTCTGCGTATTTGCTAAGTACGCATGAGAAGTGACCTGCGTACTTAGCTAAGTACGCAAGAGCATTTCTCTGCGCACTTAGCAAGTACGCATGAGTACTTGGCTTTGCGAACTTACTAAATACGCAGCAACACCCTACATATGCGTATTTACTAAGTACGCATTGACTAGCCTCTGGGATTCGAAAAAAAAAAATATTCTAAACTTCCATGAAGTTCACATTTTTTATGACTTGGGAAATTAAGTGTTTGAGAATCCTTGAATGTAGACAAATAGTTCTCTTTCTTATGTCTTGTTCGAGATTAAGTGCAGATATACTAGGCAAGGACTGAAGATACAGACTGGACTTCATGATGTGAGCAGACTTGAAGACAACTTCTGAAGACTTCTGAAGCTGTTGTCAAGGGGGAGTCTGTTAGAGCTTATTTGGAAGCATGTGACAAATATCTTCAGAGCTGTTGTCAAGGGGGAGTTTGTTGGAGCATGTTTTGTGACAAGCAGCTTGAAGATTGTTTGTAGTTTATGAGACTCGTTTGTATCTGATCGAGCTGTATAGTCGAGTCTTTGTTCATGTTAGTTTTCGGTTGTTTTAGTGGATGCGTACTTAGCAAGTACGCAGGGAGAGTTTGTCCTGCGTACTTAGCAAGTACGCAACGTGAGTCTGTGAGTATAAATAGCTGTTAGGGTTCTTGTAGAAACTAGGTCTGAACAAGTTCTTGAGAGAAAACCCTTTGTAATCGGTTGTTTGATGCTAATAGACAAAGTTTTATATACTTGTGTTTGTTCTCATCGTATCTAGTCATCTTGTTCAAGCTAATCACAGAGGATTCCGCACTCTGTTGATTGGTTTCATCTCCTATACGTCAATTGATCTAACACCAGGGGACCTACAAGTGGTATCAGAGCCTCGGTGTTCGTTGATTTGTGTTCCAGTTTCGATTTTTTAGGGTTTTGAGCAAAAACGGTTCGTAACATAAAATCCTTAAAATCGAGTTTGTTATCACTTCATTTGGTGTTTGGAAGGCTAAGGGTTTGTTAGATGATGTTTTCGAAGCTTTTGGAATCATTAATTTCTCAGATCCGTCACTTTTCGAGCATTCTCCGTAAGATCCGTCAAGAACACTGCTGTACTGGACAAGTACGCAGAGTCACCTTTTCTGCGTATTTGCTAAGTACGCATGGGTTAGCCCTGCGTACTTAGTAAGTACGCATGAGAAGTGACCTGCGTACTTAGCTAAGTACGCAAGAGCATTTCTCTGCGCACTGAGCAAGTACGCATGAGTACTTGGCTTTGCGAACTTACTAAATACGCAGCAACACCCTACATATGCGTATTTACTAAGTACGCATTGACTAGCCTCTGGGATTAAAAAAAATATATATTCTAAACTTCCATGAAGTTCACATTTTTTATGACTTGGGAAATTAAGTGTTTGAGAATCCTTGAATGTAGACAAATAGTTCTCTTTCTTATGTCTTGTTCGAGATTAAGTGCAGATATACTAGGCAAGGACTGAAGATACAGACTGGACTTCATGATGTGAGCAGACTTGAAGACAACTTCTGAAGACTTCTGAAGCTGTTGTCAAGGGGGAGTCTGTTAGATCTTATTTGGAAGCATGTGACAAACATCTTCAGAGCTGTTGTCAAGGGGGAGTTTGTTGGAGCATGTTTTGTGACAAGCAGCTTGAAGATTGTTTGTAGTTTATGAGAGTCGTTTGTAGCTGATCGAGCTGTATAGTCGAGTCTTTGTTCATGTGTGTTTTCAGTTGTTTTAGTGGATGCGTACTTAGCAAGTACGCAGGGAGAGTTTGTCCTGCGTACTTAGCAAGTACGCAACCTGAGTCTGTGAGTATAAATAGCTGTTAGGGTTCTTGTAGAAACTAGGTCTGAACAAGTTCTTGAGAGAAAACCCTTTGTAATCGGTTGTTTGATGCTAATAGACAAAGTTTTATATACTTGTGTTTGTTCTCATCGTATCTAGTCATCTTGTTCAAGCTAATCACAGAGGATTCCGCACTCTGTTGATTGGTTTCATCTCCTATACGTCAATCGATCTAACACCAGGGGACCTACAAGTGGTATCAGAGCCTCGGTGTTCGTTGATTTGTGTTCCAGTTTCGATTTTTTAGGGTTTTGAGCAAAAACGGTTCGTAACATAAAATCCTTAAAATCGAGTTTGTTATCACTTCATTTGGTGTTTGGAAGGCTAAGGGTTTGTTAGATGATGCTTTCGAAGCTTTTGGAATCATTAATTTCTCAGATCCGTCACTTTTCGAGCATTCTCCTCAAGATCCGTCAAGAACACTGCTGTACTGAACAAGTACGCAGAATCACCTTTTCTGCGTATTTGCTAAGTACGCATGGGTTAGCCCTGCGTACTAAGTAAGTACGCATGAGAAGTGACCTGCGTACTTAGCTAAGTACGCAAGAGCATTTCTCTGCGCACTTAGCAAGTACGCATGAGTGTTTGGCTTTGCGAACTTACTAAATACGCAGCAACACCCTACATATGCGTATTTACTAAGTACGCATTGACTAGCCTCTGGGATTCGAAAAAAAAATTTAAAAAAAAAAAAAAAATATTCTAAACTTCCATGAAGTTCACATTTTTTATGACTTGGGAAATTAAGTGTTTGAGAAACCTTGAATGTAGACAAATAGTTCTCTTTCTTATGTCTTGTTCGAGATTAAGTGCAAATATACTAGGCAAGGACTGAAGATACAGACTGGACTTCATGATGTGAGAAGACTTGAAGACAACTTCTGAAGACTTCTGAAGCTGTTGTCAAGGGGGAGTCTGTTAGAGCTTATTTGGAAGCATGTGACAAACATCTTCAGAGCTATTGTCAAGGGGGAGTTTGTTGGAGCATGTTTTGTGACAAGCAGCTTGAAGATTGTTTGTAGTTTATGAGAGTCGTTTGTACCTGATCGAGCTGTATAGTCCAGTCTTTGTTCATGTGTGTTTTCGGTTGTTTTAGTGGATGCGTACTTAGCAAGTACGCAGGGAGAGTTTGTCCTGCGTACTTAGCAAGTACGCAACCTGAGTCTGTGAGTATAAATAGCTGTTAGGGTTCTTGTAGAAACTAGTTCTGAACAAGTTCTTGAGAGAAAACCCTTTGTAATCGGTTGTTTGATGCTAATAGACAAAGTTTTATATACTTGTGTTTGTTCTCATCGTATCTAGTCATCTTGTTCAAGCTAATCACAGAGGATTCCGCACTCTGTTGATTGGTTTCATCTCCTATACGTCAATCGATCTAACACCAGGGGACCTACAAGTGGTATCAGAGCCTCGGTGTTCGTTGATTTGTGTTCCAGTTTCGATTTTTCAGGGTTTTGAGCAAAAACGGTTCGTAACTTAAAATCCTTAAAATCGAGTTTGTTATCACTTCATTTGGTGTTTGGAAGGCTAAGGGTTTGTTAGATGATGTTTTCGAAGCTTTTGGAATCATTAATTTCCCAGATCCGTCACTTTTCGAGCATTCTCCTCAAGATCCGTCAAGAACACTGTTGTACTGAACAAGTGCGCAGAATCACCTTTTCTGCGTATTTGCTAAGTACGCATGGGTTAGCCCTGCGTACTTAGTAAGTACGCATGAGAAGTGACCTGCGTACTTAGCTAAGTACGTAAGAGCATTTCTCTGCGCACTTAGCAAGTACGCATGAGTACTTGGCTTTGCGAACTTACTAAATACGCAGCAACATCCTACATATGCGTATTTACTAAGTACGCATTGACTAGCCTCTGGGATTCGAAAAAATAAAAAATAAAAAATATTCCAAACTTCCATGAAGTTCACATTTTTTATGACTTGGGAAATTAAGTGTTTGAGAATCCTTGAATGTAGACAAATAGTTCTCTTTCTTATGTCTTGTTCGAGATTAAGTGCAGATATACTAGGCAAGGACGGAAGATACAGACTGGACTTCATGATGTGAGCAGACTTGAAGACAACTTCTGAAGACTTCTGAAGCTGTTGTCAAGGGGGAGTCTGTTAGAGCTTATTTGGAAGCATGTGACAAACATCTTCAGAGCTGTTGTCAAGGGGTAGTTTGTTGGAGCATGTTTTGTGACAAGCAGCTTGAAGATTGTTTGTAGTTTATGAGAGTCGTTTGTATCTGATCGAGCTGTATAGTCGAGTCTTTGTTCATGTGTGTTTTCGGTTGTTTTAGTGGATGCGTACTTAGCAAGTACGCAGGGAGAGTTTGTCCTGCGTACTTAGCAAGTACGCAACCTGAGTCTGTGAGTATAAATAGCGGTTAGGGTTCTTGTAGAAACTAGGTCTGAACAAGTTCTTGAGAGAAAACCCTTTGTAATTGGTTGTTTGATGCTAATAGACAAAGTTTTATATACTTGTGTTTGTTCTCATCGTATCTAGTCATCTTGTTCAAGCTAATAACTGAGGATTCCGCACTCTGTTGATTGGTTTCATCTCCTATACGTCAATCGATCTAACACCAGGGGACCTACAAGTGGTATCAGAGCCTCGGTGTTCGTTGATTTGTGTTCCAGTTTCGATTTTTTAGGGTTTTGAGCAAAAACGGTTCGTAACATAAAATCCTTAAAATCGAGTTTGTTATCACTTCATTTGGTGTTTGGAAGGCTTAGGGTTTGTTAGATGATGTTTTCGAAGCTTTTGGAATCATTAATTTCTCAGATCCGTCACTTTTCGAGCATTCTCCTCAAGATCCGTCAAGAACACTGCTGTATTGAACAACTACGCAGAATCACCTTTTCTGCGTATTTGCTAAGTACGCATGGGTTAGCCCTGCGTACTTAGTAAGTACGCATGAGAAGTGACCTGCGTACTTAGCTAAGTACGCAAGAGCATTTCTCTGCGCACTTAGCAAGTACGCATGAGTACTTGGCTTTGCGAACTTACTAAATACGCAGCAACACCCTACATATGCGTATTTACTAAGTACATATTGACTAGCCTCTGGGATTCGAAAAAAAAAAAAAAAAAAATTCTAAACTTCCATGAAGTTCACATTTTTTATGACTTGGGAAATTAAGTGTTTGAGAATCCTTGAATGTAGACAAATAGTTCTCTTTCTTATGTCTTGTTCGAGATTAAGTGCAGATATACTAGGCAAGGACTGAAGATACAGACTGGACTTCATGATGTGAGCAGACTTGAAGACAACTTCTGAAGACTTCTGAAGCTGTTGTCAAGGGGGAGTCTGTTAGAGCTTATTTGGAAGCATGTGACAAACATCTTCAGAGCTGTTGTCAAGGGGTAGTTTGTTGGAGCATGTTTTGTGACAAGCAGCTTGAAGATTGTTTGTAGTTTATGAGAGTCGTTTGTATCTGATCGAGCTGTATAGTCGAGTCTTTGTTCATGTGTGTTTTCGGTTGTTTTAGTGGATGCGTACTTAGCAAGTACGCAGGGAGAGTTTGTCCTGCGTACTTAGCAAGTACGCAACCTGAGTCTGTGAGTATAAATAGCTGTTAGGGTTCTTGTAGAAACTAGGTCTGAACAAGTTCTTGAGAGAAAACCCTTTGTAATCGGTTGTTTGATGCTAATAGACAATGTTTTATATACTTGTGTTTGTTCTCATCGTATCTAGTCATCTTGTTTAAGCTAATCACAGAGGATTCCGCACTCTGTTGATTGGTTTCATCTCCTATACGTCAATCGATCTAACACCAGGGGACCTACAAGTGGTATCAGAGCCTCGGTGTTCGTTGATTTGTGTTCCAGTTTCAATTTTTTAGGGTTTTGTGCAAAAACGGTTCGTAACATAAAATCCTTAAAATCGAGTTTGTTATCACTTCATTTGGTGTTTGGAAGGCTAAGGGTTTGTTAGATGATGTTTTCGAAGCTTTTGGAATCATTAATTTCTCAGATCCGTCACTTTTCGAGCATTCTCCTCAAGATCCGTCAAGAACACTGCTGTACTGAACAAGTACGCAGAATCACCTTTTCTGCGTATTTGCTAAGTACGCATGAGAAGTGACCTGCGTACTTAGCTAAGTACGCAAGAGCATTTCTCTGCGCACTTAGCAAGTACGCATGAGTACTTGGCTTTGCGAACTTACTAAATACGCAGCAACACCCTACATATGCGTATTTACTAAGTACGCATTGACTAGCCTCTGGGATTCGAAAAAAAAATAAAAATAAAAATATTCTAAACTTCCATGAAGTTCACATTTTTTATGACTTGGGAATTTAAGTGTTTGAGAATCCTTGAATGTACACAAATAGTTCTCTTTCTTATTTCTTGTTCGAGATTAAGTGCAGATATACTAGGCAAGGACTGAAGATACAGACTGGACTTCATGATGTGAGCAGACTTGAAGACAACTTCTGAAGACTTCTGAAGCTGTTGTCAAGGGGGAGTCCATTAGAGCTTATTTGGAAGCATATGACAAACATCTTCAGAGCTGTTGTCAAGGGGAAGTTTGTTGGAGCATGTTTTGTGACAAGCAGCTTGAAGATTGTTTGTAGTTTCTGAGAGTCGTTTGTATCTGATCTAGCTGTATAGTCGAGTCTTTGTTCATGTGTGTTGTCGGTTGTTTTAGTGGATGCGTACTTAGCAAGTACGCAGGGAGAGTTTGTCCTGCGTACTTAGCAAGTACGCAACCTGAGTCTGTGAGTATAAATAGCTGTTAGGGTTCTTGTAGAAACTAGGTCTGAACAAGTTCTTGAGAGAAAACCCTTTGTAATCGGTTGTTTGATGCTAATAGACAAAGTTTTATATACTTGTGTTTGTTCTCATCGTATCTAGTCATCTTGTTCAAGCTAATCACAGAGGATTCCACACTCTGTTGATTGGTTTCATCTCCTATACGTCAATCGATCTAACACCAGGGGACCTACAAGTGGTATCAGAGCCTCGGTGTTCGTTGATTTGTGTTCCAGTTTCGATTTTTTAGGGTTTTGAGCAAAAACGGTTCGTAACATAAAATCCTTAAAATCGAGTTTGTTATCACTTCATTTGGTGTTTGGAAGGCTAAGGGTTTGTTAGATGATGTTTTTGAAGCTTTTGGAATCATTAATTTCTCAGATCCGTCACTTTTCGAGCATTCTCCTCAAGATCCGTCAAGAACACTGCTGTACTGAACAAGTACGCAGAATCACCTTTTCTGCGTATTTGCTAAGTACGCATGAGAAGTGACCTGCGTACTTAGCCAAGTACGCAAGAGCATTTCTCTGCGCACTTAGCAAGTACGCATGAGTACTTGGCTTTGCGAACTTACTAAATACGCAGCAACACCCTACATATGCGTATTTACTAAGTACGCATTGACTAGCCTCTGGGATTCGAAAAAAAAATAAAAATAAAAATATTCTAAACTTCCATGAAGTTCACATTTTTTATGACTTGGGAATTTAAGTGTTTGAGAATCCTTGAATGTACACAAATAGTTCTCTTTCTTATTTCTTGTTCGAGATTAAGTGCAGATATACTAGGCAAGGACTGAAGATACAGACTGGACTTCATGATGTGAGCAGACTTGAAGACAACTTCTGAAGACTTCTGAAGCTGTTGTCAAGGGGGAGTCCATTAGAGCTTATTTGGAAGCATATGACAAACATCTTCAGAGCTGTTGTCAAGGGGAAGTTTGTTGGAGCATGTTTTGTGACAAGCAGCTTGAAGATTGTTTGTAGTTTCTGAGAGTCGTTTGTATCTGATCTAGCTGTATAGTCGAGTCTTTGTTCATGTGTGTTGTCGGTTGTTTTAGTGGATGCGTACTTAGCAAGTACGCAGGGAGAGTTTGTCCTGCGTACTTAGCAAGTACGCAACCTGAGTCTGTGAGTATAAATAGCTGTTAGGGTTCTTGTAGAAACTAGGTCTGAACAAGTTCTTGAGAGAAAACCCTTTGTAATCGGTTGTTTGATGCTAATAGACAAAGTTTTATATACTTGTGTTTGTTCTCATCGTATCTAGTCATCTTGTTCAAGCTAATCACAGAGGATTCCACACTCTGTTGATTGGTTTCATCTCCTATACGTCAATCGATCTAACACCAGGGGACCTACAAGTGGTATCAGAGCCTCGGTGTTCGTTGATTTGTGTTCCAGTTTCGATTTTTTAGGGTTTTGAGCAAAAACGGTTCGTAACATAAAATCCTTAAAATCGAGTTTGTTATCACTTCATTTGGTGTTTGGAAGGCTAAGGGTTTGTTAGATGATGTTTTTGAAGCTTTTGGAATCATTAATTTCTCAGATCCGTCACTTTTCGAGCATTCTCCTCAAGATCCGTCAAGAACACTGCTGTACTGAACAAGTACGCAGAATCACCTTTTCTGCGTATTTGCTAAGTACGCATGGGTTAGCCCTGCGTACTTAGTAAGTACGCATGAGAAGTGACCTGCGTACTTTGCTAAGTACGCAAGAGCATTTCTCTGCGCACTTAGCAAGTACGCATGAGTACTTGGCTTTGCGAACTTACTAAATACGCAGCAACACCCTACATATGCGTATTTACTAAGTACGCATTGACTAGACTCTGGGATTCGAAAAAAAATAAATAAATAAAAAAAAATTAAAAAAAATTCTAAACTTCCATGAAGTTCACATTTTTTATGACTTGGGAAATTAAGTGTTTGAGAATCCTTGAATGTAGACAAATAGTTCTCTTTCTTATGTCTTGTTCGAGATTAAGTGCAGATATACTAGGCAAGGACCGAAGATACAGACTGGACTTCATGATGTGAGCAGACTTGAAGACAACTTCTGAAGACTTCTGAAGCTGTTGTCAAGGGGGAGTCTGTTAGAGCTTATTTGGAAGCATGTGACAAACATCTTTAGAGCTATTGTCAAGGGGGAGTTTGTTGGAGCATTAAGATTGTTTGTAGTTTATGAGAGTCGTTTGTATCTGATCGAGCTGTATAGTCGAGTCTTTGTTCATGTGTGTTTTCGGTTGTTTTAGTGGATGCGTACTTAGCAAGTACGCAGGGAGAGTTTGTCCTGCGTACTTAGCAAGTACGCAACCTGAGTCTGTGAGTATAAATAGCTGTTAGGGTTCTTGTAGAAACTAGGTCTGAACAAGTTCTTGAGAGAAAACCCTTTGTAATCGGTTGTTTGATGCTAATAGACAAAGTTTTATATACTTGTGTTTGTTCTCATCGTATCTAGTCATCTTGTTCAAGCTAATCACAGAGGATTCCGCACTCTGTTGATTGGTTTCATCTCCTATACGTCAATCGATCTAACACCAGGGGACCTACAAGTGGTATCAGAGCCTTGGTTTTCGTTGATTTGTGTTCCAGTTTCGATTTTTTAGGGTTTTGAGCAAAAACGGTTCGTAACATAAAATCCTTAAAATCGAGTTTGTTATCACTTCATTTGGTGTTTGGAAGGCTAAGGGTTTGTTAGATGATGTTTTCGAAGCTTTTGGAATCATTAATTTCTCAAATCCGTCACTTTTCGAGCATTCTCCTCAAGATCCGTCAAGAACACTGCTGTACTGAACAAGTACGCAGAATCACCTTTTCTGCGTATTTGCTAAGTACGCATGGGTTAGCCCTGCGTACTTAGTAAGTACGCATGAGAAGTGACCTGCGTACTTAGCTAAGTACGCAAGAGCATTTCTCTGTGCACTTAGCAAGTACGCATGAGTACTTGGCTTTGCGAACTTACTAAATACGCAGCAACACCCTACATATGCGTATTTACTAAGTACGCATTAACTAGCCTCTGGGATTCGGAAAAAAAAAAATAATAAAAAAAATTTAAAAAAAAATTAAAAAATTCTAAACTTCCATGAAGTTCACATTTTTTATGACTTGGGAAATTAAGTGTTTGAGAATCCTTGAATGTAGACAAATAGTTCTCTTTCTTATGTCTTGTTCGAGATTAAGTTTAGATATACTAGGCAAGGACTGAAGATACAGACTGGACTTCATGATGTGAGCAGACTTGAAGACAACTTCTGAAGACTTCTGAAGCTGTTGTCAAGGGGGAGTCTGTTAGAGCTTATTTGGAAACATGTGACAAACATCTTTAGAGCTATTGTCAAGGGGGAGTTTGTTGGAGCATGTTTTGTGACAAGCAGCTTGAAGATTGTTTGTAGTTTATGAGAGTCGTTTGTATCTGATCGAGCTGTATAGTCGAGTCTTTGTTCATGTGTGTTTTCGGTTGTTTTAGTGGATGCGTACTTAGCAAGTACGCAGGGAGAGTTTGTCCTGCGTACTTAGCAAGTACGCAACCTGAGTCTGTGAGTATAAATAGCTGTTAGGGTTCTTGTAGAAACTAGGTCTGAACAAGTTCTTGAGAGAAAACCCTTTGTAATCGGTTGTTTGATGCTAATAGACAAAGTTTTATATACTTGTGTTTGTTCTCATCGTATCTAGTCATCTTGTTCAAGCTAATCACAGAGGATTCCGCACTCTGTTGATTGGTTTCATCTCCTATACGTCAATCGATCTAACACCAGGGGACCTACAAGTGGTATCAGAGCCTCGGTGTTCGTTGATTTGTGTTCCAGTTTCGATTTTTTAGGGTTTTGAGCAAAAACGGTTCGTAACTTAAAATCCTTAAAATCGAGTTTGTTATCACTTCATTTGGTGTTTGGAAGGCTAAGGGTTTGTTAGATGATGTTTTCGAAGCTTTTGGAATCATTAATTTCTCAGATCCGTCACTTTTCGAGCATTCTCCTCAAGATCCGTCAAGAACACTGCTGTACTGAACAAGTACGCAGAATCACCTTTTCTGCGTATTTGCTAAGTATGCATGGGTTAGCCCTGCGTACTTAGTAAGTACGCATGAGAAGTGACCTGCGTACTTAGCTAAGTACGCAAGAGCATTTCTCTGCGCAGTTAGCAAGTACGCATGAGTACTTGGCTTTGCGAACTTACTAAAAACGCAGCAACACCCTACATATGCGTATTTACTAAGTACGCATTAACTAGCCTCTGAGATTCGAAAAAAAAAAAAAAAAAAAAAAAAAAAAAATTCTAAACTTTCATGAAGTTCACATTTTTTATGACTTGGGAAATTAAGTGTTTGAGAATCCTTGAATGTAGACAAATAGTTTTCTTTCTTATGTCTTGTTCGAGATTAAGTGCAGATATACTAGGCAAGGACTGAAGATACAGATTGGACTTCATGATGTGAGCAGACTTGAAGACAACTTCTGAAGACTTCTGAAGCTGTTGTCAAGGGGGAGTCTGTTAGAGCTTATTTGGAAGCATGTGACAAACATCTTCAGAGCTGTTGTCAAGGGGGAGTTTGTTGGAGCATGTTTTGTGACAAGCAGCTTGAAGATTGTTTGTAGTTTATGAGAGTCGTTTGTATCTGATCGAGCTGTATAGTCGAGTCTTTGTTCATGTGTGTTTTCGGTTGTTTTAGTGGATGCGTACTTAGCAAGTACGCAGGGAGAGTTTGTCCTGCGTACTTAGCAAGTACGCAACCTGAGTCTGTGAGTATAAATAGCTGTTTGGGTTCTTGTAGAAACTAGGTCTGAACAAGTTCTTGAGAGAAAACCCTTTGTAATCGGTTGTTTGATGCTAATAGACAAAGTTTTATATACTTGTGTTTGTTCTCATCGTATCTAGTCATCTTGTTCAAGCTAATCACAGAGGATTCCGCACTCTGTTGATTGGTTTCATCTCCTATACGTCAATCGATCTAACACCAGGGGACCTACAAGTGGTATCAGAGCCTCGGTGTTCGTTGATTTGTGTTCCAGTTTCGATTTTTTAGGGTTTTGAGCAAAAACGGTTCGTAACATAAAATCCTTAAAATCGAGTTTGTTATCACTTCATTTGGTGTTTGGAAGGCTAAGGGTTTGTTAGATGATGTTTTCGAAGCTTTTGGAATCATTAATTTCTCAGATCCGTCACTTTTCGAGCATTCTTCTCAAGATCCGTCAAGAACACTGCTGTACTGAACAAGTAAAAAATAATCACCTTTTCTGCGTATTTGCTTAGTACGCATGGGTTAGCCCTGCGTACTTAGTAAGTACGCATGAGAAGTGACCTGCGTACTTAGCTAAGTACGCAAGAGCATTTCTCTGCGCACTTAGCAAGTACGCATGAGTACTTGGCTTTACGAACTTACTAAATACGCAGCAACACCCTACTTATGCGTATTTACTAAGTACGCATTGACTAGCCTCTGGGATTTGAAAAAAAAATAAATAAATAAATATTCTAAACTTCCATGAAGTTCACATTTTTTATGACTTGGGAAATTAAGTGTTTGAGAATCCTTGAATGTAGACAAATAGTTCTCTTTCTTATGTCTTGTTCGAGATTAAGTGCAGATATACTAGGCAAGGACTGAAGATACAGACTGGACTTCATGATGTGAGCAGACTTGAAGACAACTTCTGAAGCTGTTGTCAAGGGGGAGTCTGTTAGAGCTTATTTGGAAGCATGTGACAAACATCTTCAGAGCTGTTGTCAAGGGGGAGTTTGTTGGAGCATGTTTTGTGACAAGCAGCTTGAAGATTGTTTGTAGTTTATGAGAGTCGTTTGTATCTGATCGAGCTGTATAGTCGAGTCTTTGTTCATGTGTGTTTTCGGTTGTTTTAGTGGATGCGTACTTAGCAAGTACGCGGGGAGAGTTTGTCTTGCGTACTTAGCAAGTACGCAACCTGAGTCTGTGAGTATAAATAGTTGTTAGGGTTCTTGTAGAAACTAGGTCTGAACAAGTTCTTGAGAGAAAACCCTTTGTAATCGGTTGTTTGATGCTAATAGACAAAGTTTTATATACTTGTGTTTCTTCTCATCGTATCTAGTCATCTTGTTCAAGCTAATCACAGAGGATTCCGCACTCTGTTGATTGGTTTCATCTCCTATACGTCAATCGAGCTAACACCAGGGGACTACAAGTGGTATCAGAGCCTCGGTGTTCGTTGATTTGTGTTCCAGTTTCGATTTTTAGGGTTTTGAGCAAAAACGGTTCGTAACATAAAATCCTTAAAATCGAGTCTGTTATCACTTCATTTGGTGTTTGGAAGGCTAAGGGTTTGTTAGATGATGTTTTCGAAGCTTTTGGAATCATTAATTTCTCAGATCCGTCGCTTTTCGAGCATTCTCCTCAAGATCCGTCAAGAACACTGCTGTACTGAACAAGTACGCAGAATCACCTTTTCTGCGTATTTGCTAAGTACGCATGGGTTAGCCCTGCGTACTTAGTAAGTACGCATGAGAAGTTACCTGCGTACTTAGCTAAGTACGCAAGAGCATTTCTCTGTGCACTTAGCAAGTACGCATGAGTACTTGGCTTTGCGAACTTACTAAATACGCATCAACACCCTACATATGCGTATTTACTAAGTACGCATTGACTAGCCTCTGGGATTCGAAAAAAAAAAATTAAATAAATTCTAAACTTCCATGAAGTTCACATTTTTTATGACTTGGGAAATTAAGTGTTTGAGAATCCTTGAATGTAGACAAATAGTTCTCTTTCTTATGTCTTGTTCGAGATTAAGTGCAGATATACTAGGCAAGGACTGAAGATACAGACTGGACTTCATTATGTGAGCAGACTTGAAGCAACTTCTGAAGACTTCTGAAGCTGTTGTCAAGGGGGAGTCTGTTAGAGCTTATTTGGAAGCATGTGACAAACATCTTCAGAGCTGTTGTCAAGGGGGAGTTTGTTGGAGCATGTTTTGTGACAAGCAGCTTGAAGATTGTTTGTAGTTTATGAGAGTCGTTTGTATCTGATCGAGCTGTATAGTCGAGTCTTTGTTCATGTGTGTTTTCGGTTGTTTTAGTGGATGCGTACTTAGCAAGTACGCAGGGAGAGTTTGTCCTGCGTACTTAGCAAGTACGCAACCTGAGTCTGTGAGTATAAATAGCTGTTAGGGTTCTTGTAGAAACTAGGTCTGAACAAGTTCTTGAGAGAAAACCCTTTGTAATCGGTTGTTTGATGCTAATAGACAAAGTTTTATATACTTGTGTTTGTTCTCATCGTATCTAGTCATCTTGTTCAAGCAAATCACAGAGGATTCCGCACTCTGTTGATTGGTTTCATCTCCTATACGTCAATCGATCTAACACCAGGGGACCTACAAGTGGTATCAGAGCCTCGGTGTTCGTTGATTTGTGTTCCAGTTTCGATTTTTAGGGTTTTGAGCAAAAACGGTTCTTAACATAAAATCCTTAAAATCGAGTTTGTTATCACTTCATTTGGTGTTTGGAAGGCTAAGGGTTTATTAGATGATGTTTTCGAAGCTTTTGGAATCATTAATTTCTCAGATCCGTCACTTTTCGAGCATTCTCCTCAAGATCCGTCAAGAACACTGCTGTACTGAACATGTACGCAGAATCACCTTTTCTGCGTATTTACTAAGTACGCATGGGTTAGCCCTGCGTACTTAGTAAGTATGCATGAGAAGTGACCTGCGTACTTAGCTAAGTACGCAAGAGCATTTCTCTGCGCACTTAGCAAGTACGCATGAGTACTTGGCTTTGCGAACTTACTAAATACGCAGCAACACCCTACATATGCGTATTTACTAAGTACGCATAGACTAGCCTCTGAGATTCGAAAAAATAAAAAAATAAAAAAATAAAAAAATTCTAAACTTCCATGAAGTTCACATTTTTTATGACTTGGAAAATTAAGTGTTTGAGAATCCTTGAATGTAGACAAATAGTTCTCTTTCTTATGTCTTGTTCGAGATTAAGTGCAGATATACAAGACAAGGACTGAAGATACAGACTGGACTTCATGATGTGAGCAGACTTGAAGACAACTTCTGAAGACTTCTGAAGCTGTTGTCAAGTGGGAGTCTGTTAGAGCTTATTTGGAAGCATGTGACAAACATCTTCAGAGCTGTTGTCAAGGGGGAGTTTGTTGGAGCATGTTTTGTGACAAGCAGCTTGAAGATTGTTTGTAGTTTATGAGAGTCGTTTGTATCTGATCGAGCTGTATAGTCGAGTCTTTGTTCATGTGTGTTTTCGGTTGTTTTAGTGGATGCGTACTTAGCAAGTACGCAGGGAGAGTTTGTCCTGCGTACTTAGCAAGTACGCAACCTGAGTCTGTGAGTATAAATAGCTGTTAGGATTCTTGTAGAAACTAGGTCTGAACAAGTTCTTGAGAGAAAACCCTTTGTAATCGGTTGTTTGATGCTAATAGACAAAGTTTTATATACTTGTGTTTGTTCTCATCGTATCTAGTCATCTTGTTCAAGCTAATCACAGAGGATTCCGCACTCTGTTGATTGGTTTCATCTCCTATACGTCAATCGATCTAACACCAGGGGACCTACAAGTGGTATCAGAGCCTCGGTGTTCGTTGATTTGTGTTCCAGTTTCGATTTTTAGGGTTTTGAGCAAAAACGGTTCGTAACATAAAATCCTTAAAATCGAGTTTGTTATCACTTCATTTGGTGTTTGGAAGGCTAAGGGTTTGTTAGATGATGTTTTCGAAGCTTTTGGAATCATTAATTTCTCAAATCCGTCACTTTTCGAGCATTCTCCTCAAGATCCATCAAGAGCACTGCTGTACTGAACATGTACGCAGAATCACCTTTTCTGCGTATTTACTAAGTACGCATGGGTTAGCCCTGCGTACTTAGTAAGTATGCATGAGAAGTGACCTGCGTACTTAGCTAAGTACGCAAGAGCATTTCTCTGCGCACTTAGCAAGTACGCATGAGTACTTGGCTTTGCGAACTTACTAAATACGCAGCAACACCCTACATATGCGTATTTACTAAGTACGCATAGACTAGCCTCTGAGATTCGAAAAAATAAAAAAATAAAAAAATAAATAAATAAAAATATTCTAAACTTCCATGAAGTTCACATTTTTTATGACTTGGAAAATTAAGTGTTTGAGAATCCTTGAATGTAGACAAATAGTTCTCTTTCTTATGTCTTGTTCGAGATTAAGTGCAGATATACTAGACAAGGACTGAAGATACAGACTGGACTTCATGATGTGAGCAGACTTGAAGACAACTTCTGAAGACTTCTGAAGCTGTTGTCAAGTGGGAGTCTGTTAGAGCTTCTTTGGAAGCATGTGACAAACATCTTCAGAGCTGTTGTCAAGGGGAGTTTGTTGGAGCATGTTTTGTGACAAGCAACTTGAATATTGTTTGTAGTTTATGAGAGTCGTTTGTATCTGATCGAGCTGTATAGTCGAGTCTTTGTTCATGTGTGTTTTCGGTTGTTTTCGTAGATGCGTACTTAGCAAGTACACAGGGAGAGTTTGTCCTGCGTACTTGGCAAGTACGCAACCTGAGTCTGTGAGTATAAATAGCTGTTAGGGTTCTTGTAGAAACTAGGTCTGAACAAGTTCTTGAGAGAAAACCCTTTGTAATCGGTTGTTTGATGCTAATAGACAAAGTTTTATATACTTGTGTTTGTTCTCATCGTATCTAGTCATCTTGTTCAAGCTAATCACAGAGGATTCCGCACTCTGTTGATTGGTTTCATCTCCTATACGTCAATCGATCTAACACCAGGTGACCTACAAGTGGTATCAGAGCCTCGGTGTTCGTTGATTTGTGTTCCAGTTTCGATTTTTTAGGGTTTTGAGCAAAAACGGTTCGTAACATAAAATCCTTAAAATCGAGTTTGTTATCACTTCATTTGGTGTTTGGAAGGCTAAGGGTTTGTTAGATGATGTTTTCGAAGCTTTTAGAATCATTAATTTCTCAGATCCGTCACTTTTCGAGCATTCTCCTCAAGATCCGTCAAGAACACTGCTGTAATGAACAAGTACGCAGAATCACCTTTTCTGCGTATTTGCTAAGTACGCATGGGTTAGCCCTGCGTACTTAGTAAGTACGCATGAGAAGTGACCTGCGTACTTAGCTAAGTACGCAAGAGCATTTCTCTGTGCACTTAGCAAGTACGCATGAGTACTTGGCTTTGCGAACTTACTAAATACGCATCAACACCCTACACATGCGTATTTACTAAGTACGCATTGACTAGCCTCTGGGATTCGAAAAAAAAAATTAAATAAATTCTAAACTTCCATGAAGTTCACATTTTTTATGACTTGGGAAATTAAGTGTTTGAGAATCCTTGAATGTAGACAAATAGTTCTCTTTCTTATGTCTTGTTCGAGATTAAGTGCAGATATACTAGGCAAGGACTGAAGATACAGACTGGACTTCATTATGTGAGCAGACTTGAAGCAACTTCTGAAGACTTCTGAAGCTGTTGTCAAGGGGGAGTCTGTTAGAGCTTATTTGGAAGCATGTGACAAACATCTTCAGAGCTGTTGTCAAGGGGGAGTTTGTTGGAGCATGTTTTGTGACAAGCAGCTTGAAGATTGTTTGTAGTTTATGAGAGTCGTTTGTATCTGATCGAGCTGTATAGTCGAGTCTTTGTTCATGTGTGTTTTCGGTTGTTTTAGTGGATGCGTACTTAGCAAGTACGCAGGGAGAGTTTGTCCTGCGTACTTAGCAAGTACGCAACCTGAGTCTGTGAGTATAAATAGCTGTTAGGGTTCTTGTAGAAACTAGGTCTGAACAAGTTCTTGAGAGAAAACCCTTTGTAATCGGTTGTTTGATGCTAATAGACAAAGTTTTATATACTTGTGTTTGTTCTCATCGTATCTAGTCATCTTGTTCAAGCTAATCACAGAGGATTCCGCACTCTGTTGATTGGTTTCATCTCCTATACGTCAATCGATCTAACACCAGGGGACCTACAAGTGGTATCAGAGCCTCGGTGTTCGTTGATTTGTGTTCCAGTTTTGATTTTTAGGGTTTTGAGCAAAAACGGTTCGTAACATAAAATCCTTAAAATCGAGTTTGTTATCACTTCATTTGGTGTTTGGAAGGCTAAGGGTTTGTTAGATGATGTTTTCGAAGCTTTTGGAATCATTAATTTCTCAGATCCGTCACTTTTCGAGCATTCTCCTCAAGATCCGTCAAGAACACTGCTGTACTGAACATGTACGCAGAATCACCTTTTCTGCGTATTTACTAAGTACGCATGGGTTAGCCCTGCGTACTTAGTAAGTATGCATGAGAAGTGACCTGCGTACTTAGCTAAGTACGCAAGAGCATTTCTCTGCGCACTTAGCAAGTACGCATGAGTACTTAGCTTTGCGAACTTACTAAATACGCAGCAACACCCTACATATGCGTATTTACTAAGTACGCATAGACTAGCCTCTGAGATTCGAAAAAATAAAAAAATAAAAAAATAAATAAATAAAAATATTCTAAACTTCCATGAAGTTCACATTTTTTATGACTTGGAAAATTAAGTGTTTGAGAATCCTTGAATGTAGACAAATAGTTCTCTTTCTTATGTCTTGTTCGAGATTAAGTGCAGATATACTAGACAAGGACTGAAGATACAGACTGGACTTCATGATGTGAGCAGACTTGAAGACAACTTCTGAAGACTTCTGAAGCTGTTGTCAAGGGGGAGTCTGTTAGAGCTTATTTGGAAGCATGTGACAAACATCTTCAGAGCTGTTGTCAAGGGGGAGTTTGTTGGAGCATGTTTTGTGACAAGCAGCTTGAAGATTGTTTGTAGTTTATGAGAGTCGTTTGTATCTGATCGAGCTGTATAGTCGAGTCTTTGTTCATGTGTGTTTTCGGTTGTTTTAGTGGATGCGTACTTAGCAAGTACGCAGGGAGAGTTTGTCCTACGTACTTAGCAAGTACGCAACCTGAGTCTGTGAGTATAAATAGCTGTTAGGGTTCTTGTAGAAACTAGGTCTGAACAAGTTCTTGAGAGAAAACCCTTTGCAATCGGTTGTTTGATGCTAATAGACAAAGTTTTATATACTTGTGTTTGTTCTCATCGTATCTAGTCATCTTGTTCAAGCTAAACACAGAGGATTTCGCACTCTGTTGATTGGTTTCATCTCCTATACGTCAATCGATCTAACACCAGGGGACCAACAAGTGGTATCAGAGCCTCGGTGTTCGTTGATTTGTGTTCCAGTTTCGATTTTTTAGGGTTTTGAGCAAAAACGGTTCGTAACATAAAATCCTTAAAATCGAGTTTGATATCACTTAATTTGGTGTTTGGAAGGCTAAGGGTTTGTGAGATGATGTTTTCGAAGCTTTTGGAATCATTAATTTCTCAGATCAGTCACTTTTCGAGCATTCTCCTCAAGATCCTTCAAGAACACTGCTGTACTGAACAAGTACGCAGAATCACCTTTTCTGCGTATTTGCTAAGTACGCATGGGTTAGCCCTGCGTACTTAGTAAGTACGCATGAGAAGTGACCTGCGTACTTAGCTAAGTACGCAAGAGCATTTCTCTGCGCACTTAGCAAGTACGCATGAGTACTTGGCTTTACGAACTTACTAAATACGCAGCAACACCCTACTTATGCGTATTTACTAAGTACGCATTGACTAGCCTCTGGGATTCGAAAAAAAAAAAAATAAATAAATATTCTAAACTTCCATGAAGTTCACATTTTTTATGACTTGGGAAATTAAGTGTTTGAGAATCCTTGAATGTAGACAAATAGTTCTCTTTCTTATGTCTTGTTCGAGATTAAGTGCAGATATACTAGGCAAGGACTGAAGATACAGACTGGACTTCATGATGTGAGCAGACTTGAAGACAACTTCTGAAGACTTCTGAAGCTGTTGTCAAGGGGGAGTCTGTTAGAGCTTATTTGGAAGCATGTGACAAACATCTTCAGAGCTGTTGTCAAGGGGGAGTTTGTTGGAGCATGATTTGTGACAAGGAGCTTGAAGATTGTTTGTAGTTTATGAGAGTCGTTTGTATCTGATCGAGCTGTATAGTCGAGTCTTTGTTCATGTGTGTTTTCGGTAGTTTTAGTGGATGCGTACTTAGCAAGTACGCAGGGAGAGTTTGTCCTACGTACTTAGCAAGTACGCAACCTGAGTCTGTGAGTATAAATAGCTGTTAGGGTTCTTGTAGAAACTAGGTCTGAACAAGTTCTTGAGAGAAAACCCTTTGTAATCGGTTGTTTGATGCTAATAGACAAAGTTTTATATACTTGTGTTTGTTCTCATCGTATCTAGTCATCTTGTTCAAGCTAAACACAGAGGATTTCGCACTCTGTTGATTGGTTTCATCTCCTATACGTCAATCGATCTAACACCAGGGGACCAACAAGTGGTATCAGAGCCTCGGTGTTCGTTGATTTGTGTTCCAGTTTCGATTTTTTAGGGTTTTGAGCAAAAACGGTTCGTAACATAAAATCCTTAAAATCGAGTTTGATATCACTTAATTTGGTGTTTGGAAGGCTAAGGGTTTGTGAGATGATGTTTTCGAAGCTTTTGTAATCATTAATTTCTCAGATCAGTCACTTTTCGAGCATTCTCCTCAAGATCCTTCAAGAACACTGCTGTACTGAACAAGTACGCAGAATCACCTTTTCTGCGTATTTGCTAAGTACGCATGGGTTAGCCCTGCGTACTTAGTAAGTACGCATGAGAAGTGACCTGCGTACTTAGCTAAGTACGCAAGAGCATTTCTCTGCGCACTTAGCAAGTACGCATGAGTACTTGGCTTTACGAACTTACTAAATACGCAGCAACACCCTACTTATGCGTATTTACTAAGTACGCATTGACTAGCCTCTGGGATTTGAAAAAAAAATAAATAAATAAATATTCTAAACTTCCATGAAGTTCACATTTTTTATGACTTGGGAAATTAAGTGTTTGAGAATCCTTGAATGTAGACAAATAGTTCTCTTTCTTATGTCTTGTTCGAGATTAAGTGCAGATATACTAGGCAAGGACTGAAGATACAGACTGGACTTCATGATGTGAGCAGACTTGAAGACAACTTCTGAAGACTTCAGAAGCTGTTGTCAAGGGGGAGTCTGTTAGAGCTTATTTGGAAGCATGTGACAAACATCTTCAGAGCTGTTGTCAAGGGGGAGTTTGTTGGAGCATGTTTTGTGACAAGCAGCTTGAAGATTGTTTCTGTTTATGAGAGTCGTTTGTATCTGATCGAGCTGTATAGTCGAGTCTTTGTTCATGTGTGTTTTCGGTTGTTTTAGTGGATGCGTACATTGCAAGTACGCGGGGAGAGTTTGTCTTGCGTACTTAGCAAGTACGCAACCTGAGTCTGTGAGTATAAATAGCTGTTTGGGTTCTTGTAGAAACTAGGTCTGAACAAGTTCTTGAGAGAAAACCCTTTGTAATCGGTTGTTTGATGCTAATAGACAAAGTTTTATATACTTGTGTTTGTTCTCATCGTATCTAGTCATCTTGTTCAAGCTAATCACAGAGGATTCCGCACTCTGTTGATTGGTTTCATCTCCTATACGTCAATCGATCTAACACCAGGGGACCTACAAGTGGTATCAGAGCCTCGGTGTTCGTTGATTTGTGTTCCAGTTTCGATTTTTTAGGGTTTTGAGCAAAAACGGTTCGTAACATAAAATCCTTAAAATCGAGTTTGTTATCACTTCATTTGGTGTTTGGAAGGCTAAAGGTTTGTTAGATGATGTTTTCGAAGCTTTTGGAATCATTAATTTCTCAGATCCGTCACTTTTCGAGCATTCTCCTCAAGATCCGTCAAGAACACTACTGTACTGAACAAGTACGCAGAATCACCTTTTCTGCGTATTTGCTAAGTACGCAAGGGTTAGCCCTGCGTACTTAGTAAGTACGCATGAGAAGTGACCTGCGTACTTAGCTAAGTACGCAAGAGCATTTCTCTGCGCACTTAGCAAGTACGCATGAGTACTTGGCTTTGCGAACTTACTAAATACGCAGCTACACCCTACATATGCGTATTTACTAAGTACGCATTGACTAGCCTCTAGGATTCGAAAAAAAAAAAAAAAAAATTTCTAAACTTCCATGAAGTTCACATTTTTTATGACTTGGGAAATTAAGTGTTTGAGAATCCTTGAATGTAGACAAATAGTTCTTTTTCTTATGTCTTGTTCGAGATTAAGTGCAGATATACTAGGCAAGGACTGAAGATACAGACTGGACTTCATGATGTGAGCAGACTTGAAGACAACTTCTAAAGACTTCTGAAGCTGTTGTCAAGGGGGAGTCTGTTAGAGCTTATTTGGAAGCATGTGACAAACATCTTCAGAGCTGTTGTCAAGGGGGAGTTTGTTGGAGCATGTTTTGTGACAAGCAGCTTGAAGATTGTTTGTAGTTTATGAGAGTCGTTTGTATCTGATCGAGCTGTATAGTCGAGTCTTTGTTCATGTGTGTTTTCGGTTGTTTTAGTGGATGCGTACTTAGCAAGTACGCAGGGAGAGTTTGTCCTGCGTACTTAGCAAGTACGCAACCTGAGTCTGTGAGTATAAATAGTTGTTAGGGTTCTTGTAGAAACTAGGTCTGAGCAAGTTCTTGAGAGAAAACCCTTTGTAATCGGTTGTTTGATGCTAATAGACAAAGTTTTATATACTTGTGTTTGTTCTCATCGTATCTAGTCATCTTGTTCAAGCTAACCACAGAGGATTCCGCACTCTGTTGATTGGTTTCATCTCCTATACGTCAATCGATCTAACACCAGGGGACCTACAAGTGGTATCAGAGCCTCGGTGTTCGTTGATTTGTGTTCCAGTTTCGATTTTTTAGGGTTTTGAGCAAAAACGGTTCGTAACATAAAATCCTTAAAATCGAGTTTGTTATCACTTCATTTGGTGTTTGGAAGGCTAAGGGTTTGTTAGATGATGTTTTCGAAGCTTTTGGAATCTTTAATTTCTCAGATCCGTCACTTTTCGAGCATTCTCGTCAAGATCCGTCAAGAACACAGCTGTACTGAACAAGTACGCAGAATCACCTTTTCTGCGTATTGCTAAGTACGCATGGGTTAGCCCTGCGTACTTAGTAAGTACGCATGAGAAGTGACCTGCGTACTTAGCTAAGTACGCAAGAGCATTTCTCTACGAACTTAGCAAGTACACATGAGTACTTGGCTTTGCGAACTTACTAAATACGCAGCAACACCCTACATATGCGTATTTACTAAGTACGCATTGACTAGCCTCTGGGATTCGGAAAAAAAAATAAAAAAAATTCTAAACTTCCATGAAGTTCACATTTTTTATGACTTGGGAAATTAAGTGTTTGAGAATCCTTGAATGTAGACAAATAGTTCTCTTTCTTATGTCTTGTTCAAGATTAAGTGCAGATATACTAGGCAAGGACAGAAGATACAGACTGGACTTCATGATGTGAGTAGACTTGAAGACAACTTCTGAAGACTTCTGAAGCTGTTGTCAAGGGGGAGTCTGTTAGAGCTTATTTGGAAGCATGTGACAAACATCTTCAGAGCTGTTGTCAAGGGGGAGTTTGTTGGAGCATGTTTTGTGACAAGCAGCTTGAAGATTGTTTGTAGTTTATGAGAGTCGTTTGTATCTGATCGAGCTGTATATTCGAGTCTCTGTTCATGTGTGTTTTCGGTTGTTTTAGTGGATGCGTACTTAGCAAGTACGCAGGGAGAGTTTGTCCTGCGTACTTAGCAAGTACGCAACCTGAGTCTGTGAGTATAAATAGCTGTTAGGGTTCTTGTAGAAACTAGGTCTGAACAAGTTCTTGTGAGAAAACCCTTTGTAATCGGTTGTTTGATGCTAATAGACAAAGTTTTATATACTTGTGTTTGTTCTCATCGTATCTAGTCATCTTGTTCAAGCTAATCACAGAGGATTCCGCACTCTGTTGATTGGTTTCATCTCCTATACGTCAATCGATCTAACACCAGGGGACCTACAAGTGGTATCAGAGCCTCTGTGTTCGTTGATTTGTGTTCCAGTTTCGATTTTTTAGGGTTTTGAGCAAAAACGGTTCGTAACATAAAATCCTTAAAATCGAGTTTGTTATCACTTCATTTGCTGTTTGGAAGGCTAAGGGTTTGTTATATGATGTTTTCGAAGCTTTTGAAATCATTAATTTCTCAGATCCGTCACTTTTCGAGCATTCTCCTCAAGATCCGTCAATAACACTGCTGTACTAAACAAGTACGCAGAATCACCTTTTCTGCGTATTTGCTAAGTACGCATGGGTTAGCCCTGCGTACTTAGTAAGTACGCATGGGTTAGCCCTGCGTACTTAGTAAGTACGCATGAGAAGTGACCTGCGTACTTAGCTAAGTACGCAAGAGCATTTCTCTGCGCACTTAGCAAGTACGCATGAGTACGTGGCTTTGCGAACTTACTAAATACGCAGCAACACCCTACATATGCGTATTTACTAAGTACGCATTGATTAGCCTCTTGGATTCGAAAAAAAAAATATATTCTAAACTTCCATGAAGTTCACATTATTTATGACTTGGGAAATTAAGTGTTTTAGAATCCTTGAATGTAGACAAATAGTTCTCTTTCTTATGTCTTGTTCGAGATTAAGTGCAGATATACTAGGCAAGGACTGAAGATAAAGACTGGACTTCATGATGTGAGCAGACTTGAAGACAACTTCTGAAGACTTCTGAAGCTGTTGTCAAGGGGGAGTCTGTTAGAGCTTATTTGGAAGCATGTGACAAACATCTTCAGAGCTGTTGTCAAGGGGAAGTTTGTTGGAGCATGTTTTGTGACAAGCAGCTTGAAGATTGTTTGTAGTTTATGAGAGTCGTTTGTATCTGATCGAGCTGTATAGTCGAGTCTTTGTTCATGTGTGTTTTCGGTTGTTTTAGTGGATGCGTACTTAGCACGTACGTAGGGAGAGTTTGTCCTGCGTACTTAGCAATTACGCAACCTGAGTCTGTGAGTATAAATAGCTGTTAGGGTTCTTGTAGAAACTAGGTCTGAACAAGTTCTTGAGAGAAAACCCTTTGTAATCGGTTGTTTGATGCTAATAGACAAAGTTTTATATACTTGTGTTTGTTCTCATCGTATCTAGTCATCTTGTTCAAGCTAATCACAGAGGATTCCGCACTCTGTTGATTGGTTTCATCTCATATACGTCAATCGATCTAACACCAGGGGACCTACAAGTGGTATCAGAGACTCGGTGATCGTTGATTTGTGTTCCAGTTTCGATTTTTTAGGGTTTTGAGCAAAAACGGTTCGTAACATAAAATCCTTAAAATCGAGTTTGTTATCACTTCATTTGGTGTTTGGAAGGCTAAGGGTTTGTTAGATGATGTTTTCGAAGCTTTTGGAATCATTAATTTCTCAGATCCGTCACTTTTCGAGCATTCTCCTCAAGATCCGTCAAGAACGCTGCTGTACTGAACAAGTACGCAGAATCACCTTTTCTGCGTATTTGCTAAGTACGCATGGGTTAGCCCTGCGTACTTAGTAAGTACGCATGAGAAGTGACCTGCGTACTTAGCTAAGTACGCAAGAGCATTTCTCTGCGCACTTAGCAAGTACGCATGAGTACTTGGCTTTGAGAACTTACTAAATACGCAGCTACACCCTACATATGCGTATTTACTAAGTACGCATTGACTAGCCTCTAGGATTCGAAAAAAAAAAAAAAAATATATTCTAAACTTCCATGAAGTTCACATTTTTTATGACTTGGGAAATTAAGTGTTTGAGAATCCTTGAATGTAGACAAATAGTTCTCTTTCTTATGTCTTGTTCGAGATTAAGTGCAGATATACTAGGCAAGGACTGAAGATACAGACTGGACTTCATGATGTGAGCAGACTTGAAGACAACTTCTGAAGACTTCTGAAGCTGTTGTCAAGGGGGAGTCTGTTAGAGCTTATTTGGAAGCATGTGACAAACATCTTCAGAGCTGTTGTCAAGGGGGAGTTTGTTGGAGCATGTTTTGTGACAAGCAGCTTGAAGATTGTTTGTAGTTTATGAGAGTCGTTTGTATCTGATCGAGCTGTATAGTCGAGTCTTTGTTCATGTGTGTTTTCGGTTGTTTTAGTGGATGCGTACTTAGCAAGTACGCAGGGAGAGTTTGTCCTGCGTACTTAGCAAGTACGCAACCTGAGTCTGTGAGTATAAATAGCTGTTAGGGTTCTTGTAGAAACTAGGTCTGAACAAGTTCTTGAGAGAAAATCCTTTGTAATCGGTTGTTTGATGCTAATAGACAAAGTTTTATATACTTGTGTTTGTTCTCATCGTATCTAGTCATCTTGTTCAAGCTAATCACAGAGGATTCCGCACTCTGTTGATTGGTTTCATCTCCTACACGTCAATCGATCTAACACCAGGGGACCTACAAGTGGTATCAGAGCCTCTGTGTTCGTTGATTTGTGTTCCAGTTTCGATTTTTTAGGGTTTTGAGCAAAAACGGTTCGTAACATAAAATCCTTAAAATCGAGTTTGTTATCACTTCATTTGCTGTTTGGAAGGCTAAGGGTTTGTTAGATGATGTTTTCGAAGCTTTTGGAATCATTAATTTCTCAGATCCGTCACTTTTCGAGCATTCTCCTCAAGATCCGTCAAGAACACTGCTGTACTGAACAAGTACGCAGAATCACCTTTTCTGCGTATTTGCTAAGTACGCATGGGTTAGCCCTGCGTACTTAGTAAGTACGCATGAGAAGTGACCTGCGTACTTAGCTAAGTACGCAAGAGCATTTCTCTGCGCACTTAGCAAGTACGCATGAGTACTTAGCTTTGCGAACTTACTAAATACGCAGCAACACCCTACATATGCGTATTTACTAAGTACGAATTGATTAGCCTCTGGGATTCGAAAAAAAAATAAAAAATATTCTAAACTTCCATGAAGTTCACATTATTTATGACTTGGGAAATTAAGTGTTTGAGAATCCTTAAATGTAGACAAATAGTTCTCTTTCTTATGTCTTGTTCGAGATTAAGTGCAGATATACTAGGCAAGGACTGAAGATACAGACTGGACTTCATGATGTGAGCAGACTTGAAGACAACTTCTGAAGACTTCTGAAGCTGTTGTCAAGGGGGAGTCTGTTAGAGCTTATTTGGAAGCATGTGACAAACATCTTCAGAGCTGTTGTCAAGGGGGAGTTTGTTGGAGCATGTTTTGTGACAAGCAGCTTGAAGATTGTTTGTAGTTTATGAGAGTCGTTTGTATCTGATCGAGCTGTATAGTCGAGTCTTTGTTCATGTGTGTTTTCGGTTGTTTTAGTGGATGCGTACTTAGCAAGTACGCAGGGAGAGTTTGTCCTGCGTACTTAGCAAGTACGCAACCTGAGTCTGTGAGTATAAATAGCTGTTAGGGTTCTTGTAGAAACTAGGTCTGAACAAGTTCTTGAGAGAAAACCCTTTGTAATCGGTTGTTTGATGCTAATAGACAAAGTTTTATATACTTGTGTTTGTTCTCATCGTATCTTGTCATCTTGTTCAAGCTAATCACAGAGGATTCCACACTCTGTTGATTGGTTTCATCTCCTACACGTCAATCGATCTAACACCAGGGGACCTACAAGTGGTATCAGAGCCTCTGTGTTCGTTGATTTGTGTTCCAGTTTTGATTTTTTAGGGTTTTGAGCAAAAACGGTTCGTAACATAAAATCCTTTAAATCGAGTTTGTTATCACTTCATTTGCTGTTTGGAAGGCTAAGGGTTTGTTAGATGATGTTTCGAAGCTTTTGGAATCATTAATTTCTCAGATCCGTCACTTTTCGAGCATTCTCCTCAAGATCCGTCAAGAACACTGTTGTACTGAACAAGTACGCAGAATCACCTTTTCTGCGTATTTGCTAAGTACGCATGGGTTAGCCCTGCGTACTTAGTAAGTACGCATGGGTTAGCCCTGCGTACTTAGTAAGTACGCATGAGAAGTGACCTGCGTACTTAGCTAAGTACGCAAGAGCATTTCTCTGCGCACTTAGCAAGTACGCATGAGTACTTGTCTTTGTGAACTTACTAAATACGCAGCAACACCCTACATATGCGTATTTACAAAGTACGCATTGATTAGCCTCTGGGATTCGAAAAAAAATAAAAAATATTCTAAACTTCCATGAAGTTCACATTATTTATGACTTGGGAAATTAAGTGTTTGAGAATCCTTGAATGTAGACAAATAGTTCTCTTTCTTATGTCTTGTTCGAGATTAAGTGCAGATATACTAGGCAAGGACTGAAGATAAAGACTGGACTTCATGATGTGAGCAGACTTGAAGACAACTTCTGAAGACTTCTGAAGTTGTTGTCAAGGGGGAGTCTGTTAGAGCTTATTTGGAAGCATGTGACAAACATCTTCAGAGCTGTTGTCAAGGGGGAGTTTGTTGGAGCATGTTTTGTGACAAGCAGCTTGAAGATTGTTTGTAGTTTATGAGAGTCGTTTGTTTCTGATCGAGCTGTATAGTCGAGTCTTTGTTCATGTGTGTTTTCGGTTGTTTTAGTGGATGCGTACTTAGCAAGTACGCAGGGAGAGTTTGTCCTGCGTACTTAGCAAGTACGCAACCTGAGTCTGTGAGTATAAATAGCTGTTAGGGTTCTTGTAGAAACTAGGTCTGAACAAGTTCTTGAGAGAAAACCTTTTGTAATCGGTTGTTTGATGCTAATAGACAAAGTTTTATATACTTGTGTTTGTTCTCATCGTATCTAGTCATCTTGTTCAAGCTAATCACAGAGGATTCCGCACTCTGTTGATTGGTTTCATCTCCTATACGTCAATCGATCTAACACCAGGGGACCTACAAGTGGTATCAGAGCCTCGGTGTTCGTTGATTTGTGTTCCAGTTTCGATTTTTTAGGGTTTTGAGCAAAAACGGTTCGTAACATAAAATCCTTAAAATCGAGTTTGTTATCACTTCATTTGGTGTTTGGAAGGCTAAGGGTTTGTTAGATGATGTTTTCGAAGCTTTTGGAATCATTAATTTCTCAGATCCGTCACTTTTCGAGCATTCTCCTCAAGATCCGTCAAGAACACTGCTGTACTGAACAAGTACGCAGAATCACCTTTTCTGCGTATTTGCTAAGTACGCATGGGTTAGCCCTGCGTACTTAGTAAGTACGCATGAGAAGAGTGACCTGCGTACTTAGCTAAGTACGCAAGAGCATTTCTCTGCGCACTTAGCAAGTACGCATGAGTACTTGGCTTTGCGAACTTACTAAATACGCAGCAACACCCTACATATGCGTATTTACTAAGTACGCATTGATTAGCCTCTGGGATTCGAAAAAAAAAAAAAATATTCTAAACTTCCATGAAGTTCACATTATTTATGACTTGGGAAATTAAGTGTTTGAGAATCCTTGAATGTAGACAAATAGTTCTCTTTCTTATGTCTTGTTCGAGATTAAGTGCAGATATACTAGGCAAGGATTGAAGATAAAGACTGGACTTCATGATGTGAGCAGACTTGAAGACAACTTCTGAAGACTTCTGAAGCTGTTGTCAAGGGGGAGTCTGTTAGAGCTTATTTGGAAGCATGTGACAAACATCTTCAGAGCTGTTGTCAAGGGGGAGTTTGTTGGAGCATGTTTTGTGACAAGCAGCTTGAAGATTGTTTGTAGTTTATGAGAGTCGTTTGTACCTGATCGAGCTGTATAGTCGAGTCTTTGTTCATGTGTGTTTTCGGTTGTTTTAGTGGATGCGTACTTAGCAAGTACGCAGGGAGAGTTTGTCCTGCGTACTTAGCAAGTACGCAACCTGAGTCTGTGAGTATAAATAGCTGTTAGGGTTCTTGTAGAAACTAGGTCTGAGTAAGTTCTTGAGAGAAAACCCTTTGTAATCGGTTGTTTGATGCTAATAGACAAAGTTTTATATACTTGTGTTTGTTCTCATCGTATCTAGTCATCTTGTTCAAGCTAATCACAGAGGATTCCGCACTCTGTTGATTGGTTTCATCTCCTATACGTCAATCGATCTAACCCCAGGGGACCTACAAGTGGTATCAGAGCCTCGGTGTTCGTTGATTTGTGTTCCAGTTTCGATTTTTTAGGGTTTTGAGCAAAAACGGTTCGTAACATAAAATCCTTAAAATCGAGTTTGTTATCACTTCATTTGGTGTTTGGAAGGCTAAGGGTTTGTTAGATGATGTTTTCGAAGCTTTTGGAATCATTAATTTCTCAGATCCGTCACTTTTCGAGCATTCTCCTCAAGATCCGTCAAGAACACTACTGTACTGAACAAGTACGCAGAATCACCTTTTCTGCGTATTTGCTAAGTACGCATGGGTTAGCCCTGCGTACTTAGTAAGTACGCATGAGAAGAGTGACCTGCGTACTTAGCTAAGTACGCAAGAGCATTTCTCTGCGCACTTAGCAAGTACGCATGAGTACTTGGCTTTGCGAACTTACTAAATACGCAGCAACACCCTACATATGCGTATTTACTAAGTACGCATTGATTAGCCTCTGGGATTCGAAAAAAAAAAAATAAATATTCTAAACTTCCATGAAGTTCACATTATTTATGACTTGGGAAATTAAGTGTTTGAGAATCCTTGAATGTAGACAAATAGTTCTCTTTCTTATGTCTTGTTCGAGATTAAGTGCAGATATACTAGGCAAGGACTGAAGATAAAGACTGGACTTCATGATGTGAGCAGACTTGAAGACAACTTCTGAAGACTTCTGAAGCTGTTTCAAGGGGGAGTCTGTTAGAGCTTATTTGGAAGCATGTGACAAACATCTTCAGAGCTGTTGTCAAGGGGGAGTTTGTTGGAGCATGTTTTGTGACAAGCAGCTTGAAGATTGTTTGTAGTTTATGAGAGTCGTTTGTACCTGATCGAGCTGTATAGTCGAGTCTTTGTTCATGTGTGTTTTCGGTTGTTTTAGTGGATGCGTACTTAGCAAGTACGCAGGGAGAGTTTGTCCTGCGTACTTAGCAAGTACGCAACCTGAGTCTGTGAGTAAAAATAGCTGTTAGGGTTCTTGTAGAAACTAGGTCTGAGTAAGTTCTTGAGAGAAAACCCTTTGTAATCGGTTGTTTGATGCTAATAGACAAAGTTTTATATACTTGTGTTTGTTCTCATCGTATCTAGTCATCTTGTTCAAGCTAATCACAGAGGATTCCGCACTCTGTTGATTGGTTTCATCTCCTATACGTCAATCGATCTAACACCAGGGGACCTACAAGTGGTATCAGAGCCTCGGTGTTCGTTGATTTGTGTTCCAGTTTCGATTTTTTAGGGTTTTGAGCAAAAACGGTTCGTAACATAAAATCCTTAAAATCGAGTTTGTTATCACTTCATTTGGTGTTTGGAAGGCTAAGGGTTTGTTAGATGATGTTTTCGAAGCTTTTGGAATCATTAATTTCTCAGATCCGTCACTTTTCGAGCATTCTCCTCAAGATCCGTCAAGAACACTACTGTACTGAACAAGTACGCAGAATCACCTTTTCTGCGTATTTGCTAAGTACGCATGGGTTAGCCCTGCGTACTTAGTAAGTACGCATGAGAAGAGTGACCTGCGTACTTAGCTAAGTACGCAAGAGCATTTCACTGCGCACTTAGCAAGTACGCATGAGTACTTGGCTTTGCGAACTTACTAAATACGCAGCTACACCCTACATATGCGTATTTACTAAGTACGCATTGACTAGCCTCTAGGATTCGAAAAAAAAAAAAATAATTTCTAAACTTCCATGAAGTTCACATTTTTTATGACTTGGGAAATTAAGTGTTTGAGAATCCTTGAATGTAGACAAATAGTTCTCTTTCTTATGTCTTGTTCGAGACTAAGTGCAGATATACTAGGCAAGGACTGAAGATACAGACTGGACTTCATGATGTGAGCAGACTTGAAGACAACTTCTGAAGACTTCTGAAGCTGTTGTCAAGGGGGAGTCTGTTAGAGCTTATTTGGAAGCATGTGACAAACATCTTCAGAGCTGTTGTGAAGGGGGAGTTTGTTGGAGCATGTTTTGTGACAAGCAGCTTGAAGATTGTTTGTAGTTTATGAGAGTCGTTTGTATCTGATCGAGCTGTATAGTCGAGTCTTTGTTCATGTGTGTTTTCGGTTGTTTTAGTGGATGCGTACTTAGCAAGTACGCAGGGAGAGTTTGTCCTGCGTACTTAGCAAGTACGCAACCTGAGTCTGTGAGTATAAATAGCTGTTAGGGTTCTTGTAGAAACTAGGTCTGAGCAAGTTCTTGAGAGAAAACCCTTTGTAATCGGTTGTTTGATGCTAATAGACAAAGTTTTATATACTTGTGTTTGTTCTCATCGTATCTAGTCATCTTGTTCAAGCTAATCACAGAGGATTCCGCACTCTGTTGATTGGTTTTATCTCCTATACGTCAATCGATCTAACACCAGGGGACCTACAAGTGGTATCAGAGCCTCGGTGTTCGTTGATTTGTGTTCCAGTTTCGATTTTTTAGGGTTTTGAGCAAAAACGGTTCGTAACATAAAATCCTTAAAATCGAGTTTGTTATCACTTCATTTGGTGTTTGGAAGGCTAAGGGTTTGTTAGATGATGTTTTCGAAGCTTTTGGAATCATTAATTTCTCAGATCCGTCACTTTTCGAGCATTCTCCTCAAGATCCGTCAAGAACACTACTGTACTGAACAAGTACGCAGAATCACCTTTTCTGCGTATTTGCTAAGTACGCATGGGTTAGCCCTGCGTACTTAGTAAGTACGCATGAGAAGAGTGACCTGCGTACTTAGCTAAGTACGCAAGAGCATTTCTCTGCGCACTTAGCAAGTACGCATGAGTACTTGGCTTTGCGAACTTACTAAATACGCAGCTACACCCTATATATGCGTATTTACTAAGTACGCATTGACTAGCCTCTAGGATTCGAAAAAAAAAAAAAAAAAATTTTCTAAACTTCCATGAAGTTCACATTTTTTATGACTTGGGAAATTAAGTGTTTGAGAATCCTTGAATGTAGACAAATAGTTCTCTTTCTTATGTCTTGTTCGAGATTAAGTGCAGATATACTAGGCAAGGACTGAAGATAAAGACTGGACTTCATGATGTGAGCAGACTTGAAGACAACTTCTGAAGACTTCTGAAGTTGTTGTCAAGGGGGAGTCTGTTAGAGCTTATTTGGAAGCATGTGACAAACATCTTCAGAGCTGTTGTCAAGGGGGAGTTTGTTGGAGCATGTTTTGTGACAAGCAGCTTGAAGATTGTTTGTAGTTTATGAGAGTCGTTTGTATCTGATCGAGCTGTATAGTCGAGTCTTTGTTCATGTGTGTTTTCGGTTGTTTTAGTGGATGCGTACTTAGCAAGTACGCAGGGAGAGTTTGTCCTGCGTACTTAGCAAGTACGCAACCTGAGTCTGTGAGTATAAATAGCTGTTAGGGTTCTTGTAGAAACTAGGTCTGAACAAGTTCTTGAGAGAAAACCTTTTGTAATCGGTTGTTTGATGCTAATAGACAAAGTTTTATATACTTGTGTTTGTTCTCATCGTATCTAGTCATCTTGTTCAAGCTAATCACAGAGGATTCCGCACTCTGTTGATTGGTTTCATCTCCTATACGTCAATCGATCTAACACCAGGGGACCTACAAGTGGTATCAGAGCCTCGGTGTTCGTTGATTTGTGTTCCAGTTTCGATTTTTTAGGGTTTTGAGCAAAAACGGTTCGTAACATAAAATCCTTAAAATCGAGTTTGTTATCACTTCATTTGGTGTTTGGAAGGCTAAGGGTTTGTTAGATGATGTTTTCGAAGCTTTTGGAATCATTAATTTCTCAGATCCGTCACTTTTCGAGCATTCTCCTCAAGATCCGTCAAGAACACTGCTGTACTGAACAAGTACGCAGAATCACCTTTTCTGCGTATTTGCTAAGTACGCATGGGTTAGCCCTGCGTACTTAGTAAGTACGCATGAGAAGAGTGACCTGCGTACTTAGCTAAGTACGCAAGAGCATTTCTCTGCGCACTTAGCAAGTACGCATGAGTACTTGGCTTTGCGAACTTACTAAATACGCAGCAACACCCTACATATGCGTATTTACTAAGTACGCATTGATTAGCCTCTGGGATTCGAAAAAAAAAAATAAATATTCTAAACTTCCATGAAGTTCACATTATTTATGACTTGGGAAATTAAGTGTTTGAGAATCCTTGAATGTAGACAAATAGTTCTCTTTCTTATGTCTTGTTCGAGATTAAGTGCAGATATACTAGGCAAGGACTGAAGATAAAGACTGGACTTCATGATGTGAGCAGACTTGAAGACAACTTCTGAAGACTTCTGAAGCTGTTGTCAAGGGGGAGTCTGTTAGAGCTTATTTGGAAGCATGTGACAAACATCTTCAGAGCTGTTGTCAAGGGGGAGTTTGTTGGAGCATGTTTTGTGACAAGCAGCTTGAAGATTGTTTGTAGTTTATGAGAGTCGTTTGTACCTGATCGAGCTGTATAGTCGAGTCTTTGTTCATGTGTGTTTTCGGTTGTTTTAGTGGATGCGTACTTAGCAAGTACGCAGGGAGAGTTTGTCCTGCGTACTTAGCAAGTACGCAACCTGAGTCTGTGAGTATAAATAGCTGTTAGGGTTCTTGTAGAAACTAGGTCTGAGTAAGTTCTTGAGAGAAAACCCTTTGTAATCGGTTGTTTGATGCTAATAGACAAAGTTTTATATACTTGTGTTTGTTCTCATCGTATCTAGTCATCTTGTTCAAGCTAATCACAGAGGATTCCGCACTCTGTTGATTGGTTTCATCTCCTATACGTCAATCGATCTAACCCCAGGGGACCTACAAGTGGTATCAGAGCCTCGGTGTTCGTTGATTTGTGTTCCAGTTTCGATTTTTTAGGGTTTTGAGCAAAAACGGTTCGTAACATAAAATCCTTAAAATCGAGTTTGTTATCACTTCATTTGGTGTTTGGAAGGCTAAGGGTTTGTTAGATGATGTTTTCGAAGCTTTTGGAATCATTAATTTCTCAGATCCGTCACTTTTCGAGCATTCTCCTCAAGATCCGTCAAGAACACTACTGTACTGAACAAGTACGCAGAATCACCTTTTCTGCGTATTTGCTAAGTACGCATGGGTTAGCCCTGCGTACTTAGTAAGTACGCATGAGAAGAGTGATACGCAGCTAAGTACGCAAGAGCATTTCTCTGCGCACTTAGCAAGTACGCATGAGTACTTGGCTTTGCGAACTTACTAAATACGCAGCAACACCCTACATATGCGTATTTACTAAGTACGCATTGATTAGCCTCTGGGATTCGAAAAAAAAAAAATAAATATTCTAAACTTCCATGAAGTTCACATTATTTATGACTTGGGAAATTAAGTGTTTGAGAATCCTTGAATGTAGACAAATAGTTCTCTTTCTTATGTCTTGTTCGAGATTAAGTGCAGATATACTAGGCAAGGACTGAAGATAAAGACTGGACTTCATGATGTGAGCAGACTTGAAGACAACTTCTGAAGACTTCTGAAGCTGTTTCAAGGGGGAGTCTGTTAGAGCTTATTTGGAAGCATGTGACAAACATCTTCAGAGCTGTTGTCAAGGGGGAGTTTGTTGGAGCATGTTTTGTGACAAGCAGCTTGAAGATTGTTTGTAGTTTATGAGAGTCGTTTGTACCTGATCGAGCTGTATAGTCGAGTCTTTGTTCATGTGTGTTTTCGGTTGTTTTAGTGGATGCGTACTTAGCAAGTACGCAGGGAGAGTTTGTCCTGCGTACTTAGCAAGTACGCAACCTGAGTCTGTGAGTAAAAATAGCTGTTAGGGTTCTTGTAGAAACTAGGTCTGAGTAAGTTCTTGAGAGAAAACCCTTTGTAATCGGTTGTTTGATGCTAATAGACAAAGTTTTATATACTTGTGTTTGTTCTCATCGTATCTAGTCATCTTGTTCAAGCTAATCACAGAGGATTCCGCACTCTGTTGATTGGTTTCATCTCCTATACGTCAATCGATCTAACACCAGGGGACCTACAAGTGGTATCAGAGCCTCGGTGTTCGTTGATTTGTGTTCCAGTTTCGATTTTTTAGGGTTTTGAGCAAAAACGGTTCGTAACATAAAATCCTTAAAATCGAGTTTGTTATCACTTCATTTGGTGTTTGGAAGGCTAAGGGTTTGTTAGATGATGTTTTCGAAGCTTTTGGAATCATTAATTTCTCAGATCCGTCACTTTTCGAGCATTCTCCTCAAGATCCGTCAAGTACACTACTGTACTGAACAAGTACGCAGAATCACCTTTTCTGCGTATTTGCTAAGTACGCATGGGTTAGCCCTGCGTACTTAGTAAGTACGCATGAGAAGAGTGACCTGCGTACTTAGCTAAGTACGCAAGAGCATTTCACTGCGCACTTAGCAAGTACGCATGAGTACTTGGCTTTGCGAACTTACTAAATACGCAGCTACACCCTACATATGCGTATTTACTAAGTACGCATTGACTAGCCTCTAGGATTCGAAAAAAAAAAAAATAATTTCTAAACTTCCATAAAGTTCACATTTTTTATGACTTGGGAAATTAAGTGTTTGAGAATCCTTGAATGTAGACAAATAGTTCTCTTTCTTATGTCTTGTTCGAGACTAAGTGCAGATATACTAGGCAAGGACTGAAGATACAGACTGGACTTCATGATGTGAGCAGACTTGAAGACAACTTCTGAAGACTTCTGAAGCTGTTGTCAAGGGGGAGTCTGTTAGAGCTTATTTGGAAGCATGTGACAAACATCTTCAGAGCTGTTGTGAAGGGGGAGTTTGTTGGAGCATGTTTTGTGACAAGCAGCTTGAAGATTGTTTGTAGTTTATGAGAGTCGTTTGTATCTGATCGAGCTGTATAGTCGAGTCTTTGTTCATGTGTGTTTTCGGTTGTTTTAGTGGATGCGTACTTAGCAAGTACGCAGGGAGAGTTTGTCCTGCGTACTTAGCAAGTACGCAACCTGAGTCTGTGAGTATAAATAGCTGTTAGGGTTCTTGTAGAAACTAGGTCTGAGCAAGTTCTTGAGAGAAAACCCTTTGTAATCGGTTGTTTGATGCTAATAGACAAAGTTTTATATACTTGTGTTTGTTCTCATCGTATCTAGTCATCTTGTTCAAGCTAATCACAGAGGATTCCGCACTCTGTTGATTGGTTTCATCTCCTATACGTCAATCGATCTAACACCAGGGGACCTACAAGTGGTATCAGAGCCTCGGTGTTCGTTGATTTGTGTTCCAGTTTCGATTTTTTAGGGTTTTGAGCAAAAACGGTTCGTAACATAAAATCCTTAAAATCGAGTTTGTTATCACTTCATTTGGTGTTTGGAAGGCTAAGGGTTTGTTAGATGATGTTTTCGAAGCTTTTGGAATCATTAATTTCTCAGATCCGTCACTTTTCGAGCATTCTCCTCAAGATCCGTCAAGTACACTACTGTACTGAACAAGTACGCAGAATCACCTTTTCTGCGTATTTGCTAAGTACGCATGGGTTAGCCCTGCGTACTTAGTAAGTACGCATGAGAAGAGTGACCTGCGTACTTAGCTAAGTACGCAAGAGCATTTCACTGCGCACTTAGCAAGTACGCATGAGTACTTGGCTTTGCGAACTTACTAAATACGCAGCTACACCCTACATATGCGTATTTACTAAGTACGCATTGACTAGCCTCTAGGATTCGAAAAAAAAAAAAATAATTTCTAAACTTCCATAAAGTTCACATTTTTTATGACTTGGGAAATTAAGTGTTTGAGAATCCTTGAATGTAGACAAATAGTTCTCTTTCTTATGTCTTGTTCGAGACTAAGTGCAGATATACTAGGCAAGGACTGAAGATACAGACTGGACTTCATGATGTGAGCAGACTTGAAGACAACTTCTGAAGACTTCTGAAGCTGTTGTCAAGGGGGAGTCTGTTAGAGCTTATTTGGAAGCATGTGACAAACATCTTCAGAGCTGTTGTGAAGGGGGAGTTTGTTGGAGCATGTTTTGTGACAAGCAGCTTGAAGATTGTTTGTAGTTTATGAGAGTCGTTTGTATCTGATCGAGCTGTATAGTCGAGTCTTTGTTCATGTGTGTTTTCGGTTGTTTTAGTGGATGCGTACTTAGCAAGTACGCAGGGAGAGTTTGTCCTGCGTACTTAGCAAGTACGCAACCTGAGTCTGTGAGTATAAATAGCTGTTAGGGTTCTTGTAGAAACTAGGTCTGAGCAAGTTCTTGAGAGAAAACCCTTTGTAATCGGTTGTTTGATGCTAATAGACAAAGTTTTATATACTTGTGTTTGTTCTCATCGTATCTAGTCATCTTGTTCAAGCTAATCACAGAGGATTCCGCACTCTGTTGATTGGTTTCATCTCCTATACGTCAATCGATCTAACACCAGGGGACCTACAAGTGGTATCAGAGCCTCGGTGTTCGTTGATTTGTGTTCCAGTTTCGATTTTTTAGGGTTTTGAGCAAAAACGGTTCGTAACATAAAATCCTTAAAATCGAGTTTGTTATCACTTCATTTGGTGTTTGGAAGGCTAAGGGTTTGTTAGATGATGTTTTCGAAGCTTTTGGAATCATTAATTTCTCAGATCCGTCACTTTTCGAGCATTCTCCTCAAGATCCGTCAAGAACACTACTGTACTGAACAAGTACGCAGAATCACCTTTTCTGCGTATTTGCTAAGTACGCATGGGTTAGCCCTGCGTACTTAGTAAGTACGCATGAGAAGAGTGACCTGCGTACTTAGCTAAGTACGCAAGAGCATTTCTCTGCGCACTTAGCAAGTACGCATGAGTACTTGGCTTTGCGAACTTACTAAATACGCAGCAACACCCTACATATGCGTATTTACTAAGTACGCATTGACTAGCCTCTGGGATTCGAAAAAAAAAAAAAATATTCTAAACTTCCATGAAGTTCACATTTTTTATGACTTGGGAAATTAAGTGTTTGAGAATCCTTGAATGTAGACAAATAGTTCTCTTTCTTATGTCTTGTTCGAGATTAAGTGCAGATATACTAGGCAAGGACTGAAGATACAGACTGGACTTCATGATGTGAGCAGACTTGAAGACAACTTCTGAAGACTTCTGAAGCTGTTGTCAAGGGGGAGTCTGTTAGAGCTTATTTGGAAGCATGTGACAAACATCTTCAGAGCTGTTGTCAAGGGGGAGTTTGTTGGAGCATGTTTTGTGACAAGCAGCTTGAAGATTGTTTGTAGTTTATGAGAGTCGTTTGTATCTGATCGAGCTGTATAGTCGAGTGTTTGTTCATGTGTGTTTTCGGTTGTTTTAGTGGATGCGTACTTAGCAAGTACGCAGGGAGAGTTTGTCCTGTGTACTTAGCAAGTACGCAACCTGAGTGTGTGAGTATAAATAGCTGTTAGGGTTCTTGTAGAAACTAGGTCTGAACAAGTTCTTGAGAGAAAACCCTTTGTAATCGGTTGTTTGATGCTAATAGACAAAGTTTTATATACTTGTGTTTGTTCTCATCGTATCTAGTCATCTTGTTCAAGCTAATCACAGAGGATTCCGCACTCTGTTGATTGGTTTCATCTCCTATACGTCAATCGATCTAACACCAGGGGACCTACAAGTGGTATCAGAGCCTCGGTGTTCGTTGATTTGTGTTCCAGTTTCGATTTTTTAGGGTTTTGAGCAAAAACGGTTCGTAACATAAAATCCTTAAAATTGAGTTTGTTATCACTTCATTTGGTGTTTGGAAGGCTAAGGGTTTGTTAGATGATGTTTTCGAAGCTTTTGGAATCATTAATTTCTCAGATCCGTCACTTTTCGAGCATTCTCCTCAAAATCCGTCAAGAACACTGCCGTACTGAACAAGTACGCAGAATCACCTTTTCTGCGTATTTGCTAAGTACGCATGGGTTAGCCCTGCGTACTTAGTAAGTACGCATGAGAAGTGACCTGCGTACTTAGCTAAGTACGCAAGAGCATTTCTCTGCGCACTTAGCAAGTACGCATGAGGACTTGGCTTTGCGAACTTACTAAATACGCAGCAACACCCTACATATGCGTATTTACTAAGTACGCATTGACTAGCCTCTGGGATTCGAAAAAAAAATATATATTCTAAACTTCCATGAAGTTCACATTTTTTATGACTTGGGAAATTAAGTGTTTGAGAATCCTTGAATGTAGACAAATAGTTCTCTTTCTTATGTCTTGTTCGAGATTAAGTGCAGATATACTAGGCAAGGACTGAAGATACAGACTGGACTTCATGATGTGAGCAGACTTGAAGACAACTTCTGAAGACTTCTGAAGCTGTTGTCAAGGGGGAGTCTGTTAGAGCTTATTTGGAAGCATGTGACAAACATCTTCAGAGCTGTTGTCAAGGGGGAGTTTGTTGGAGCATGTTTTGTGACAAGCAGCTTGAAGATTGTTTGTAGTTTATGAGAGTCGTTTGTATCTGATCGAGCTGTATAGTCGAGTCTTTGTTCATGTGTGTTTTCGGTTGTTTTAGTGGATGCGTACTTAGCAAGTACGCTGGGAGAGTTTGTCCTGCGTACTTAGCAAGTACGCAACCTGAGTCTGTGAGTATAAATAGCTGTTAGGGTTCTTGTAGAAACTAGGTCTGAACAAGTTCTTCGGAGAAAACCCTTTGTAATCGGTTGTTTGATGCTAATAGACAAAGTTTTATATACTTGTGTTTGTTCTCATCATATCTAGTCATATTGTTCAAGCTAATCACAGAGGATTCCGCACTCTGTTGATTGGTTTCATCTCCTATACGTCAATCGATCTAACACCAGGGGACCTACAAGTGGTATCAGAGCCTCGGTGTTCGTTGATTTGTGTTCCAGTTTTGATTTTTTAGGGTTTTGAGCAAAAACGGTTCGTAACATAAAATCCTTAAAAACGAGTTTGTTATCACTTCATTTGGTGTTTGGAAGGCTAAGGGTTTGTTAGATGATGTTTTCGAAGCTTTTGGAATCATTAATTTCTCAGATCTGTCACTTTTCGTGCATTCTCCTCAAGATCCGTCAAGAACACTGCTGTACTGAACAAGTACGCAGAATCACCTTTTCTGCGTATTTGCTAAGTACGCATGGGTTAGCCCTGCGTACTTAGTAAGTACACATGAGATGTGACCTGCGTACTTAGCTAAGTACGCAAGAGCATTTCTCTGCGCACTTAGCAAGTACGCATGAGTACTTGGCTTTGCGAACTTACTAAATACGCAGCAACACCCTACATATGCGTATTTACTAAGTACGCATTGACTAGCCTCTTGGATTCGAAAAAAAAAATAAAAAATATTCTAAACTTCCATGAAGTTCACATTTTTTATGACTTAGGAAATTAAGTGTTTGAGAATCCTTGAATGTAGACAAATAGTTCTCTTTCTTATGTCTTGTTCGAGATTAAGTGCAGATATACTAGGCAAGGACTGAAGATACAGACTGGACTTCATGATGTGAGCAGACTTGAAGACAACTTCTGAAGACTTCTGAAGCTGTTGTCAAGGGGGAGTCTGTTAGAGCTTATTTGGAAGCATGTGACAAATATCTTCAGAGCTGTTGTCAAGGTGGAGTTTGTTGGAGCATGTTTTGTGACAAGCAGCTTGAAGATTGTTTGTAGTTTATGAGAGTCGTTTGTATCTGATCGAGCTGTATAGTCGAGTCTTTGTTCATGTGTGTTTTCGGTTGCTTTAGTGAATGCGTACTTAGCAAGTACGCAAGGAGAGTTTGTCCTGCGTACTTAGCAAGTACGCAACCTGAGTCTGTGAGTATAAATAGCTGTTAGGGTTCTTGTAGAAACTAGGTCTGAACAAGTTGTTGAGAGAAAACCCTTTGTAATAGTTTGTTTGATGCTAATAGACAAAGTTTTATATACTTGTGTTTGTTCTCATCGTATCTAGTCATCTTGTTCAAGCTAATCACAGAGGATTCCGCACTCTGTTGATTGGTTTCATCTCCTATACGTCAATCGATCTAACACCAGGGGACCTACAAGTGGTATCAGAGCCTCGGTGTTCGTTGATTTGTGTTCCAGTTTCGATTTTTTAGGGTTTTGAGCAAAAACGGTTCGTAACATACAATCCTTAAAATCGAGTTTGTTATCACTTCATTTGGTGTTTGGAAGGCTAAGGGTTTGTTAGATGATGTTTTCGAAGCTTTTGGAATCATTAATTTCTCAGATCCGTCACTTTTCGAGCATTCTCCTCAAGATCCGTCAAGAACACTGCTGTACTGAACAAGTACGCAGAATCACCTTTTCTGCGTATTTGCTAAGTACGCATGGGTTAGCCCTGCGTACTTAGTAAGTACGCATGAGAAGTGACCTGCGTACTTAGCTAAGTACGCAAGAGCATTTCTCTGCGCACTTAGCAAGTACGCATGAGTACTTGGCTTTGCGAACTTACTAAATACGCAGCAACACCCTACATATGCGTATTTACTAAGTACGCATTGACTAGCCTCTGGGATTCGAAAAAAAAAAAAAATATTCTAAACTTCCATGAAGTTCACATTTTTTATGACTTGGGAAATTAAGTGTTTGAGAATCCTTGAATGTAGACAAATAGTTCTCTTTCTTATGTCTTGTTCGAGATTAAGTGCAGATATACTAGGCAAGGACTGAAGATACAGAGTGGACTTCATGATGTGAGCAGACTTGAAGACAACTTCTGAAGACTTCTGAAGCTGTTGTCAAGGGGGAGTCTGTTAGAGCTTATTTGGAAGCATGTGACAAACATCTTCAGAGCTGTTGTCAAGGGAGAGTTTGTTGGAGCATGTTTTGTGACAAGCAGCTTGAAGATTGTTTGTAGTTTATGAGAGTCGTTTGTATCTGATCGAGCTGTATAGTCGAGTCTTTGTTCAAGTGTGTTTTCGGTTGTTTTAGTGGATGCGTACTTAGCAAGTACGCAGGGAGAGTTTGTCCTGCGTACTTAGCAAGTACACAACCTGAGTCTATGAGTATAAATAGCTGTTAGGGTTCTTGTAGAAACTAGGTCTGAACAAGTTCTTGAGAGAATACCCTTTGTAATCGGTTGTTTGATGCTAATAGACAAAGTTTTATTTACTTGTGTTTGTTCTCATCGTATCTAGTCATTTTGTTCAAGCTAATCACAGAGGATTCCGCACTCTGTTGATTGGTTTCATCTCCTATACGTCAATCGATCTAACACCAGGGGACCTACAAGTGGTATCAGAGCCTCGGTGTTCGTTGATTTGTGTTCCAGTTTCGATTTTTTAGGGTTTTGAGCAAAAACGGTTCGTAACATAAAAACCTTAAAATCGAGTTTGTTATCACTTCATTTGGTGTTTGGAAGGCTAAGGGTTTGTTAGATGATGTTTTCGAAGCTTTTGGAATCATTAATTTCTCAGATCCGTCACTTTTCGAGCATTCTCCTCAAGATCCGTCAAGAACACTGCTGTACTGAACAAGTACGCAGAATCACCTTTTCTGCGTATTTGCTAAGTACGCATGGGTTAGCCCTGCGTACTTAGTAAGTACACATGAGAAGTGACCTGCGTACTTAGCTAAGTACGCAAGAGCATTTCTCTGCGCACTTAGCAAGTACGCATGAGTACTTGGCTTTGCGAACTTACTAAATACGCAGCAACACCCTACATATGCGTATTTACTAAGTAAGCATTGACTAGCCTCTGGGATTCGAAAAAAAAAAAAATATTCTAAACTTCCATGAAGTTCACATTTTTTATGACTTGGGAAATTAAGTGTTTGAGAATCCTTGAATGTAGACAAATAGTTCTCTTTCTTATGTCTTGTTCAAGATTAAGTGCAGATATACTAGGCGAGGACTGAAGATACAGACTGGACTTCATGATGTGAGCAGACTTGAAGACAACTTCTGAAGACTTCTGAAGCTGTTGTCAAGGGGGAGTCTGTTAGAGCTTATTTGGAAGCATGTGACAAACATCTTCAGAGCTGTTGTCAAGGGAGAGTTTGTTGGAGCATGTTTTGTGACAAGCAGCTTGAAGATTGTTTGTAGTTTATGAGAGTCGTTTGTATCTGATCGAGCTGTATAGTCGAGTCTTTGTTCATGTGTGTTTTCGGTTGTTTTAGTGGATGCGTACTTAGCAAGTACGCAGGGAGAGTTTGTCCTGCATACTTAGCAAGTACGCAACCTGAGTCTGTGAGTATAAATAGCTGTTAGGGTTCTTGTAGAAACTAGGTCTGAACAAGTTCTTGAGAGAAAACCCTTTGTAATCGGTTGTTTGATGCTAATAGACAAAGTTTTATATACTTGTGTTTGTTCTCATCGTATCTAGTCATCTTGTTCAAGCTAATCACAGAGGATTCCGCACTCTGTTGATTGGTTTCATCTCCTATACGTCAATCGATCTAACACCAGGGGACCTACAAGTGGTATCAGAGCCTCGGTGTTCGTTGATTTGTGTTCCAGTTTCGATTTTTTAGGGTTTTGAGCAAAAATGGTTCGTAACATAAAATCCTTAAAATCGAGTTTGTTATCACTTCATTTGGTGTTTGGAAGGCTAAGGGTTTGTTAGATGATGTTTTCGAAGCTTTTGGAATCATTAATTTCTCAGATCCGTCACTTTTCGAGCATTCTCCTCAAGATCCGTCAAGAACACTGCTGTACTGAACAAGTACGCAGAATCACCTTTTCTGCGTATTTGCTAAGTACGCATGGGTTAGCCCTGCGTACTTAGTAAGTACACATGAGAAGTGACCTGCGTACTTAGCTAAGTACGCAAGAGCATTTCTCTGCGCACTTAGCAAGTACGCATGAGTACTTGGCTTTGCGAACTTACTAAATACGCAGCAACACCCTACATATGCGTATTTACTAAGTAAGCATTGACTAGCCTCTGGGATTCGAAAAAAAAAAAAAATATTGTAAACTTCCATGAAGTTCACATTTTTTATGACTTGGGAAATTAAGTGTTTGAGAATCCTTGAATGTAGACAAATAGTTCTCTTTCTTATGTCTTGTTCAAGATTAAGTGCAGATATACTAGGCAAGGACTGAAGATACAGACTGGACTTCATGATGTGAGCAGACTTGAAGACAACTTCTGAAGACTTCTGAAGCTGTTGTCAAGGGGGAGTCTGTTAGAGCTTATTTGGAAGCATGTGACAAACATCTTCAGAGCTGTTGTCAAGGGAGAGTTTGTTGGAGCATGTTTTGTGACAAGCAGCTTGTAGATTGTTTGTAGTTTATGAGAGTCGTTTGTATCTGATCGAGCTGTATAGTTGAGTCTTTGTTCATGTGTGTTTTCGGTTGTTTTAGTGGATGCGTACTTAGCAAGTACGCAGGGAGAGTTTGTCCTGCATACTTAGCAAGTACGCAACCTGAGTCTGTGAGTATAAATAGCTGTTGGGGTTCTTGTAGAAACTAGGTCTGAACAAGTTCTTGAGAGAAAACCCTTTGTAATCGGTTGTTTGATGCTAATAGACAAAGTTTTATATACTTGTGTTTGTTCTCATCGTATCTAGTCATCTTGTTCAAGCTAATCACAGAGGATTCCGCAGTCTGTTGATTGGTTTCATCTCCTATACGTCAATCGATCTAACACCAGGGGACCTACAAGTGGTATCAGAGCCTCGGTGTTCGTTGATTTGTGTTCCAGTTTCGATTTTTTAGGGTTTTGAGCAAAAATGGTTCGTAACATAAAATCCTTAAAATCGAGTTTGTTATCACTTCATTTGGTGTTTGGAAGGCTAAGGGTTTGTTAGATGATTTTTCGAAGCTTTTGGAATCATTAATTTCTCAGATCCGTCACTTTTCGAGCATTCTCCTCAAGATCCGTCAAGAACACTGCTGTACTGAACAAGTACGCAGAATCACCTTTTCTGCGTATTTGCTAAGTACGCATGGGTTAGCCCTGCGTACTTAGTAAGTACGCATCAGAAGTGACCTGCGTACTTAGCTAAGTACGCAAGAGCATTTCTCTGCGCACTTAGCAAGTACGCATGAGTACTTGGCTTTGCGAACTTACTAAATACGCAGCAACACCCTACTTATGCGTATTTACTAAGTACGCATTGACTAGCCTCTGGGATTTGAAAAAATAAATAAATAAATAAATATTCTAAACTTCCATGAAGTTCACATTTTTTATGACTTGGGAAATTAAGTGTTTGAGAATCCTTGAATGTAGACAAATAGTTCTCTTTCTTATGTCTTGTTCGAGATTAAGTGCAGATATACTAGGCAAGGACTGAAGATACAGACTGGACTTCATGATGTGAGCAGACTTGAAGACAACTTCTGAAGACTTCTGAAGCTGTTGTCAAGGGGGAGTCTGTTAGAGATTATTTGGAAGCATGTGACAAACATCTTCAGAGCTGTTGTCAAGGGGGAGTTTGTTGGAGCATGTTTTGTGACAAGCAGCTTGAAGATTGTTTGTAGTTTATGAGAGTCGTTTGTATCTGATCGAGCTGTATAGTCGAGTCTTTGTTCATGTGTGTTTTCGGTTGTTTTAGTGGATGCGTACTTAGCAAGTACGCAGGGAGAGTTTGTCCTGCGTACTTAGCAAGTACGCAACCTGAGTCTGTGAGTATAAATAGCTGTTAGGGTTCTTGTAGAAACTAGGTCTGAACAAGTTCTTGAGAGAAAACCCTTTGTAATCGGTTGTTTGATGCTAATAGACAAAGTTTTATATACTTGTGTTTGTTCTCATCGTATCTAGTCATCTTGTTCAAGCTAATCACAGAGGATTCCGCACTCTGTTGATTGGTTTCATCTCCTATACGTCAATCGATCTAACACCAGGGGACCTACAAGTGGTATCAGAGCCTCGGTGTTCGTTGATTTGTGTTCCAGTTTTGATTTTTTAGGGTTTTGAGCAAAAACGGTTCGTAACATAAAATCCTTAAAATCGAGTTTGTTATCACTTCATTTGGTGTTTGGAAGGCTAAGGGTTTGTTAGATGATGTTTTCGAAGCTTTTGGAATCATTAATTTCTCAGATCCGTCACTTTTCGAGCATTCTCCTCAAGATCCGTCAAGAACACTGTTGTACTGAACAAGTACGCAGAATCACCTTTTCTGCGTATTTGCTAAGTACGCATGGGTTAGCCCTGCGTACTTAGTAAGTACGCATGAGAAGTGACCTGCGTACTTAGCTAAGTACGCAAGAGCATTTCTCTGCGCACTTAGCAAGTACGCATGAGTACTTGGCTTTGCGAACTTACTAAATACGCAGCAACACCCTACATATGCGTATTTACTAAGTACGCATTGACTAGCCTCTGGGATTCGAAAAAAAAATATATATATATTCTAAACTTCCATGAAGTTCACATTTTTTATGACTTGGGAAATTAAGTGTTTGAGAATCCTTGAATGTAGACAAATAGTTCTCTTTCTTATGTCTTGTTCGAGATTAAGTGCAGATATACTAGGCAAGGACTGATGATACAGACTGGACTTCATGATGTGAGCAGACTTGAAGACAACTTCTGAAGACTTCTGAAGCTGTTGTCAAGGGGGAGTCTGTTAGAGCTTATTTGGAAGCATGTGACAAACATCTTCAGAGCTGTTGTCAAGGGAGAGTTTGTTGGAGCATGTTTTGTGACAAGCAGCTTGAAGATTGTTTGTAGTTTATGAGAGTCGTTTGTATCTGATCGAGCTGTATAGTCGAGTCTTTGTTCATGTGTGTTTTCGGTTGTTTTAGTGGATGCGTACTTAGCAAGTACGCAGGGAGAGTTTGTCCTGCGTACTTAGCAAGTACGCAACCTGAGTCTGTGAGTATAAATAGTTGTTAGGGTTCTTGTAGAAACTAGGTCTGAACAAGTTCTTGAGAGAAAACCCTTTGTAATCGGTTGTTTGATGCTAATAGACAAAGTTTTATATACTTGTGTTTGTTCTCATCGTATCTAGTCATCTTGTTCAAGCTAATCATAGAGGATTCCGCACTCTGTTGATTGGTTTCATCTCCTATACGTCAATCGATCTAACACCAGGGGACCTACAAGTGGTATCAGAGCCTCGGTGTTCGTTGATTTGTGTTCCAGTTTTGATTTTTTAGGGTTTTGAGCAAAAACGGTTCGTAACATAAAATCCTTAAAATCGAGTTTGTTATCACTTCATTTGGTGTTTGGAAGGCTAAGGGTTTGTTAGATGATGTTTTCGAAGCTTTTGGAATCATTAATTTCTCAGATCCGTCACTTTTCGGGCATTCTCCTCAAGATCCGTCAAGAACACTGCTGTACTGAACAAGTACGCAGAATCTCCATTTCTGCGTATTTGCTAAGTACGCATGGGTTAGCCCTGCGTACTTAGTAAGTACGCATGAGAAGTGACCTGCGTACTTAGCTAAGTACGCAAGAGCATTTTTCTGTGCACTTAGCAAGTACGCATGAGTACTTGGCTTTGCGAACTTACTAAATACGCAACAACACCCTACATATGCGTATTTACTAAGTACGCATTGACTAGCCTCTGGGATTCGAAAAAAAAATATTAAAATAAAATATATATATATATATAGTCTAAACTTCCATGAAGTTCACATTTTTTATGACTTGGGAAATTAAGTGTTTGAGAATCCTTGAATGTAGACAAATAGTTCTCTTTCTTATGTCTTGTTCGAGATTAAGTGCAGTTATACTAGGCAAGGACTGAAGATACAGACTAGACTTCATGATGTGAGCAGACTTGAAGACAACTTCTGAAGCTGTTGTCAAGGGGGAGTCTGTTAGAGCTTATTTGGAAGCATGTGATAAACATCTTCAGAGCTGTTGTCAAGGGGGAGTTTGTTGGAGCATGTTTTGTCACAAGCAGCTTGAAGATTGTTTGTAGTTTATGAGAGTCGTTTGTATCTGATTGAGCTGTATAGTCGAGTCTTTGTTCATGTGTGTTTTCGGTTGTTTTAGTGGATGCGTACTTAGCAAGTATGCAGGGAGAGTTTGTCCTGCGTACTTAGCAAGTACGCAACCTGAGTCTGTGAGTATAAATAGCTGTTAGGGTTCTTGTAGAAACTAGGTCTGAACAAGTTCTTGAGAGAAAACCCTTTGTAATCGGTTGTTTGATGCTAATAGACAAAGTTTTATATACTTGTGTTTGTTCTCATCGTATCTTGTCATCTTGTTCAAGCTAATCACAGAGGATTCCGCACTCTGTTGATTGGTTTCATCTCCTATACGTCAATCGATCTAACACCAGGGGACCTACAAGTGGTATCAGAGCCTCGGTGTTCGTTGATTTGTGTTCCAGTTTCGATTTTTTAGGGTTTTGAGCAAAAACGGTTCGTAACATAAAATCCTTAAAATCGAGTTTGTTATCACTTCATTTGGTGTTTGGAAGGCTAAGGATTTGTTAGATGATGTTTTCGAAGCTTTTGGAATCATTAATTTCTCATATCCGTCACTTTTCGAGCATTCTCCTCAAGATCCGTCAAGAACACTGCTGTACTGAACAAGTACACAGAATCACATTTTCTGCGTATTTGCTAAGTACGCATGGGTTAGCCCTGCGTACTTAGTAAGTACGCATGAGAAGTGACCTGCGTACTTAGCTAAGTACGCAAGAGCATTTCTCTGCGCACTTAGCAAGTACGCATGAGTACTTGGCTTTGCGAACTTACTAAATACGCAGCAACACCCTACATATGCGTATTTACTAAGTACGCATTGACTAGCCTCTGGGATTCAAAAAAAAATATATATTTTAAACTTCCATGAAGTTCACATTTTTTATGACTTGGGAAATTAAGTGTTTGAGAATCCTTGAATGTTTGAGAATCCTTGAATGTAGACAAATAGTTCTCTTTCTTATGTCTTGTTCGAGATTAAGTGCAGATATACTAGGCAAGGACTGAAGATACAGACTGGACTTCATGATGTGAGCAGACTTGAAGACAACTTCTGAAGACTTCTGAAGCTGTTGTCAAGGGGGAGTCTGTTAGAGCTTATTTGGAAGCATGTGACAAACATCTTCAGAGCTGTTGTCATGGGGGAGCTTGTTGGAGCATGTTTTGTGACAAGCAGCTTGAAGATTGTTTGTAGTTTATGAGAGTCGTTTGTATCTGATCGAGCTGTATAGTCAAGTCTTTGTTCATGTGTGTTTTCGGTTGTTTTAGTGGATGCATACTTAGCAAGTTCGCAGGGAGAGTTTGTCCTGCGTACTTAGCAAGTACGCAACCTGAGTCTGTGAGTATAAATAGCTGTTAGGGTTCTTGTAGAAACTAGGTCTGAACAAGTTCTTGAGAGAAAACCCTTTGTAATCGGTTGTTTGATGCTAATAGACAAAGTTTTATATACTTGTGTTTGTTCTCATCGTATCTAGTCATCTTGTTCAAGCTAATCACAGAGGATTCCGCACTCTGTTGATTGGTTTCATCTCCTATACGTCAATCGATCTAACACCAGGGGACCTACAAGTGGTATCAGAGCCTCGGTGTTCGTTGATTTGTGTTCCAGTTTCGATTTTTTAGGGTTTTGAGCAAAAACGGTTCGTAACATAAAATCCTTAAAATCGAGTTTGTTATCACTTCATTTGGTGTTTGGAAGGCTAAGGGTTTGTTAGATGATGTTTTCGAAGCTTTTGGAATCATTAATTTCTCAGATCCGTCACTTTTCGAGCATTCTCCTCAAGATCCGTCAAGAACACTGCTGTACTGAACAAGTACGCATAATCACCTTTTTTGCGTATTTGCTAAGTACGCATGGGTTAGCCCTGCGTACTTAGTAAGTACGCATGAGAAGTGACCTGCGTACTTAGCTAAGTACGCAAGAGCATTTCTCTGCGCACTTAGCAAGTACGCATGAGTACTTGGCTTTACGAACTTACTAAATACGCAGCAACACCCTACATATGCGTATTTACTAAGTACGCATTGACTAGCCTCTGGGATTCGAAAAAAAAAAATATTCTAAACTTCCATGAAGTTCACATTTTTTATGACATGGGAAATTAATTGTTTGAGAATCCTTGAATGTAGGCAAATAGTTCTCTTTCTTATGTCTTGTTCGAGATTAAGTGCAGATATACTAGGCAGGGACTGAAGATACAGACTGGACTTCATGATGTGAGCAGACTTGTAGACAACTTCTGAAGCTGTTGTCAAGGGGGAGTCTGTTAGAGCTTATTTGGAAGCATGTGATAAACATCTTCGGAGCTGTTGTCAAGGGGGAGTTTGTTGGAGCATGTTTTGTGACAAGCAGCTTGAAGATTGTTTGTAGTTTATGAGAGTCGTTTGTATCTGATCGAGCTGTATAGTCGAGTGTTTGTTCATGTGTGTTTTCGGTTGTTTTAGTGGATGCGTACTTAGCAAGTACGCAGGGAGAGTTTGCCCTGTGTACTTAGCAAGTACGCAACCTGAGTCTGTGAGTATAAATAGCTGTTAGGGTTCTTGTAGAAACTAGGTCTGAACAAGTTCTTGAGAGAAAACCCTTTGTAATCGGTTGTTTGATGCTAATAGACAAAGTTTTATATACTTGTGTTTTTTCTCATCGTATCTAGTCATCTTGTTCAAGCTAATCACAGAGGATTCCGCACTCTGTTGATTGGTTTCATCTCCTATACGTCAATCGATCTAACACCAGGGGACCTACAAGTGGTATCAGAGCCTCGGTGTTCGTTGATTTGTGTTCCAGTTTTGATTTTTTAGGGTTTTGAGCAAAAACTGTTCGTAACATAAAATCCTTAAAATCAAGTTTGTTACCACTTCATTTGGTGTTTGGAAGGCTAAGGGTTTGTTAGATGATGTTTTCGAAGCTTTTGGAATCATTAATTTCTCAGATCCGTCACTTTTCGAGCATTCTCCTCAAGATCCGTCAAGAACACTGCTGTACTGAACAAGTACGCAGAATCACCTTTTCTGCGTATTTGCTAAGTACGCATGGGTTAGCCCTGCGTACTTAGTAAGTACGCATGAGAAGTGACCTGCGTACTTAGCTAAGTACGCAAGAGCATTTCTCTGCGCACTTAGCAAGTACGCATGAGTACTTGGCTTTGCGAACTTACTAAATACGCCGCAACACCCTACATATGCGTATTTACTAAGTACGCATTGACTAGCCTCTGGGATTCGGAAAAAAAAAAAAAATATTCTAAACTTCCATGAAGTTCACATTTTTTATGACTTGGGAAATTAAGTGTTTGAGAATCCTTGAATGTAGACAAATAGTTCTCTTTCTTATGTCTTGTTCGAGATTAAGTGCAGATATACTAGGCAAGGACTGAAGATACAGACTGGACTTCATGATGTGAGCAGACTTGAAGACAACTTCTGAAGACTTCTGAAGCTGTTGTCAAGGGGGAGTCTGTTAGAGCTTATTTGGAAGCATGTGACAAACATCTTCAGAGCTGTTGTCAAGGGAGAGTTTGTTGGAGCATGTTTTGTGACAAGCAGCTTGAAGATTGTTTGTAGTTTATGAGAGTCGTTTGTATCTGATCGAGCTGTATAGTCGAGTCTTTGTTCATGTGTGTTTTCGATTGTTTTAGTGGATGTGTACTTAGCAAGTACGCAGGGAGAGTTTGTCCTGCGTACTTAGAAAGTACGTAACCTGAGTCTGTGAGTATAAATAGCTGTTAGGGTTCTTGTAGAAACTAGGTCTGAACAAGTTCTTGAGAGAAAATCCTTTGTAATCGGTTGTTTGATGCTAATAGACAAAGTTTTATATACTTGTGTTTGTTCTCATCGTATCTAGTCATCTTCTTCAAGCTAATCACAGAGGATTCCGCACTCTGTTGATTGGTTTCATCTCCTATACGTCAATCGATCTAACACCAGGGGACCTACAAGTGGTATCAGAGCCTCGGTGTTCGTTGATTTGTGTTCCAGTTTCGATTTTTTAGGGTTTTGAGCAAAAACGGTTCGTAACATAAAATCCTTAAAATCGAGTTTGTTATCACTTCATTTGGTGTTTGGAAGGCTAAGGGTTTGTTAGATGATGTTTTCGAAGCTTTTGGAATCATTAATTTCTCAGATCCGTCACTTTTCGAGCATTCTCCTCAAGATCCGTCAAGAACACTGCTGTACTGAACAAGTACGCAGAATCACCTTTTTTGCGTATTTGCTAAGTACGCATGGGTTAGCCCTGCGTACTTAGTAAGTACGCATGAGAAGTGACCTGCGTACTTAGCTAAGTACGCAAGAGCATTTCTCTGCGCACTTAGCAAGTACGCATGAGTACTTGGCTTTACGAACTTACTAAATACGCAGCAACACCCTACATATGCGTATTTACTAAGTACGCATTGACTAGCCTCTGGGATTCGAAAAAAAAAAATATTCTAAACTTCCATGAAGTTCACATTTTTTATGACATGGGAAATTAATTGTTTGAGAATCCTTGAATGTAGGCAAATAGTTCTCTTTCTTATGTCTTGTTCGAGATTAAGTGCAGATATACTAGGCAGGGACTGAAGATACAGACTGGACTTCATGATGTGAGCAGACTTGTAGACAACTTCTGAAGCTGTTGTCAAGGGGGAGTCTGTTAGAGCTTATTTGGAAGCATGTGATAAACATCTTCGGAGCTGTTGTCAAGGGGGAGTTTGTTGGAGCATGTTTTGTGACAAGCAGCTTGAAGATTGTTTGTAGTTTATGAGAGTCGTTTGTATCTGATCGAGCTGTATAGTCGAGTGTTTGTTCATGTGTGTTTTCGGTTGTTTTAGTGGATGCGTACTTAGCAAGTACGCAGGGAGAGTTTGCCCTGTGTACTTAGCAAGTACGCAACCTGAGTCTGTGAGTATAAATAGCTGTTAGGGTTCTTGTAGAAACTAGGTCTGAACAAGTTCTTGAGAGAAAACCCTTTGTAATCGGTTGTTTGATGCTAATAGACAAAGTTTTATATACTTGTGTTTTTTCTCATCGTATCTAGTCATCTTGTTCAAGCTAATCACAGAGGATTCCGCACTCTGTTGATTGGTTTCATCTCCTATACGTCAATCGATCTAACACCAGGGGACCTACAAGTTGTATCAGAGCCTCGGTGTTCGTTGATTTGTGTTCCAGTTTTCATTTTTTAGGGTTTTGAGCAAAAACTGTTCGTAACATAAAATCCTTAAAATCGAGTTTGTTACCACTTCATTTGGTGTTTGGAAGGCTAAGGGTTTGTTAGATGATGTTTTCGAAGCTTTTGGAATCATTAATTTCTCAGATCCGTCACTTTTCGAGCATTCTCCTCAAGATCCGTCAAGAACACTGCTGTACTGAACAAGTACGCAGAATCACCTTTTCTGCGTATTTGCTAAGTACGCATGGGTTAGCCCTGCGTACTTAGTAAGTACGCATGAGAAGTGACCTGCGTACTTAGCTAAGTACGCAAGAGCATTTCTCTGCGCACTTAGCAAGTACGCATGAGTACTTGGCTTTGCGAACTTACTAAATACGCAGCAACACCCTACATATGCGTATTTACTAAGTACGCATTGACTAGCCTCTGGGATTCGAAAAAAAAAAATATATATATTCTAAACTTCCATGAAGTTCACATTTTTTATGACTTGGGAAATTAAGTGTTTGAGAATCCTTGAATGTAGACAAATAGTTCTCTTTCTTATGTCTTGTTCGAGATTAAGTGCAGATATACTAGGCAAGGACTGAAGATACAGACTGGACTTCATGATGTGAGCAGACTTGAAGACAACTTCTGAAGACTTCTGAAGCTGTTGTCAAGGGGGAGTCTGTTAGAGCTTATTTGGAAGCATGTGACAAACATCTTCAGAGCTGTTGTCAAGGGAGAGTTTGTTGGAGCATGTTTTGTGACAAGCAGCTTGAAGATTGTTTGTAGTTTATGAGAGTCGTTTGTATCTGATCGAGCTGTATAGTCGAGTCTTTGTTCATGTGTGTTTTCGATTGTTTTAGTGGATGTGTACTTAGCAAGTACGCAGGGAGAGTTTGTCTTGCGTACTTAGAAAGTACGCAACCTGAGTCTGTGAGTATAAATAGCTGTTAGGGTTCTTGTAGAAACTAGGTCTGAACAAGTTCTTGAGAGAAAACCCTTTGTAATCGGTTGTTTGATGCTAATAGACAAAGTTTTATATACTTGTGTTTGTTCTCATCGTATCTAGTCATCTTCTTCAAGCTAATCACAGAGGATTCCGCACTCTGTTGATTGGTTTCATCTCCTATACGTCAATCGATCTAACACCAGGGGACCTACAAGTGGTATCAAAGCCTCGGTGTTCGTTGATTTGTGTTCCAGTTTCGATTTTTTAGGGTTTTGAGCAAAAACGGTTCGTAACATAAAATCCTTAAAATCGAGTTTGTTATCACTTCATTTGGTGTTTGGAAGGCTAAGGGTTTGTTAGATGATGTTTTCGAAGCTTTTGGAATCATTAATTTCTCAGATCCGTCACTTTTCGGGCATTCTCCTCAAGATCCGTCAAGAACACTGCTGTACTGAACAAGTACGCAGAATCTCCATTTCTGCGTATTTGCTAAGTACGCATGGGTTAGCCCTGCGTACTTAGTAAGTACGCATGAGAAGTGACCTGCGTACTTAGCTAAGTACGCAAGAGCATTTCTCTGCGCACTTAGCAAGTACGCATGAGTACTTGGCTTTGCGAACTTACTAAATACGCAGCAACACCCTACATATGCGTATTTACTAAGTACGCATTGACTAGCCTCTGGGATTCGAAAAAAAAATATATATATATTCTAAACTTCCATGAAGTTCACATTTTTTATGACTTGGGAAATTAAGTGTTTGAGAATCCTTGAATGTAGACAAATAGTTCTCTTTCTTATGTCTTGTTCGAGATTAAGTGCAGATATACTAGGCAAGGACTGAAGATACAGACTGGACTTCATGATGTGAGCAGACTTGAAGACAAATTCTGAAGACTTCTGAAGCTGTTGTCAAGGGGGAGTCTGTTAGAGCTTATTTGGAAGCATGTGACAAACATCTTCAGAGCTGTTGTCAAGGGAGAGTTTGTTGGAGCATGTTTTGTGACAAGCAGCTTGAAGATTGTTTGTAGTTTATGAGAGTCGTTTGTATCTGATCGAGCTGTATAGTCGAGTCTTTGTTCATGTGTGTTTTCGATTGTTTTAGTGGATGTGTACTTAGCAAGTACGCAGGGAGAGTTTGTCTTGCGTACTTAGAAAGTACGCAACCTGAGTCTGTGAGTATAAATAGCTGTTAGGGTTCTTGTAGAAACTAGGTCTGAACAAGTTCTTGAGAGAAAACCCTTTGTAATCGGTTGTTTGATGCTAATAGACAAAGTTTTATATACTTGTGTTTGTTCTCATCGTATCTAGTCATCTTCTTCAAGCTAATCACAGAGGATTCCGCACTCTGTTGATTGGTTTCATCTCCTATACGTCAATCGATCTAACACCAGGGGACCTACAAGTGGTATCAAAGCCTCGGTGTTCGTTGATTTGTGTTCCAGTTTCGATTTTTTAGGGTTTTGAGCAAAAACGGTTCGTAACATAAAATCCTTAAAATCGAGTTTGTTATCACTTCATTTGGTGTTTGGAAGGCTAAGGGTTTGTTAGATGATGTTTTCGAAGCTTTTGGAATCATTAATTTCTCAGATCCGTCACTTTTCGGGCATTCTCCTCAAGATCCGTCAAGAACACTGCTGTACTGAACAAGTACGCAGAATCTCCATTTCTGCGTATTTGCTAAGTACGCATGGGTTAGCCCTGCGTACTTAGTAAGTACGCATGAGAAGTGACCTGCGTACTTAGCTAAGTACGCAAGAGCATTTCTCTGCGCACTTAGCAAGTACGCATGAGTACTTGGCTTTGCGAACTTACTAAATACGCAGCAACACCCTACATATGCGTATTTACTAAGTACGCATTGACTAGCCTCTGGGATTCGAAAAAAAAATATATATATATTCTAAACTTCCATGAAGTTCACATTTTTTATGACTTGGGAAATTAAGTGTTTGAGAATCCTTGAATGTAGACAAATAGTTCTCTTTCTTATGTCTTGTTCGAGATTAAGTGCAGATATACTAGGCAAGGACTGAAGATACAGACTGGACTTCATGATGTGAGCAGACTTGAAGACAACTTCTGAAGACTTCTGAAGCTGTTGTCAAGGGGGAGTCTGTTAGAGCTTATTTGGAAGCATGTGACAAACATCTTCAGAGCTGTTGTCAAGGGAGAGTTTGTTGGAGCATGTTTTGTGACAAGCAGCTTGAAGATTGTTTGTAGTTTATGAGAGTCGTTTGTATCTGATCGAGCTGTATAGTCGAGTCTTTGTTCATGTGTGTTTTCGATTGTTTTAGTGGATGTGTACTTAGCAAGTACGCAGGGAGAGTTTGTCTTGCGTACTTAGAAAGTACGCAACCTGAGTCTGTGAGTATAAATAGCTGTTAGGGTTCTTGTAGAAACTAGGTCTGAACAAGTTCTTGAGAGAAAACCCTTTGTAATCGGTTGTTTGATGCTAATAGACAAAGTTTTATATACTTGTGTTTGTTCTCATCGTATCTAGTCATCTTCTTCAAGCTAATCACAGAGGATTCCGCACTCTGTTGATTGGTTTCATCTCCTATACGTCAATCGATCTAACACCAGGGGACCTACAAGTGGTATCAAAGCCTCGGTGTTCGTTGATTTGTGTTCCAGTTTCGATTTTTTAGGGTTTTGAGCAAAAACGGTTCGTAACATAAAATCCTTAAAATCGAGTTTGTTATCACTTCATTTGGTGTTTGGAAGGCTAAGGGTTTGTTAGATGATGTTTTCGAAGCTTTTGGAATCATTAATTTCTCAGATCCGTCACTTTTCGGGCATTCTCCTCAAGATCCGTCAAGAACACTGCTGTACTGAACAAGTACGCAGAATCTCCATTTCTGCGTATTTGCTAAGTACGCATGGCCCTGCGTACTTAGTAAGTACGCATGAGAAGTGACCTGCGTACTTAGCTAAGTACGCAAGAGCATTTCTCTGCGCACTTAGCAAGTACGCATGAGTACTTGGCTTTGCGAACTTACTAAATACGCAACAACACCCTACATATGCGTATTTACTAAGTACGCATTGACTAGCCTCTGGGATTCGGAAAAAAAATATTAAAATAAAATATATATATATATAGTCTAAACTTCCATGAAGTTCACATTTTTTATGACTTGGGAAATTAAGTGTTTGAGAATCCTTGAATGTAGACAAATAGTTCTCTTTCTTATGTCTTGTTCGAGATTAAGTGCAGTTATACTAGGCAAGGACTGAAGATACAGACTGGACTTCATGATGTGAGCAGACTTGAAGACAACTTCTGAAGCTGTTGTCAAGGGGGAGTCTGTTAGAGCTTATTTGGAAGCATGTGATAAACATCTTCAGAGCTGTTGTCAAGGGGGAGTTTGTTGGAGCATGTTTTGTGACAAGCAGCTTGAAGATTGTTTGTAGTTTATGAGAGTCGTTTGTATCAGATCGAGCTGTATAGTCGAGTCTTTGTTCATGTGTGTTTTCGGTTGTTTTAGTGGATGCGTACTTAGCAAGTACGCAGGGAGAGTTTGTCCTGCGTACTTAGCAAGTACGCAACCTGAGTCTGTGAGTATAAATAGCTGTTAGGGTTCTTGTAGAAACTAGGTCTGAACAAGTTCTTGAGAGAAAACCCTTTGTAATCGGTTGTTTGATGCTAATAGACAAAGTTTTATATACTTGTGTTTGTTCTCATCGTATCTAGTCATCTTGTTCAAGCTAATCACAGAGGATTCCGCACTCTGTTGATTGGTTTCATCTCCTATACGTCAATCGATCTAACACCAGGGGACCTACAAGTGGTATCAGAGCCTCGGTGTTCGTTGATTTGTGTTCCAGTTTCGATTTTTTAGGGTTTTGAGCAAAAACGGTTCGTAACATAAAATCCTTAAAATCGAGTTTGTTATCACTTCATTTGGTGTTTGGAAGGCTAAGGGTTTGTTAGATGATGTTTTCGAAGCTTTTGGAATCATTAATTTCTCATATCCGTCACTTTTCGAGCATTCTCCTCAAGATCCGTCAAGAACACTGCTGTACTGAACAAGTACACAGAATCACCTTTTCTGCGTATTTGCTAAGTACGCATGGGTTAGCCCTGCGTACTTAGTAAGTACGCATGAGAAGTGACCTGCGTACTTAGCTAAGTACGCAAGAGCATTTCTCTGCGCACTTAGCAAGTACGCATGAGTACTTGGCTTTGCGAACTTACTAAATACGCAGCAACACCCTACATATGCGTATTTACTAAGTACGCATTGACTTGCCTCTGGGATTCAAAAAAAAAAATATATTTTAAACTTCCATGAAGTTCACATTTTTTATGACTTGGGAAATTAAGTGTTTGAGAATCCTTGAATGTTTGAGAATCCTTGAATGTAGATAAATAGTTCTCTTTCTTATGTCTTGTTCGAGATTAAGTGCAGATATACTAGGCAAGGACTGAAGATACAGACTGGACTTCATGATGTGAGCAGACTTGAAGACAACTTCTGAAGACTTCTGAAGCTGTTGTCAAGGGGGAGTCTGTTAGAGCTTATTTGGAAGCATGTGACAAACATCTTCAGAGCTGTTGTCAAGGGGGAGCTTGTTGGAGCATGTTTTGTGACAAGCAGCTTGAAGATTGTTTGTAGTTTATGAGAGTCGTTTGTATCTGATCGAGCTGTATAGTCAAGTCTTTGTTCATGTGTGTTTTCGGTTGTTTTAGTGGATGCATACTTAGCAAGTTCGCAGGGAGAGTTTGTCCTGCGTACTTAGCAAGTACGCAACCTGAGTCTGTGAGTATAAATAGCTGTTAGGGTTCTTGTAGAAACTAGGTCTGAACAAGTTCTTGAGAGAAAACCCTTTGTAATCGGTTGTTTGATGCTAATAGACAAAGTTTTATATACTTGTGTTTGTTCTCATCGTATCTAGTCATCTTGTTCAAGCTAATCACAGAGGATTCCGCACTCTGTTGATTGGTTTCATCTCCTATACGTCAATCGATCTAACACCAGGGGACCTACAAGTGGTATCAGAGCCTCGGTGTTCGTTGATTTGTGTTCCAGTTTCGATTTTTTAGGGTTTTGAGCAAAAACGGTTCGTAACATAAAATCCTTAAAATCGAGTTTGTTATCACTTCATTTGGTGTTTGGAAGGCTAAGGGTTTGTTAGATGATGTTTTCGAAGCTTTTGGAATCATTAATTTCTCAGATCCGTCACTTTTCGAGCATTCTCCTCAAGATCCGTCAAGAACACTGCTGTACTGAACAAGTACGCAGAATCACCTTTTTTGCGTATTTGCTAAGTACGCATGGGTTAGCCCTGCGTACTTAGTAAGTACGCATGAGAAGTGACCTGCGTACTTAGCTAAGTACGCAAGAGCATTTCTCTGCGCACTTAGCAAGTACGCATGAGTACTTGGCTTTACGAACTTACTAAATACGCAGCAACACCCTAAATATGCGTATTTACTAAGTACGCATTGACTAGCCTCTGGGATTCGAAAAAAAAAAATATTCTAAACTTCCATGAAGTTCACATTTTTTATGACATGGGAAATTAATTGTTTGAGAATCCTTGAATGTAGGCAAATAGTTCTCTTTCTTATGTCTTGTTCGAGATTAAGTGCAGATATACTAGGCAGGGACTGAAGATACAGACTGGACTTCATGATGTGAGCAGACTTGTAGACAACTTCTGAAGCTGTTGTCAAGGGGGAGTCTGTTAGAGCTTATTTGGAAGCATGTGATAAACATCTTCGGAGCTGTTGTCAAGGGGGAGTTTGTTGGAGCATGTTTTGTGACAAGCAGCTTGAAGATTGTTTGTAGTTTATGAGAGTCGTTTGTATCTGATCGAGCTGTATAGTCGAGTGTTTGTTCATGTGTGTTTTCGGTTGTTTTAGTGGATGCGTACTTAGCAAGTACGCAGGGAGAGTTTGCCCTGTGTACTTAGCAAGTACGCAACCTGAGTCTGTGAGTATAAATAGCTGTTAGGGTTCTTGTAGAAACTAGGTCTGAACAAGTTCTTGAGAGAAAACTCTTTGTAATCGGTTGTTTGATGCTAATAGACAAAGTTTTATATACTTGTGTTTTTTCTCATCATATCTAGTCATCTTGTTCAAGCTAATCACAGAGGATTCCGCACTCTGTTGATTGGTTTCATCTCCTATACGTCAATCGATCTAACACCAGGGGACCTACAAGTGGTATCAGAGCCTCGGTGTTCGTTGATTTGTGTTCCGGTTTCGATTTTTTAGGGTTTTGAGCAAAAACGGTTCGTAACATAAAATCCTTAAAATCGAGTTTGTTATCACTTCATTTGGTGTTTGGAAGGCTAAGGGTTTGTTAGATGATGTTTTCGAAGCTTTTGGAATCATTAATTTCTCATATCCGTCACTTTTCGAGCATTCTCCTCAAGATCCGTCAAGAACATTGATGTACTGAACAAGTACACAGAATCACCTTTTCTGCGTATTTGCTAAGTACGCATGGGTTAGCCCTGCGTACTTAGTAAGTACGCATGAGAAGTGACCTGCGTACTTAGCTAAGTACGCAAGAGCATTTCTCTGCGCACTTAGCAAGTACGCATGAGTACTTGGCTTTGCGAACTTACTAAATACGCAACAACACCCTACATATGCGTATTTACTAAGTACGCATTGACTAGCCTCTGGGATTCGAAAAAAAAATATATTTTAAACTTCCATGAAGTTCACATTTTTTATGACTTGGGAAATTAAGTGTTTGAGAATCCTTGAATGTAGACAAATAGTTCTCTTTCTTATGTCTTGTTCGAGATTAAGTGCAGATATACTAGGCAAGGACTGAAGATACAGACTGGACTTCATGATGTGAGCAGACTTGAAGACAACTTCTGAAGACTTCTGAAGCTGTTGTCAAGGGGGAGTCTGTTAGAGCTTATTTGGAAGCATGTGACAAACATCTTCAGAGCTGTTGTCAAGGGGGAGCTTGTTGGAGCATGTTTTGTGACAAGCAGCTTGAAGATTGTTTGTAGTTTATGAGAGTCGTTTGTATCTGATCGAGCTGTATAGTCGAGTGTTTGTTCATGTGTGTTTTCGGTTGTTTTAGTGGATGCGTACTTAGCAAGTACGCAGGGAGAGTTTGCCCTGTGTACTTAGCAAGTACGCAACCTGAGTCTGTGAGTATAAATAGCTGTTAGGGTTCTTGTAGAAACTAGGTCTGAACAAGTTCTTGAGAGAAAACCCTTTATAATCGGTTGTTTGATGCTAATAGACAAAGTTTTATATACTTGTGTTTGTTCTCATCGTATCTAGTCATCTTGTTCAAGCTAATCACAGAGGATTCCGCACTCTGTTGATTGGTTTCATCTCCTATACGTCAATCGATCTAAGACCAGGGGACCTACAAGTGGTATCAGAGCCTCGGTGTTCGTTGATTTGTGTTCCAGTTTCGATTTTTTAGGGTTTTGAGCAAAAACGGTTCGTAACATAAAATCCTTAAAATCGAGTTTGTTATCACTTCATTTGGTGTTTGGAAGGCTAAGGGTTTGTTAGATGATGTTTTCGAAGCTTTTGGAATCATTAATTTCTCAGATCCGTCACTTTTCGAGCATTCTCCTCAAGATCCGTCAAGAACACTGCTGTACTGAACAAGTACGCAGAATCACCTTTTCTGCGTATTTGCTAAGTACGCATGGGTTAGCCCTGCGTACTTAGTAAGTACGCATGAGAAGTGACCTGCGTACTTAGCTAAGTACGCAAGAGCATTTCTCTACGCACTTAGCAAGTACGCATGAGTACTTGGCTTTGCGAACTTACTAAATACGCAGCAACACCCTACATATGCGTATTTACTAAGTACGCATTGACTAGCCTCTGGGATTCGAAAAAAAAAATATTCTAAACTTCCATGAAGTTCACATTTTTTATGACTTGGGAAATTAAGTGTTTGAGAATCCTTGAATGTAGACAAATAGTTCTCTTTCTTATGTCTTGTTCGAGATTAAGTGCAAATATACTAGGCAAGGACTGAAGAGACAGACTGGACTTCATGATGTGAGCAGACTTGAAGACAACTTCTGAAGACTTCTGAAGCTGTTGTCAAGGGGGAGTCTGTTAGAGCTTATTTGGAAGCATGTGACAAACATCTTCAGAGCTGTTGTCAAGGGGGAGTTTGTTGGAGCATGTTTTGTGACAAGCAGCTTGAAGATTGTTTGTAGTTTATGAGAGTCGTTTGTATCTGATCGAGCTGTATAGTCGAGTCTTTGTTCATGTGTGTTTTCGGTTGTTTTAGTGGATGCGTACTTAGCAAGTACGCAGGGAGAGTTTGTCCTGCGTACTTAGCAAGTACGCAACCTGAGTCTGTGAGTATAAATAGCTGTTAGGGTTCTTGTAGAAACTAGGTCTGAACAAGTTCTTGAGAGAAAACCCTTTGTAATCGGTTGTTTGATGCTAATAGATAAAGTTTTATATACTTGTGTTTGTTCTCATCGTATCTAGTCATCTTGTTCAAGCTAATCACAGAGGATTCCGCACTCTGTTGATTGGTTTTATCTCCTATACGTCAATCGATCTAACACCAGGGGACCTACAAGTGGTATCAGAGCCTCGATGTTCGTTGATTTGTGTTCCAGTTTCGATTTTTTAGGGTTTTGAGCAAAAACGGTTCGTAACATAAAATCCTTAAAATCGAGTTTGTTATCACTTCATTTGGTGTTTGGAAGGCTAAGGGTTTGTTAGATGATGTTTTCGAAGCTTTTGGAATCATTAATTTCTCAGATCCGTCACTTTTCGAGCATTCTCCTCAGGATCCGTCAAGAACACTGCTGTACTGAACAAGTACGCAGAATCACCTTTTCTGCGTATTTGCTAAGTACGCATGGGTTAGCCCTGCGTACTTAGTAAGTACGCATGAGAAGTGACCTGCGTACTTAGCTAAGTACGCAAGAGCATTTCTCTGCGCACTTAGCAAGTACGCATGAGTACTTGGCTTTGCGAACTTACTAAATACGCAGCAACACCCTACATATGCGTATTTACTAAGTACGCATTGACTAGCCTCTGGGATTCAAAAAAAAAAAAAAAAATATTCTAAACTTCCATGAAGTTCACATTTTTTATGACTTGGGAAATTAAGTGTTTGAGAATCCTTTAATGTAGACAAATTGTTCTCTTTCTTATGTCTTGTTCGAGATTAAGTTCAGATATACTAGGCAAGGACTGAAGACACAGACTGGACTTCATGATGTGAGCAGACTTGAAGACAACTTCTGAAGACTTCTGAAGCTGTTGTCAAGGGGGAGTCTGTTAGAGCTTATTTGGAAGCATGTGACAAACATCTTCAGAGCTGTTGTCAAGGGGGAGTTTGTTGGAGCATGTTTTGTGACAAGCAGCTTGAAGATTGTTTGTAGTTTATGAGAGTCGTTTGTATCTGATCGAGCTGTATAGTCGAGGCTTTGTTTATGTGTGTTTTCGGTTGTTTTAGTGGATGCGTACTTAGCAAGTACGCATGGAGAGTTTGTCATGCGTACTTAGCAAGTACGTAACCTGAGTCTGTGAGTATAAATAGCTGTTAGTGTTCTTGTAGAAACTAGGTCTGAACAAGTTCTTGAGAGAAAACCCTTTGTAATCGGTTGTTTGATGCTAATAGACAAAGTTTTATATACTTGTGTTTGTTCTCATCGTATCTAGTCATCTTGTTCAAGCTAATCACAGAGGATTCCGCACTCTGTTGATTGGTTTCATCTCCTATACGTCAATCGATCTAACACCAGGGGACCTACAAGTGGTATCAGAGCCTCGGTGTTCGTTGATTTGTGTTCCAGTTTCGATTTTTTAGGGTTTTGAGCAAAAACGGTTCGTAACATAAAATCCTTAAAATCGAGTTTGTTGTCACTTCATTTGGTGTTTGGAAGGCTAAGGGTTTGTTAGATGATGTTTTCGAAGCTTTTGGAATCATTAATTTCTCAGATCCGTCACTTTTCGAGCATTCTCCTCAAGATCCGTCAAGAACACTGCTGTACTGAACAAGTACGCAGAATCACCTTTTCTGCGTATTTGCTAAGTACGCATGGGTTAGCCCTGCGTACTTAGTAAGTACGCATGAGAAGTGACCTGCGTACTTAGCTAAGTACGCAAGAGCATTTCTCTGCGCACTTAGCAAGTACGCATGAGTACTTGGCTTTGCGAACTTACTAAATACGCAGCAACACCCTACATATGCGTATTTACTAAGTACGCATTGACTAGCCTCTGGGATTCGGAAAAAAAAAATATTCTAAACTTCCATGAAGTTCACATTTTTTATGACTTGGGAAATTAAGTGTTTGAGAATCCTTGAATGTAGACAAATAGTTCTCTTTGTTATGTCTTGTTCGAGATTAAGTGCAGATATACTAGGCAAGGACTGAAGATACAGACTGGACTTCATGATGTGAGCAGACTTGAAGACAACTTCTGAAGACTTCTGAAGCTGTTGTCAAGGGGGAATCTCTTAGAGCTTATTTGGAAGCATGTGACAAACATCTTCAGAGCTATTGTCAAGGGGGAGTTTGTTGGAGTATGTTTTGTGACAAGTAGCTTGAAGATTGTTTGTAGTTTATGAGAGTCGTTTGTATCTGATCGAGCTGTATAGTTGAGTCTTTGTTCATGTGTGTTTTCGGTTGTTTTAGTGGATGCGTACTTAGCAAGTACGCAGGGAGAGTTTGTCATGTGTACTTAGCAAGTACGCAACCTGAGTCTGTGAGTATAAATAGCTGTTAGGGTTCTTGTAGAAACTAGGTCTGAACAAGTTCTTGAGAGAAAACCCTTTGTAATCGGTTGTTTGATGCTAATAGACAAAGTTTTATATACTTGTGTTTGTTCTCATCGTATCTAGTCATCTTGTTCAAGCTAATCACAGAGGATTCCGCACTCTGTTGATTGGTTTCATCTCCTATACGTCAATCGATCTAACACCAGGGGACCTACAAGTGGTATCAGAGCCTCGGGGTTCGTTGATTTGTGTTCCAGTTTCGATTTTTTAGGGTTTTGAGCAAAAACGGTTCGTAACATAAAATCCTTAAAATCGAGTTTGTTATCACTTCATTTGGTGTTTGGAAGGCTAAGGGTTTGTTAGATTATGTTTTCGAAGCTTTTGGAATCATTAATTTCTCATATCCGTCACTTTTCGAGCATTCTCCTCAAGATCCGTCAAGAACATTGATGTACTGAACAAGTACACAGAATCACCTTTTCTGCGTATTTGCTAAGTACGCATGGGTTAGCCCTGCGTACTTAGTAAGTACGCATGAGAAGTGACCTGCGTACTTAGTTAAGTACGCAAGAGCATTTCTCTGCGCACTTAGCAAGTACGCATGAGTACTTGGCTTTGCGAACTTACTAAATACGCAGCAACACCCTACATATGCGTATTTACTAAGTACGCATTGACTAGCCTCTGGGATTCGAAAAAAAAAATATATTTTAAACTTCCATGAAGTTCACATTTTTTATGACTTGGGAAATTAAGTGTTTGAGAATCCTTGAATGTAGACAAATAGTTCTCTTTCTTATGTCTTGTTCGAGATTAAGTGCAGATATACTAGGCAAGGACTGAAGATACAGACTGGACTTCATGATGTGAGCAGACTTGAAGACAACTTCTGAAGACTTCTGAAGCTGTTGTCAAGGGGGAGTCTGTTAGAGCTTATTTGGAAGCATGTGACAAACATCTTCAGAGCTGTTGTCAAGGGGGAGCTTGTTGGAGCATGTTTTGTGACAAGCAGCTTGAAGATTGTTTGTAGTTTATGAGAGTCGTTTGTATCTGATCGAGCTGTATAGTCGAGTGTTTGTTCATGTGTGTTTTCGGTTGTTTTAGTGGATGCGTACTTAGCAAGTACGCAGGGAGAGTTTGCCCTGTGTACTTAGCAAGTACGCAACCTGAGTCTGTGAGTATAAATAGCTGTTAGGGTTCTTGTAGAAACTAGGTCTGAACAAGTTCTTGAGAGAAAAACCTTTGTAATCGGTTGTTTGATGCTAATAGACAAAGTTTTATATACTTGTGTTTGTTCTCATCGTATCTAGTCATCTTGTTCAAGCTAATCACAGAGGATTCCGCACTCTGTTGATTGGTTTCATCTCCTATACGTCAATCGATCTAAGACCAGGGGACCTACAAGTGGTATCAGAGCCTCGGTGTTCGTTGATTTGTGTTCCAGTTTCGATTTTTTAGGGTTTTGAGCAAAAACGGTTCGTAACATAAAATCCTTAAAATCGAGTTTGTTATCACTTCATTTGGTGTTTGGAAGGCTAAGGGTTTGTTAGATGATGTTTTCGAAGCTTTTGGAATCATTAATTTCTCAGATCCGTCACTTTTCGAGCATTCTCCTCAGGATCCGTCAAGAACACTGCTGTACTGAACAAGTACGCAGAATCACCTTTTCTGCGTATTTGCTAAGTACGCATGGGTTAGCCCTGCGTACTTAGTAAGTACGCATGAGAAGTGACCTGCGTACTTAGCTAAGTACGCAAGAGCATTTCTCTGCGCACTTAGCAAGTACGCATGAGTACTTGGCTTTGCGAACTTACTAAATACGCAGCAACACCCTACATATGCGTATTTACTAAGTACGCATTGACTAGCCTCTGGGATTCGAAAAAAAAAATATTCTAAACTTCCATGAAGTTCACATTTTTTATGACTTGGGAAATTAAGTGTTTGAGAATCCTTGAATGTAGACAAATAGTTCTCTTTCTTATGTCTTGTTCGAGATTAAGTGCAGATATACTAGGCAAGGACTGAAGATACAGACTGGACTTCATGATGTGAGCAGACTTGAAGACAACTTCTGAAGACTTCTGAAGCTGTTGTCAAGGGGGAGTCTGTTAGAGCTTATTTGGAAGCATGTGACAAACATCTTCAGAGCTGTTGTCAAGGGGGAGTTTGTTGGAGCATGTTTTGTGACAAGCAGCTTGAAGATTGTTTGTAGTTTATGAGAGTCGTTTGTATCTGATCGAGCTGTATAGTCGAGTCTTTGTTCATGTGTGTTTTCGGTTGTTTTAGTGGATGCGTACTTAGCAAGTACGCAGGGGAGAGTTTGTCCTGCGTACTTAGCAAGTACGCAACCTGAGTCTGTGAGTATAAATAGCTGTTAGGGTTCTTGTAGAAACTAGGTCTGAACAAGTTCTTGAGAGAAAACCCTTTGTAATCGGTTGTTTGATGCTAATAGATAAAGTTTTATATACTTGTGTTTGTTCTCATCGTATCTAGTCATCTTGTTCAAGCTAATCACAGAGGATTCCGCACTCTGTTGATTGGTTTTATCTCCTATACGTCAATCGATCTAACACCAGGGGACCTACAAGTGGTATCAGAGCCTCGATGTTCGTTGATTTGTGTTCCATTTTCGATTTTTTAGGGTTTTGAGCAAAAACGGTTCGTAACATAAAATCCTTAAAATCGAGTTTGTTATCACTTCATTTGGTGTTTGGAAGGCTAAGGGTTTGTTAGATGATGTTTTCGAAGCTTTTGGAATCATTAATTTCTCAGATCCGTCACTTTTCGAGCATTCTCCTCAGGATCCGTCAAGAACACTGCTGTACTGAACAAGTACGCAGAATCACCTTTTCTGCGTATTTGCTAAGTACGCATGGGTTAGCCCTGCGTACTTAGTAAGTACGCATGAGAAGTGACCTGCGTACTTAGCTAAGTACGCAAGAGCATTTCTCTGCGCACTTAGCAAGTACGCATGAGTACTTGGCTTTGCGAACTTACTAAATACGCAGCAACACCCTACATATGCGTATTTACTAAGTACGCATTGACTAGCCTCTGGGATTCGGAAAAAAAAAAATATTCTAAACTTCCATGAAGTTCACATTTTTTATGACTTGGGAAATTAAGTGTTTGAGAATCCTTGAATGTAGACAAATAGTTCTCTTTGTTATGTCTTGTTCGAGATTAAGTGCAGATATACTAGGCAAGGACTGAAGATACAGACTGGACTTCATGATGTGAGCAGACTTGAAGACAACTTTTGAAGACTTCTGAAGCTGTTGTCAAGGGGGAGTCTGTTAGAGCTTATTTGGAAGCATGTGACAAACATCTTCAGAGCTATTGTCAAGGGGGAGTTTGTTGGAGCATGTTTTGTGACAAGCAGCTTGAAGATTGTTTGTAGTTTATGAGAGTCGTTTGTATCTGATCGAGCTGTATAGTTGAGTCTTTGTTCATGTGTGTTTTCGGTTGTTTTAGTGGATGCGTACTTAGCAAGTACGCAGGGAGAGTTTGTCATGCGTACTTAGCAAGTACGCAACCTGAGTCTGTGAGTATAAATAGCTGTTAGGGTTCTTGTAGAAACTAGGTCTGAACAAGTTCTTGAGAGAAAACCCTTTGTAATCGGTTGTTTGATGCTAATAGACAAAGTTTTATATACTTGTGTTTGTTCTCATCGTATCTAGTCATCTTGTTCAAGCTAATCACAGAGGATTCCGCACTCTGTTGATTGGTTTCATCTCCTATACGTCAATCGATCTAACACCAGGGGACCTACAAGTGGTATCAGAGCCTCGATGTTCGTTGATTTGTGTTCCAGTTTCGATTTTTTAGGGTTTTGAGCAAAAACGGTTCGTAACATAAAATCCTTAAAATCGAGTTTGTTATCACTTCATTTGGTGTTTGGAAGGCTAAGGGTTTGTTAGATGATGTTTTCGAAGCTTTTGGAATCATTAATTTCTCAGATCCGTCACTTTTCGAGCATTCTCCTCAAGATCCGTCAAGAACACTACTGTACTGAACAAGTACGCAGAATCACCTTTTCTGCGTATTTGCTAAGTACGCATGGGTTAGCCCTGCGTACTTAGTAAGTACGCATGAGAAGTGACCTGCGTACTTAGCTAAGTACGCAAGAGCATTTCTCTGCGCACTTAGCAAGTACGCATGAGTACTTGGCTTTGCGAACTTACTAAATACGCAGCAACACCCTTCATATGCGCATTTACTAAGTACGCATTGACTAGCCTCTGGAATTCAAAAAAAAAAATATATATTCTAAACTTCCATGAAGTTCACATTTTTTATGACTTGGGAAATTAAGTGTTTGAGAATCCTTTAATGTAGACAAATAGTTCTCTTTCTTATGTCTTGTTCGAGATTAAGTGCAGATATACTAGGCAAGGACTGAAGATACAGACTGGACTTCATGATGTGAGCAGACTTGAAGACAACTTCTCAAGACTTCTGAAGCTGTTGTCAAGGGGGAGTCTGTTAGAGCTTATTTGGAAGCATGTGACAAACATCTTCAGAGCTGTTGTCAAGGGGGAGTTTGTTGGAGCATGTTTTGTGACAAGCAGCTTGAAGATTGTTTGTAGTTCATGAGAGTCGTTTGTATCTGATCGAGCTGTATAGTTGAGTCTTTGTTCATGTGTGTTTTCGGTTGTTTTAGTGGATGCGTACTTAGCAAGTACGCAGGGAGAGTTTGTCATGCGTACTTAGCAAGTACGCAACCTAAGTCTGTGAGTATAAATAGCTGTTAGGGTTCTTGTAGAAACTAGGTCTGAACAAGTTCTTGAGAGAAAACCCTTTGTAATCGGTTGTTTGATGCTAATAGACAAAGTTTTATATACTTGTGTTTGTTCTCATCGTATCTAGTCATCATGTTCAAGCTAATCACAGAGGATTCCGCACTCTATTGATTGGTTTCATCTCCTATACGTCAATCGATCTAACACCAGGGGACCTACAAGTGGTATCAGAGCCTCGGTGTTCGTTGATTTGTGTTCCAGTTTCGATTTTTTAGGGTTTTGAGCAAAAACGGTTCGTAACATAAAATCCTTAAAATCGAGTTTGTTATCACTTCATTTGGTGTTTGGAAGGCTAAGGGTTTGTTAGATGATGTTTTCAAAGCTTTTGGAATCATTAATTTCTCAGATCCGTCACTTTTCGAGCATTCTCCTCAAGATCCGTCAAGAACACTGCTGTACTGAAAAAGTACGCAGAATCACCTTTTCTGCGTATTTGCTAAGTACGCATGGGTTAGCCCTGCGTACTTAGTAAGTACGCATGAGAAGTGACCTACGTACTTAGCTAAGTACGCAAGAGTATTTCTCTGCGCACTTAGCAAGTACGCATGAGTACTTGGCTTTGCGAACTTACTAAATACGCAGCAACACCCTACATATGCGTATTTACTAAGTACGCATTGACTAGCCTCTGGGATTCGGAAAAAAAAAATATTCTAAACTTCCATGAAGTTCACATTTTTTATGACTTGGGAAATTAAGTGTTTGAGAATCCTTGAATGTAGACAAATAGTTCTCTTTGTTATGTCTTGTTCGAGATTAAGTGCAGATATACTAGGCAAGGACTGAAGATACAGACTGGACTTCATGATGTGAGCAGACTTGAAGACAACTTCTGAAGACTTCTGAAGCTGTTGTCAAGGGGGAGTCTGTTAGAGCTTATTTGGAAGCATGTGACAAACATCTTCAGAGCTATTGTCAAGGGGGAGTTTGTTGGAGCATGTTTTGTGACAAGCAGCTTGAAGATTGTTTGTAGTTTATGAGAGTCGTTTGTATCTGATCGAGCTGTATAGTCGAGTCTTTGTTCATGTGTGTTTTCGGTTGTTTTAGTGGATGCGTACTTAGCAAGTACGCAGGGAGAGTTTGTCCTACGTACTTAGCAAGTACGCAACCTGAGTCTGTGAGTATAAATAGCTGTTAGGGTTCTTGTAGAAACTAGGTCTGAACAAGTTCTTGAGAGAAAACCCTTTTAATCGGTTGTTTGATGCTAATAGACAAAGTTTTATATACTTGTGTTTGTTCTCATCGTATCTAGTCATCTTGTTCAAGCTATTCACAGAGGATTCCGCACTCTGTTGATTGGTTTCATCTCCTATACGTCAATCGATCTAACACCAGGGGACCTACAAGTGGTATCAGAGCCTCGGTGTTCGTTGATTTGTGTTCCAGTTTCGATTTTTTAGGGTTTTGAGCAAAAACGGTTCGTAACATAAAATCCTTAAAATCGAGTTTGTTATCACTTCATTTGGTGTTTGGAAGGCTAAGGGTTTGTTAGATGATGTTTTCAAAGCTTTTGGAATCATTAATTTCTCAGATCCGTCACTTTTCGAGCATTCTCCTCAAGATCCGTCAAGAACACTGCTGTACTGAACAAGTACGCAGAATCACCTTTTCTGCGTATTTGCTAAGTACGCATGGGTTAGCCCTGCGTACTTAGTAAGTACGCATGAGAAGTGACCTGCGTACTTAGCTAAGTACGCAAGAGTATTTCTCTGCGCACTTAGCAAGTACGCATGAGTACTTGGCTTTGCGAACTTACTAAATACGCAGCAACACCCTACATATGCGTATTTACTAAGTACGCATTGACTAGCCTCTGGGATTCGGAAAAAAAAAATATTCTAAACTTCCATGAAGTTCACATTTTTTATGACTTGGGAAATTAAGTGTTTGAGAATCCTTGAATGTAGACAAATAGTTCTCTTTGTTATGTCTTGTTCGAGATTAAGTGCAGATATACTAGGCAAGGACTGAAGATACAGACTGGACTTCATGATGTGAGCAGACTTGAAGACAACTTCTGAAGACTTCTGAAGCTGTTGTCAAGGGGGAGTCTGTTAGAGCTTATTTGGAAGCATGTGACAAACATCTTCAGAGCTTTTGTCAAGGGGGAGTTTGTTGGAGCATGTTTTGTGACAAGCAGCTTGAAGATTGTTTGTAGTTTATGAGAGTCGTTTGTATCTGATCGAGCTGTATAGTTGAGTCTTTGTTCATGTGTGTTTTCGGTTGTTTTAGTGGATGCGTACTTAGCAAGTACGCAGGGAGAGTTTGTCATGCGTACTTAGCAAGTACGCAACCTGAGTCTGTGAGTATAAATAGCTGTTAGGGTTCTTGTAGAAACTAGGTCTGAACAAGTTCTTAAGAGAAAACCCTTTGTAATCGGTTGTTTGATGCTAATAGACAAAGTTTTATATACTTGTGTTTGTTCTCATCGTATCTAGTCATCTTGTTCAAGCTAATCACAGAGGATTCCGCACTCTGTTGATTGGTTTCATCTCCTATACGTCAATCGATCTAACACCAGGGGACCTACAAGTGGTATCAGAGCCTCGATGTTCGTTGATTTGTGTTCCAGTTTCGATTTTTTAGGGTTTTGAGCAAAAATGGTTCGTAACATAAAATCCTTAAAATCGAGTTTGTTATCACTTCATTTGGTGTTTGGAAGGCTAAGGGTTTGTTAGATGATGTTTTCGAAGCTTTTGGAATCATTAATTTCTCAGATCCGTCACTTTTCGAGCATTCTCCTCAAGATCCGTCAAGAACACTGATGTACTGAACAAGTACGCAGAATCACCTTTTCTGCGTATTTGCTAAGTACGCATGGGTTAGCCCCGCGTACTTAGTAAGTACGCATGAGAAGTGACCTGCGTACTTAGCTAAGTACGCAAGAGCATTTCTCTGCGCACTTAGCAAGTACGCATGAGTACTTGGCTTTGCGAACTTACTAAATACGCAGCAACACCCTTCATATGCGTATTTACTAAGTACGCATTGACTAGCCTCTGGGATTCAAAAAAAAAAAAAAATATTCTAAACTTCCATGAAGTTCACATTTTTTATGACTTGGGAAATTAAGTGTTTGAGAATCCTTTAATGTAGACAAATAGTTCTCTTTCTTATGTCTTGTTCGAGATTAAGTGCAGATATACTAGGCAAGGACTGAAGATACAGACTGGACTTCATGATGTGAGCAGACTTGAAGACAAATTCTGAAGACTTCTGAAGCTGTTGTCAAGGGGGAGTCTGTTAGAGCTTATTTGGAAGCATGTGACAAACATCTTCAGAGCTGTTGTCAAGGGGGAGTTTGTTGGAGCATGTTTTGTGACAAGCAGCTTGAAGATTGTTTGTAGTTTATGAGAGTCGTTTGTATCTGATCGAGCTGTATAGTTGAGTCTTTGTTCATGTGTGTTTTCGGTTGTTTTAGTGGATGCGTACTTAGCAAGTACGCAGGGAGAGTTTGTCATGCGTACTTAGCAAGTACGCAACCTAAGTCTGTGAGTATAAATAGCTGTTAGGGTTCTTGTAGAAACTAGGTCTGAACAAGTTCTTGAGAGAAAACCCTTTGTAATCGGTTGTTTGATGCTAATAGACAAAGTTTTATATACTTGTGTTTGTTCTCATCGTATCTAGTCATCTTGTTCAAGCTAATCACAGAGGATTCCGCACTGTGTTGATTGGTTTCATCTCCTATACGTCAATCGATCTAACACCAGGGGACCTACAAGTGGTATCAGAGCCTCGGTGTTCGTTGATTTGTGTTCCAGTTTCGATTTTTTAGGGTTTTGAGCAAAAACGGTTCGTAACATAAAATCCTTAAAATCGAGTTTGTTATCACTTCATTTGGTGTTTGGAAGGCTAAGGGTTTGTTAGATGATGTTTTCAAAGCTTTTGGAATCATTAATTTCTCAGATCCGTCACTTTTCGAGCATTCTCCTCAAGATCCGTCAAGAACACTGCTGTACTGAACAAGTACGCAGAATCACCTTTTCTGCGTATTTGCTAAGTACGCATGGGTTAGCCCTGCGTACTTAGTAAGTACGCATGAGAAGTGACCTGCGTACTTAGCTAAGTACGCAAGAGCATTTCTCTGCGCACTTAGCAAGTACGCATGAGTACTTGGCTTTGCGAACTTACTAAATACGCAGCAACACCCTACATATGCGTATTTACTAAGTACGCATTGACTAGCCTCTGGGATTCGGAAAAAAAAAATATTCTAAACTTCCATGAAGTTCCCATTTTTTATGACTTGGGAAATTAAGTGTTTGAGAATCCTTGAATGTAGACAAATAGTTCTCTTTGTTATGTCTTGTTCGAGATTAAGTGCAGATATACTAGGCAAGGACTGAAGATACAGACTGGACTTCATGATGTGAGCAGACTTGAAGACAACTTCTGAAGACTTCTGAAGCTGTTGTCAAGGGGGAGTCTGTTAGAGCTTATTTGGAAGCATGTGACAAACATCTTCAGAGCTATTGTCAAGGGGGAGTTTGTTGGAGCATGTTTTGTGACAAGCAGCTTGAAGATTGTTTGTAGTTTATGAGAGTCGTTTGTATCTGATCGAGCTGTATAGTTGAGTCTTTGTTCATGTGTGTTTTCGGTTGTTTTAGTGGATGCGTACTTAGCAAGTACGCAGGGAGAGTTTGTCATGCGTACTTAGTAAGTACGCAACCTGAGTCTGTGAGTATAAATAGCTGTTAGGGTTCTTGTAGAAACTAGGTCTGAACAAGTTCTTGAGAGAAAACCCTTTGTAATCGGTTGTTTGATGCTAATAGACAAAGTTTTATATACTTGTGTTTGTTCTCATCGTATCTAGTCATCTTGTTCAAGCTAATCACAGAGGATTCCGCACTCTGTTGATTGGTTTCATCTCCTATACGTCAATCGATCTAACACCAGGGGACCTACAAGTGGTATCAGAGCCTCGGTGTTCGTTGATTTGTGTTCCAGTTTCGATTTTTTAGGGTTTTGAGCAAAAACGGTTCGTAACATAAAATCCTTAAAATCGAGTTTGTTATCACTTCATTTGGTGTTTGGAAGGCTAAGGGTTTGTTAGATGATGTTTTCGAAGCTTTTGGAATCATTAATTTCTCAGATCCGTCACTTTTTGATCATTCTCCTCAAGATCCGTCAAGAACACTGCTGTACTGAACAATTACGCAGAATCACCTTTTCTGCGTATTTGCTAACTACGCATGGGTTAGCCCTGCGTACTTAGTAAGTACGCATGAGAAGTGACCTGCGTACTTAGCTAAGTACGCAAGAGCATTTCTCTACGCACTTAGCAAGTACGCATGAGTACTTGGCTTTGCGAACTTACTAAATACGCAGCAACACCCTACATATGCGTATTTACTAAGTACGCATTGACTAGCCTCTGGGATTCGGAAAAAAAATATATTCTAAACTTCCATGAAGTTCACATTTTTTATGACTTGGGAAATTAAGTGTTTGAGAATCCTTGAATGTAGACAAATAGTTCTCTTTCTTATGTCTTGTTCGAGATTAAGTGCAGATATACTAGGCAAGGACTGAAGATACAGACTGGACTTCATGATATGAGCAGACTTGAAGACAACTTCTGAAGACTTCTGAAGCTGTTGTCAAGGGGGAGTCTGTTAGAGCTTATTTGGAAGCATGTGACAAACATCTTCAGAGCTCTTGTCAAGGGGGAGTTTGTTGGAGCATGTTTTGTGACAAGCAGCTTGAAGATTGTTTGTATTTTATGAGAGTCGTTTGTATCTGATCGAGCTGTATAGTCGAGTCTTTGTTCATGTGTGTTTTCGGTTGTTTTAGTGGATGCGTACTTAGGAAGTACGCAGGGAGAGTTTGTCCTGCGTACTTAGCAAGTACGCTACATGAGTGTGTGAGTATAAATAGCTGTTAGGGTTCTTGTAGAAACTAGGTCTGAACAAGTTCTTGAGAGAAAACCCTTTGTAATCGGTTGTTTGATGCTAATAGACAAAGTTTTATATACTTGTGTTTGTTGTCATCGTATCTAGTCATCTTGTTCAAGCTAATCACAGAGGATTCCGCACTCTGTTGATTGGTTTCATCTCCTATACGTCAATCGATCTAACACCAGGGGACCTACAAGTGGTATCAGAGCCTCGGTGTTCGTTGATTTGTGTTCCAGTTTCGATTTTTTAGGGTTTTGAGCAAAAACGGTTCGTAACATAAAATACTTAAAATCGAGTTTGTTATCACTTCATTTGGTGTTTGGAAGGCTAAGGGTTTGTTAGATGATGTTTTCGAAGCTTTTGGAATCATTAATTTCTCAGATCCGTCACTTTTCGAGCATTCTCCTCAAGATCCGTCAAGAACACTGCTGTACTGAACAAGTACGCAGAATCACCTTTTCTGCGTATTTGCTAAGTACGCATGGGTTAGCCCTGCGTACTTAGTAAGTACGCATGAGAAGTGACCTGCGTACTTAGCTAAGTATGCAAGAGCATTTCTCTGCGCACGTAGCAAGTACGCATGAGTACTTGGCTTTGTGAACTTACTAAATACGCAGCAACACCCTACATATGCGTATTTACTAAGTACGCATTGACTAGCCTCTGGGATTCGAAAAAAAAAAAAGATATTGTAAACTTCCATGAAGTTCACATTTTTTATGACTTGGGAAATTAAGTGTTTGAGAATCCTTGAATGTAGACAAATAGTTCTCTTTCTTATGTCTTGTTTGAGATTAAGTGCAGATATACTAGGCAAGGACTGAAGATACAGACTGGACTTCATGATGTGAGCAGACTTGAAGACAACTTCTGAAGACTTCTGAAGCTGTTGTCAAGGGGGAGTCTGTTAGAGCTTATTTGGAAGCATGTGACAAACATCTTCAGAGCTGTTTTCAAGGGGGAGTTTATTGTAGCATGTTTTGTGACAAGCAGCTTGAAGATTGTTTGTAGTTTATGAGAGTCGTTTGTATCTGATCGAGCTGTATAGTCGAGTCTTTGTTCATGTGTGTTTTCGGTTGTTTTAGTGGATGCGTACTTAGCAAGTACGCAGGGAGAGTTTGTCATGCGTACTTAGCAAGTACGCAACCTGAGTCTGTGAGTATAAATAGCTGTTAGGGTTCTTGTAGAAACTAGGTCTGAACAAGTTCTTGAGAGAAAACCCTTTGTAATCGGTTGTTTGATGCTAATAGACAAAGTTTTATATACTTGTGTTTGTTCTCATCGTATCTAGTCATCTTGTTCAAGCTAATCACAGAGGATTCCGCACTCTGTTGATTGGTTTCATCTCTTATACGTCAATCGATCTAACACCAGGGGACCTACAAGTGGTATCAGAGCCTCGGTGTTCGTTGATTTGTGTTCCAGTTTCGATTTTTTAGGGTTTTGAGCAAAAACGGTTCGTAACATAAAATCCTTAAAATCGAGTTTGTTATCACTTCATTTGGTGTTTGGAAGGCTAAGGGTTTGTTAGATGATGTTTTCAAAGCTTTTGGAATCATTAATTTCTCTGATCCGTCACTTTTCGAGCATTCTCCTCAAGATCCGTCAAGAACACTGCTGTACTGAACAAGTACGCAGAATCACCTTTTCTGCGTATTTGCTAAGTACGCATGGGTTAGCCCTGCGTACTTGGTAAGTACGCATGAGAAGTGACCTGCGTACTTAGCTAAGTACGCAAGAGCATTTCTCTGCGCACTTAGCAAGTACGCATGAGTACTTGGCTTTGCGAACTTACTAAATACGCAGCAACACCCTACATATGCGTATTTACTAAGTACGCATTGACTAGCCTCTGGGATTCGGAAAAAAAATATATTCTAAACTTCCATGAAGTTCACATTTTTTATGACTTGGGAAATTAAGTGTTTGAGAATCCTTGAATGTAGACAAATAGTTCTCTTTGTTATGTCTTGTTCGAGATTAAGTGCAGATATACTAGGCAAGGACTGAAGATACAGACTGGACTTCATGATGTGAGCAGACTTGAAGACAACTTCTGAAGACTTCTGAAGCTGTTGTCAAGGGGGAGTCTGTTAGAGCTTATTTGGAAGCATGTGACAAACATCTTCAGAGCTGTTGTCAAGGGGGAGTTTGTTGGAGCATGTTTTGTGACAAGCAGCTTGAAGATTGTTTGTAGTTTATGAGAGTCGTTTGTATCTGATCGAGCTGTATAGTTGAGTCTTTGTTCATGTGTGTTTTCGGTTGTTTTAGTGGATGCGTACTTAGCAAGTACGCAGGGAGAGTTTGTCATGCGTACTTAGCAAGTACGCAACCTGAGTCTGTGAGTATAAATAGCTGTTAGGGTTCTTGTAGAAACTAGGTCTGAACAAGTTCTTGAGAGAAAACCCTTTGTAATCGGTTGTTTGATGCTAATAGACAAAGTTTTATATACTTGTGTTTGTTCTCATCGTATCTAGTCATCTTGTTCAAGCTAATCACAGAGGATTCCGCACTCTGTTGATTGGTTTCATCTCCTATACGTCAATCGATCTAACACCAGGGGACCTACAAGTGGTATCAGAGCCTAGGTGTTCGTTGATTTGTGTTCCAGTTTCGATTTTTTAGGGTTTTGAGCAAAAACGGTTCGTAACATAAAATCCTTAAAATCGAGTTTGTTATCACTTCATTTGGTGTTTGGAAGGCTAAGGGTTTGTTAGATGATGTTTTCGAAGCTTTTGGAATCATTAATTTCTCAGATCCGTCACTTTTTGGTCATTCTCCTCAAGATCCGTCAAGAACACTGCTGTACTGAACAAGTACGCAGAATCACCTTTTCTGCGTATTTGCTAAGTACGCATGGGTTAGCCCTGCGTACTTAGTAAGTACGCATGAGAAGTGACCTGCGTACTTAGCTAAGTACGCAAGAGCATTTCTCTACGCACTTAGCAAGTACGCATGAGTACTTGGCTTTGCGAACTTACTAAATACGCAGCAACACCCTACATATGCGTATTTACTAAGTACGCATTGACTAGCCTCTGGGATTCGGAAAAAAAAAATTAAAAAAATAAAAAAAAATAAAAAATATTGGAAACTTCCATGAAGTTCACATTTTTTATGACTTGGGAAATTAAGTGTTTGAGAATCCTTGAATGTAGACAAATAGTTCTCTTTCTTATGTCTTGTTCGAGATTAAGTGCAGATATACTAGGCAAGGACTGAAGATACAGACTGGACTTCATGATGTGAGCAGACTTGAAGACAACTTCTGAAGACTTCTGAAGCTGTTGTCAAGGGGGAGTCTGTTAGAGCTTATTTGGAAGCATGTGACAAACATCTTCAGAGCTGTTGTCAAGGGGAGTTTGTTGGAGCATGTTTTGTGACAAGCAGCTTGAAGATTGTTTGTAGTTTATGAGAGTCGTTTGTATCTGATCGAGCTGTATAGTCGAGTCTTTGTTCATGTGTGTTTTCGGTTGTTTTAGTGGATGCGTACTTAGCAAGTACGCAGGGAGAGTTTGTCCTGCGTACTTAGCAAGTACGCAACCTGAGTGTGTGAGTATAAATAGTTGTTAGGGTTCTTGTAGAAACTAGGTCTGAACAAGTTCTTGAGAGAAAACCCTTTGTAATCGGTTGTTTGATGCTAATAGACAAAGTTTTATATACTTGTGTTTGTTCTCATCGTATCTAGTCATCTTGTTCAAGCTAATCACAGAGGATTCCGCACTCTGTTGATTGGTTTCATCTCCTATACGTCAATCGATCTAACACTAGGGGACCTACAAGTGGTATCAGAGCCTCGGTGTTCATTGATTTGTGTTCCAGTTTTGATTTTTTAGGGTATTGAGCAAAAACGGTTCGTAACATAAAATACTTAAAATCGAGTTTGTTATCACTTCATTTGGTGTTTGGAAGGCTAAGGGTTTGTTAGATGATGTTTTCGAAGCTTTTGGAATCATTAACTTCCCAGATCCGTCACTTTTCGAGCATTCTCCTCAAGATCCGTCAAGAACACTGCTGTACTGAACAAGTACGCAGAATCACCTTTTCTGCGTATTTGCTAAGTACGCATGGGTTAGCCCTGCGTACTTAGTAAGTACGCATGAGAAGTGACCTGCGTACTTAGCTAAGTACGCAAGAGCATTTCTCTGCGCACTTAGCAAGTACGCATGAGTACTTGGCTTTGCGAACTTACTAAATACGCAGCAACACCCTACATATGCGTATTTACTAAGTACGCATTGACTAGCCTCTGGGATTCGAAAAAAAAAAAAAGATATTGTAAACTTCCATGAAGTTCACATTTTTTATGACTTGGGAAATTAAGTGTTTGAGAATCCTTGAATGTAGACAAATAGTTCTCTTTCTTATGACTTGTTCGAGATTAAGTGCATATATACTAGGCAAGGACTGAAGATACAGACTGGACTTCATGATGTGAGCAGACTTGAAGACAACTTCTGAAGACTTCTGAAGCTGTTGTCAAGGGGGAGTCTGTTAGAGCTTATTTGGAAGCATGTGACAAACATCTTCAGAGCTGTTTTCAAGGGGGAGTTTGTTGGAGCATGTTTTGTGACAAGCAGCTTGAAGATTGTTTGTAGTTTATGAGAGTCGTTTGTATCTGATCGAGCTGTATAGTCGAGTCTTTGTTCATGTGTGTTTTCGGTTGTTTTAGTGGATGCGTACTTAGCAAGTACGCAGGGAGAGTTTGTCCTGCGTACTTAGCAAGTACGCAACCTGAGTGTGTGAGTATAAATAGCTGTTAGGGTTCTTGTAGAAACTAGGTCTGAACAAGTTCTTGAGAGAAAACCCTTTGTAATCGGTTGTTTGATGCTAATAGACAAAGTTTTATATACTTGTGTTTGTTCTCATCGTATCTAGTCATCTTGTTCAAGCTAATCACAGAGGATTCCGCACTCTGTTGATTGGTTTCATCTCCTATACGTCAATCGATCTAACACCAGGGGACCTACAAGTGGTATCAGAGCCTCGGTGTTCGTTGATTTGTGTTCCAGTTTTGATTTTTTAGGGTTTTGAGCAAAAACGGTTCGTAACATAAAATACTTAAAATCGAGTTTGTTATCACTTCATTTGGTGTTTGGAAGGCTAAGGGTTTGTTAGATGATGTTTTCGAAGCTTTTGGAATCATTAATTTCTCAGATCCGTCACTTTTCGAGCATTCTCCTCAAGATCCGTCAAGAACACTGCTGTACTGAACAAGTACGCAGAATCACCTTTTCTGCGTATTTGCTAAGTACGCATGGGTTAGCCCTGCGTACTTAGTAAGTACGCATGAGAAGTGACCTGCGTACTTAGCTAAGTACGCAAGAGCATTTCTCTGCGCACTTAGCAAGTACGCATGAGTACTTGGCTTTGCGAACTTACTAAATACGCAGCAACACCCTACATATGCGTATTTACTAAGTACGCATTGACTAACCTCTGGGATTCGAAAAAAAAAAAAAGATATTGTAAACTTCCATGAAGTTCACATTTTTTATGACTTGGGAAATTAAGTGTTTGAGAATCCTTGAATGTAGACAAATAGTTCTCTTTCTTATGTCTTGTTCGAGATTAAGTGCAGATATACTAGGCAAGGACTGAAGATACAGACTGGACTTCATGATGTGAGCAGACTTGAAGACAACTTCTGAAGACTTCTGAAGCTGTTGTCAAGGGGGAGTCTGTTAGAGCTTATTTGGAAGCATGTGACAAACATCTTCAGAGCTGTTGTCAAGGGGGAGTTTGTTGGAGCATGTTTTGTGACAAGCAGCTTGAAGATTGTTTGTAGTTTATGAGAGTCGTTTGTATCTGATCGAGCTGTATAGTTGAGTCTTTGTTCATGTGTGTTTTCCGTTGTTTTAGTGGATGCGTACTTGGCAAGTACGCAGGGAGAGTTTGTCATGCGTACTTAGCAAGTACGCAACCTGAGTCTGTGAGTATAAATAGCTGTTAGGGTTCTTGTAGAAACTAGGTCTGAACAAGTTCTTGAGAGAAAACCCTTTGTAATCGGTTGTTTGATGCTAATAGACAAAGTTTTATATACTTGTGTTTGTTCTCATCGTATCTAGTCATCTTGTTCAAGCTAATCACAGAGGATTCCGCACTCTGTTGATTGGTTTCATCTCCTATACGTCAATCGATCTAACACCAGGGGACCTACAAGTGGTATCAGAGCCTCGGAGTTCGTTGATTTGTGTTCGAGTTTCGATTTATTAGGGTTTTGAGCAAAAACGGTTCGTAACATAAAATCCTTAAAATCGAGTTTGTTATCACTTCATTTGGTGGTTGGAAGGCTAAGGGTTTGTTAGATGATGTTTTCGAAGCTTTTGGAATCATTAATTTCTCAGATCCGTCACTTTTTGATCATTCTCCTCAAGATCCGTCAAGAACACTGCTGTACTGAACAAGTACGCAGAATCACCTTTTCTGCGTATTTGCTAAGTACGCGTGGGTTAGCCCTGCGTACTTAGTAAGTACGCATGAGAAGTGACCTGCGTACTTAGCTAAGTACGCAAGAGCATTTCTCTACGCACTTAGCAAGTACGCATGAGTACTTGGCTTTGCGAACTTACTAAATACGCAGCAACACCCTACATATGCGTATTTACTAAGAACGCATTGACTAGCCTCTGGGATTCGGAAAAAATAAAATAAAAAAAATAAAAAATAAAATAAAATATTGGAAACTTCCATGAAGTTCACATTTTTTATGACTTGGGAAATTAAGTGTTTGAGAATCCTTGAATGTAGACAAATAGTTCTCTTTCTTATGTCTTGTTCGAGATTAAGTGCAGATATACTAGGCAAGGACTGAAGATACAGACTGGACTTCATGATGTGAGCAGACTTGAAGACAACTTCTGAAGACTTCTGAAGCTGTTGTCAAGGGGGAGTCTGTTAGAGCTTATTTGGAAGCATGTGACAAACATCTTCAGAGCTGTTGTCAAGGGGGAGTTTGTTGGAGCATGTTTTGTGACAAGCAGCTTGAAGATTGTTTGTAGTTTATGAGAGTCGTTTGTATCTGATCGAGCTGTATAGTCGAGTCTTTGTTCATGTGTGTTTTCGGTTGTTTTAGTGGATGCGTACTTAGCAAGTACGCAGGGAGAGTTTGTCCTGCATACTTAGCAAGTACGCAACCTGAGTCTGTGAGTATAAATAGCTGTTAGGGTTCTTGTAGAAACTAGGTCTGAACAAGTTCTTGAGAGAAAACACTTTGTAATCGGTTGTTTGATGCTAATAGACAAAGTTTTATATACTTGTGTTTGTTGTCATCGTATCTAGTCATCTTGTTCAAGCTAATCACAGAGGATTCCGCACTCTGTTGATTGGTTTCATCTCCTATACGTCAATCGATCTAACACCAGGGGACCTACAAGTGGTATCAGAGCCTCGGTGTTCGTTAATTTGTGTTCCAGTTTCGATTTTTTAGGGTTTTGAGCAAAAACGGTTCGTAACATAAAATACTTAAAATCGAGTTTGTTATCACTTCATTTGGTGTTTGGAAGGCTAAGGGTTTGTTAGATGATGTTTTTGAAGCTTTTGGAATCATTAATTTCTCAGATCCGTCACTTTTCGAGCATTCTCCTCAAGATCCGTCAAGAACACTGCTGTACTGAACAAGTACGCAGAATCACCTTTTCTGCGTATTTGCTAAGTACGCATGGGTTAGCCCTGCGTACTTAGTAAGTACGCATGAGAAGTGACCTGCGTACTTAGCTAAGTACGCAAGAGCATTTCTCTGCGCACTTAGCAAGTACGCATGAGTACTTGGCTTTGCGAACTTACTAAATACGCAACAACACCCTACATATGCGTATTTACTAAGTACGCATTGACTAGCCTCTGGGATTCGAAAAAAAAAATATTGTAAACTTCCATGAAGTTCACATTTTTTATGACTTGGGAAATTAAGTGTTTGAGAATCCTTGAATGTAGACAAATAGTTCTCTTTCTTATGTCTTGTTCGAGATTAAGTGCAGATATACTAGGCAAGGACTGAAGATACAGACTGGACTTCATGATGTGAGCAGACTTGAAGACAACTTCTGAAGACTTCTGAAGCTGTTGTCAAGGCGGAGTATGTTAGAGCTTATTTGGAAGCATGTGACAAACATCTTCAGAGCTGTTGTCAAGGGGGAGTTTGTTGGAGCATGTTTTGTGACAAGCAGATTGAAGATTGTTTGTAGTTTATGAGAGTCGTTTGTATCTGATCGAGCTGTATAGTCGAGTCTTTGTTCATGTGTGTTTTCGGTTGTTTTAGTGGATGCGTACTTAGCAAGTACGCAGGGAGAGTTTGTCCTGCGTACTTAGCAAGTACGCAACCTGAGTTTGTGAGTATAAATAGCTGTTAGGGTTCTTGTAGAAACTAGGTCTGAACAAGTTCTTGAGAGAAAACCCTTTGTAATCGGTTGTTTGATGCTAATAGACAAAGTTTTATATACTTGTGTTTGTTCTCATCGTATCTAGTCATCTTGTTCAAGCTAATCACAGAGGATTCCGCACTCTGTTGATTGGTTTCATCCCCTATATGTCAATCGATCTAACCCCAGGCGACCTACAAGTGGTATCAGAGCCTCGGTGTTCGTTGATTTGTGTTCCAGTTTCGATTTTTTAGGGTTTTGAGCAAAAACGGTTCGTAACATAAAATACTTAAAATCGAGTTTGTTATCACTTCATTTGGTGTTTGGAAGGCTAAGGGTTTGTTAGATGATGTTTTCGAAGCTTTTGGAATCATTAATTTCTCAGATCCGTCACTTTTCGAGCATTCTCCTCAAGATCCGTCAAGAACACTGTTGTACTGAACAAGTACGCAGAATCACCTTTTCTGCGTATTTGCTAAGTACGCATGGGTTAGCCCTGCGTACTTAGTAAGTACGCATGAGAAGTGACCTGCGTACTTAGCTAAGTACGCAAGAGCATTTCTCTGCGCACTTAGCAAGTACGCATGAGTACTTGACTTTGCGAACTTACTAAATACGCAGCAACACCCTACATATGCGTATTTACTAAGTACGCATTGACTAGCCTCTGGGATTCGAAAAAAAAAAAATATTGTAAACTTCCATGAAGTTCACATTTTTTATGACTTGGGAAATTAAGTGTTTGAGAATCCTTGAATGTAGACAAATAGTTCTCTTTCTTATGTCTTGTTCGAGATTAAGTGCAGATATACTAGGCAAGGACTGAAGATACAGACTGGACTTCATGATGTGAGCAGACTTGAAGACAACTTCTGAAGACTTCTGAAGCTGTTGTCAAGGGGGAGTATGTTAGAGCTTATTTGGAAGCATGTGACAAACATCTTCAGAGCTGTTGTCAAGGGGGAGTTTGTTGGAGCATGTTTTGTGACAAGCAGCTTGAAGATTGTTTGTAGTTTATGAGATTCGTTTGTATCTGATCGAGCTGTATAGTCGAGTCTTTGTTCATGTGTGTTTTCGGTTGTTTTAGTGGATGCGTACTTAGCAAGCACGCAGGGAGAGTTTGTCCTGCGTACTTAGCAAGTACGCAACCTGAGTTTGTGAGTATAAATAGCTGTTAGGGTTCTTGTAGAAACTAGGTCTGAACAAGTTCTTGAGAGAAAACCCTTTGTAATCGGTTGTTTGATGCTAATAGACAAAGTTTTATATACTTGTGTTTGTTCTCATCATATCTAGTCATCTTGTTCAAGCTAATCACAGAGGATTCCGCACTCTGTTGATTGGTTTCATCCCCTATACGTCAATCGATCTAACCCCAGGGGACCTACAAGTGGTATCAGAGCCTCGGTGTTCGTTGATTTGTGTTCCAGTTTCGTTTTTTTAGGGTTTTGAGCAAAAACGGTTCGTAACATAAAATACTTAAAATCGAGTTTGTTATCACTTCATTTGGTGTTTGGAAGGCTAAGGGTTTGTTAGATGATGTTTTCGAAGCTTTTGGAATCATTAATTTCTCAGATCCGTCACTTTTGGAGCATTCTCCTCAAGATCCGTCAAGAACACTGCTGTACTGAACAAGTACGCAGAATCACCTTTTCTGCGTATTTGCTAAGTACGCATGGGTTAGCCCTGCGTACTTAGTAAGTACGCATGAGAAGTGACCTGCGTACTTAGCTAAGTACGCAAGAGCATTTCTCTGCGCACTTAGCAAGTACGCATGAGTACTTGACTTTGCGAACTTACTAAATACGCAGCAACACCCTACATATGCGTATTTACTAAGTACGCATTGACTAGCCTCTGGGATTCAAAAAAAAAAAAATATTGTAAACTTCCATGAAGTTCACATTTTTTATGACTTGGGAAATTAAGTGTTTGAGAATCCTTGAATGTAGACAAATAGTTCTCTTTCTTATGTCTTGTTCGAGATTAAGTGCAGATATACTAGGCAAGGACTGAAGATACAGACTGGACTTCATGATGTGAGCAGACTTGAAGACAACTTCTGAAGACTTCTGAAGCTGTTGTCAAGGGGGAGTATGTTAGAGCTTATTTGGAAGCATGTGACAAACATCTTCAGAGCTGTTGTCAAGGGGGAGTTTGTTGGAGCATGTTTTGTGACAAGCAGCTTGAAGATTGTTTGTAGTTTATGAGAGTCGTTTGTATCTGATCGAGCTGTATAGTCGAGTCTTTGATCATGTGTGTTTTCGGTTGTTTTAGTGGATGCGTACTTAGCAAGTACGCAGGGAGAGTTTGTCCTGCGTACTTAGCAAGTACGCAACCTGAGTTTGTGAGTATAAATAGCTGTTAGGGTTCTTGTAGAAACTAGGTCTGAACAAGTTCTTGAGAGAAAACCCTTTGTAATCGGTTGTTTGATGCTAATAGACAAAGTTTTATATACTTGTGTTTGTTCTCATCGTATCTAGTCATCTTGTTCAAGCTAATCACAGAGGATTCCGCACTCTGTTGATTGGTTTCATCCCCTATACGTCAATCGATCTAACCCCAGGGGACCTACAAGTGGTATCAGAGCCTCGGTGTTCGTTGATTTGTGTTCCAGTTTCGATTTTTTAGGGTTTTGAGCAAAAACGGTTCGTAACATAAAATACTTAAAATCGAGTTTCTTATGACTTCATTTGGTGTTTGGAAGGCTAAGGGTTTGTTAGATGATGTTTTCGAAGCTTTTGGAATCATTAATTTCTCAGATCCGTCACTTTTCGAGCATTCTCCTCAAGATCCGTCAAGAACACTGCTGTACTGAACAAGTACGCAGAATCACCTTTTCTGCGTATTTGCTAAGTACGCATGGGTTAGCCCTGCGTACTTAGTAAGTACGCATGAGAAGTGACCTGCGTACTTAGCTAAGTACGCAAGAGCATTTCTCTGCGCACTTAGCAAGTACGCATGAGTACTTGGCTTTGCGAACTTACTAAATACGCAGCAACACCCTACATATGCGTATTTACTAAGTACGCATTGACTAGCCTCTGGGATTCGAAAAAAAAAAATATTCTAAACTTCCATGAAGTTCACATTTTTTATGACTTGGGAAATTAAGTGTTTGAGAATCCTTGAATGTAGACAAATAGTTCTCTTTCTTATGTCTTGTTCGAGATTAAGTGCAGATATACTAGGCAAGGACTGAAGATACAGACTGGACTTCATGATGTGAGCAGACTTGAAGACAACTTCTGAAGATTTCTGAAGCTGTTGTCAAGGGGGAGTCTGTTAGAGCTTATTTGGAAGCATGTGACAAACATCTTCAGAGCTGTTGTCAAGGGGGAGTTTGTTGGAGCATGTTTTGTGACAAGCAGCTTGAAGATTGTTTGTAGTTTATGAGAGTCGTTTGTATCTGATCGAGCTGTATAGTCGTGTCTTTGTTCATGTGTGTTTTCGGTTGTTTTAGTGGATGCGTACTTAGCAAGTATGCAGGGAGAGTTTGTCCTGCGTACTTAGCAAGTACGCAACCTGAGTCTGTGAGTATAAATAGCTGTTAGGGTTCTTGTAGAAACTAGGTCTGAACAAGTTCTTGAGAGAAAACCCTTTGTAATCGGTTGTTTGATGCTAATAGACAAAGTTTTATATACTTGTGTTTGTTCTCATCGTATCTAGTCATCTTGTTCAAGCTAATCACAGAGGATTTCGCACTCTGTTGATTGGTTTCATCTCCTATACGTCAATCGATCTAACACCAGGGGACCTACAAGTGGTATCAGAGCCTCGGTGTTCGTTGATTTGTGTTCCAGTTTCGATTTTTTAGGGTTTTGAGCAAAAACGGTTCGTAACATAAAATCCTTAAAATCGAGTTTGTTATCACTTCATTTGGTGTTTGGAAGGCTAAGGGTTTGTTAGATGATGTTTTTGAAGCTTTTGGAATCATTAATTTCTCAAATCCGTCACTTTTCTAGCATTCTCCTCAACATCCGTCAAGAACACTGCTGTACTGAACAAGTACGCAGAATCATCTTTTCTGCATATTTGCTAAGTACGCATGGGTTAGCCCTGCGTACTTAGTAAGTACGCATGAGAAGTGACCTGCGTACTTAGCTAAGTACGCAAGAGCATTTCTATGCGCACTTAGCAAGTACGCATGATTACTTGGCTTTGCGAACTTACTAAATACGCAGCAACACCCTACATATGCGTATTTACTAAGTACGCATTGACTAGCCTCTGGGATTCGAAAAAAAAAAAAAAAAAAAAAAATTCTAAACTTCCATGAAGTTCACATTTTTTATGACTTGGGAAATTAAGTGTTTGAGAATCCTTGAATGTAGACAAATAGTTCTCTTTCTTTTGTCTTGTTCGAGATTAAGTGCAGATATACTAGGCAAGGACTGAAGATACAGACTGGACTTCATGATGTGAGCAGACTTGAAGACAACTTCTGAAGACTTCTGAAGCTGTTGTCAAGGGGGAGTCTGTTAGAGCTTATTTGGAAGCACGTGACAAACATCTTCAGAGCTGTTGTCAAGGGAGAGTTTGTTGGAGCATGTTTTGTGACAAGCAGCTTGAAGATTGTTTGTAGTTTATGAGAGTCGTTTGTATCTGATCGAGCTGTATAGTCGAGTCTTTGTTCATGTGTGTTTTCCGTTGTTTTAGTGGATGCGTACTTTGCAAGTACGCAGGGAGAGTTTGTCCTGCGTACTTAGCAAGTACGCAACCAGTGTCTGTGAGTATAAATAGCTGTTAGGGTTCTTGTAGAAACTAGGTCTGAACAAGTTCTTGAGAGAAAACCCTTTGTAATCGGTTGTTTGATGCTAATAGACAAAGTTTTATATACTTGTGTTTGTTCTCATCGTATCTAGTCATCTTGTTCAAGCTAATCACAGAGGATTCCGCACTCTATTGATTGGTTTCATCTCCTATACGTCAATCGATCTAACACCAGGGGACCTACAAGTGGTATCAGAGCCGCGGTGTTCGTTGATTTGTGTTCCAGTTTCGATTTTTTAGGGTTTTGAGCAAAAACGGTTCGTAACATAAAATCCTTAAAATCGAGTTTGTTATCACTTCATTTGGTGTTTGGAAGGCTAAGGGTTTGTTAGATGATGTTTTCGAAGCTTTTGGAATCATTAATTTCTCAGATCCGTCACTTTTCGAGCATTCTCCTCAAGATCCGTCAAGAACACTGCTGTACTGAACAAGTACGCAGAATCACCTTTTCAGCGTATTTGCTAAGTACGCATGGGTTAGCCCTGCGTACTTAGTAAGTACGCATGAGAAGTGACCTGCGTACTTAGCTAAGTACGCAAGAGCATTTCTCTGCGCACTTAGCAAGTACGCATGAGTACTTGGCTTTGCGAACTTACTAAATACGCAGCAACACCCTACATATGCGTATTTACTAAGTACGCATTGACTAACCTCTGGGATTCGAAAAAAAAATAATATTCTAAACTTCCATGAAGTTCACATTTTTTATGACTTGGGAAATTAAGTGTTTGAGAATCCTTGAATGTAGACAAATAGTTCTCTTTCTTATGTCTTGTTCGAGATTAAGTGCAGATATACTAGGCAAGGACTGAAGATACAGACTGGACTTCATGATGTGAGCAGACTTGAAGACAACTTCTGAAGACTTCTGAAGCTGTTGTCAAGGGGGAGTCTGTTAGAGCTTATTTGGAAGCACGTGACAAACATCTTCAGAGCTGTTGTAAAGGGAGAGTTTGTTGGAGCATGTTTTGTTACAAGCAGCTTGAAGATTGTTTGTAGTTTATGAGAGTCGTTTGTATCTGATCGAGCTGTATAGTCGACTCTTTGTTCATGTGTGTTTTCGGTTGTTTTAGTGGATGGGTACTTAGCAAGTACGCAGGGAGAGTTTGTCCTGCGTACTTAGCAAGTACGCAACCTGAGTCTGTGAGTATAAATAGCTGTTAGGGTTCTTGTAGAAACTAGGTCTGAACAAGTTCTTGAGAGAAAACCCTTTGTAATCGGTTGTTTGATGCTAATAGACAAAGTTTTATATACTTGTGTTTGTTCTCATCGTATCTAGTCATCTTGTTCAAGCTAATCACAGAGGATTTCGCACTCTGTTGATTGGTTTCATCTCCTATACGTCAATCGATCTAACACCAGGGGACCTACAAGTGGTATCAGAGCCTCGGTGTTCGTTGATTTGTGTTCCAGTTTCGATTTTTTAGGGTTTTGAGCAAAAACGGTTCGTAACATAAAATCCTTAAAATCGAGTTTGTTTTCACTTCATTTGGTGTTTGGAAGGCTAAGGGTTTGTTAGATGATGTTTTCGAAGCTTTTGGAATCATTAATTTCTCAGATCCGTCACTTTTCGAGCATTCTCCTCAACATCCGTCAAGAACACTGCTGTACTGAACAAGTACGCAGAATCACCTTTTCTGCGTATTTGCTAAGTACGCATGGGTTAGCCCTGCGTACTTAGCTAAGTACGCAAGAGCATTTCTCTGCGCACTTAGCAAGTACGCATGAGTACTTGGCTTTGCGAACTTACTAAATACGCAGCAACACCCTACATATGCGTGTTTACTAAGTACGCATTGACTAGCCTCTGGGATTCGAAAAAAAAAAAAATTATTCTAAACTTCCATGAAGTTCACATTTTTTATGACTTGGGAAATTAAGTGTTTGAGAATCCTTGAATGTAGACAAATAGTTCTCTTTCTTATGTCTTGTTCGAGATTAAGTGCAGATATACTAGGCAAGGACTGAAGATACAGACTGGACTTCATGATGTGAGCAGACTTGAAGACAACTTCTGAAGACTTCTGAAGCTGTTGTCAAGGGGGAGTCTGTTAGAGCTTATTTGGAAGCATGTGACAAAACATCTTCAGAGCTGTTGTCAAGGGAGAGTTTGTTGGAGCATGTTTTGTGACAAGCAGCTTGAAGATTGTTTGTAGTTTATGAGAGTCGTTTGTATCTGATCGAGCTGTATAGTCGAGTCTTTGTTCATGTGTGTTTTCGGTTGTTTTAGTGGATGCGTACTTTGCAAGTACGCAGGGAGAGTTTGTCCTGCGTACTTAGCAAGTACGCAACCTGAGTCTGTGAGTATAAATAGCTGTTAGGGTTCTTGTAGAAACTAGGTCTGAACAAGTTCTTGAGAGAAAACCCTTTGTAATCGGTTGTTTGATGCTAATAGACAAAGTTTTATATACTTGTGTTTGTTCTCATCGTATCTAGTCATCTTGTTCAAGCTAATCACAGAGGATTCCGCACTCTGTTGATTGGTTTCATCTCCTATACGTCAATCGATCTAACACCAGGGGACCTACAAGTGGTATCAGAGCCTCGGTGTTCGTTAATTTGTGTTCCAGTTTCGATTGTTTAGGGTTTTGAGCAAAAACGGTTCGTAACATAAAATCCTTAAAATCGAGTTTTTTATCACCTCATTTGGTGTTTGGAAGGCTAAGGGTTTGTTAGATGATGTTTTCGAAGCTTTTGGAATCATTAATTTCTCAGATCCGTCACTTTTCGAGCATTCTCCTCAACATACGTCAAGAACACTGCTGTACTGAACAAGTACGCAGAATCACCTTTTCTGCGTATTTGCTAAGTACGCATGGGTTAGCCCTGCGTACTTAGTAAGTACGCATGAGAAGTGACCTGCGTACTTAGCTAAGTACGCAAGAGCATTTCTCTGCGTACTTAGCAAGTACGCATGAGTACTTGGCTTTGCGAACTTACTAAATACGCAGCAACACCCTACATATGCGTATTTACTAAGTACGCATTGACTAGCATCTGGGATTCGAAAAAAAAAAAAAAATATTCTAAACTTCCATGAAGTTCACATTTTTTATGACTTGGGAAATTAAGTGTTTGAGAATCCTTGAATGTAGACAAATAGTTCTCTTTCTTATGTCTTGTTCGAGATTAAGTGCAGATATACTAGCCAAGGACTGAAGATACAGACTGGACTTCATGATGTGAGCAGACTTGATGACAACTTCTGAAGACTTCTGAAGCTGTTGTCAAGGGGGAGTCTGTTAGAGCTTATTTGGAAGCATGTGACAAACATCTTCAGAGCTGTTGTCAAGGGGGAATTTGTTGGAGCATGTTTTGTGACAAGCAGCTTGAAGATTGTTTGTAGTTTATGAGAGTCGTTTGTATGTGATCGAGCTGTATAGTCGATTCTTTGTTCATGTGTGTTTTCGGTTGTTTTAGTGGATGCGTACTTAGCAAGTACGCAGGGAGAGTTTGTCCTGCGTACTTAGAAAGTATGCAACCTGAGTCTGTGAGTATAAATAGCTGTTAGGGTTCTTGTAGAAACTAGGTCTGAACAAGTTCTTGAGAGAAAACCCTTTGTAATCGGTTGTTTGATGCTAATAGACAAAGTTTTATATACTTGTGTTTGTTCTCATCGTATCTAGTCATCTTGTTCAAGCTAATCACAGAGGATTCCGCACTCTGTTGATTGGTTTCATCTCCTATACGTCAATCGATCTAACACCAGGGGACCTACAAGTGGTATCAGAGCCTCGGTGTTCGTTGATTTGTGTTCCAGTTTCGATTGTTTAGGGTTTTGAGCAAAAACGGTTCGTAACATAAAATCCTTAAAATCGAGTTTTTTATCACCTCATTTGGTGTTTGGAAGGCTAAGGGTTTGTTAGATGATGTTTTCGAAGCTTTTGGAATCATTAATTTCTCAGATCCGTCACTTTTCGAGCATTCTCCTCAACATACGTCAAGAACACTGCTGTACTGAACAAGTACGCAGAATCACCTTTTCTGCGTATTTGCTAAGTACGCATGGGTTAGCCCTGCGTACTTAGTAAGTACGCATGAGAAGTTACCTGCGTACTTAGCTAAGTACGCAAGAGCATTTCTCTGCGTACTTAGCAAGTACGCATGAGTACTTGGCTTTGCGAACTTACTAAATACGCAGCAACACCCTACATATGCGTATTTACTAAGTACGCATTGACTAGCATCTGGGATTCGAAAAAAAAAAAAAAATATTCTAAACTTCCATGAAGTTCACATTTTTTATGACTTGGGAAATTAAGTGTTTGAGAATCCTTGAATGTAGACAAATAGTTCTCTTTCTTATGTCTTGTTCGAGATTAAGTGCAGATATACTAGCCAAGGACTGAAGATACAGACTGGACTTCATGATGTGAGCAGACTTGATGACAACTTCTGAAGACTTCTGAAGCTGTTGTCAAGGGGGAGTCTGTTAGAGCTTATTTGGAAGCATGTGACAAACATCTTCAGAGCTGTTGTCAAGGGGGAATTTGTTGGAGCATGTTTTGTGACAAGCAGCTTGAAGATTGTTTGTAGTTTATGAGAGTCGTTTGTATGTGATCGAGCTGTATAGTCGATTCTTTGTTCATGTGTGTTTTCGGTTGTTTTAGTGGATGCGTACTTAGCAAGTACGCAGGGAGAGTTTGTCCTGCGTACTTAGAAAGTATGCAACCTGAGTCTGTGAGTATAAATAGCTGTTAGGGTTCTTGTAGAAACTAGGTCTGAACAAGTTCTTGAGAGAAAACCCTTTGTAATCGGTTGTTTGATGCTAATAGACAAAGTTTTATATACTTGTGTTTGTTCTCATCGTATCTAGTCATCTTGTTCAAGCTAATCACAGAGGATTCCGCACTCTGTTGATTGGTTTCATCTCCTATACGTCAATCCATCTAACACCAGGGGACCTACAAGTGGTATCAGAGCCTCGGTGTTCGTTGATTTGTGTTCCAGTTTCGATTGTTTAGGGTTTTGAGCAAAAACGGTTCGTAACATAAAATCCTTAAAATCGAGTTTTTTATCACCTCATTTGGTGTTTGGAAGGCTAAGGGTTTGTTAGATGATGTTTTCGAAGCTTTTGGAATCATTAATTTCTCAGATCCGTCACTTTTCGAGCATTCTCCTCAACATACGTCAAGAACACTGCTGTACTGAACAAGTACGCAGAATCACCTTTTCTGCGTATTTGCTAAGTACGCATGGGTTAGCCCTGCGTACTTAGTAAGTACGCATGAGAAGTGACCTGCGTACTTAGCTAAGTACGCAAGAGCATTTCTCTGCGTACTTAGCAAGTACGCATGAGTACTTGGCTTTGCGAACTTACTAAATACGCAGCAACACCCTACATATGCGTATTTACTAAGTACGCATTGACTAGCATCTGGGATTCGAAAAAAAAAAAAAAATATTCTAAACTTCCATGAAGTTCACATTTTTTATGACTTGGGAAATTAAGTGTTTGAGAATCCTTGAATGTAGACAAATAGTTCTCTTTCTTATGTCTTGTTCGAGATTAAGTGCAGATATACTAGCCAAGGACTGAAGATACAGACTGGACTTCATGATGTGAGCAGACTTGATGACAACTTCTGAAGACTTCTGAAGCTGTTGTCAAGGGGGAGTCTGTTAGAGCTTATTTGGAAGCATGTGACAAACATCTTCAGAGCTGTTGTCAAGGGGGAATTTGTTGGAGCATGTTTTGTGACAAGCAGCTTGAAGATTGTTTGTAGTTTATGAGAGTCGTTTGTATGTGATCGAGCTGTATAGTCGATTCTTTGTTCATGTGTGTTTTCGGTTGTTTTAGTGGATGCGTACTTAGCAAGTACGCAGGGAGAGTTTGTCCTGCGTACTTAGAAAGTATGCAACCTGAGTCTGTGAGTATAAATAGCTGTTAGGGTTCTTGTAGAAACTAGGTCTGAACAAGTTCTTGAGAGAAAACCCTTTGTAATCGGTTGTTTGATGCTAATAGACAAAGTTTTATATACTTGTGTTTGTTCTCATCGTATCTAGTCATCTTGTTCAAGCTAATCACAGAGGATTCCGCACTCTGTTGATTGGTTTCATCTCCTATACGTCAATCGATCTAACACCAGGGGACCTACAAGTGGTATCAGAACCTCGGTGGTCGTTGATTTGTGTTCCAGTTTAGATTTTTTAGGGTTTTGAGCAAAAACGGTTCGTAACATAAAATCCTTAAAATCGAGTTTGTTATCACTTCATTTGGTGTTTGGAAGGCTAAGGGTTTGTTAGATGATGTTTTCGAAGCTTTTGGAATCATTAATTTCTCAGATCCGTCACTTTTCGAGCATTCTCCGCAAGATCCGTCAAGAACACTGCTGTACTGAACAAGTACGCAGAATCACCTTTTCAGCGTATTTGCTAAGTACGCATGGGTTAGCCCTGCGTACTTAGTAAGTACGCATGAGAAGTGACCTGCGTACTTAGCTAAGTACGCAAGAGCATTTCTCTGCGCACTTAGCAAGTACGCATGAGTACTTGGCTTTGCGAACTTACTAAATACGCAGCAACACCCTACATATGCATATTTACTAAGTACGCATTGACTAGCCTCTGGGATTCGAAAAAAAAAATAAAAAATATTCTAAACTTCCATGTAGTTCACATTTTTTATGACTTGGGAAATTAAGTGTTTGAGAATCCTTGAATGTAGACAAATAGTTCTCTTTCTTATGTCTTGTTCGAGATTAAGTGCAGATATACTAGGCAAGGATTGAAGATACAGACTGGACTTCATGATGTGAGCAGACTTGAAGACAACTTCTGAAGACTTCTGAAGCTGTTGTCAAGGGGGAGTCTGTTAGAGCTTATTTGGAATCATGTGACAAACATCTTCAGAGATGTTGTCAAGGGGGAGTTTGTTGGAGCATGTTTTGTGACAAGCAGCTTGAAGATTGTTTGTAGTTTATGAGAGTCGTTTGTATCTGATCGAGCTGTATAGTCGAGTCTTTGTTCATGTGTGTTTTCGGTTGTTTTAGTGGATGCGTACTTAGCAAGTACGCATGGAGAGTTTGTCCTGCGTACTTAGCAAGTACGCAACCTGAGTCTGTGAGTATAAATAGCTGTTAGGGTTCTTGTAGAAACTAGGTCTGAACAAGTTCTTGAGAGAAAACCCTTTGTAATCGGTTGTTTGTTGCTAATAGACAAAGTTTTATATACTTGTGTTTGTTCTCATCGTATCTAGTCATTTTGTTCAAGCTAATCACAGAGGATTCCGCACTCTGTTGATTGGTTTCATCTCCTATACGTCAATCGATCTAACACCAGGGGACCTACAAGTGGTATCAGAGCCTCGGTGTTCGTTAATTTGTGTTCCAGTTTCGATTGTTTAGGGTTTTGAGCAAAAACGGTTCGTAACATAAAATCCTTAAAATCGAGTTTTTTATCACCTCATTTGGTGTTTGGAAGGCTAAGGGTTTGTTAGATGATGTTTTCGAAGCTTTTGGAATCATTAATTTCTCAGATCCGTCACTTTTCGAGCATTCTCCTCAACATACGTCAAGAACACTGCTGTACTGAACAAGTACGCAGAATCACCTTTTCTGCGTATTTGCTAAGTACGCATGGGTTAGCCCTGCGTACTTAGTAAGTACGCATGAGAAGTGACCTGCGTACTTAGCTAAGTACGCAAGAGCATTTCTCTGCGTACTTAGCAAGTACGCATGAGTACTTGGCTTTGCGAACTTACTAAATACGCAGCAACACCCTACATATGCGTATTTACTAAGTACGCATTGACTAGCATCTGGGATTCGAAAAAAAAAAAAAAATATTCTAAACTTCCATGAAGTTCACATTTTTTATGACTTGGGAAATTAAGTGTTTGAGAATCCTTGAATGTAGACAAATAGTTCTCTTTCTTATGTCTTGTTCGAGATTAAGTGCAGATATACTAGCCAAGGACTGAAGATACAGACTGGACTTCATGATGTGAGCAGACTTGATGACAACTTCTGAAGACTTCTGAAGCTGTTGTCAAGGGGGAGTCTGTTAGAGCTTATTTGGAAGCATGTGACAAACATCTTCAGAGCTGTTGTCAAGGGGGAATTTGTTGGAGCATGTTTTGTGACAAGCAGCTTGAAGATTGTTTGTAGTTTATGAGAGTCGTTTGTATGTGATCGAGCTGTATAGTCGATTCTTTGTTCATGTGTGTTTTCGGTTGTTTTAGTGGATGCGTACTTAGCAAGTACGCAGGGAGAGTTTGTCCTGCGTACTTAGAAAGTATGCAACCTGAGTCTGTGAGTATAAATAGCTGTTAGGGTTCTTGTAGAAACTAGGTCTGAACAAGTTCTTGAGAGAAAACCCTTTGTAATCGGTTGTTTGATGCTAATAGACAAAGTTTTATATACTTGTGTTTGTTCTCATCGTATCTAGTCATCTTGTTCAAGCTAATCACAGAGGATTCCGCACTCTGTTGATTGGTTTCATCTCCTATACGTCAATCGATCTAACACCAGGGGACCTACAAGTGGTATCAGAGCCTCGGTGTTCGTTGATTTGTGTTCCAGTTTCGATTGTTTAGGGTTTTGAGCAAAAACGGTTCGTAACATAAAATCCTTAAAATCGAGTTTTTTATCACCTCATTTGGTGTTTGGAAGGCTAAGGGTTTGTTAGATGATGTTTTCGAAGCTTTTGGAATCATTAATTTCTCAGATCCGTCACTTTTCGAGCATTCTCCTCAACATACGTCAAGAACACTGCTGTACTGAACAAGTACGCAGAATCACCTTTTCTGCGTATTTGCTAAGTACGCATGGGTTAGCCCTGCGTACTTAGTAAGTACGCATGAGAAGTTACCTGCGTACTTAGCTAAGTACGCAAGAGCATTTCTCTGCGTACTTAGCAAGTACGCATGAGTACTTGGCTTTGCGAACTTACTAAATACGCAGCAACACCCTACATATGCGTATTTACTAAGTACGCATTGACTAGCATCTGGGATTCGAAAAAAAAAAAAAAATATTCTAAACTTCCATGAAGTTCACATTTTTTATGACTTGGGAAATTAAGTGTTTGAGAATCCTTGAATGTAGACAAATAGTTCTCTTTCTTATGTCTTGTTCGAGATTAAGTGCAGATATACTAGCCAAGGACTGAAGATACAGACTGGACTTCATGATGTGAGCAGACTTGATGACAACTTCTGAAGACTTCTGAAGCTGTTGTCAAGGGGGAGTCTGTTAGAGCTTATTTGGAAGCATGTGACAAACATCTTCAGAGCTGTTGTCAAGGGGGAATTTGTTGGAGCATGTTTTGTGACAAGCAGCTTGAAGATTGTTTGTAGTTTATGAGAGTCGTTTGTATGTGATCGAGCTGTATAGTCGATTCTTTGTTCATGTGTGTTTTCGGTTGTTTTAGTGGATGCGTACTTAGCAAGTACGCAGGGAGAGTTTGTCCTGCGTACTTAGAAAGTATGCAACCTGAGTCTGTGAGTATAAATAGCTGTTAGGGTTCTTGTAGAAACTAGGTCTGAACAAGTTCTTGAGAGAAAACCCTTTGTAATCGGTTGTTTGATGCTAATAGACAAAGTTTTATATACTTGTGTTTGTTCTCATCGTATCTAGTCATCTTGTTCAAGCTAATCACAGAGGATTCCGCACTCTGTTGATTGGTTTCATCTCCTATACGTCAATCCATCTAACACCAGGGGACCTACAAGTGGTATCAGAGCCTCGGTGTTCGTTGATTTGTGTTCCAGTTTCGATTGTTTAGGGTTTTGAGCAAAAACGGTTCGTAACATAAAATCCTTAAAATCGAGTTTTTTATCACCTCATTTGGTGTTTGGAAGGCTAAGGGTTTGTTAGATGATGTTTTCGAAGCTTTTGGAATCATTAATTTCTCAGATCCGTCACTTTTCGAGCATTCTCCTCAACATACGTCAAGAACACTGCTGTACTGAACAAGTACGCAGAATCACCTTTTCTGCGTATTTGCTAAGTACGCATGGGTTAGCCCTGCGTACTTAGTAAGTACGCATGAGAAGTGACCTGCGTACTTAGCTAAGTACGCAAGAGCATTTCTCTGCGTACTTAGCAAGTACGCATGAGTACTTGGCTTTGCGAACTTACTAAATACGCAGCAACACCCTACATATGCGTATTTACTAAGTACGCATTGACTAGCATCTGGGATTCGAAAAAAAAAAAATAATATTCTAAACTTCCATGAAGTTCACATTTTTTATGACTTGGGAAATTAAGTGTTTGAGAATCCTTGAATGTAGACAAATAGTTCTCTTTCTTATGTCTTGTTCGAGATTAAGTGCAGATATACTAGCCAAGGACTGAAGATACAGACTGGACTTCATGATGTGAGCAGACTTGATGACAACTTCTGAAGACTTCTGAAGCTGTTGTCAAGGGGGAGTCTGTTAGAGCTTATTTGGAAGCATGTGACAAACATCTTCAGAGCTGTTGTCAAGGGGGAATTTGTTGGAGCATGTTTTGTGACAAGCAGCTTGAAGATTGTTTGTAGTTTATGAGAGTCGTTTGTATGTGATCGAGCTGTATAGTCGATTCTTTGTTCATGTGTGTTTTCGGTTGTTTTAGTGGATGCGTACTTAGCAAGTACGCAGGGAGAGTTTGTCCTGCGTACTTAGAAAGTATGCAACCTGAGTCTGTGAGTATAAATAGCTGTTAGGGTTCTTGTAGAAACTAGGTCTGAACAAGTTCTTGAGAGAAAACCCTTTGTAATCGGTTGTTTGATGCTAATAGACAAAGTTTTATATACTTGTGTTTGTTCTCATCGTATCTAGTCATCTTGTTCAAGCTAATCACAGAGGATTCCGCACTCTGTTGATTGGTTTCATCTCCTATACGTCAATCCATCTAACACCAGGGGACCTACAAGTGGTATCAGAGCCTCGGTGTTCGTTGATTTGTGTTCCAGTTTCGATTGTTTAGGGTTTTGAGCAAAAACGGTTCGTAACATAAAATCCTTAAAATCGAGTTTTTTATCACCTCATTTGGTGTTTGGAAGGCTAAGGGTTTGTTAGATGATGTTTTCGAAGCTTTTGGAATCATTAATTTCTCAGATCCGTCACTTTTCGAGCATTCTCCTCAACATACGTCAAGAACACTGCTGTACTGAACAAGTACGCAGAATCACCTTTTCTGCGTATTTGCTAAGTACGCATGGGTTAGCCCTGCGTACTTAGTAAGTACGCATGAGAAGTGACCTGCGTACTTAGCTAAGTACGCAAGAGCATTTCTCTGCGTACTTAGCAAGTACGCATGAGTACTTGGCTTTGCGAACTTACTAAATACGCAGCAACACCCTACATATGCGTATTTACTAAGTACGCATTGACTAGCATCTGGGATTCGAAAAAAAAAAAAAAAATATTCTAAACTTCCATGAAGTTCACATTTTTTATGACTTGGGAAATTAAGTGTTTGAGAATCCTTGAATGTAGACAAATAGTTCTCTTTCTTATGTCTTGTTCGAGATTAAGTGCAGATATACTAGCCAAGGACTGAAGATACAGACTGGACTTCATGATGTGAGCAGACTTGATGACAACTTCTGAAGACTTCTGAAGCTGTTGTCAAGGGGGAGTCTGTTAGAGCTTATTTGGAAGCATGTGACAAACATCTTCAGAGCTGTTGTCAAGGGGGAATTTGTTGGAGCATGTTTTGTGACAAGCAGCTTGAAGATTGTTTGTAGTTTATGAGAGTCGTTTGTATGTGATCGAGCTGTATAGTCGATTCTTTGTTCATGTGTGTTTTCGGTTGTTTTAGTGGATGCGTACTTAGCAAGTACGCAGGGAGAGTTTGTCCTGCGTACTTAGAAAGTATGCAACCTGAGTCTGTGAGTATAAATAGCTGTTAGGGTTTTTGTAGAAACTAGGTCTGAACAAGTTCTTGAGAGAAAACCCTTTGTAATCGGTTGTTTGATGCTAATAGACAAAGTTTTATATACTTGTGTTTGTTCTCATCGTATCTAGTCATCTTGTTCAAGCTAATCACAGAGGATTCCGCACTCTGTTGATTGGTTTCATCTCCTATACGTCAATCGATCTAACACCAGGGGACCTACAAGTGGTATCAGAACCTCGGTGGTCGTTGATTTGTGTTCCAGTTTAGATTTTTTAGGGTTTTGAGCAAAAACGGTTCGTAACATAAAATCCTTAAAATCGAGTTTGTTATCACTTCATTTGGTGTTTGGAAGGCTAAGGGTTTGTTAGATGATGTTTTCGAAGCTTTTGGAATCATTAATTTCTCAGATCCGTCACTTTTCGAGCATTCTCCGCAAGATCCGTCAAGAACACTGCTGTACTGAACAAGTACGCAGAATCACCTTTTCAGCGTATTTGCTAAGTACGCATGGGTTAGCCCTGCGTACTTAGTAAGTACGCATGAGAAGTGACCTGCGTACTTAGCTAAGTACGCAAGAGCATTTCTCTGCGCACTTAGCAAGTACGCATGAGTACTTGGCTTTGCGAACTTACTAAATACGCAGCAACACCCTACATATGCATATTTACTAAGTACGCATTGACTAGCCTCTGGGATTCGAAAAAAAAAATAAAAAATATTCTAAACTTCCATGTAGTTCACATTTTTTATGACTTGGGAAATTAAGTGTTTGAGAATCCTTGAATGTAGACAAATAGTTCTCTTTCTTATGTCTTGTTCGAGATTAAGTGCAGATATACTAGGCAAGGATTGAAGATACAGACTGGACTTCATGATGTGAGCAGACTTGAAGACAACTTCTGAAGACTTCTGAAGCTGTTGTCAAGGGGGAGTCTGTTAGAGCTTATTTGGAATCATGTGACAAACATCTTCAGAGATGTTGTCAAGGGGGAGTTTGTTGGAGCATGTTTTGTGACAAGCAGCTTGAAGATTGTTTGTAGTTTATGAGAGTCGTTTGTATCTGATCGAGCTGTATAGTCGAGTCTTTGTTCATGTGTGTTTTCGGTTGTTTTAGTGGATGCGTACTTAGCAAGTACGCATGGAGAGTTTGTCCTGCGTACTTAGCAAGTACGCAACCTGAGTCTGTGAGTATAAATAGCTGTTAGGGTTCTTGTAGAAACTAGGTCTGAACAAGTTCTTGAGAGAAAACCCTTTGTAATCGGTTGTTTGTTGCTAATAGACAAAGTTTTATATACTTGTGTTTGTTCTCATCGTATCTAGTCATTTTGTTCAAGCTAATCACAGAGGATTCCGCACTCTGTTGATTGGTTTCATCTCCTATACGTCAATCGATCTAACACCAGGGGACCTACAAGTGGTATCAGAGCCTCGGTGTTCGTTGATTTGTGTTCCAGTTTCGATTTTTTAGGGTTTTGAGCAAAAACGGTTCGTAATATAAAATCCTTAAAATCGAGTTTGTTATCACTTCATTTGGTGTTTGGAAGGCTTAGGGTTTGTTAGATGATGTTTTCGAAGCTTTTGGAATCATTAATTTCTCAGATCCGTCACTTTTCGAGTATTCTCCTCAAGATCCGTCAAGAACACTGCTGTACTGAACAAGTATGCAGAATCACCTTTTCTGCGTATTTGCTAAGTACGCATGGGTTAGCCCTGCGTACTTATTAAGTACGCATTAGAAGTGACCTGCGTACTTAGCTAAGTACACAAGAGCATTTCTCTGCGCACTTAGCAAATACGTTTGAGTACTTGGCTTTGCGAACTTACTAAATACGCAGCAACACCCTACATATGCGTATTTACTAAGTACGCATTGACTAGCCTCTGGGATTCGGAAAAAAAAATATATTCTAAACTTCCATGAAGTTCACATTTTTTATGACTTGGGAAATTAAGTGTTTGAGAATCCTTGAATGTAGACAAATAGTTCTCTTTGTTATGTCTTGTTCGAGATTAAGTGCAGATATACTAGGCAAGGACTGAAGATACAGACTGGACTTCATGATGTGAGCAGACTTGAAGACAACTTCTGAAGACTTCTGAAGCTGTTGTCAAGGGGGAGTCTGTTAGAGCTTATTTGGAAGCATGTGACAAACATCTTCAGAGCTGTTGTCAAGGGGGAGTTTGTTGGAGCATGTTTTGTGACAAGCAGCTTGAAGATTGTTTGTAGTTTATGAGAGTCGTTTGTTTCTGATGGAGCTGTATAGTCGAGTCTTTGTTCATGTGTGTTTTCGGTTGTTTTAGTGGATGCGTACTTTGCAAGTACGCAGGGAGAGTTTGTCCTGCGTACTTAGCAAGTACGCAACCTGAGTCTGTGAGTATAAATAGCTGTTAGGGTTCTTGTAGAAACTAGGTCTGAACAAGTTCTTGAGAGAAAATCCTTTGTAATCGGTTGTTTGATGCTAATAGACAAAGTTTTATATAGTTGTGTTTGTTCTCATCGTATCTAGTCATCTTGTTCAAGCTAATCACAGAGGATTTCGCACTCTGTTGATTGGTTTCATCTCCTATACGTCAATCGATCTAACACCAGGGGACCTACAAGTGGTATCAGAGCCTCGGTGTTCGTTGATTTGTGTTCCAGTTTCGATTTTTTAGGGTTTTGAGCAAAAACGGTTCGTAACATAAAATCCTTAAAATCGAGTTTGTTATCACTTCATTTGGTGTTTGGAAGGCTAAGGGTTTGTTAGATGATGTTTTCGAAGCTTTTGGAATCATTAATTTCTCAGATCCGTCACTTTTCGAGCATTCTCCTCAAGATCCGTCAAGAACACTGCTGTACTGAACAAGTACGCAGAATCACCTTTTCTGCGTATTTGCTAAGTACGCATGGGTTAGCCCTGCGTACTAAGTAAGTACGCATGAGAAGTAACCTGCGTACTTAGATAACTACGCAAGAGCATTTCTCTGCGCACTTAGCAAGTACGCATGAGTACTTGGCTTTGCGAACTTACTAAATACGCAGCAACACCCTACATATGCGTATTTACTAAGTACGCATTGACTAGCCTCTGGGATTCGAAAAAAAAAAAAAATATATTCTAAACTTCCATGAAGTTCACATTTTTTATGACTTGGGAAATTAAGTGTTTGAGAATCCTTGAATGTAGACAAATAGTTCTCTTTCTTATGTCTTGTTCGAGATTAAGTGCAGATATACTAGGCAAGGACTGAAGATACAGACTGGACTTCATGATGTGAGCAGACTTGATGACAACTTCTGAAGCTGTTGTCAAGGGGGAGTCTGTTAGAGCTTATTTGGAAGCATGTGACAAACATCTTCAGAGCTGTTGTCAAGGGGGAGTTTGTTGGAGCATGTTTTGTGACAAGCAGCTTGAAGATTGTTTGTAGTTTATGAGAGTCGTTTGTATCTGATCGAGCTGTATAGTCGAGTCTTTGTTCATGTGTGTTTTCGGTTGTTTTAGTAGATGCGTACTTAGCAAGTACGCAGGGAGAGTTTGTCCTGCGTACTAAGCAAGTACGCAACCTGAGTCTGTGAGTATAAATAGCTGTTAGGGTTCTTGTAGAAACTAGGTCTGAACAAGTTCTTGAGAGAAAATCCTTTGTAATCGGTTGTTTGATGCTAATAGACAAAGTTTTATATAGTTGTGTTTGTTCTCATCGTATCTAGTCATCTTGTTCAAGCTAATCACAGAGGATTCCGCACTCTGTTGATTGGTTTCATCTCCTATACGTCAATCGATCTAACAGCAGGGGACCTACAAGTGGTATCAGAGCCTCGGTGTTCGTTGATTTGTGTTCCAGTTTCGATTTTTTAAGGTTTTGATCAAAAACGGTTCGTAACATAAAATCCTTAAAATCGAGTTTGTTATCACTTCATTTGGTGTTTGGAAGGCTAAGGGTTTGTTAGATGATGTTTTCGAAGCTTTTGGAATCATTAATTTCTCAAATCCGTCACTTTTCGAGCATTCTCCGCAAGATCCGTCAAGAACACTGCTGTACTGAACAAGTACGCAGAATCACCTTTTCAGCGTATTTGCTAAGTACGCATGGGTTAGCCCTGCGTACTTAGTAAGTACGCATGAGAAGTGACCTGCGTACTTAGCTAAGTACGCAAGAGCATTTCTCTGCGCACTTAGCAAGTACGCATGAGTACTTGGCTTTGCGAACTTACTAAATACGCAGCAACACCCTACATATGCGTATTTACTAAGTACGCATTGACTAGCCTCTGGGATTCGAAAAAAAAAAAAAAAATTCTAAACTTCCATGAAGTTCACATTTTTTATGACTTGGGAAATTAAGTGTTTGAGAATCCTTGAATGTAGACAAATAGTTCTCTTTCTTATGTCTTGTTCGAGATTAAGTGCAGATATACTAGGCAAGGACAGAAGATACAGACTGGACTTCATGATGTGAGCAGACTTGATGACAACTTCTGAAGACTTCTGAAGCTGTTGTCAAGGGGAGTCTGTTAGAGCTTATTTGGAAGCATGTGACAAACATCTTCAGAGCTGTTGTCAAGGGGGAGTTTGTTGGAGCATGTTTTGTGACAAGCAGCTTGAAGATTGTTTGTAGTTTATGAGAGTCGTTTGTATCTGATCGAGCTGTATAGTCGAGTCTTTGTTCATGTGTGTTTTCGGTTGTTTTAGTGGATGCGTACTAAGCAAGTACGCAGGGAGAGTTTGTCCTGCGTACTTAGCTGGTACGCAACCTGAGTCTGTGAGTATAAATAGCTGTTAGGGTTCTTGTAGAAACTAGGTCTGAACAAGTTCTTGAGAGAAAACCCTTTGTAATCGGTTGTTTGATGCTAATAGACAATGTTTTATATACTTGTGTTTGTTCTCATCGTATCTAGTCATCTTGTTCAAGCTAATCACAGAGGATTCCGCACTCTGTTGATTGGTTTCATCTCCTATACGTCAATCGATCTAACACCAGGGGACCTACAAGTGGTATCAGAGCCTCGGTGTTCGTTGATTTGTGTTCCAGTTTTGATTTTTTAGGGTTTTGAGCAAAAACGGTTCGTAACATAAAATCCTTAAAATCGAGTTTGTTATCACTTCATTTGGTGTTTGGAAGGCTAAGGGTTTGTTAGATGATGTTTTCGAAGCTTTTGGAATCATTAATTTCTCAGATCCGTCACTTTTCGAGCATTCTCCTCAAGATCCGTTAAGAACACTGCTGTACTGAACAAGTACGCAGAATCACCTTTTCAGCGTATTTGCTAAGTACGCATGGGTTAGCCCTGCGTACTTAGTAAGTACGCATGAGAAGTGACCTGCGTACTTAGCTAAGTACGCAAGAGGATTTCTCTGCGCACTTAGCAAGTACGCATGAGTACTTGGCTTTGCGAACTTACTAAATACGCAGCAACACCCTACATATGCGTATTTACTAAGTACGCATTGACTAGCCTCTGGGATTCGAAAAAAAAAAAAAATATTCCAAACTTCCATGTAGTTCACATTTTTTATGACTTGGGAAATTAAGTGTTTGAGAATCCTTGAATGTAGACAAATAGTTCTCTTTCTTATGTCTTGTTCGAGATTAAGTGCAGATATACTAGGCAAGGACTGAAGATACAGACTGGACTTCATGATGTGAGCAGACTTGAAGACAACTTCTGAAGACTTCTGAAGCTGTTGTCAAGGGGGAGTCTGTTAGAGCTTATTTGGAAGCAAGTGACAAACATCTTCAGAGCTGTTGTCAAGGGGGAGTTTGTTGGAGCATGTTTTGTGACAAGCAGCTTGAAGATTGTTTGTAGTTTATGAGAGTCGTTTGTATCCGATCGAGCTGTATAGTCGAGTCTTTGTTCATGTGTGTTTTCGGTTGTTTTAGTGGATGCGTACTTAGCAAGTACGCATGGAGAGTTTGTCCTGCGTACTTAGCAAGTACGCAACCTGAGTCTATGAGTATAAATAGCTGTTAGGGTTCTTGTAGAAACTAGGTCTGAACAAGTTCTTGAGAGAAAACCCTTTGTAATCGGTTGTTTGATGCTAATAGACAAAGTTTTATATACTTGTGTTTGTTCTCATCGTATCTAGTCATTTTGTTCAAGCTAATCACAGAGGATTCCGCACTCTGTTGATTGGTTTCATCTCCTATACGTCAATCGATCTAACACCAGGGGACCTACAAATGGTATCAGAGCCTCGGTGTTCGTTGATTTGTGTTCCAGTTTCGATTTTTAGGGTTTTGAGCAAAAACGGTTCGTAACATAAAATCCTTAAAATCGAGTTTGTTATCACTTCATTTGGTGTTTGGAAGGCTAAGGGTTTGTTAGATGATGTTTTCGAAGCTTTTGGAATCATTAATTTCTCAGATCCGTCACTTTTCGAGCATTCTCCTCAAGATCCGTCAAGAACACTGATGTACTGAACAAGTACGTAGAATCACCTTTTCTGCGTATTTGCTAAGTACGCATGGGTTAGCCCTGCGTACTTAGTAAGTACGCATTAGAAGTGACCTGCGTACTTAGCTAAGTACACAAGAGCATTTCTCTGCGCACTTAGCAAGTACGCATGAGTACTTGGCTTTGCGAACTTACTAAATATGCAGCAACACCCTACATATGCGTATTTACTAAGTACGCATTGACTAGCCTCTGGGATTCGGAAAAAAAAAATTATTCTAAACTTCCATGAAGTTCACATTTTTTATGACTTGGGAAATTAAGTGTTTGAGAATCCTTGAATGTAGACAAATAGTTCTCTTTCTTATGTCTTGTTCGAGATTAAGTGCAGATATACTAGGCAAGGACTGAAGATACAGACTGGACTTCATGATGTGAGCAGACTTGAAGACAACTTCTGAAGACTTCTGAAGCTGTTGTCTAGGGGGAGTCTGTTAGAGCTTATTTGGAAGCATGTGACAAACATCTTCAGAGCTGTTGTCAAGGGAGAGTTTGTTGGAGCATGTTTTGTGACAAGCAGCTTGAAGATTGTTTGTAGTTTATGAGAGTCGTTTGTATCTGATCGAGCTGTATAGTCGAGTCTTTGTTCATGTGTGTTTTCGGTTGTTTTAGTGGATGCGTACTTAGCAAGTACGCAGGGAGAGTTTGTCCTGCGTACTTAGCAAGTACGCAACCTGAGTCTGTGAGTATAAATAGCTGTTAGGGTTCTTGTAGAAACTAGGTCTGAACAAGTTCTTGAGAGAAAACCCTTTGTAATCGGTTGTTTGATGCTAATAGACAAAGTTTTATATACTTGTGTTTGTTCTCATCTTATCTAGTCATCTTGTTCAAGCTAATCACAGAGGATTCCGCACTCTGTTGATTGGTTTCATCTCCTATACGTCAATCGATCTAACACCGGGGACCTACAAGTGGTATCAGAGCCTCGGTGTTCGTTGATTTGTGTCCCAGTTTTGATTTTTTAGGGTTTTGAGCAAAAACGGTTCGTAACATAAAATCCTTAAAATCGAGTTTGTTATCACTTCATTTGGTGTTTGGAAGGCTAAGGGTTTGTTAGATGATGTTTTCGAAGCTTTTGGAATAATTAATTTCTCAGATCCGTCACTTTTCGAGCATTCTCCTCAAGATCCGTCAAGAACACTGCTGTACTGAACAAGTACGCAGAATCACCTTTTCTGCGTATTTGCTAAGTACGCATGGGTTAGCCCTGCGTACTTAGTAAGTACGCATGAGAAGTGACCTGCGTACTTAGCTAAGTACGCAAGATCATTTCTCTGCGCACTTAGCAAGTACGCATGAGTACTTGGCTTTGCGAACTTCCTAAATGCGCAGCAACACCCTACATATGCGTATTTACTAAGTACGCATTGTTTAGCCTCTGGGATTCGAAAAAAAAAAAAATATTCTAAACTTCCATGAAGTTCACATTTTTTATGACTTGGGAAATTAAGTGTTTGAGAATCCTTGAATGTAGACAAATAGTTCTCTTTCTTATGTCTTGTTCGAGATTAAGTGCAGATATACTAGGCAAGGACTGAAGATACAGACTGGACTTCATGATGTGAGCAGACTTGAAGATAACTTCTGAAGACTTCTGAAGCTGTTGTCAAGGGGGAGTCTGTTAGAGCTTATTTGGAAGCATGTGACAAACATCTTCAGAGCTGTTGTCAAGGGGGAGTTTGTTGGAGCATGTTTTGTGACAAGCAGCTTGAAGATTGTTTGTAGTTTATGAGAGTCGTTTGTATCTGATCGAGCTGTATAGTCGAGTCTTTGTTCATGTGTGTTTTCGGTTGTTTTAGTGGATGCGTACTTAGCAAGTACGCAGGGAGAGTTTGTCCTGCGTACTTAGCAAGTACGCAACCTGAGTCTGTGAGTATAAATAGCTGTTAGGGTTCTTGTAGAAACTAGGTCTGAACAAGTTCTTGAGAGAAAACACTTTGTAATCGGTTGTTTGATGCTAATAGACAAAGTTTTATATACTTGTGTTTGTTCTCATCGTATCTAGTCATCTTGTTCAAGCTAATCACAGAGGATTCCGCACTCTGTTGATTGGTTTCATCTCCTATACGTCAATCGATCTAACACCAGGGGACCTACAAGTGGTATCAGAGCCTCGGTGTTCGTTGATTTGTGTTCCAGTTTCGATTTTTTAGGGTTTTCTGCAAAAACGGTTCGTAACATAAAATACTTAAAATCGAGTTTGTTATCACTTCATTTGGTGTTTGGAAGGCTAAGGGTTTGTTAGATGATGTTTTCGAAGCTTTTTGTAATCATTAATTTCTCAGATCCGTCACTTTTCGAGCATTCTCCTAAAGATCCGTCAAGAACACTGCTGTACTGAACAAGTACGCAGAATCACCTTTTCTGCGTATTTGCTAAGTACGCATGGGTTAGCCCTGCGTACTTAGTAAGTACGCATGAGAAGTGACCTGCGTACTTAGCTAAGTACGCAAGAGCATTTCTCTGCGCACTTAGCAAGTACGCATGAGTACTTGGCTTTGCGAACTTACTAAATGCCCAGCAACACCCTACATATGCGTATTTACTAAGTACGCATTGACTAGCCTCTGGGATTCGAAAAAAAAAAATATTCTAAACTTCCATGAAGTTCACATTTTTTATGACTTGGGAAATTAAGTGTTTGAGAATCCTTGAATGTAGACAAATAGTTCTCTTTCTTATGTCTTGTTCGAGATTAAGTGCAGATATACTAGGCAAGGACTGAAGATACAGACTGGACTTCATGATGTGAGCAGACTTGAAGACAACTTCTGAAGACTTCTGAAGCTGTTGTCAAGGGGGAGTCTGTTAGAGCTTATTTGGAAGCATGTGACAAACATCTTCAGAGCTGTTGTCAAGGGGGAGTTTGTTGGAGCATGTTTTGTGACAAGCAGCTTGAAGATTGTTTGTAGTTTATGAGAGTCGTTTGTATCTGATCGAGCTGTATAGTCGAGTCTTTGTTCATGTGTGTTTTCGGTTGTTTTAGTGGATGCGTACTTAGCAAGTACGCAGGGAGAGTTTGTCCTGCGTACTTAGCAAGTACGCAACCTGAGTCTGTGAGTATAAATAGCTGTTAGGGTTCTTGTAGAAACTAGGTCTGAACAAGTTCTTGAGAGAAAACCCTTTGTAATCGGTTGTTTGATGCTAATAGACAAAGTTTTATATACTTGTGTTTGTTCTCATCGTATCTAGTCATCTTGTTCAAGCTAATCACAGAGGATTCCGCACTCTGTTGATTGGTTTCATCTCCTATACGTCAATCGATCTAACACCAGGGGACCTACAAGTGGTATCAGAGCCTCGGTGTTCGTTGATTTGTGTTCCAGTTTCGATTTTTTAGGGTTTTGAGCAAAAACGGTTCGTAACATAAAATCCATAAAATCGAGTTTGTTATCACTTCATTTGGTGTTTGGAAGGCTAAGGGTTTGTTAGATGATGTTTTCGAAGCTTTTGGAATCATTAATTTCTCAGATCCGTCACTTTTCGAGCATTCTCCTCAAGATCCGTCAAGAACACTGCTGTACTGAACAAGTACGCAGAATCACCTTTTCTGCATATTTGCTAAGTACGCATGGGTTAGCCCTGCGTACTTAGTAAGTACGCATGAGAAGTGACCTGCGTACTTAGCTAAGTACGCAAGAGCATTTCTCTGCGCACTTAGCAAGTACGCATGAGTACTTGGCTTTGCGAACTTACTAAATGTGCAGCAACACCCTACATATGCGTATTTACTAAGTACGCATTGACTAGCCTCTGGGATTCGAAAAAAAAAAAATTATTCTAAACTTCCATGAAGTTCACATTTTTTATGACTTGGGAAATTAAGTGTTTGAGAATCCTTGAATGTAGAAAAATAGTTCTCTTTCTTATGTCTTGTTCGAGATTAAGTGCAGATATACTAGGCAAGGACTGAAGATACAGACTGGACTTCATGATGTGAGCAGACTTGAAGACAACTTCTGAAGACTTCTGAAGCTGTTGTCAAGGGGGAGTCTGTTAGAGATTATTTGAAAGCATGTGACAAACATCTTCAGAGCTGTTGTCAAGTGGGAGTTTGTTGGAGCATGTTTTGTGACAAGCAGCTTGAAGATTGTTTGTAGTTTATGAGAGTCGTTTGTATCTGATCGAGCTGTATAGTCGAGTCTTTGTTCATGTGTGTTTTCGGTTGTTTTAGTGGATGCGTACTTAGCAACTACGCAGGGAGAGTTTGTCCTGCGTACTTAGCAAGTACGCAACCTGAGTCTGTGAGTATAAATAGTTGTTAGGGTTCTTGTAGAAACTAGGTCTGAACAAGTTCTTGAGAGAAAACCCTTTGTAATCGGTTGTTTGATGCTAATAGACAAAGTTTTATATACTTATGTTTGTTCTCATCGTATCTAGTCATCTTGTTCAAGCTAATCACAGAGGATTCCGCACTCTGTTGATTGGTTTCATCTCCTATACGTCAATCGATCTAACACCAGGGGACCTACAAGTGGTATCAGAGCCTCGGTGTTCGTTGATTTGTGTTCCAGTTTCGATTTTTTAGGGTTTTGAGCAAAAACGGTTCGTAACATAAAATCCATAAAATCGAGTTTGTTATCACTTCATTTGGTGTTTGGAAGGCTAAGGGTTTGTTAGATGATGTTTTCGAAGCTTTTGGAATCATTAATTTCTCAGATCCGTCACTTTTCGAGCATTCTCCTCAAGATCCGTCAAGAACACTGCTGTACTGAACAAGTACGCAGAATCACCTTTTCTGCGTATTTGCTAAGTACGCATGGGTTAGCCCTGCGTACTTAGTAAGTACGCATGAGAATTGACCTGCGTACTTAGCTAAGTACGCAAGAGCATTTCTCTGCGCACTTAGCAAGTACGCATGAGTACTTGGCTTTGCGAACTTACTAAATACGCAGCAACACCCTACATATGTGTATTTACTAAGTACGCATTGACTAGCCTCTGGGATTCGAAAAAAAAAAAAATATTCTAAACTTCCATGAAGTTCACATTTTTTATGACTTGGGAAATTAAGTGTTTGAGAATCCTTGAATGTAGACAAATAGTTCTCTTTCTTATGTCTTGTTCGAGATTAAGTGCAGATATACTAGGCAAGGACTGAAGATACAGACTGGGCTTCATGATGTGAGCAGACTTTAAGACAACTTCTGAAGACTTCTGAAGCTGTTGTCAAGGGGGAGTCTGTTAGAGCTTATTTGGAAGCATGTGACAAACATCTTCAGAGCTGTTGTCAAGGGGGAGTTTGTTGGAGCATGTTTTGTGACAAGCAGCTTGAAGATTGTTTGTAGTTTATGAGAGTCGTTTGTATCTGATCGAGCTGTATAGTCGAGTCTTTGTTCATGTGTGTTTTCGGTTGTTTTAGTGGATGCGTACTTAGCAAGTACGCAGGGAGAGTTTGTCCTGCGTACTTAGCAAGTACGCAACCTGAGTCTGTGACTATAAATAGCTGTTAGGGTTCTTGTAGAAACTAGGTCTGAACAAGTTCTTGAGAGAAAACCCTTTGTAATCGGTTGTTTGATGCTAATAGACAAAGTTTTATATACTTGTGTTTGTTCTCATCGTATCTAGTCATCTTGTTCAAGCTAATCACAGAGGATTCCGCACTCTGTTGATTGGTTTCATCTCCTATACGTCAATCGATCTAACACCAGGGGACCTACAAGTGGTGTCAGAGCCTCGGTGTTCGTTGATTTGTGTTCCAGTTTCGATTTTTTAGGGTTTTGAGCAAAAACGGTTCGTAACATAAAATCCTTAAAATCGAGTTTGTTATCACTTCATTTGGTGTTTGGAAGGCTAATGGTTTGTTAGATGATGTTTTCGAAGCTTTTGGAATCATTAATTTCTCAGATCCGTCACTTTTCGAGCATTCTCCTCAAGATCCGTCAAGAACACTGCTGTACGGAACAAGTATGCAGAATCACCTTTTCTGCGTATTTGCTAAGTACGCATGGGTTAGCCCTGCGTACTTAGTAAGTACGCATGAGAAGTGACCTGCGTACTTAGCTAAGTACGCAAGAGCATTTCTCTACGCACTTAGCAAGTACGCATGAGTACTTGGCTTTGCGAACTTACTAAATACGCAGCAACACCCTACATATGCGTATTTACTAAGAACGCATTGACTAGCCTCTGGGATTCGGAAAAAATAAAATAAAAAAAATAAAAAATAAAATAAAATATTGGAAACTTCCATGAAGTTCACATTTTTTATGACTTGGGAAATTAAGTGTTTGAGAATCCTTGAATGTAGACAAATAGTTCTCTTTCTTATGTCTTGTTCGAGATTAAGTGCAGATATACTAGGCAAGGACTGAAGATACAGACTGGACTTCATGATGTGAGCAGACTTGAAGACAACTTCTGAAGACTTCTGAAGCTGTTGTCAAGGGGGAGTCTGTTAGAGCTTATTTGGAAGCATGTGACAAACATCTTCAGAGCTGTTGTCAAGGGGGAGTTTGTTGGAGCATGTTTTGTGACAAGCAGCTTGAAGATTGTTTGTAGTTTATGAGAGTCGTTTGTATCTGATCGAGCTGTATAGTCGAGTCTTTGTTCATGTGTGTTTTCGGTTGTTTTAGTGGATGCGTACTTAGCAAGTACGCAGGGAGAGTTTGTCCTGCGTACTTAGCAAGTACGCAACCTGAGTCTGTGAGTATAAATAGCTGTTAGGGTTCTTGTAGAAACTAGGTCTGAACAAGTTCTTGAGAGAAAACCCTTTGTAATCGGTTGTTTGATGCTAATAGACAAAGTTTTATATACTTGTGTTTGTTCTCATCGTATCTAGTCATCTTGTTCAAGCTAATCACAGAGGATTCCGCACTCTGTTGATTGGTTTCATCTCCTATACGTCAATCGATCTAACACCAGGGGACCTACAAGTGGTATCAGAGCCTCGGTGTTCGTTGATTTGTGTTCCAGTTTCGATTTTTTAGGGTTTTGAGCAAAAACGGTTCGTAACATAAAATCCATAAAATCGAGTTTGTTATCACTTCATTTGGTGTTTGGAAGGCTAAGGGTTTGTTAGATGATGTTTTCGAAGCTTTTGGAATCATTAATTTCTTAGATCCGTCACTTTTCGAGCATTCTCCTCAAGATCCGTCAAGAACACTGCTGTACTGAACAAGTACGCAGAATCACCTTTTCTGCGTATTTGCTAAGTACGCATGGGTTAGCCCTGCGTACTAAGTAAGTACGCATGAGAAGTGACCTGCGTACTTAGCTAAGTACGCAAGAGCATTTCTCTGCGCACTTAGCAAGTACGCATGAGTACTTGGCTTTGCGAAATTACTAAATACGCAGCAACACCCTACATATGCGTATTTACTAAATACGCATTGACTAGCCTCTGGGATTCGAAAAAAAAAAATAAAAAATATTCTAAACTTCCATGAAGTTCACATTTTTTATGACTTGGGAAATTAAGTGTTTGAGAATCCTTGAATGTAGACAAATAGTTCTCTTTCTTATGTCTTGTTCGAGATTAAGTGCAGATATACTAGGCAAGGACTGAAGATACAGACTGGACTTCATGATGTGAGCAGACTTGAAGACAACTTCTGAAGACTTCTGAAGCTGTTGTCAAGGGGGAGTCTGTTAGAGCTTATTTGGAAGCACGTGACAAACATCTTCAGAGCTGTTGTAAAGGGAGAGTTTGTTGGAGCATGTTTTGTTACAAGCAGCTTGAAGATTGTTTGTAGTTTATGAGAGTCGTTTGTATCTGATCGAGCTGTATAGTCGACTCTTTGTTCATGTGTGTTTTCGGTTGTTTTAGTGGATGCGTACTTTGCAAGTACGCAGGGAGAGTTTGTCCTGCGTACTTAGCAAGTACGCAACCTGAGTCTGTGAGTATAAATAGCTGTTAGGGTTCTTGTAGAAACTAGGTCTGAACAAGTTCTTGAGAGAAAACCCTTTGTAATCGGTTGTTTGATGCTAATAGACAAAGTTTTATATACTTGTGTTTGTTCTCATCGTATCTAGTCATCTTGTTCAAGCTAATCACAGAGGATTCCGCACTCTGTTGATTGGTTTCATCTCCTATACGTCAATCGATCTAACACCAGGGGACCTACAAGTGGTATCAGAGCCTCGGTGTTCGTTGATTTGTGTTCCAGTTTCGATTTTTTAGGGTTTTGAGCAAAAACGGTTCGTAACATAAAATCCATAAAATCGAGTTTGTTATCACTTCATTTGGTGTTTGGAAGGCTAAGGGTTTGTTAGATGATGTTTTCGAAGCTTTTGGAATCATTAATTTCTCAGATCCGTCACTTTTCGAGCATTCTCCTCAAGATCCGTCAAGAACACTGCTGTACTGAACAAGTACGCTTAATCACCTTTTCTGCGTATTTGCTAAGTACGCATGGGTTAGCCCTGCGTACTAAGTAAGTACGCATGAGAAGTGACCTGCGTACTTAGCTAAGTACGCAAGAGCATTTCTCTGCGCACTTAGCAAGTACGCATGAGTACTTGGCTTTGCGAACTTACTAAATACGCAGCAACACCCTACATATGCGTATTTACTAAGTACGCATTGACTAGCCTCTGGGATTTGAAAAAAAAAAAAAATATTCTAAACTTCCATGAAGTTCACATTTTTTATGACTTGGAAAATTAAGTGTTTGAGAATCCTTGAATGTAGACAAATAGTTCTCTTTCTTATGTCTTGTTTTAGATTAAGTGCAGATATACTAGGGAAGGACTGAAGATACAGACTGGACTTCGTGATGTGAGCAGACTTGATGACAACTTCTGAAGACTTCTGAAGCTGTTGTCAAGGGGGAGCCTGTTAGAGCTTATTTGGAAGCATGTGACAAACATCTTCAGAGCTGTTGTCAAGGGGGTGTTTGTTGGAGCATGTTTTGTGACAAGCAGCTTGAAGATTGTTTGTAGTTTATGAGAGTCGTTTGTATCTGATCGAGCTGTATAGTCGAGTCTTTGTTCATGTGTGTTTTCGGTTGTTTTAGTGGATGCGTACTTAGCAAGTACGCAGGGAGAGTTTGTCCTGCGTACTTAGCAAGTACGCAACCTGAGTCTGTGAGTATAAATAGCTGTTAGGGTTCTTGTAGAAACTAGGTCTGAACAAGTTCTTGAGAGAAAACCCTTTGTAATCGGTTGTTTGATGCTAATAGACAAAGTTTTATATACTTGTGTTTGTTCTCATCGTATCTAGTCATCTTGTTCAAGCTAATCACAGAGGATTCCGCACTCTGTTGATTGGTTTCATCTCCTATACGTCAATCGATCTAACACCAGGGGACCTACAAGTGGTATCAGAGCCTCGGTGTTCGTTGATTTGTGTTCCAGTTTTGATTTTTTAGGGTTTTGAGCAAAAACGGTTCGTAACATAAAATCCATAAAATCGAGTTTGTTATCACTTCATTTGGTGTTTGGAAGGCTAAGGGTTTGTTAGATGATGTTTTCGAAGCTTTTGGAATCATTAATTTCTTAGATCCGTCACTTTTCGAGCATTCTCCTCAAGATCCGTCAAGAACACTGCTGTACTGAACAAGTACGCAGAATCACCTTTTCTGCGTATTTGCTAAGTACGCATGGGTTAGCCCTGCGTACTAAGTAAGTACGCATGAGAAGTGACCTGCGTACTTAGCTAAGTACGCAAGAGCATTTCTCTGCGCACTTAGCAAGTACGCATGAGTACTTGGCTTTGCGAAATTACTAAATACGCAGCAACACCCTACATATGCGTATTTACTAAATACGCATTGACTAGCCTCTGGGATTCGAAAAAAAAAAATAAAAAATATTCTAAACTTCCATGAAGTTCACATTTTTTATGACTTGGGAAATTAAGTGTTTGAGAATCCTTGAATGTAGACAAATAGTTCTCTTTCTTATGTCTTGTTCGAGATTAAGTGCAGATATACTAGGCAAGGACTGAAGATACAGACTGGACTTCATGATGTGAGCAGACTTGAAGACAACTTCTGAAGACTTCTGAAGCTGTTGTCAAGGGGGAGTCTGTTAGAGCTTATTTGGAAGCACGTGACAAACATCTTCAGAGCTGTTGTAAAGGGAGAGTTTGTTGGAGCATGTTTTGTTACAAGCAGCTTGAAGATTGTTTGTAGTTTATGAGAGTCGTTTGTATCTGATCGAGCTGTATAGTCGACTCTTTGTTCATGTGTGTTTTCGGTTGTTTTAGTGGATGCGTACTTTGCAAGTACGCAGGGAGAGTTTGTCCTGCGTACTTAGCAAGTACGCAACCTGAGTCTGTGAGTATAAATAGCTGTTAGGGTTCTTGTAGAAACTAGGTCTGAACAAGTTCTTGAGAGAAAACCCTTTGTAATCGGTTGTTTGATGCTAATAGACAAAGTTTTATATACTTGTGTTTGTTCTCATCGTATCTAGTCATCTTGTTCAAGCTAATCACAGAGGATTCCGCACTCTGTTGATTGGTTTCATCTCCTATACGTCAATCGATCTAACACCAGGGGACCTACAAGTGGTATCAGAGCCTCGGTGTTCGTTGATTTGTGTTCCAGTTTCGATTTTTTAGGGTTTTGAGCAAAAACGGTTCGTAACATAAAATCCATAAAATCGAGTTTGTTATCACTTCATTTGGTGTTTGGAAGGCTAAGGGTTTGTTAGATGATGTTTTCGAAGCTTTTGGAATCATTAATTTCTCAGATCCGTCACTTTTCGAGCATTCTCCTCAAGATCCGTCAAGAACACTGCTGTACTGAACAAGTACGCTTAATCACCTTTTCTGCGTATTTGCTAAGTACGCATGGGTTAGCCCTGCGTACTAAGTAAGTACGCATGAGAAGTGACCTGCGTACTTAGCTAAGTACGCAAGAGCATTTCTCTGCGCACTTAGCAAGTACGCATGAGTACTTGGCTTTGCGAACTTACTAAATACGCAGCAACACCCTACATATGCGTATTTACTAAGTACGCATTGACTAGCCTCTGGGATTTGAAAAAAAAAAAAAATATTCTAAACTTCCATGAAGTTCACATTTTTTATGACTTGGAAAATTAAGTGTTTGAGAATCCTTGAATGTAGACAAATAGTTCTCTTTCTTATGTCTTGTTTTAGATTAAGTGCAGATATACTAGGGAAGGACTGAAGATACAGACTGGACTTCGTGATGTGAGCAGACTTGATGACAACTTCTGAAGACTTCTGAAGCTGTTGTCAAGGGGGAGCCTGTTAGAGCTTATTTGGAAGCATGTGACAAACATCTTCAGAGCTGTTGTCAAGGGGGTGTTTGTTGGAGCATGTTTTGTGACAAGCAGCTTGAAGATTGTTCGTAGTTTATGAGAGTCGTTTGTATCTGATCGAGCTGTATAGTCGAGTCTTTGTTCATGTGTGTTTTCGGTTGTTTTAGTGGATGCGTACTTAGCAAGTACGCAGGGAGAGTTTGTCCTGCGTACTTAGCAAGTACGCAACCTGAGTCTGTGAGTATAAATAGCTATTAGGGTTCTTGTAGAAACTAGGTCTGAACAAGTTCTTGAGAGAAAACCCTTTGTAATCGGTTGTTTGATGCTAATAGACAAAGTTTTATATACTTGTGTTTGTTCTCATCGTATCTAGTCATCTTGTTCAAGCTAATCACAGAGGATTCCGCACTCTGTTGATTGGTTTCATCTCCTATACATCAATCGATCTAACACCAGGGGACCTACAAGTGGTATCAGAGCCTCGGTGTTCATTGATTTGTGTTCCAGTTTTGATTTTTTAGGGTTTTGAGCAAAAACTGTTCGTAACATAAAATCCTTAAAATCGAGTTTGTTATCACTTCATTTGGTGTTTGGAAGGCTAAGGGTTTGTTAGATGATGTTTTCGAAGCTTTTGGAATCATTAATTTCTCAGATCCGTCACTTTTCGAGCATTCTCCTCAAGATCAGTCAAGAACACTGCTGTACTGAACAAGTACGCAGAATCACCTTTTCTGCGTATTTACTAAGTACGCATGGGTTAGCCCTACGTACTTAGTAAGTACGCATGAGAAGTGACCTGCGTACTTAGCTAAGTAGGCAAGAGCATTTCTCTGCGCACTTAGCAAGTACGCATGAGTACTTGGCTTTGCGAACTTACTAAATACGCAGCAACACCCTACATATGCGTATTTACTAAGTATGCATTGACTAACCTCTGGGATTCAAAAAAAAATAAAAAAAATAAAATAAAAAAAAAATATTCTAAACTTCCATGAAGTTCACATTTTTTATGACTTGGGAAATTAAGTGTTTGAGAATCCTTGAATGTAGACAAATAGTTCTCTTTCTTATGTCTTGTTCGAGATTAAGTGCAGATATACTAGGCAAGGACTGAAGATACAGACTGGGCTTCATGATGTGAGCAGACTTTAAGACAACTTCTGAAGACTTCTGAAGCTGTTGTCAAGGGGGAGTCTGTTAGAGCTTATTTGGAAGCATGTGACAAACATCTTCAGAGCTGTTGTCAAGGGGGAGTTTGTTGGAGCATGTTTTGTGACAAGCAGCTTGAAGATTGTTTGTAGTTTATGAGAGTCGTTTGTATCTGATCGAGCTGTATAGTCGAGTCTTTGTTCATGTGTGTTTTCGGTTGTTTTAGTGGATGCGTACTTAGCAAGTACGCAGGGAGAGTTTGTCCTGCGTACTTAGCAAGTACGCAACCTGAGTCTGTGACTATAAATAGCTGTTAGGGTTCTTGTAGAAACTAGGTCTGAACAAGTTCTTGAGAGAAAACCCTTTGTAATCGGTTGTTTGATGCTAATAGACAAAGTTTTATATACTTGTGTTTGTTCTCATCGTATCTAGTCATCTTGTTCAAGCTAATCACAGAGGATTCCGCACTCTGTTGATTGGTTTCATCTCCTATACGTCAATCGATCTAACACCAGGGGACCTACAAGTGGTGTCAGAGCCTCGGTGTTCGTTGATTTGTGTTCCAGTTTCGATTTTTTAGGGTTTTGAGCAAAAACGGTTCGTAACATAAAATCCTTAAAATCGAGTTTGTTATCACTTCATTTGGTGTTTGGAAGGCTAATGGTTTGTTAGATGATGTTTTCGAAGCTTTTGGAATCATTAATTTCTCAGATCCGTCACTTTTCGAGCATTCTCCTCAAGATCCGTCAAGAACACTGCTGTACGGAACAAGTATGCAGAATCACCTTTTCTGCGTATTTGCTAAGTACGCATGGGTTAGCCCTGCGTACTAAGTAAGTACGCATGAGAAGTGACCTGCGTACTTAGCTAAGTACGCAAGAGCATTCCTCTGCGCACTTAGCAAGTACGCATGAGTACTTGGCTTTGCGAACTTACTAAATACGCAGCAACACCCTACATATGCGTATTTACTAAGTACGCATTGACTAGCCTCTAGGATTCGGAAAAAAATAAATAAAAAATATTCTAAACTTCCATGAAGTTCACATTTTTTATGACTTGGGAAATTAAGTGTTTGAGAATCCTTGAATGTAGACAAATAGTTCTCTTTCTTATGTCTTGTTCGAGATTAAGTGCAGATATACTAGGCAAGGACTGAAGATACAGACTGGACTTCATGATGTGAGCATACTTGAAGACAACTTCTGAAGACTTCTGAAGCTGTTGTCAAGGGGGAGTCTGTTAGAGCTTATTTGGAAGCATGTGACAAACATCTTCAGAGCTGTTGTCAAGGGGGAGTTTGTTGGAGCATGTTTTGTGACAAGCAGCTTGAAGATTGTTTGTAGTTTATGAGAGTCGTTTGTATCTGATCGAGCTGTATAGTCGAGTCTTTGTTCATGTGTGTTTTCGGTTGTTTTAGTGGATGCGTACTTAGCAAGTACGCAGGGAGAGTTTGTCCTGCGTACTTAGCAAGTACGCAACCTGAGTCTGTGAGTATAAATAGCTGTTAGGGTTCTTGTAGAAACTAGGTCTGAACAAGTTCTTGAGAGAAAACCCTTTGTAATCGGTTGTTTGATGCTAATAGACAAAGTTTTATATACTTGTGTTTGTTCTCATCGTATCTAGTCATCTTGTTCAAGCTAATCACAGAGGATTCCGCACTCTGTTGATTGGTTTCATCTCCTATACGTCAATCGATCTAACACCAGGGGACCTACAAGTGGTATCAGAGCCTCGGTGTTCGTTGATTTGTGTTCCAGTTTCGATTTTTTAGGGTTTTGAGCAAAAACGGTTCGTAACATAAAATCCATAAAATCGAGTTTGTTATCACTTCATTTGGTGTTTGGAAGGCTAAGGGTTTGTTAGATGATGTTTTCGAAGCTTTTGGAATCATTAATTTCATAGATCCGTCACTTTTCGAGCATTCTCCTCAAGATCCGTCAAGAACACTGCTGTACTGAACAAGTACGCAGAATCACCTTTTCTGCGTATTTGCTAAGTACGCATGGGTTAGCCCTGCGTACTAAGTAAGTACGCATGAGAAGTGACCTGCGTACTTAGCTAAGTACGCAAGAGCATTTCTCTGCGCACTTAGCAAGTACGCATGAGTACTTGGCTTTGCGAAATTACTAAATACGCAGCAACACCCTACATATGCGTATTTACTAAATACGCATTGACTAGCCTCTGGGATTCGAAAAAAAAAAATAAAAAATATTCTAAACTTCCATGAAGTTCACATTTTTTATGACTTGGGAAATTAAGTGTTTGAGAATCCTTGAATGTAGACAAATAGTTCTCTTTCTTATGTCTTGTTCGAGATTAAGTGCAGATATACTAGGCAAGGACTGAAGATACAGACTGGACTTCATGATGTGAGCAGACTTGAAGACAACTTCTGAAGACTTCTGAAGCTGTTGTCAAGGGGGAGTCTGTTAGAGCTTATTTGGAAGCACGTGACAAACATCTTCAGAGCTGTTGTAAAGGGAGAGTTTGTTGGAGCATGTTTTGTTACAAGCAGCTTGAAGATTGTTTGTAGTTTATGAGAGTCGTTTGTATCTGATCGAGCTGTATAGTCGACTCTTTGTTCATGTGTGTTTTCGGTTGTTTTAGTGGATGCGTACTTTGCAAGTACGCAGGGAGAGTTTGTCCTGCGTACTTAGCAAGTACGCAACCTGAGTCTGTGAGTATAAATAGCTGTTAGGGTTCTTGTAGAAACTAGGTCTGAACAAGTTCTTGAGAGAAAACCCTTTGTAATCGGTTGTTTGATGCTAATAGACAAAGTTTTATATACTTGTGTTTGTTCTCATCGTATCTAGTCATCTTGTTCAAGCTAATCACAGAGGATTCCGCACTCTGTTGATTGGTTTCATCTCCTATACGTCAATCGATCTAACACCAGGGGACCTACAAGTGGTATCAGAGCCTCGGTGTTCGTTGATTTGTGTTCCAGTTTCGATTTTTTAGGGTTTTGAGCAAAAACGGTTCGTAACATAAAATCCATAAAATCGAGTTTGTTATCACTTCATTTGGTGTTTGGAAGGCTAAGGGTTTGTTAGATGATGTTTTCGAAGCTTTTGGAATCATTAATTTCTCAGATCCGTCACTTTTCGAGCATTCTCCTCAAGATCCGTCAAGAACACTGCTGTACTGAACAAGTACGCTTAATCACCTTTTCTGCGTATTTGCTAAGTACGCATGGGTTAGCCCTGCGTACTAAGTAAGTACGCATGAGAAGTGACCTGCGTACTTAGCTAAGTACGCAAGAGCATTTCTCTGCGCACTTAGCAAGTACGCATGAGTACTTGGCTTTGCGAACTTACTAAATACGCAGCAACACCCTACATATGCGTATTTACTAAGTACGCATTGACTAGCCTCTGGGATTTGAAAAAAAAAAAAAATATTCTAAACTTCCATGAAGTTCACATTTTTTATGACTTGGAAAATTAAGTGTTTGAGAATCCTTGAATGTAGACAAATAGTTCTCTTTCTTATGTCTTGTTTTAGATTAAGTGCAGATATACTAGGGAAGGACTGAAGATACAGACTGGACTTCATGATGTGAGCAGACTTGATGACAACTTCTGAAGACTTCTGAAGCTGTTGTCAAGGGGGAGTCTGTTAGAGCTTATTTGGAAGCATGTGACAAACATCTTCAGAGCTGTTGTCAAGGGGGTGTTTGTTGGAGCATGTTTTGTGACAAGCAGCTTGAAGATTGTTCGTAGTTTATGAGAGTCGTTTGTATCTGATCGAGCTGTATAGTCGAGTCTTTGTTCATGTGTGTTTTCGGTTGTTTTAGTGGATGCGTACTTAGCAAGTACGCAGGGAGAGTTTGTCCTGCGTACTTAGCAAGTACGCAACCTGAGTCTGTGAGTATAAATAGCTATTAGGGTTCTTGTAGAAACTAGGTCTGAACAAGTTCTTGAGAGAAAACCCTTTGTAATCGGTTGTTTGATGCTAATAGACAAAGTTTTATATACTTGTGTTTGTTCTCATCGTATCTAGTCATCTTGTTCAAGCTAATCACAGAGGATTCCGCACTCTGTTGATTGGTTTCATCTCCTATACGTCAATCGATCTAACACCAGGGGACCTACAAGTGGTATCAGAGCCTCGGTGTTCGTTGATTTGTGTTCCAGTTTCGATTTTTTAGGGTTTTGAGCAAAAACGGTTCGTAACATAAAATCCTTAAAATCGAGTTTGTTATCACTTCATTTGGTGTTTGGAAGGCTAAGGGTTTGTTAGATGATGTTTTCGAAGCTTTTGGAATCATTAATTTCTCAGATCCGTCACTTTTCGAGCATTCTCCTCAAGATCCGTCAAGAACACTGTTGTACTGAACAAGTACGCAGAATCACCTTTTCTGCGTATTTGCTAAGTACGCATGGGTTAGCCCTGCGTACTTAGTAAGTACGCATGAGAAGTGACCTGCGTACTTAGCTAAGTACGCAAGAGCATTTCTCTGCGCACTTAGCAAGTACGCATGAGTACTTGGCTTTGCGAACTTACTAAATACGCAGCAACACCCTACATATGCGTATTTACTAAGTATGCATTGACTAGCCTCTGGGATTCGAAAAAAAAAAAAAAAAAAAATATTCAAACTTCCATGAAGTTCACATTTTTTATGACTTGGGAAATTAAGTGTTTGAGAATCCTTGAATGTAGACAAATAGTTCTCTTTCTTATGTCTTGTTCGAGATTAAGTGCAGATATACTAGGCAAGGACTGAAGATACAGACTGGACTTCATGATGTGAGCAGACTTGAAGACAACTTCTGAAGACTTCTGAAGCTGTTGTCAAGGGGGAGTCTGTTAGAGCTTATTTGGAAGCATGTGACAAACATCTTCAGAGCTGTTGTCAAGGGGGAGTTTGTTGGAGCATGTTTTCTGACAAGCAGCTTGAAGATTGTTTGTAGTTTATGAGAGTCGTTTGTGTCTGATCGAGCTGTATAGTCGAGTCTTTGTTCATGTGTGTTTTCGGTTGTTTTAGTGGATGCGTACTTAGCAAGTACGTAGGGAGAGTTTGTCCTGCGTACTTAGCAAGTACGCAACCTGAGTCTGTGAGTATAAATAGCTGTTAGGGTTCTTGTAGAAACTAGGTCTGAACAAGTTCTTGAGAGAAAACCCTTTGTAATCGGTTGTTTGATGCTAATAGACAAAGTTTTATATACTTGTGTTTGTTCTCATCGTATCTAGTCATCTTGTTCAAGCTAATCACAGAGGATTCCGCACTCTGTTGATTGGTTTCATCTCCTATACGTCAATCGATCTAACACCAGGGGACCTACAAGTGGTATCAGAGCCTCGGTGTTCGTTGATTTGTGTTCCAGTTTCGATTTTTTAGGGTTTTGAGCAAAAACGGTTCGTAACATAAAATCCTTAAAATCGAGTTTGTTATCACTTCATTTGGTGTTTGGAAGGCTAAGGGTTTGTTAGATGATGTTTTCGAAGCTTTTGGAATCATTAATTTCTCAGATCCGTCACTTTTCGAGCATTCTCCTCAAGATCCGTCAAGAACACTGTTGTACTGAACAAGTACGCAGAATCACCTTTTCTGCGTATTTGCTAAGTACGCATGGGTTAGCCCTGCGTACTTAGTAAGTACGCATGAGAAGTGACCTGCGTACTTAGCTAAGTACGCAAGAGCATTTGTCTGCGCACTTAGCAAGTACGCATGAGTACTTGGCTTTGCGAACTTACTAAATACGCAGCAACACCCTACATATGCGTATTTACTAAGTATGCATTGACTAGCCTCTGGGATTCAAAAAAATAAAAAATAAAAAAAAAATATTCAAACTTCCATGAAGTTCACATTTTTTATGACTTGGGAAATTAAGTGTTTGAGAATCCTTGAATGTAGACAAATAGTTCTCTTTCTTATGTCTTGTTCGAGATTAAGTGCAGATATACTAGGCAAGGACTGAAGATACAGACTGGACTTCATGATGTGAGCAGACTTGAAGACAACTTCTGAAGACTTCTGAAGCTGTTGTCAAGGGGGAGTCTGTTAGAGCTTATTTGGAAGCATGTGACAAACATCTTCAGAGTTGTTGTCAAGGGGGAGTTTGTTGGAGCATGTTTTGTGACAAGCAGCTTGAAGATTGTTTGTAGTTTATGAGAGTCGTTTGTATCTGATCGAGCTGTATAGTCGAGTCTTTGTTCATGTGTGTTTTCGGTTGTTTTAGTGGATGCGTACTTAGCAAGTATGTAGGGAGAGTTTGTCCTGCGTACTTAGCAAGTACGCAACCTGAGTCTGTGAGTATAAATAGCTGTTTGGGTTCTTGTAGAAACTAGGTCTGAACAAGTTCTTGAGAGAAAACCCTTTGTAATCGGTTGTTTGATGCTAATAGACAAAGTTTTATATACTTGTGTTTGTTCTCATCGTATCTAGTCATCTTGTTCAAGCTAATCACAAAGGATTCCGCACTCTGTTGATTGGTTTCATCTCCTATACGTCAATCGATCTAACACCAGGGGACCTACAAGTGGTATCAGAGCCTCGGTGTTCGTTGATTTGTGTTCCAGTTTCGATTTTTTAGGGTTTTGAGCAAAAATGGTTCGTAACATAAAATCCATAAAATCGAGTTTGTTATCACTTCATTTGGTGTTTGGAAGGCTAAGGGTTTGTTAGATGATGTTTTCGAAGCTTTTGGAATCATTAATTTCTCAGATCCGTCACTTTTCGAGCATTCTCCTCAAGATCCGTCAAGAACACTGCTGTACTGAACAAGTACGCAGAATCACCTTTTCTGCGTATTTGCTAAGTACGCATGGGTTAGCCCTGCGTACTAAGTAAGTACGCATGAGAAGTGACCTGCGTACTTAGCTAAGTACGCAAGAGCATTTCTCTGCGCACTTAGCAAGTACGCATGAGTACTTGGCTTTGCGAACTTACTAAATACGCAGCAACACCCTACATATGCGTATTTACTAAATACGCATTGACTAGCCTCTGGGATTCGAAAAATAAAAAATAAAAAATATTCTAAACTTCCATGAAGTTCACATTTTTTATGACTTGGGAAATTAAGTGTTTGAGAATCCTTGAATGTACACAAATAGTTCTCTTTCTTATGTCTTGTTCGAGATTAAGTGCAGATATACTAGGCAAGGACTGAAGATACAGACTGGACTTCATGATGTGAGCAGACTTGAAGACAACTTCTGAAGACTTCTGAAGCTGTTGTCAAGGGGGAGTCTGTTAGAGCTTATTTGGAAGCACGTGACAAACATCTTCAGAGCTGTTGTAAAGGGAGAGTTTGTTGGAGCATGTTTTGTTACAAGCAGCTTGAAGATTGTTTGTAGTTTATGAGAGTCGTTTGTATCTGATCGAGCTGTATAGTCGACTCTTTGTTCATGTGTGTTTTCGGTTGTTTTAGTGGATGCGTACTTTGCAAGTACGCAGGGAGAGTTTGTCCTGCGTACTTAGCAAGTACGCAACCTGAGTCTGTGAGTATAAATAGCTGTTAGGGTTCTTGTAGAAACTAGGTCTGAACAAGTTCTTGAGAGAAAACCCTTTGTAATCGGTTGTTTGATGCTAATAGACAAAGTTTTATATACTTGTGTTTGTTCTCATCGTATCTAGTCATCTTGTTGAAGCTAATCACAGAGGATTCCGCACTCTGTTGATTGGTTTCATCTCCTATACGTCAATCGATCTAACACCAGGGGACCTACAAGTGGTATCAGAGCCTCGGTGTTCGTTGATTTGTGTTCCAGTTTCGATTTTTTAGGGTTTTGAGCAAAAACGGTTCGTAACATAAAATCCTTAAAATCGAGTTTGTTATCACTTCATTTGGTGTTTGGAAGGCTAAGGGTTTGTTAGATGATGTTTTCGAAACTTTTGGAATCATTAATTTCTCAGATCCGTCACTTTTCGAGCATTCTCCTCAAGATCCGTCAAGAACACTGTTGTACTGAACAAGTACGCAGAATCACCTTTTCTGCGTATTTGCTAAGTACGCATGGGTTAGCCCTGCGTACTTAGTAAGTACGCATGAGAAGTGACCTGTGTACTTAGCTAAGTACGCAAGAGCATTTCTCTGCGCACTTAGCAAGTACGCATGAGTACTTGGCTTTGCGAACTTACTAAATACGCAGCAGCACCCTACATATGCGTATTTACTAAGTATGCAATGACTAGCCTCTGGGATTCGAAAAAATAAAAAATAAAAAAAAAATATTCAAACTTCCATGAAGTTCACATTTTTTATGACTTGGGAAATTAAGTGTTTGAGAATCCTTGAATGTAGACAAATAGTTCTCTTTCTTATGTCTTGTTCGAGATTAAGTGCAGATATACTAGGCAAGGACTGAAGATACAGACTGGACTTCATGATGTGAGCAGACTTGAAGACAACTTCTGAAGACTTCTGAAGCTGTTGTCAAGGGGGAGTCTGTTAGAGCTTATTTGGAAGCATGTGACAAACATCTTCAGAGTTGTTGTCAAGGGGGAGTTTGTTGGATCATGTTTTGTGACAAGCAGCTTGAAGATTGTTTGTAGTTTATGAGAGTCGTTTGTATCTGATCGAGCTGTATAGTCGAGTCTTTGTTCATGTGTGTTTTCGGTTGTTTTAGTGGATGCGTACTTAGCAAGTACGTAGGGAGAGTTTGTCCTGCGTACTTAGCAAGTACGCAACCTGAGTCTGTGAGTATAAATAGCTGTTTGGGTTCTTGTAGAAACTAGGTCTGAACAAGTTCTTGAGAGAAAACCCTTTGTAATCGGTTGTTTGATGCTAATAGACAAAGTTTTATATACTTGTGTTTGTTCTCATCGTATCTAGTCATCTTGTTCAAGCTAATCACAAAGGATTCCGCACTCTGTTGATTGGTTTCATCTCCTATACGTCAATCGATCTAACACCAGGGGACCTACAAGTGGTATCAGAGCCTCGGTGTTCGTTGATTTGTGTTCCAGTTTCGATTTTTTAGGGTTTTGAGCAAAAATGGTTCGTAACATAAAATCCATAAAATCGAGTTTGTTATCACTTAATTTGGTGTTTGGAAGGCTAAGGGTTTGTTAGATGATGTTTTCGAAGCTTTTGGAATAATTAATTTCTCAGATCCGTCACTTTTCGAGCATTCTCCTCAAGATCCGTCAAGAACACTGCTGTACTGAACAAGTACGCAGAATCACCTTTTCTGCGTATTTGCTAAGTACGCATGGGTTAGCCCTGCGTACTAAGTAAGTACGCATGAGAAGTGACCTGCGTACTTAGCTAAGTACGCAAGAGCATTTCTCTGCGCACTTAGCAAGTACGCATGAGTACTTGGCTTTGCGAACTTACTAAATACGCAGCAACACCCTACATATGCGTATTTACTAAATACGCATTGACTAGCCTCTGGGATTCGAAAAATAAAAAATAAAAAATATTCTAAACTTCCATGAAGTTCACATTTTTTATGACTTGGGAAATTAAGTGTTTGAGAATCCTTGAATGTAGACAAATAGTTCTCTTTCTTATGTCTTGTTCGAGATTAAGTGCAGATATACTAGGCAAGGACTGAAGATACAGACTGGACTTCATGATGTGAGCAGACTTGAAGACAACTTCTGAAGACTTCTGAAGCTGTTGTCAAGGGGGAGTCTGTTAGAGCTTATTTGGAAGCACGTGACAAACATCTTCAGAGCTGTTGTAAAGGGAGAGTTTGTTGGAGCATGTTTTGTTACAAGCAGCTTGAAGATTGTTTGTAGTTTATGAGAGTCGTTTGTATCTGATCGAGCTGTATAGTCGACTCTTTGTTCATGTGTGTTTTCGGTTGTTTTAGTGGATGCGTACTTTGCAAGTACGCAGGGAGAGTTTGTCCTGCGTACTTAGCAAGTACGCAACCTGAGTCTGTGAGTATAAATAGCTGTTAGGGTTCTTGTAGAAACTAGGTCTGAACAAGTTCTTGAGAGAAAACCCTTTGTAATCGGTTGTTTGATGCTAATAGACAAAGTTTTATATACTTGTGTTTGTTCTCATCGTATCTAGTCATCTTGTTCAAGCTAATCACAGAGGATTCCGCACTCTGTTGATTGGTTTCATCTCCTATACGTCAATCGATCTAACACCAGGGGACCTACAAGTGGTATCAGAGCCTCGGTGTTCGTTGATTTGTGTTCCAGTTTCGATTTTTTAGGGTTTTGAGCAAAAACGGTTCGTAACATAAAATCCTTAAAATCGAGTTTGTTATCACTTCATTTGGTGTTTGGAAGGCTAAGGGTTTGTTAGATGATGTTTTCGAAACTTTTGGAATCATTAATTTCTCAGATCCGTCACTTTTCGAGCATTCTCCTCAAGATCCGTCAAGAACACTGTTGTACTGAACAAGTACGCAGAATCACCTTTTCTGCGTATTTGCTAAGTACGCATGGGTTAGCCCTGCGTACTTAGTAAGTACGCATGAGAAGTGACCTGCGTACTTAGCTAAGTACGCAAGAGCATTTCTCTGCGCACTTAGCAAGTACGCATGAGTACTTGGCTTTGCGAACTTACTAAATACGCAGCAGCACCCTACATATGCGTATTTACTAAGTATGCAATGACTAGCCTCTGGGATTCGAAAAAATAAAAAATAAAAAAAAAAATATTCAAACTTCCATGAAGTTCACATTTTTTATGACTTGGGAAATTAAGTGTTTGAGAATCCTTGAATGTAGACAAATAGTTCTCTTTCTTATGTCTTGTTCGAGATTAAGTGCAGATATACTAGGCAAGGACTGAAGATACAGACTGGACTTCATGATGTGAGCAGACTTGAAGACAACTTCTGAAGACTTCTGAAGCTGTTGTCAAGGGGGAGTCTGTTAGAGCTTATTTGGAAGCATGTGACAAACATCTTCAGAGTTGTTGTCAAGGGGGAGTTTGTTGGATCATGTTTTGTGACAAGCAGCTTGAAGATTGTTTGTAGTTTATGAGAGTCGTTTGTATCTGATCGAGCTGTATAGTCGAGTCTTTGTTCATGTGTGTTTTCGGTTGTTTTAGTGGATGCGTACTTAGCAAGTACGTAGGGAGAGTTTGTCCTGCGTACTTAGCAAGTACGCAACCTGAGTCTGTGAGTATAAATAGCTGTTTGGGTTCTTGTAGAAACTAGGTCTGAACAAGTTCTTGAGAGAAAACCCTTTGTAATCGGTTGTTTGATGCTAATAGACAAAGTTTTATATACTTGTGTTTGTTCTCATCGTATCTAGTCATCTTGTTCAAGCTAATCACAAAGGATTCCGCACTCTGTTGATTGGTTTCATCTCCTATACGTCAATCGATCTAACACCAGGGGACCTACAAGTGGTATCAGAGCCTCGGTGTTCGTTGATTTGTGTTCCAGTTTCGATTTTTTAGGGTTTTGAGCAAAAATGGTTCGTAACATAAAATCCATAAAATCGAGTTTGTTATCACTTCATTTGGTGTTTGGAAGGCTAAGGGTTTGTTAGATGATGTTTTCGAAGCTTTTGGAATAATTAATTTCTCAGATCCGTCACTTTTCGAGCATTCTCCTCAAGATCCGTCAAGAACACTGCTGTACTGAACAAGTACGCAGAATCACCTTTTCTGCGTATTTGCTAAGTACGCATGGGTTAGCCCTGCGTACTAAGTAAGTACGCATGAGAAGTGACCTGCGTACTTAGCTAAGTACGCAAGAGCATTTCTCTGCGCACTTAGCAAGTACGCATGAGTACTTGGCTTTGCGAACTTACTAAATACGCAGCAACACCCTACATATGCGTATTTACTAAATACGCATTGACTAGCCTCTGGGATTCGAAAAATAAAAAATAAAAAATATTCTAAACTTCCATGAAGTTCACATTTTTTATGACTTGGGAAATTAAGTGTTTGAGAATCCTTGAATGTAGACAAATAGTTCTCTTTCTTATGTCTTGTTCGAGATTAAGTGCAGATATACTAGGCAAGGACTGAAGATACAGACTGGACTTCATGATGTGAGCAGACTTGAAGACAACTTCTGAAGACTTCTGAAGCTGTTGTCAAGGGGGAGTCTGTTAGAGCTTATTTGGAAGCACGTGACAAACATCTTCAGAGCTGTTGTAAAGGGAGAGTTTGTTGGAGCATGTTTTGTTACAAGCAGCTTGAAGATTGTTTGTAGTTTATGAGAGTCGTTTGTATCTGATCGAGCTGTATAGTCGACTCTTTGTTCATGTGTGTTTTCGGTTGTTTTAGTGGATGCGTACTTTGCAAGTACGCAGGGAGAGTTTGTCCTGCGTACTTAGCAAGTACGCAACCTGAGTCTGTGAGTATAAATAGCTGTTAGGGTTCTTGTAGAAACTAGGTCTGAACAAGTTCTTGAGAGAAAACCCTTTGTAATCGGTTGTTTGATGCTAATAGACAAAGTTTTATATACTTGTGTTTGTTCTCATCGTATCTAGTCATCTTGTTCAAGCTAATCACAGAGGATTCCGCACTCTGTTGATTGGTTTCATCTCCTATACGTCAATCGATCTAACACTAGGGGACCTACAAGTGGTATCAGAGCCTCGGTGTTCGTTGATTTGTGTTCCAGTTTCGATTTTTTAGGGTTTTGAGCAAAAACGGTTCGTAACATAAAATCCATAAAATCGAGTTTGTTATCACTTCATTTGGTGTTTGGAAGGCTAAGGGTTTGTTAGATGATGTTTTCGAAGCTTTTGGAATCATTAATTTCTCAGATCCGTCACTTTTCGAGCATTCTCCTCAAGATCCGTCAAGAACACTGCTGTACTGAACAAGTACGCTTAATCACCTTTTCTGCGTATTTGCTAAGTACGCATGGGTTAGCCCTGCGTACTAAGTAAGTACGCATGAAAAGTGACCTGCGTACTTAGCTAAGTACGCAAGAGCATTTCTCTTGGCACTTAGCAAGTACGCATGAGTACTTGGCTTTGCGAACTTACTAAATACGCAGCAACACCCTACATATGCGTATTTACTAAGTACGCATTGACTAGCCTCTGGGATTTGAAAAAAAAAAAATATATTCTAAACTTCCATGAAGTTCACATTTTTTATGACTTGGAAAATTAAGTGTTTGAGAATCCTTGAATGTAGACAAATAGTTCTCTTTCTTATGTCTTGTTTTAGATTAAGTGCAGATATACTAGGCAAGGACTGAAGATACAGACTGGACTTCATGATGTGAGCAGACTTGATGACAACTTCTGAAGACTTCTGAAGCTGTTGTCAAGGGGGAGTCTGTTAGAGCTTATTTGGAAGCATGTGACAAACATCTTCAGAGCTGTTGTCAAGGGGGAGTTTGTTGGAGCATGTTTTGTGACAAGCAGCTTGAAGATTGTTCGTAGTTTATGAGAGTTGTTTGTATCTGATCGAGCTGTATAGTCGAGTCTTTGTTCATGTGTGTTTTCGGTTGTTTTAGTGGATGCGTACTTAGCAAGTACGCAGGGAGAGTTTGTCCTGCGTACTTAGCAAGTACGCAACCTGAGTCTGTGAGTATAAATAGCTATTAGGGTTCTTGTAGAAACTAGGTCTGAACAAGTTCTTGAGAGAAAACCCTTTGTAATCGGTTGTTTGATGCTAATAGACAAAGTTTTATATACTTGTGTTTGTTCTCATCGTATCTAGTCATCTTGTTCAAGCTAATCACAGAGGATTCCGCACTCTGTTGATTGGTTTCATCTCCTATACGTCAATCGATCTAACACCAGGGGACCTACAAGTGGTATCAGAGCCTCGGTGTTCATTGATTTGTGTTCCAGTTTCGATTTTTTAGGGTTTTGAGCAAAAACTGTTCGTAACATAAAATCCTTAAAATCGAGTTTGTTATCACTTCATTTGGTGTTTGGAAGGCTAAGGGTTTGTTAGATGATGTTTTCGAAGCTTTTGGAATCATTAATTTCTCAGATCCGTCACTTTTCGAGCATTCTCCTCAAGATCCGTCAAGAACACTGCTGTACTGAACAAGTACGCAGAATCACCTTTTCTGCGTATTTACTAAGTACGCATGGGTTAGCCTTGCGTACTTAGTAAGTAAGCATTAAAAGTGACCTGCGTACTTAGCTAAGTACGCAAGAGCATTTCTCTGCGCACTTAGCAAGTACGCATGAGTACTTGGCTTTGCGAACTTACTAAATACGCAGCAACACCCTACATATGCGTATTTACTAAGTATGCATTGACTAGCCTCTGGGATTCGAAAAAAAATAAAATAAAAAAAAAATATTCAAACTTCCATGAAGTTTACATTTTTTATGACTTGGGAAATTAAGTGTTTGAGAATCCTTGAATGTAGACAAATAGTTCTCTTTCTTATGTCTTGTTCGAGATTAAGTGCAGATATACTAGGCAAGGACTGAAGATACAGACTGGACTTCATGATGTGAGCAGACTTGAAGACAACTTCTGAAGACTTCTGAAGCTGTTGTCAAGGGGGAGTCTGTTAGAGCTTATTTGGAAGCATGTGACAAACATCTTCAGAGCTGTTGTCAAGGGGGAGTTTGTTGGAGCATGTTTTGTGACAAGCAGCTTGAAGATTGTTCGTAGTTTATGAGAGTTGTTTGTATCTGATCGAGCTGTATAGTCGAGTCTTTGTTCATGTGTGTTTTCGGTTGTTTTAGTGGATGCGTACTTAGCAAGTACGCAGGGAGAGTTTGTCCTGCGTACTTAGCAAGTACGCAACCTGAGTCTGTGAGTATAAATAGCTATTAGGGTTCTTGTAGAAACTAGGTCTGAACAAGTTCTTGAGAGAAAACCCTTTGTAATCGGTTGTTTGATGCTAATAGACAAAGTTTTATATACTTGTGTTTGTTCTCATCGTATCTAGTCATCTTGTTCAAGCTAATCACAGAGGATTCCGCACTCTGTTGATTGGTTTCATCTCCTATACGTCAATCGATCTAACACCAGGAGACCTACAAGTGGTATCAGAGCCTCGGTGTTCATTGATTTGTGTTCCAGTTTCAATTTTTTAGGGTTTTGAGCAAAAACTGTTCGTAACATAAAATCCTTAAAATCGAGTTTGTTATCACTTCATTTGGTGTTTGGAAGGCTAAGGGTTTGTTAGATGATGTTTTCGAAGCTTTTGGAATCATTAATTTCTCAGATCCGCCACTTTTTGAGCATTCTCCTCAAGATCCGTCAAGAACACTGCTGTACTGAACAAGTACGCAGAATCACCTTTTCTGCGTATTTACTAAGTACGCATGGGTTAGCCCTGCGTACTTAGTAAGTAAGCATTAAAAGTGACCTGCGTACTTAGCTAAGTACGCAAGAGCATTTCTCTGCGCACTTAGCAAGTACGCATGAGTACTTGGCTTTGCGAACTTACTAAATACGCAGCAACACCCTACATATGCGTATTTACTAAGTATGCATTGACTAGCCTCTGGGATTCGAAAAAAAATAAAATAAAAAAAAATATTCAAACTTCCATGAAGTTTACATTTTTTATGACTTGGGAAATTAAGTGTTTGAGAATCCTTGAATGTAGACAAATAGTTCTCTTTCTTATGTCTTGTTCGAGATTAAGTGCAGATATACTAGGCAAGGACTGAAGATACAGACTGGACTTCATGATGTGAGCAGACTTGAAGACAACTTCTGAAGACTTCTGAAGCTGTTGTCAAGGGGGAGTCTGTTAGAGCTTATTTGGAAGCATGTGACAAACATCTTCAGAGCTGTTGTCAAGGGGGAGTTTGTTGGAGCATGTTTTGTGACAAGCAGCTTGAAGATTGTTTGTAGTTTATGAGAGTCGTTTGTATCTGATCGAGCTGTATAGTCGAGTCTTTGTTCATGTGTGTTTTCGGTTGTTTTAGTGGATGCGTACTTAGCAAGTACGTAGGGAGAGTTTGTCCTGCGTACTTAGCAAGTACGCAACCTGAGTCTGTGAGTATAAATAGCTGTTAGGGTTCTTGTAGAAACTAGGTCTGAACAAGTTCTTGAGAGAAAACCCTTTGTAATCGGTTGTTTGATGCTAATAGACAAAGTTTTATATACTTGTGTTTGTTCTCATCGTATCTAGTCATCTTGTTCAAGCTAATCACAGAGGATTCCGCACTCTGTTGATTGGTTTCATCTCCTATACGTCAATCGATCTAACACCAGGGGACCTACAAGTGGGATCAGAGCCTCGGTGTTCGTTGATTTGTGTTCCAGTTTCGATTTTTTAGGGTTTTGAGCAAAAACGGTTCGTAACATAAAATCCTTAAAATCGAGTTTGTTATCACTTCATTTGGTGTTTGGAAGGCTAAGGGTTTGTTAGATGATGTTTTCAAAGCTTTTGGAATCATTAATTTCTCAGATCCGTCACTTTTCGAGCATTCTCCTCAAGATCCGTCAAGAACACTGCTGTACTGAACAAGTACGCAGAATCACCTTTTCTGCGTATTTGCTAAGTACGCATGGGTTAGCCCTGCGTACTAATTAAGTACGCATGAGAAGTGACTTGCGTACTTAGCTAAGTACGCAAGAGCATTTCTCTGCGCACTTAACAAGTACGCATGAGTACTTGGCTTTGCGAACTTACTAAATACGCAGCAACACCCTACATATGCGTATTTACTAAGTACGCATTGACTAGCCTCTGGGATTCGAAAAAAATAAAAAAAAAAATATATATTCAAACTTCCATGAAGTTCACATTTTTTATGACTTGGGAAATTAAGTGTTTGAGAATCCTTGAATGTAGACAAATAGTTCTCTTTCTTATGTCTTGTTCGAGATTAAGTGCAGATATACTAGGCAAGGACTGAAGATACAGACTGGACTTCATGATGTGAGCAGACTTGAAGACAACTTCTGAAGACTTCTGAAGCTGTTGTCAAGGGGGAGTCTGTTAGAGCTTATTTGGAAGCATGTGACAAACATCTTCAGAGCTGTTGTCAAGGGGGAGTTTGTTGGAGCATGTTTTGTGACCAGCAGCTTGAAGATTGTTTGTAGTTTATGAGAGTCGTTTGTATCTGATCGAGTTGTATAGTCGAGTCTTTGTTCATGTGTGTTTTCGGTTGTTTTAGTGGATGCATACTTAGCAAGTACGTAGGGAGAGTTTGTCCTGCGTACTTAGCAAGTACGCAACCTGAGTCTGTGAGTATAAATAGCTGTTAGGGTTCTTGTAGAAACTAGGTCTGAACAAGTTCTTGAGAGAAAACCCTTTGTAATCGGTTGTTTGATGCTAATAGACAAAGTTTTATATACTTGTGTTTGTTCTCATCGTATCTAGTCATCTTGTTCAAGCTAATCACAGAGGATTCCGCACTCTGTTGATTGGTTTCATCTCCTATACGTCAATCGATCTAACACCAGGGGACCTACAAGTGGTATCAGAGCCTCGGTGTTCGTTGATTTGTGTTCCAGTTTCGATTTTTTAGGGTTTTGAGCAAAAACGGTTCGTAACATAAAATCCTTAAAATCGAGTTTGTTATCACTTCATTTGGTGTTTGGAAGGCTAAGGGTTTGTTAGATGATGTTTTCGAAGCTTTTGGAATCATTAATTTCTCAGATCCGTCACTTTTCGAGCATTCTCCTCAAGATCCGTCAAGAACACTGTTGTACTGAACAAGTACGCAGAATCACCTTTTCTGCGTATTTGCTAAGTACGCATGGGTTAGCCCTGCGTACTAATTAAGTACGCATGAGAAGTGACTTGCGTACTTAGCTAAGTACGCAAGAGCATTTCTCTGCGCACTTAGCAAGTACGCATGAGTACTTGGCTTTGCGAACTTACTAAATACGCAGCAACACCCTACATATGCGTATTTACTAAGTACGCATTGACTAGCCTCTGGGATTCGAAAAAAAATAAAATAAAATAAAAATATTCAAACTTCCATGAAGTTCACATTTTTTATGACTTGGGAAATTAAGTGTTTGAGAATCCTTGAATGTAGACAAATAGTTCTCTTTCTTATGTCTTGTTCGAGATTAAGTGCAGATATACTAGGCAAGGACTGAAGATACAGACTGGACTTCATGATGTGAGCAGACTTGAAGACAACTTCTGAAGACTTCTGAAGCTGTTGTCAAGGGGGAGTCTGTTAGAGCTTATTTGGAAGCATGTGACAAACATCTTCAGAGCTGTTGTCAAGGGGGAGTTTGTTGGAGCATGTTTTGTGACAAGCAGCTTGAAGATTGTTTGTAGTTTATGAGAGTCGTTTGTATCTGATCGAGCTGTATAGTCGAGTCTTTGTTCATGTGTGTTTTCGGTTGTTTTAGTGGATGCGTACTTAGCAAGTACGTAGGGAGAGTTTGTCCTGCGTACTTAGCAAGTACGCAACCTGAGTCTGTGAGTATAAATAGCTGTTAGGGTTCTTGTAGAAACTAGGTCTGAACAAGTTCTTGAGAGAAAACCCTTTGTAATCGGTTGTTTGATGCTAATAGACAAAGTTTTATATACTTGTGTTTGTTCTCATCGTATCTAGTCATCTTGTTCAAGCTAATCACAGAGGATTCCGCACTCTGTTGATTGGTTTCATCTCCTATACGTCAATCGATCTAACACCAGGGGACCTACAAGTGGTATCAGAGCCTCGGTGTTCGTTGATTTGTGTTCCAGTTTCGATTTTTTAGGGTTTTGAGCAAAAACGGTTCGTAACATAAAATCCTTAAAATCGAGTTTGTTATCACTTCATTTGGTGTTTGGAAGGCTAAGGGTTTGTTAGATGATGTTTTCGAAGCTTTTGGAATCATTAATTTCTCAGATCCGTCACTTTTCGAGCATTCTCCTCAAGATCCGTCAAGAACACTGCTGTACTGAACAAGTACGCAGAATCACCTTTTCTGCGTATTTGCTAAGTACGCATGGGTTAGCCCTGCGTACTAATTAAGTACGCATGAGAAGTGACTTGCGTACTTAGCTAAGTACGCAAGAGCATTTCTCTGCGCACTTAGCAAGTACGCATGAGTACTTGGCTTTGCGAACTTACTAAATACGCAGCAACACCCTACATATGCGTATTTACTAAGTACGCATTGACTAGCCTCTGGGATTCGAAAAAAATAAAATAAAAAAAAAATATTCAAACTTCCATGAAGTTCACATTTTTTATGACTTTGGAAATTAAGTGTTTGAGAATCCTTGAATGTAGACAAATAGTTCTCTTTCTTATGTCTTGTTCGAGATTAAGTGCAGATATACTAGGCAAGGACTGAAGATACAGACTGGACTTCATGATGTGAGCAGATTTGAAGACAACTTCTGAAGACTTCTGAAGCTGTTGTCAAGGGGGAGTCTGTTAGAGCTTATTTGGAAGCATGTGACAAACATCTTCAGAGTTGTTGTCAAGGGGGAGTTTGTTGGAGCATGTTTTGTGACAAGCAGCTTGAAGATTGTTTGTAGTTTATGAGAGTCGTATGTATCTGATCGAGCTGTATAGTCGAGTCTTTGTTCATGTGTGTTTTCGGTTGTTTTAGTGGATGCGTACTTAGCAAGTACGTAGGGAGAGTTTGTCCTGCGTACTTAGCAAGTACGCAACCTGAGTCTGTGAGTATAAATAGCTGTTAGGGTTCTTGTAGAAACTAGGTCTGAACAAGTTCTTGAGAGAAAACCCTTTGTAATCGGTTGTTTGATGCTAATAGACAAAGTTTTATATACTTGTGTTTGTTCTCATCGTATCTAGTCATCTTGTTCAAGCTAATCACAGAGGATTCCGCACTCTGTTGATTGGTTTCATCTCCTATACGTCAATCGATCTAACACCAGGGGACCTACAAGTGGTATCAGAGCCTCGGTGTTCGTTGATTTGTGTTCCAGTTTCGATTTTTTAGGGTTTTGAGCAAAAACGGTTCGTAACATAAAATCCTTAAAATCGAGTTTGTTATCACTTCATTTGGTGTTTGGAAGGCTAAGGGTTTGTTAGATGATGTTTTCGAAGCTTTTGGAATCATTAATTTCTCAGATCCGTCACTTTTCGAGCATTCTCCTCAAGATCAGTCAAGAACACTGCTGTACTGAACAAGTACGCAGAATCACCTTTTCTGCGTATTTGCTAAGTACGCATGGGTTAGCCCTGCGTACTAATTAAGTACGCATGAGAAGTGACTTGCGTACTTAGCTAAGTACGCAAGAGCATTTCTCTGCGCACTTAGAAAGTACGCATGAGTACTTGGCTTTGCGAACTTACTAAATACGCAGCAACACCCTACATATGCGTATTTACTAAGTACGCATTGACTAGTCTCTAGGATTCGAAAAAAAATATATATATTCTAAACTTCCATGAAGTTCACATTTTTTATGACTTGGGAAATTAAGTGTTTGAGAATCCTTGAATGTAGACAAATAGTTCTCTTTCTTATGTCTTGTTCTAGATTAAGTGCAGATATACTAGGCAAGGACTGAAGATACAGACTGGACTTCATGATGTGAGCAGACTTGAAGACAACTTCTGAAGACTTCTGAAGCTGTTGTCAAGGGGGAGTCTGTTAGAGCTTATTTGGAAGCATGTGACAAACATCTTCAGAGCTGTTGTCAAGGGGGAGTTTGTTGGAGCATGTTTTGTGACAAGCAGCTTGAAGATTGTTTGTAGTTTATGAGAGTCGTTTGTATCTGATCGAGCTGTATAGTCGAGTCTTTGTTCATGTGTGTTTTCGGTTGTTTTAGTGGATGCGTACTTAGCAAGTACGTAGGGAGAGTTTGTCCTGCGTACTTAGCAAGTACGCAACCTGAGTCTATGAGTATAAATAGCTGTTAGGGTTCTTGTAGAAACTAGGTCTGAACAAGTTCTTGAGAGAAAACCCTTTGTAATCGGTTGTTTGATGCTAATAGACAAAGTTTTATATACTTGTGTTTGTTCTCATCGTATCTAGTCATCTTGTTCAAGCTAATCACAGAGGATTCCGCACTCTGTTGATTGGTTTCATCTCCTATACGTCAATCGATCTAACACCAGGGGACCTACAAGTGGTATCAGAGCCTCGGAGTTCGTTGATTTGTGTTCCAGTTTTGATTTTTTAGGGTTTTGAGCAAAAACGGTTCGTAACATAAAATCCTTAAAATCGAGTTTGTTATCACTTCATTTGGTGTTTGGAAGGCTAAGGGTTTGTTAGATGATGTTTTCGAAGCTTTTGGAATCGTTAATTTCTCAGATCCGTCACTTTTCGAGCATTCTCCTCAAGATCCGTCAAGAACACTGTTGTACTGAACAAGTACGCAGAATCACCTTTTCTACGTATTTGCTAAGTACGCATGGGTTAGCCCTGCGTACTAATTAAGTACGCATGAGAAGTGACTTGCGTACTTAGCTAAGTACGCAAGAGCATTTCTCTGCGCACTTAGCAAGTACGCATGAGTACTTGGCTTTGCGAACTTACTAAATACGCAGCAACACCCTACATATGCGTATTTACTAAGTACGCATTGACTAGCCTCTGGGATTCGAAAAAAAATAAAATAAAAAAAAAATATTTAAACTTCCATGAAGTTCACATTTTTTATGACTTGGGAAATTAAGTGTTTGAGAATCCTTGAATGTAGACAAATAGTTCTCTTTCTTATGTCTTGTTCGAGATTAAGTGCAGATATACTAGGCAAGGACTGAAGATACAGACTGGACTTCATGATGTGAGCAGACTTGAAGACAACTTCTGAAGACTTCTGAAGCTGTTGTCAAGGGGGAGTCTGTTAGAGCTTATTTGGAAGCATGTGACAAACATCTTCAGAGCTGTTGCCAAGGGGGAGTTTGTTGGAGCATGTTTTGTGACAAGCAGCTTGAAGATTGTTTGTAGTTTATGAGAGTCGTTTGTATCTGATCGAGCTGTATAGTCGAGTCTTTGTTCATGTGTGTTTTCGGTTGTTTTAGTGGATGCGTACTTAGCAAGTACGTAGGGAGAGTTTGTCCTGCGTACTTAGCAAGTACGCAACCTGAGTCTGTGAGTATAAATAGCTGTTAGGGTTCTTGTAGAAACTAGGTCTGAACAAGTTCTTGAGAGAAAACCCTTTGTAATCGGTTGTTTGATGCTAATAGACAAAGTTTTATATACTTGTGTTTGTTCTCATCGTATCTAGTCATCTTGTTCAAGCTAATCACAGAGGATTCCGCACTCTGTTGATTGGTTTCATCTCCTATACGTCAATCGATCTAACACCAGGGGACCTACAAGTGGTATCTGAGCCTCGGTGTTCGTTGATTTGTGTTCCAGTTTCGATTTTTTAGGGTTTTGAGCAAAAACGGTTCGTAACATAAAATCCTTAAAATCGAGTTTGTTATCACTTCATTTGGTGTTTGGAAGGCTAAGGGTTTGTTAGATGATGTTTTCGAAGCTTTTGGAATCATTAATTTCTCAGATCCGTCACTTTTCGAGCATTCTCCTCAAGATCCGTCAAGAACACTGCTCTACTGAACAAGTACGCAGAATCACCTTTTCTGCGTATTTGCTAAGTACGCATGGGTTAGCCCTGCGTACTAATTAAGTACGCATGAGAAGTGACTTGCGTACTTAGCTAAGTACGCAAGAGCATTTCTCTGCGCACTTAGCAAGTACGCATGAGTACTTGGCTTTGCGAACTTACTAAATACGCAGCAACACCCTACATATGCGTATTTACTAAGTACGCATTGACTAGCCTCTGGGATTCGAAAAAAAAAAAATAAAAAAAAAATATTCAAACTTCCATGAAGTTCACATTTTTTATGACTTGGGAAATTAAGTGTTTGAGAATCCTTGAATGTAGACAAATAGTTCTCTTTCTTATGTCTTGTTCGAGATTAAGTGCAGATATACTAGGCAAGGACTGAAGATACAGACTGGACTTCATGATGTGAGCAGACTTGAAGACAACTTCTGAAGACTTCTGAAGCTGTTGTCAAGGGGGAGTCTGTTAGATCTAATTTGGAAGCATGTGACAAACATCTTCAGAGTTGTTGTCAAGGGGGAGATTGTTGGAGCATGTTTTGTGACAAGCAGCTTGAAGATTGTTTGTAGTTTATGAGAGTCGTATGTATCTGATCGAGCTGTATAGTCGAGTCTTTGTTCATGTGTGTTTTCGGTTGTTTTAGTGGATGCGTACTTAGCAAGTACGTAGGGAGAGTTTGTCCTGCGTACTTAGCAAGTACGCAACCTGAGTCTGTGAGTATAAATAGCTGTTAGGGTTCTTGTAGAAACTAGGTCTGAACAAGTTCTTGAGAGAAAACCCTTTGTAATCGGTTGTTTGATGCTAATAGACAAAGTTTTATATACTTGTGTTTGTTCTCATCGTATCTAGTCATCTTGTTCAAGCTAATCACAGAGGATTCTGCACTCTGTTGATTGGTTTCATCTCCTATACGTCAATCGATCTAACACCAGGGGACCTACAAGTGGTATCAGAGCCTCGGTGTTCGTTGATTTGTGTTCCAGTTTCAATTTTTTAGGGTTTTGAGCAAAAACGGTTCGTAACATAAAATCCTTAAAATCGAGTTTGTTATCACTTCATTTGGTGTTTGGAAGGCTAAGGGTTTGTTAGATGATGTTTTCGAAGCTTTTGGAATCATTAATTTATCAGATCCGTCACTTTTCGAGCATTCTCCTCAAGATCCGTCAAGAACACTGCTGTACTGAACAAGTACGCAGAATCACCTTTTCTGCGTATTTGCTAAGTACGCATGGGTTAGCCCTGCGTACTTAGTAAGTACGCATGAGAAGTGACCTGCGTACTTAGCTAAGTACGCAAGAGCATTTCTCTGCGTACTTAGCAAGTACGCATGAGTACTTGGCTTTGCGAACTTACTAAATACGCAGCAACACCCTACATATGCGTATTTACTAAGTACGCATTGACTAGCCTCTGAGATTCAAAAAAAAAAATATATTCTAAACTTCCATGAAGTTCACATTTTTTATGACTTGGGAAATTAAGTGTTTGAGAATCCTTGAATGTAGACAAATAGTTCTCTTTCTTATGTCTTGTTCGAGATTAAGTGCAGATATACTAGGCAAGGACTGAAGATACAGACTGGACTTCATGATGTGAGCAGACTTGAAGACAACTTCTGAAGACTTCTGAAGCTGTTGTCAAGGGGGAGTCTGTTAGAGCTTATTTGGAAGCATGTGACAAACATCTTCAGAGCTGTTGTCAAGGGGGAGTTTGTTGGAGCATGTTTTGTGACAAGCAGCTTGAAGATTGTTTGTAGTTTATGAGAGTCGTTTGTATCTGATTGAGCTGTATAGTCGAGTCTTTGTTCATGTGTGTTTTCGGTTGTTTTAGTGGATGCGTACTTAGCAAGTACGCAGGGAGAGTTTGTCCTGCGTACTTAGCAAGTACGCAACCTGAGTCTGTGAGTATAAATAGCTGTTAGGGTTCTTGTAGAAACCAGGTCTGAACAAGTTCTTGAGAGAAAACCCTTTGTAATCGGTTGTTTGATGCTAATAGACAAAGTTTTATATACTTGTGTTTGTTCTCATCGTATCTAGTCATCTTGTTCAAACTAATCACAGAGGATTCCGCACTCTGTTGATTGGTTTCATCTCCTATACGTCAATCGATCTAACAGCAGGGGACCTACAAGTGGTATCAGAGCCTCGGTGTTCGTTAATTTGTGTTCCAGTTTCGATTTTTTAGGGTTTTGAGCAAAAACGGTTCGTAACATAAAATCCTTAAAATCGAGTTTGTTATCACTTCATTTGGTGTTTGGAAGGCTAAGGGTTTGTTAGATGATGTTTTCGAAGCTTTTGGAATCATTAATTTCTCAGATCCGTCACTTTTGGAGCATTCTCCTCAAGATCCGTCAAGAACACTGCTGTACTGAACAAGTACGCAGAATCACCTTTTCTGCGTATTTGCTAAGTACGCATGGGTTAGCCCTGCGTACTAATTAAGTACGCATGAGAAGTGACCTGCGTACTTAGCTAAGTACGCAAGAGCATTTCTCTGCGCACTAAGCAAGTACGCATGAGTACTTGGCTTTGCGAACTTACTAAATACGCAGCAACACCCTACATATGCGTATTTACTAAGTACACATTGACTAGCCTCTGGGATTCGAAAAAAAATAAAATAAAATAAAAATATTCAAACTTCCATGAAGTTCACATTTTTTATGACTTGGAAAATTAAGTGTTTGAGAATCCTTGAATGTAAACAAATAGTTCTCTTTCTTATGTCTTGTTCGAGATTAAGTGCAGATATACTAGGCAAGGACTGAAGATACAGACTGGACTTCATGATGTGAGCAGACTTGAAGACAACTTCTGAAGACTTCTGAAGCTGTTGTCAAGGGGAGTCTGTTAGAGCTTATTTGGAAGCATGTGACAAACATCTTCAGAGCTGTTTTCAAGGGGGAGTTTGTTGGAGCATGTTTTGTGACAAGCAGCTTGAAGATTGTTTGTAGTTTATGAGAGTCGTTTGTATCTGATCGAGCTGTATAGTCGAGTCTTTGTTCATGTGTGTTTTCGGTTGTTTTAGTGGATGCGTACTTAGCAAGTACGCAGGGACAGTTTGTCCTGCGTACTTAGCAAGTACGCAACCTGAGTCTGTGAGTATAAATAGCTGTTAGGGTTCTTGTAGAAACCAGGTCTGAACAAGTTCTTGAGAGAAAACCCTTTGTAATCGGTTGTTTGATGCTAATAGACAAAGTTTTATATACTTGTGTTTGTTCTCATCGTATCTAGTCATCTTGTTCAAGCTAATCACAGAGGATTGGGCACTCTGTTGATTGGTTTCATCTCCTATACGTCAATCGATCTAACACCAGGGGACCTACAAGTGGTATCAGAGCCTCGGTGTTCGTTGATTTGTGTTCCAGTTTCGATTTTTTAGGGTTTTGAGCAAAAACGCTTCGTAACATAAAATTCTTAAAATCGAGTTTGTTATCACTTCATTTGGTGTTTGGAAGGCTAAGGGTTTGTTAGATGATGTTTTCGAAGCTTTTGGAATCATTAATTTCTCAGATCCGTCACTTTTCGAGCATTCTCCTCAAGATCCGTCAAGAACACTGTTGTACTGAACAAGTACGCAGAATCACCTTTTCTGCGTATTTGCTAAGTACGCATGGGTTAGCCCTGCGTACTTAGTAAGTACGCATGGGAAGTGACCTGCGTACTTAGCTAAGTACGCAAGAGCATTTCTCTGCGCACTTAGCAAGTACGCATGAGTACATGGCTTTGCGAACTTACTAAATACGCAGCAACACCCTACATATGCGTATTTACTAAGTACGCATTGACTAGCCTCTGGGATTCGAAAAAAAAAATATATATATATATATATTATAAACTTCCATGAAGTTCACATTTTTTATGACTTGGGAAATTAAGTGTTTGAGAATCCTTGAATGTAGACAAATAGTTCTCTTTCTTATGTCTTGTTCGAGATTAAGTGCAGATATACTAGGCAAGGACTGAAGATACAGACTGGACTTCATGATGTGAGCAGACTTGAAGACAACTTCTGAAGACTTCTGAAGCTGTTGTCAAGGGGGAGTCTGTTAGAGCTTATTTGGAAGCATGTGACAAACATCTTCAGAGCTGTTGTCAAGGGGGAGTTTGTTGGAGCATGTTTTGTGACAAGCAGCTTTAAGATTGTTTGTAGTTTATGAGAGTCGTTTGTATCTGATCGAGCTGTATAGTCGAGTCTTTGTTCATGTGTGTTTTCGGTTGTTTTAGTGGATGCGTACTTAGCAAGTACGCAGGGAGAGTTTGTCCTGCGTACTTAGCAAGTACGCAACCTGAGTCTGTGAGTATAAATAGCTGTTAGGGTTCTTGTAGAAACTAGGTCTGAACAAGTTCTTGAGAGAAAACCCTTTGTAATCAGTTGTTTGATGCTAATAGACAAAGTTTTATATACTTGTGTTTGTTCTCATCGTATCTAGTCATCTTGTTCAAGCTAATCACAAAGGATTCTGCACTCTGTTGATTGGTTTCACCTCCTATACGTCAATCGATCTAACACCAGGGGACCTACAACTGGTATCAGAGCCTCGGTGTTCGTTGATTTGTGTTCCAGTTTTGATTTTTTAGGGTTTTGAGCAAAAACGGTTTGTAACATAAAATCCTTAAAATCGAGTTTGTTATCACTTCATTTGGTGTTTGGAAGGCTAAGGGTTTGTTAGATGATGTTTTCGAAGCTTTTGGAATCATTAATTTCTCAGATCCGTCACTTTTCGAGCATTCTCCTCAAGATCCGTCAAGAACACTGCTGTACTGAACAAGTACGCAGAATCACCTTTTCTGCGTATTTGATAAGTACGCATGGGTTAGCCCTGCGTACTTAGTAAGTACGCATGAGAGTGACCTGCGTACTTAGTGCATTTCTCTGCGCACTTAGCAAGTACGCATGAGTACTTGGCTTTGCGAACTTACTAAATACGCAGCAACACCCTACATATGCGTATTTACTAAGTACGCATTGACTAGCCTCTGGGATTCGAAAAAAAAATATATATATTCTAAACTTCCATGAAGTTCACATTTTTTATGACTTGGGAAATTAAGTGTTTGAGAATCCTTGAATGTAGACAAATAGTTCTCTTTCTTATGTCTAGTTCGAGATTAAGTGCAGATATACTAGGCAAGGACTGAAGATACAGACTAGACTTCATGATGTGAGCAGACTTGAAGACAACTTCTGAAGACTTCTGAAGCTGTTGTCATGGGGGAGTCTGTTAGAGCTTATTTGGAAGCATGTGACAAACATCTTCGGAGCTGTTGTCAAGGAGGAGTTTGTTGGAGCATGTTTTGTGACAAGCAGCTTGAAGATTGTTTGTAGTTTATGAGAGTCGTTTGTATCTGATCGAGCTGTATAGTCGAGTCTTTGTTCATGTGTGTTTTCGGTTGTTTTAGTGGATGCGTAAAGTACGCAGGGAGAGTTTTTCCTGCGTACTTAGCAAGTACGCAACCTGAGTCTGTGAGTATAAATAGCTGTTAGGGTTCTTGTAGAAACTAGGTCTGAACAAGTTCTTGAGAGAAAACCCTTTGTAATCGGTTGTTTGATGCTAATAGACAAAGTTTTATATACTTGTTTTTGTTGTCATCGTATCTAGTCATCTTGTTCAAGCTAATCACAGAGGATTCCGCACTCTTTTGATTGGTTTCATCTCCTATACGTCAATCGATCTTACACCAGGGGACCTACAAGTGGTATCAGAGCCTCGGTGTTCGTTGATTTGTGTTCCAGTTTCGATTTTTTAGGGTTTTGAGCAAAAATGGTTCGTAACATAAAATCCTTAAAATCGAGTTTGTTATCACTTCATTTGGTGTTTGGAAGGCTAAGGGTTTGTTAGATGATGTTTTCGAAGCTTTTGGAATCATTAATTTCTCAGATCCGTCACTTTTCGAGCATTCTCCTCAAGATCCGTCAAGAACACTGCTGTACTGAACAAGTACGCAAAATCACCTTTTCTGCGTATTTGCTAAGTACGCATGGGTTAGCCCTGCGTACTTAGTAAGTACGCATGAGAAGTGACCTGCGTACTTAGCTAAGTACGCAAGAGCATTTCTCTGCGCACTTAGCAAGTACGCATGAGTACTTGGTTTTGCGAACTTACTAAATACGCAGCAACACCCTACATATGCGTATTTACTAAGTACGCATTGACTAGCCTCTGGGATTCGAAAAAAAAAAAAATATTCTAAACTTCCATGAAGTTCACATTTTTTATGACTTGGGAAATTAAGTGTTTGAGAATCCTTGAATGTACACAAATAGTTCTCTTTCTTATGTCTTGTTCGAGATTAAGTGCAGATATACTAGGCAAGGACTGAAGATACAGACTGGAGTTCATGATGTGAGCAAACTTGAAGACAACTTCTGAAGACTTCTGAAGCTGTTGTCAAGGGGGAGTCTGTTAGGGCTTATTTGGAAGCATGTGACAAACATCTTCAGAGCTGTTGTCAAGGGGGAGTTTGTTGGAGCATGTTTTGTGACAAGCAGCTTGAAGATTGTTTGTAGTTTATGAGAGTCGTTTGTATCTGATCGAGCTGTATAGTCGAGTCTTTGTTCATGTGTGTTTTCGGTTGTTTTAGTCGATGCGTACTTAGCAAGTACGCAGGGAGAGTTTGTCCTGCGTACTTAGCAAGTACGCAACCTGAGTCTGTGAGTATAAATAGCTGTTAGGGTTCTTGTAGAAACCAGGTCTGAACAAGTTCTTGAGAGAAAACCCTTTGTAATCGGTTGTTTGATGCTAATAGACAAAGTTTTATATACTTGTGTTTGTTCTCATCGTATCTAGTCATCTTGTTCAAGCTAATCACAGAGGATTGTGCACTCTGTTGATTGGTTTCATCTCCTATACGTCAATCGATCTAACACCAGGGGACCTACAAGTGGTATCAGAGCCTCGGTGTTCGTTGATTTGTGTTCCAGTTTCGATTTTTTAGGGTTTTGAGCAAAAACGCTTCGTAACATAAAATTCTTAAAATCGAGTTTGTTATCACTTCATTTGGTGTTTGGAAGGCTAAGGGTTTGTTAGATTATGTTTTCGAAGCTTTTGGAATCATTAATTTCTCAGATCCGTCACTTTTCGAGCATTCTCCTCAAGATCCGTCAAGAACACTGCTGTACTGAACAAGTACGCAGAATCACCTTTTCTGCGTATTTGCTAATGTGACACCCGACATTTCAGGTCAATATCCGTATACATTATGAACAAGTTTACATTACAATAAACGAGTTTACATTATAATTATTTTTGTGATTTACGTAATTTCACAAACAAGGACATGAAGGTCTAACAAAAACCGAACATTGTCTCATTTTATATTTTTGGTAATTCTGGGAATTTCCGGTTCACATACACTTATAACCCGACTTAATTCGAACACTATTGGTTGAAATAAATAACCAGAAAAATATATATACATATATATATTATTTACACAAACTTTACGTGGAACCATAAATTATATTTAGAATAAAATTATAATACCGTGGGGAAAATAAACCGAATTAAACTACCCCTTTAAAACTCTAATTGATATTAATACCAAAAATCTAATTGTTTTATTATTATAACCCAAACCCCCTAACCCACCCTTGACTTCTCGGCCGAAGTGCAGGGGAAACCATCCCCAATCTCACGTATTTTCAAATTGACCCATACTCCCACTTGTGAAAACCCAGATAAAACCATACCCTACATTCAAAATTCTCACAATTCCCATTTATCTCTCATTTTCATACGGCAAACATTCCAATTCTCTTCAATTCGAAGTCCAGTTTCAAGGCGAAATTCACCATAATTTGCTATTTTAAGAAGAATCTCAAGTGTTTCTGCAAAAGAGTCGAGATCATCTCTGTTTTATTTCATCATCTTCATCTCGGTTTTAAGGTAAAAACTCGACATTTTCACATTAGTTTCTTTAAAACCGTAGCTAAACTTACATCTTATTTAAACGCAAGAAAGACAACAAGAAGAGTGTGTCGAATTCAAGTTTAAAATATAAAAATATGCAGGACTGATTCTGTCAAACAGAAGTCCAGTACTCGAAACTAGGAGTTTCGATACAAGTTAACTCAATCGAAACTAGGTAGTTTCGATACCTTTTCTCAATCGAAACTAGGTAGTTTCGATAGCAAATACTCAATCGAAACTAGGTAGTTTCGATACCTGTTGCTCAATCGAAACTAGGAGTTTCGATACCTGTTTCTCAATCGAAACTAGGAGTTTCGATACCTGTTGCTCAATCGAAACTAGGAGTTTCGATACCTGTTTCTCAATCGAAACTAGGAGTTTCGATACCTGTTGGTCAATCGAAACAAGGAGTTTCGATACCTTTTACTCAATCGAAACTAGGTTGTTTCGACTCCTGACCACTCCATCGAAACTAAGTAGTTTCGACACACATATGCCCAATCGAAACTAAGAAGTTTCGACACCTGTACAACAGTCCCAGTTGGGCAGTAACTCAAAACTATTTTATAACAAAAACATGTGTTGGAAAACTAAAACGATATTTAAACAAACATAATCAGATTTACAAGGTCGGTGAACAATTTACAATTAAGACGTTGGTCTTAACAACAATTTACCCTTGGTATCTAGGGTACAAACAGTCAAGGTTGACTACAACAAATATTATTACAAGTATATACACAAACACAAGGTGAGTTTCACGGCCCCTTTCTTTTTACTGTTTTCTAATATTTGGGGGAAGAACATACTTCAACTATTTTATGTGATAACAAGAGAATAAGACACGACTTTATGTTTACATGGGATGAGAACAACACATTGGAGGCCGCTAAAGTCCCCTGGAACAACATAGTAACCATTAACTGTAGCCTAGGGTCCTATGAATAGTACTATGGAGAGTGACGTCTCCCGGTCATGGTTAGTCGCGCTAACCACAATCTGGAGGATTTATGGCCGCATAGAATCTGATAACGCTTAATAGGGGCTCACACATGTCAAGGTTTGGTTACGCCCCATGTATGAACATATTATTTGTATTCCTAGCTAGTTTACAAATGGGTCAACAATTCTTATTCTGTTTATCACATACAACTGAAACTATTTACGAACAATTGAATTTTACAAAGAACTATTTGATTAAACCTGTGAACTCACCAACCTCGTGTTGACGATTTTAAGTATGTTTTTCAGGTAACTGAACGTGATTTCAAGGTTAGCAATATAGATTACATGCATGCACGATGGATACTACTCAAGGAGGATTTCCCTTGTATAACTCATTGAGTTGAGTCATATTTGTGAAATCTTAACTTTTTGTAAACTCAGATTATGTTTTGTAATGTAAAACATTAAACTTGTTAATGTATCCATTTATCATGTATGTGTTTGCGGTAATCATATGCTTTGGAAACCATGAACGTTGCGCCTCGCGTTTCCGCCTTGGCGGGGTGTGACAGCTAAGTACGCATGGGTTAGCCCTGCGTACTTAGTAAGTACGCATGAGAAGTGACCTGCGTACTTAGCTAAGAACGCAAGAGCATTTCTCTGCGCACTTAGCAAGTACGCATGAGTACTTGGTTTTGCGAACTTACTAAATACGCAGCAACACCCTACATATGCGTATTTACTAAGTACGCATTGACTAGCCTCTGGGATTCGAAAAAAAAAATTATTCTAAACTTCCATGAAGTTCACATTTTTTATGACTTGGGAAATTAAGTGTTTGAGAATCCTTGAATGTACACAAATAGTTCTCTTTCTTATGTCTTGTTCGAGATTAAGTGCAGATATACTAGGCAAGGACTGAAGATACAGACTGGAGTTCAAGATGTGAGCAAACTTGAAGACAACTTCTGAAGACTTCTGAAGCTGTTGTCAAGGGGGAGTCTGTTAGGGCTTATTTGGAAGCATGTGACAAACATCTTCAGAGCTGTTGTCAAGGGGGAGTTTGTTGGAGCATGTTTTGTGACAAGCAGCTTGAAGATTGTTTGTAGTTTATGAGAGTCGTTTGTATCTGATCGAGCTGTATAGTCGAGTCTTTGTTCATGTGTGTTTTCGGTTGTTTTAGTCGATGCGTACTTAGCAAGTACGCAGGGAGAGTTTGTCCTGCGTACTTAGCAAGTACGCAACCTGAGTCTGTGAGTATAAATAGCTGTTAGGGTTCTTGTAGAAACCAGGTCTGAACAAGTTCTTGAGAGAAAACCCTTTGTAATCGGTTGTTTGATGCTAATAGACAAAGTTTTATATACTTGTGTTTGTTCTCATCGTATCTAGTCATCTTGTTCAAGCTAATCACAGAGGATTGTGCACTCTGTTGATTGGTTTCATCTCCTATACGTCAATCGATCTAACACCAGGGGACCTACAAGTGGTATCAGAGCCTCGGTGTTGGTTGATTTGTGTTCCAGTTTCGATTTTTTAGGGTTTTAAGCAAAAACGCTTCGTAACATAAAATTCTTAAAATCGAGTTTGTTATCACTTCATTTGGTGTTTGGAAGGCTAAGGGTTTGTTAGATGATGTTTTCGAAGCTTTTGGAATCATTAATTTCTCAGATCCGTCACTTTTCGAGCATTCTCCTCAAGATCCGTCAAGAACACTGTTGTACTGAACAAGTACGCAGAATCACCTTTTCTGCGTATTTGCTAAGTACGCATGGGTTAGCCCTGCGTACTTAGTAAGTACGCATGGGAAGTGACTTGCGTACTTAGCTAAGTACGCAAGAGCATTTCTCTGCGCACTTAGCAAGTACGCATGAGTACTTGGCTTTGCGAACTTACTAAATACGCAGCAACACCCTACATATGCGTATTTACTAAGTACGCATTGACTAGCCTCTGGGTTTCGAAAAAATATATATATATATATATATATATATTATAAACTTCCATGAAGTTCACATTTTTTATGACTTGGGAAATTAAGTGTTTGAGAATCCTTGAATGTAGACAAATAGTTCTCTTTCTTATGTCTTGTTCGAGATTAAGTGCAGATATACTAGGCAAGGACTGAAGATACAGACTGGACTTCATGATGTGAGCAGACTTGAAGACAACTTCTGAAGCTGTTGTCAAGGGGGAGTCTGTTAGAGCTTATTTGTAAGCATGTGACAAACATCTTCAGAGCTGTTGTCAAGGGGGAGTTTGTTGGAGCATGTTTTGTGACAAGCAGCTTGAAGATTGTTTGTAGTTTATGAGAGTCGTTTGTATCTGATCGAGCTGTATAGTCGAGTCTTTGTTCATGTGTGTTTTCGGTTGTTTTAGTGGATGCGTAAAGTACGCAGGGAGAGTTTTTCCTGCGTACTTAGCAAGTACGCAACCTGAGTCTGTGAGTATAAATAGCTGTTAGGGTTCTTGTAGAAACTAGGTCTGAACAAGTTCTTGAGAGAAAACCCTTTGTAATCGGTTGTTTGATGCTAATAGACAAAGTTTTATATACTTGTTTTTGTTCTCATCGTATCTAGTCATTTTGTTCAAGCTAATCACAGAGGATTCCGCACTCTTTTGATTGGTTTCATCTCCTATACGTCAATCGATCTAACACCAGGGGACCTACAAGTGGTATCAGAGCCTCGGTGTTCGTTGATTTGTGTTCCAGTTTTGATTTTTTAGGGTTTTGAGCAAAAATGGTTCGTAACATAAAATCCTTAAAATCGAGTTTGTTATCACTTCATTTGGTGTTTGGAAGGCTAAGGGTTTGTTAGATGATATTTTCGAAGCTTTTGGAATCATTAATTTCTCAGATCCGTCACTTTTCGAGCATTCTCCTCAAGATCCGTCAAGAACACTGCTGTACTGAACAAGTACGCAGAATCACCTTTTCTGCGTATTTTCTAAGTACGCATGGGTTAGCCCTGCGTACTTAGTAAGTACGCATGAGAAGTGACCTGCGTACTTAGCTAAGTACGCAAGAGCATTTCTCTGCGCACTTAGCAAGTACGCATGAGTACTTGGTTTTGAGAACTTACTGAATACGCAGCAACACCCTACATATGCGTATTTACTAAGTACGCATTGACTAGCCTCTGGGATTCAAAAAAAAAAATAAAAATATTCTAAACTTCCATGAAGTTCACATTTTTTATGACTTGGGAAATTAAGTGTTTGAGAATCCTTGAATGTACACAAATAGTTCTCTTTCTTATGTCTTGTTCGAGATTAAGAGCAGATATACTAGGCAAGGACTGAAGATACAGACTGGAGTTCATGATGTGAGCAAACTTGAAGACAACTTCTGAAGACTTCTGAAGCTGTTGTCAAGGGGGAGTCTGTTAGAGCTTATTTGGAAGCATGTGACAAACATCTTCAGAGCTGTTGTCAAGGGGGAGTTTGTTGGAGCATGTTTTGTGACAAGCAGCTTGAAGATTGTTTGTAGTTTATGAGAGTCGTTTGTATCTGATCGAGCTGTATAGTCGAGTCTTTGTTCATGTGTGTTTTCGGTTGTTTTAGTGGATGCGTACTTAGCAAGTACGCAGGGAGAGTTTGTCCTGCGTACTTAGCAAGTACGCAACCTGAGTCTGTGAGTATAAATAGCTGTTAGGGTTCTTGTAGAAACCAGGTCTGAACAAGTTCTTGAGAGAAAACCCTTTGTAATCGGTTGTTTGATGCTAATAGACAAAGTTTTATATACTTGTGTTTGTTCTCATCGTATCTAGTCATCTTGTTCAAGCTAATCACAGAGGATTGTGCACTCTGTTGATTGGTTTCATCTCCTATACGTCAATCGATCTAACACCAGGGGACCTACAAGTGGTATCAGAGCCTCGGTGTTCGTTGATTTGTGTTCCAGTTTCGATTTTTTAGGGTTTTGAGCAAAAACGCTTCGTAACATAAAATTCTTAAAATCGAGTTTGTTATCACTTCATTTGGTGTTTGGAAGGCTAAGGGTTTGTTAGATTATGTTTTATAAGCTTTTGGAATCATTAATTTCTCAGATCCGTCACTTTTCGAGCATTCTCCTCAAGATCCGTCAAGAACACTGCTGTACTGAACAAGTACGCAGAATCACCTTTTCTGCGTATTTGCTAAGTACGCATGGGTTAGCCCTGCGTACTTAGTAAGTACGCATGAGAAGTGACCTGCGTACTTAGCTAAGAACGCAAGAGCATTTCTCTGCGCACTTAGCAAGTACGCATGAGTACTTGGTTTTGCGAACTTACTAAATACGCAGCAACACCCTACATATGCGTATTTACTAAGTACGCATTGACTAGCCTCTGGGATTCGAAAAAAAAAAATTATTCTAAACTTCCATGAAGTTCACATTTTTTATGACTTGGGAAATTAAGTGTTTGAGAATCCTTGAATGTACACAAATAGTTCTCTTTCTTATGTCTTGTTCGAGATTAAGTGCAGATATACTAGGCAAGGACTGAAGATACAGACTGGAGTTCATGATGTGAGCAAACTTGAAGACAACTTCTGAAGACTTCTGAAGCTGTTGTCAAGGGGGAGTCTGTTAGGGCTTATTTGGAAGCATGTGACAAACATCTTCAGAGCTGTTGTCAAGGGGGAGTTTGTTGGAGCATGTTTTGTGACAAGCAGCTTGAAGATTGTTTGTAGTTTATGAGAGTCGTTTGTATCTGATCGAGCTGTATAGTCGAGTCTTTGTTCATGTGTGTTTTCGGTTGTTTTAGTCGATGCGTACTTAGCAAGTACGCAGGGAGAGTTTGTCCTGCGTACTTAGCAAGTACGCAACCTGAGTCTGTGAGTATAAATAGCTGTTAGGGTTCTTGTAGAAACCAGGTCTGAACAAGTTCTTGAGAGAAAACCCTTTGTAATCGGTTGTTTGATGCTAATAGACAAAGTTTTATATACTTGTGTTTGTTCTCATCGTATCTAGTCATCTTGTTCAAGCTAATCACAGAGGATTGTGCACTCTGTTGATTGGTTTCATCTCCTATACGTCAATCGATCTAACACCAGGGGACCTACAAGTGGTATCAGAGCCTCGGTGTTCGTTGATTTGTGTTCCAGTTTCGATTTTTTAGGGTTTTGAGCAAAAACGCTTCGTAACATAAAATTCTTAAAATCGAGTTTGTTATCACTTCATTTGGTGTTTGGAAGGCTAAGGGTTTGTTAGATGATGTTTTCGAAGCTTTTGGAATCATTAATTTCTCAGATCCGTCACTTTTCGAGCATTCTCCTCAAGATCCGTCAAGAACACTGTTGTACTGAACAAGTACGCAGAATCACCTTTTCTGCGTATTTGCTAAGTACGCATGGGTTAGCCCTGCGTACTTAGTAAGTACGCATGGGAAGTGACCTGCGTACTTAGCTAAGTACGCAAGAGCATTTCTCTGCGCACTTAGCAAGTACGCATGAGTACTTGGCTTTGCGAACTTACTAAATACGCAGCAACACCCTACATATGCGTATTTACTAAGTACGCATTGACTAGCCTCTGGGATTCGAAAAAATATATATATATATATATATATATATTATAAACTTCCATGAAGTTCACATTTTTTATGACTTGGGAAATTAAGTGTTTGAGAATCCTTGAATGTAGACAAATAGTTCTCTTTCTTATGTCTTGTTCGAGATTAAGTGCAGATATACTAGGCAAGGACTGAAGATACAGACTGGACTTCATGATGTGAGCAGACTTGAAGACAACTTCTGAAGACTTCTGAAGCTGTTGTCAAGGGGGAGTCTGTTAGAGCTTATTTGTAAGCATGTGACAAACATCTTCAGAGCTGTTGTCAAGGGGGAGTTTGTTGGAGCATGTTTTGTGACAAGCAGCTTGAAGATTGTTTGTAGTTTATGAGAGTCGTTTGTATCTGATCGAGCTGTATAGTCGAGTCTTTGTTCATGTGTGTTTTCGGTTGTTTTAGTGGATGCGTAAAGTACGCAGGGAGAGTTTTTCCTGCGTACTTAGCAAGTACGCAACCTGAGTCTGTGAGTATAAATAGCTGTTAGGGTTCTTGTAGAAACTAGGTCTGAACAAGTTCTTGAGAGAAAACCCTTTGTAATCGGTTGTTTGATGCTAATAGACAAAGTTTTATATACTTGTTTTTGTTCTCATCGTATCTAGTCATCTTGTTCAAGCTAATCACAGAGGATTCCGCACTCTTTTGATTGGTTTCATCTCCTATACGTCAATCGATCTAACACCAGGGGACCTACAAGTGGTATCAGAGCCTCGGTGTTCGTTGATTTGTGTTCCAGTTTCGATTTTTTAGGGTTTTGAGCAAAAATGGTTCGTAACATAAAATCCTTAAAATCGAGTTTGTTATCACTTCATTTGGTGTTTGGAAGGCTAAGGGTTTGTTAGATGATATTTTCGAAGCTTTTGGAATCATTAATTTCTCAGATCCGTCACTTTTCGAGCATTCTCCTCAAGATCCGTCAAGAACACTGCTGTACTGAACAAGTACGCAGAATCACCTTTTCTGCGTATTTTCTAAGTACGCATGGGTTAGCCCTGCGTACTTAGTAAGTACGCATGAGAAGTGACCTGCGTACTTAGCTAAGTACGCAAGAGCATTTCTCTGCGCACTTAGCAAGTACGCATGAGTACTTGGTTTTGCGAACTTACTGAATACGCAGCAACACCCTACATATGCGTATTTACTAAGTACGCATTGACTAGCCTCTGGGATTCAAAAAAAAAAAAAAATATTCTAAACTTCCATGAAGTTCACATTTTTTATGACTTGGGAAATTAAGTGTTTGAGAATCCTTGAATGTACACAAATAGTTCTCTTTCTTATGTCTTGTTCGAGATTAAGTGCAGATATACTAGGCAAGGACTGAAGATACAGACTGGAGTTCATGATGTGAGCAAACTTGAAGACAACTTCTGAAGACTTCTGAAGCTGTTGCCAAGGGGGAGTCTGTTAGAGCTTATTTGGAAGCATGTGACAAACATCTTCAGAGCTGTTGTCAAGGGGGAGTTTGTTGGAGCATGTTTTGTGATAAGCAGCTTGAAGATTGTTTGTAGTTTATGAGAGTCGTTTGTATCTGATCGAGCTGTATAGTCGAGTCTTTGTTCATGTGTGTTTTCGGTTGTTTTAGTGGATGCGTACTTAGCAAGTACGCAGGGAGAGTTTGTCCTGCGTACTTAGCAAGTACGCAACCTGAGTCTGTGAGTATAAATAGCTGTTAGGGTTCTTGTAGAAACTAGGTCTGAACAAGTTCTTGAGAGAAAACCCTTTGTAATCGGTTGTTTGATGCTAATAGACAAAGTTTTATATACTTGTGTTTGTTCTCATCGTATCTAGTCATCTTGTTCAAGCTAATCACAGAGGATTCCGCACTCTGTTGATTGGTTTCATCTCCTATACGTCAATCGATCTAACACCAGGGGACCTACAAGTGGTATCAGAGCCTCGGTGTTCGTTGATTTGTGTTCCAGTTTCAATTTTTTAGGGTTTTGAGCAAAAACGGTTCGTAACATAAAATCCTTAAAATCGAGTTTGTTATGACTTCATTTGGTGTTTGGAAGGCTAAGGGTTTGTTAGATGATGTTTTCGAAGCTTTTGGAATCATTAATTTCTCAGATCCGTCACTTTTCGAGCATTCTCCTCAAGATCCGTCAAGAACACTGTTGTACTGAACAAGTACGCAGAATCACCTTTTCTGCGTATTTGCTAAGTACACATGGGTTAGCCCTGCGTACTTAGTAAGTACGCATGAGAATTGACCTGCGTACTTAGCTAAGTACGCAAGAGCATTCCTCTGCGCACTTAGCAAGTACGCATGAGTACTTGGCTTTGCGAACTTACTAAATACGCAGCAACACCCTACATATGCGTATTTACTAAGTACGCATTGACTAGCCTCTGGGATTCGAAAAAAAAAAAAAATATTCTAAACTTCCATGAAGTTCACATTTTTTATGACTTGGGAAATTAAGTGTTTGAGAATCCTTGAATGTAGACAAATAGTTCTCTTTCTTATGTCTTGTTCGAGATTAAGTGCAGATATACTAGGCAAGGACTGAAGATACAGACTGGAATTCATGATGTGAGCAGACTTGAAGACAACTTCTGAATACTTCTGAAGCTGTTGTCAAGGGGGAGTCTGTTAGAGCTTATTTGGAAGCATGTGACAAACATCTTCAGAGCTGTTGTCAAGGGGGAGTTTGTTGGAGCATGTTTTGTGACAAGCAGATTGAAGATAGTTTGTAGTTTATGAGAGTCGTTTGTATCTGATCGAGCTGTATAGTCGAGTCTTTGTTCATGTGTGTTTTCGGTTGTTTTAGTGGATGCGTACTTAGCAAGTATGCAGGGAGAGTTTGTCCTGCGTACTTAGCAAGTACGCAAGCTGAGTTTGTGAGTATAAATAGCTGTTAGGG